>OX578274.1:86123496-86723496 GCA_951217065.1 Baccha elongata
CAGTACTCATACATATATATATATGAAAGTGATAAAAGTTGAATCTGAAGATTCAAATACCGTAGTGATGACGAATTTTATTGGGCGCATTGAATATTTCAATGCAGGTGACAATTTTGATAGCTATATTGAGAGGTTAAACCATTTATTGAAGCTCAACAAAATCACGACGGATGAAGACAAGGTGTCTTTTTTGATCGGCGTAGGAGGAGGAGATTTATATAATATTTCGAAAACTTTAGTGGCTCCTAAAAACCCGGATGAATTAAAATATGATGAGTTGATGAAAAAGCTGAAGGCACATTTTCAGCCAAAAAGAAATACAACGGCAGAGAGATTTAAGTTCTTAAACCGCAGTCAAGAGGTAGATGAAAACCTATCAGACTTCATTGTAGCAATAAAGCAATTGGCAGATAACTGCAAATATGGTGAATTTTTGGAAGAGGCTCTTAAGGACAGACTGCTCATGGGAATAAAACATAAAAAGATACAGTCTAAGCTTATCGATATTGGTGACTTAACTTTCGAAAAGGCATGTGAAACAGCCTTAAATATGGAGATGATAGAGCTTGAGATGGTACACATGAGCGGGGCATCGGCATCGGGTGCATTACATTCTATGAAAGGTAGATATTTGAGTGAAGGAGCAGCACATGGAAGGTCAAAGAGTCAGGAAGACACAAGTAAAGATCACGACGGGAGGCATGGTTCATCAAAGTCAAGGTGGGCAAATCTGGCAGATGTGCAGTGTCATTTTTGCAAAAAGTGGGGCCATATGCAGAAGTACTGTTTCCAAAAAAATAACAGTAGAGGCAGATCAAAAAGTCGAACGAGAAACAGTTATCACAGTTTCAACGGACGCAGAGGTAATAGAATTAGTTACATTGGTAAGAGTTCTGAATTAGAAAATTATACTCCAAATGATTTAGTATATATTAACAATTTACAAACGGGAAATAACCCGTTATTTTTAAGTATAATTTGTAATGATAAATACATAAGAATGGAGCTTGATTCAGGGGCATGTACTTCAGTTATGCACATAGACACATTTAATTTTTTTTACCCAAACGGTTCAATATTGAAAAGTAGTCGTACATTAAATGTAATTTCGGGTGACAAGGTCCATGTTGTTGGTTGCATTGAGGCGGTTGTTAGTTTGTCAAGTGAAAGTGAGTCGTTTGTTCTGGAATTGGTTATAGTTGATAGTCCAAAGGCATTTGTACCTTTACTTGGAAGATCATGGCTGGGCAAGTTACTTCCCAATTGGAGAAATATGTTGGTAAACCAAAATTATTGTGATAGTTTACGGGAAACACAATATATAAATGAAATAGTTGAAAAATTTAAAAGTGTTTTTTATGGGGATAAGAAAGAGTGTGTTAGACATTTTAAAGCTAAAATCCTTTTAAAGCAAGATAGTGTCCCAGTGTTCTTTAAACCCTACACTGTTCCCTTCGGTATAAGGGACAAGGTGGAGAACGAAATTAGGAAGATGGTCTCTGAAGGCATAATATATCCCGTGCGTTACAGCGATTGGGCTTCACCAGTTGTGGCGGTTGTAAAACCTAATGGGGATATTCGAATATGTGTCGATTGTAAAATGACTATTAATCCCTGGGTTCGAACTGATCATTCTCCTATGCCTTTATCAGAAGATTTTTGCAAGTTTACACGGTTCCACCTGTTTCTGTGTTCTAGATTTAGAAGGAGCTTATCAGCAGGTAGAGGTCGTAGAAAATTGTCAAGAGTTTCTGACTATAAATACACACCTGGGGTTATTTAGGTTTCGTCGGTTAATTCTTGGGTTAAAATCGGCACCTGCTGCGTTTCAATCCATCATGGATGAAATTTTAAAAGATATTCCGAAGGTCAAGTGCTATATTGACGATATTATTATTGGAGGCTCAGATGAAAACGATTGTAAATCGATCTTGTTAAAGGTTCTTGAAAGGTTAAATAAATACAATGTTAGAATTAAATATGAAAAGTGCCAGTTTTTTAAAAAGGAAATTGTTTATTTAGGACATGTAGTCAATGGTTTGGGAATTAAACCAAGTCCAAAAAAGTTGGAAGCGATTCGAGATGCTCCGAGGCCAACAAACTTAACTCAACTTAAATCTTATTTGGGTATTTTAAATTATTATGCTAGGTTTATACCAAACTTGTCGTCGGAATTGAAGGACTTATATCATTTGTTAAAGAAAAATGTTAGTTTTGTGTGACGCTGCATTTAAGAAAAGTAAAGAGTTGATTTTACATGATAATATCCTACTTCATTACGACCCTACCAAGGAGATCATTTTGCATTGTGACGCGAGTCCATACGGAGTGGGTGGAATTCTGTCCCATATTGTTAATGGCGTTGAAAGACCGGTTTTGTTTGCGTCAAGCACTTTAAGCGCTGCAGAGCAGAAGTACTCGCAGCTACATCGGGAGGCGTTGGCCATTATTTTTACGGTTAAAAAATTTCATAAGTATATTTATGGCAAGTCTTTCACGATTTTCTCAGATCACCAGCCATTAAGGGACATTTTTAACCCGAACAAGTCCACGCCAGCAGTGGCTGCGGCAAGAATAAATCGTTGGGCAGTGATACTTAGTATGTATCAATATAAGATTTTGTATAAGAAGGGTTCGCAAATGACGAATGCTGATGGTTTATCCCGACTTCATTTATCTCATTCTACTGGTGTAGAGGAAGTAAATATAAGGTCAATTGAGTGTAATGACTATCTTAGTATTAAATTTTCGGATATAGCAGAGAAATCAAATAAGGATTGGAAGATAAAAAGCATCTTATATATGATTCAGTCAGGTTGGCCTAATAGTGTTCCTGAAAATTTAAAGAAATACTTTAATAAGCGGTTGTTTTTGTCTGAAGACAATGGGTGTTTGTTTTATGGCGATCGTTTAGTTATTCCGGATGAAAGTCAGAACTCAGTTTTAGGTCTTCTTCACGAGTCACATATAGGAGTTGTGCGGATGAAAATGCTAGCACGCAAATATTTTTGGTGGCCAGGAATTGATTCTCAGATAGAGGCATTTGTTTTAAATTGTAGATCGTGTAATCTGTGTAATAATAAACCGGTTTCAAATGAGCATGTGTCGTGGCCAGAGGCGAAATCATTTTTCGAGCGTATCCACCTAGATTTTTTGTATTTTAAAGATTGCTACTACCTTATTTTAGTTGACAGTTATAGCAAATGGATTGATGTCAAATTAATGAAAAATACAAAAGTAGAAAGCTTGATAGCTGTGTTAAGGCCGATTTTTACTTATTTTGGTTTACCTTCGACAGTGGTTTCGGACAACGGACCACCGTTTAATTCTGACTCGTTTTTGGTGTTTTGCAAAAATAACAATATTAAATGTTTGAAAAGTCCGGCATATCATCCTCAGTCCAATGGGGCCGCCGAAAGGGCGGTACAAACAGTCAAAAGTTCTTTAAAAAAGATGTTTTTGGATGTCAGCTGTGCAAACATCCCGATAGAACGGATTATTTTCAATTTTCTTTTAAAATATAGGTCAACCCCATCAACTACTAACGCGTCCTGTCCCAACGAACTTATATTTAAATATAATCCGAAAACTCTTCTTGATGATGTGAATCCCAAAGTTCGTCGGTTTATGGATTCGCATACAAATTATGAACATACTATAGTAACTAATGAAAGTTCTAAAGATCCATTCTTAAATAGTAATTATCAAGCGAAAAAAGTATTAAATATTGGTGAAAAAGTGCTGTATGAAATGAAACATAATAATGTTTATAGTTGGATTCCTGGGGTTATTGTGAGAAGAATGGGAAATGTTGTATATTCCGTAAATATTGATGGCAATCATAAAACGGCTCATATTTCACAATTAAAGAAATGTAAATTTAAAGATTTGTCTTTTGCACCTGCTAATATCAAAGTTTCAAAACATGTTCGGTTCAATGTGCCGCAAAGGAAAAAGAGGTCAATTTCATTATCTGAACTACCTAGAAGATCTGAAAGATTAAAGTTAAAAACAAATGAAGGTACAAAAGATAAATCGAAAGAATTATAATTGTTATTTTGAATTTATTAACATTATAAAAAAAAAAAAAAAAAAATTTTGAATTTACAAATGAAGATACTTTTCGAA
Source organism: Baccha elongata (assembly GCA_951217065.1). Classification (NCBI taxonomy): domain Eukaryota; kingdom Metazoa; phylum Arthropoda; class Insecta; order Diptera; family Syrphidae; genus Baccha; species Baccha elongata. Next base: position 86,127,628 of record OX578274.1, read on the forward strand.
TTAAAAACAAATACCTACGCATATTTAAAAAAAAAAAAAATATTTATATATTATATATTATATAAATATATTTGTTAATCAATAAAATGTTAACTTAGTTTTTACGTTTTCTACTATTTCTTGAACTATCCACAATTATAAAAGAAAAAGAAGAAAACAAAATATTCCATGAATTTTTGAATTGTAAAGATATTGTTAATTTTTTTTAGTTTTTATTTTAGTTTTCTTGTAAGTCTAGGAGAGTGATATGTATTAAGAACAATACTCTTTACCACCACTGTATATTACACTAATCTCTTAAGTAAGTATCTCTTAGCATTTAGTTTATCTCTAGTTTGTAAGCTTGTACTTATTTAGATTAAGTTAAGAAATAATAAAGCCAGTCTTCAACTGTCCGTCTTGGTCTATTTATTTAATCTCTCCTCTCGATATTTGCAAATATAAAACTTGCCTTTTAAATTTTCTTGGCAAATTACCAGTAAAAATTGTGCAATGAGTGCACTTAAAGCATTAATGAATTTAATTCAATTCGAACACACCGAAATTATTTTATACACTGAGAAAGTCGTCAACACGTCCGCACTCTTTCACAGCTGAAGATCGACTGAGCACTCCATCCATTGTACCATTAACGCCCACTATTTTTTATATATAATAAAAGGAAATAGAACCTAAAGTCGAAAATGCATTCGCAAGTTTTTTTTGTCTTTTGAAAGAAATTAAACTGAATTTGTAATGGAGTAACTATTTTATAAATAAAAAAGGATGAGGAGGAGATGAAAGAGGAATGATGGGGTAAAAGAGAAGAAGCCAAGTCAAGGGCTCGCTCTAGCGAGGGAAGCAACTACAGATGGGAGGGTTTAGACAACATACTCGCGCGTCTATACCATCTAAGATGTATAGTCTGGCATACGATTTTTTTGTGATGAACAGAGGGTCCAAGAACCCACGTATGAGCTAGCAGAAGGGGTGATTATGCCAGCACGGACCCAAAGGCAACTAGTTCGTTACAAAATGGCGCCCGCAACGTGGAGCCCACTATCGAATTATTGAGCCAAATAATTCTTTTCTTATTTTAATAATTTTCTTTTTTTCTCAATTTTAATTTTGTTTACTCTTTAACTAACTTTTCTTTAATTTTGCTTTTAATTTTAATTTTGTTGCTTTTGTTTTAGTAATGTTTCATTTTGTATTCGATTTTTAATGATCAAATTCAGATGCACCTTCTTTGTGAGTCTCGGTATAGCACTTGGTACCGCGTTGGAACAACAAAGAGGCAACCATTCACAATATATTATCTACCAGATAATATATTACCTTTTTGTTTAAGATATTTGTTGTTTTTAATATAGGCTTCAGGTCAATAATAATTGAAAAAAAAACAATATGTTTTTTTTTTGTGTTTAAGGTACAAATAGTGATGTAAATCTATATAGGTGTAATAATATATATTTACATTATATTAAATAGGTACTATTTTATAACAATTGACATTAATAACATTAAAAAAAAACTTACAAATGATTTCATTTGTTATTTTAAAATAAAATACAAAAAACAACTTAACAACTTAACACTGTGAAGTTAGACCAACAAGTAACATAGAAATACATGAACATGTTCAATACAATCCTTTTTTTTCCAGCAAGTGTTTATAGTGTGGGCTGACGTTTTCAATACTGTTCGTCTGTTCATGGTATTGTGTGTTTTTAATGTGGAGAGATTCAATGATAAACCTTTTGCTCTGGTTATCTTCTCGCTACAGCGAAAAGATAACCAGAGCGAAAAGATAACCAGAGCAAATTTAATAAACACACACAACAACATGAACAGACGAAGAGTATTGAAAACGTCAATCTACACTATAAACACTTGCTGAAAATAAGAGGATTGTATTGAACTTGTTCATGTATTTCTATGTTATATCCTTATTATTGGGGTAACTTCACAATACAAAAAACAACTTAACAAGTTGTTAAGTTGTTTTTTGTATTTTATTTTTAAATAACAAATGGTATCATTTCAATGTTATTAATGTCAATTTTTACCAAATAATACCTTCTAAATATGATGTAAATATTTATTATTTATACCTATATAGATTAACATCACTGTTTATACCTAACGTTTCCATCTATCCTGTATGCCGCAGGATTATCCTGTTTTTTCATTCAAAATCCTGCGAAAAAGTAAATCCTATATTATTCTTCAAAAATCCTGTAAAACGCAGAATCCAGATTGTTGAAAAATACACTCAGCCAGTTACTCATCCGTATTGCACATCTGGAAGATGCAAAAAGCGTTTGGAAAGCTTTTTCTAAGAAGTGTGAGAGGTCAACTTTTGGAAGTCGTTTATATTTAAGAAGGAAGCTAAACAGCATTCATTACTCTGGTGGCATTGTGAGTGAACACATAGATTATATTATTCGAGTTGTGGGCATGCTTCGAGGATCAGGAAAGGTCGCGATGAAGCCGATTTGACCGTAGACTACATAACAGTAAAGATCTTGGATGAATATCAAAGGCGCCTGGAGATCAACAGTGGTGTACACAACGGTGGACAAGAAGTTGCTATGTGGTCTGCAGGAAAAAACAACCAACGTGGAAATAAAAGAGTGCCCAAAGCAAAAAATAATGATGGAAAAGAAACAAGGACTTGTTTGAAAACAACGCAAAATTTTCAGAAGCAGCTACAGCGGATGAAAGTCACACTAGTAATTTTGTTTCGTTTGAAGTCTGTGCAGGGGCAAGAGCTAATACTGGTGGCTGGTATATCGACTCCAGAGCAACCAATCATATGACCAGAGACAGAGAATTCTTTGCTGATCTTTAAGAAGACAATACCAGGATTTTTCTAGTAAACAGATCATAAGTATTGGATTCAGAAATTGGACGTGGCTGGTTAAATTGTATGCTGTCAAATCATGTATCTCAGAAAATAGAATTAAACAATGTATTATATGTTCCGGAACTGCATGGAGGTAATTAATGATTCAAAAGTGATTGCAGAAGCCAAAAATGATTGTGAATTCATCTGAAACTGCTTGCTTAGCTGAAACTTCATTAAGCTTGCAACAGTGGCCTCGTCGGCTCGGGGGATCCAGTGGAAATTCAGAGGCTGGTAAATGAAAATCTTGCAACAGGCATCAATATTAAAAGAAATTTGGAGAAAATGATTTGTGAGCACTGCAACAAAGGAAAATTGGCTCAGTTGAAATTATCAACAAGACTGGCTTAAGAAAAGGAGCGATTGAGATTGGTGCACTCAGATCTCTGTGGACCTATGCAGACAGCAACTCCTAGTGGTAACAGGTATTTTTTAACACTGATTGATGATTTTTCTGGTTATACAGTGCTTCGACTGATAAAATCAAAGGATGAAGTTGCTGGTGTAATAAAAGAGTACGTTGCGGCGATGTCAACCAGGTTTGGAAAGAAACCAGTGGTTTTGCGATCGGACAATGGGAAAGAATACACGTCGAAAGATTTAGAATTTTTTTTGAAAAGTGAAGGCATTCAGCATCAATGTACAGTTCCATATACTCCACAACAGAATGGAGTAGCAGAAAAAAATAATAGAAGTCTTATTGAAGCAGCGAAGTGTATATTACTTCCAAACAGATTTTGGGGACAAGCTGTTTTGACAGCAGCATATTTGCAAAACCGATCACCCAGCAGCAGCATTGAAAAGACGCCTGTTGAACTATTTACTGGTCGGGAACCCGATCTTAGTCACATCAGAGTTTTTGGATTAAGAACATTTACGTTTATTCCCAAACAAAAGAGGAAAAAGTTGGATGATAAGGCGGAAGAGGGGATACTTGTTGGCTATGACTACAATACAAAGGGATATCGTATTTTGGATCCAAAATCAAATCGTATGTGGATATCCAGATCTTTGCGGATTATTGAAAGTGAACCCAACAAGAAAGAACCTCATATGCCAAGTCAACTCAGGACTCAAGACATTTCACGAAAAGAAACTTCTGTTTATGTTCCATTGGATTCGGCATCAAATGTAGAATATTTAAATGTTCCCGATCAAGTTCAGTTTTCTGAGGACAGTGCAGTGAACTTTGATGACGACAATGATATCATGGAACTAACAACAACACAAGAAATCCGAACATCGAATCGTTCAAATAAAGGAATCCCACCAAACCGTCTTTCATACAAAGCACATGCTGAAATTGCGATGGAGCGAAATTCATGGGAGGCTCTTTAATCCAGTTGTGAAACACGAAACCATCCGAACACTTCTTGTGGTGGCACATTTTAGAAGACTACATGTTCGTCACTTCAATGTGAAAAACGCTTATTTAAATGCAAATCTCAACGAAGAAATTTATATAGAGCAGCTCCCACGATTCAAAATTAAAAGACAAGAGACAAAACCATCGGAACTTTACTGTGTATCGCAACTGTATCAAGACCAGATATATCCTTGGCAATGAGTCTGCTCAGCAGAGTTGTTAAAATATAATGGAGAGTGACTGGAAGGCAGTAAAACGTGTAATACGATACCTTGCAACAACCATCGATGACTCGTTGTGTAAACTCAAGTGAAGAAAGACAGTTAGTTTGTTTTGTGGATGCTGGTGATAAGGCGGATAGGAAATCAACTAGTGGATATGTGTTTCAATTCGCAGGTAGCAGCATAGTTTGGTGAAGTCGAAAGCAGACGTCAGTAGCAATGTCCTCAACAGAAGCCGAATATGTTGCGGACTCATATGCAAGTCGTGAACTAGTTTGGTTGCGAAGATTATTGGCCGAAATGGAAGAAGCGGTTGAAAAACCTATTGTTATCTATGAGGACAACCAAGGATGCATTCGGTTAATTGAATCCGACAAATGTGGAGCACGTACCAAACACATCGATATTTGTCACCATCGCAACCATAATAGAAAGGATCTACAAGAAAAGAAGGTTAATGTATTGCCCATCGGGAGAAATGAAAGCAGAAATACTTACGAAGCCACTTCCCAAAGATGTTTTCTTAAATTTTAAAATTAATCTAGGAGTCAAATAAAATTAACAATTAGAAACTTACTGAAGCGAGAGGGGGTGTTGAAAAATACACTCAGCCAGTTTCTACTTGTTAGAAACTTTTTTTTTTCATGAGCTTTGAAAAATTATTTTTCTATAATAAACTTTCATCATTCATTTTAAACAAACGTGTTTTGTGTTTTTGCTTTCACAGTTTAAATAGTTAATTTCATCACAGATTAAGTGATCTGGATCCAATATTCAAAATGGTGAACTTGCAAAATGGTTTCACTTGTCTAAATTCAATCCATCTACTTCGACTGATTCAATCATTCAGTGTCTATCATCGAATTTAAATGTGAACCCTACATATTTCAAGTGCTACAAGCTTCTAAAAAATGGATCTGACGTAAATATAAGATTTGTTTGCTTTAAAATCGGAATTCCTGTTGAACTTGTAAAATCCGTCTTCAATTCATCTTTTTGGCCCTACGCAATACAGATCCGTAAATTTGACTACATTCCAAAAAACGTATCGTAGATGGAGAAATCAATGACAAAGATGTTTCTCCATCAAATTCTGATTGTTTGAAAGTGTATTACCACAATTCTAGTGGAATCCGTACGAAAACCTCTGCGCTTTACTTTGCTACCTGTAATGTTTAGTACGATGTAATCATAATTGTGGAATCTTGGCTTTGGAGTGGAATTTTCGATTCGGAAATCTTTGACAGTAATTTTTATGTGGTCTTTCGGAGAGATCGTTGTGTTTCTGTTGAAGATCGTGGAGGTGGACTACTTGTTGCTGTTCGGTTACACTTGTCATGTCAATTAATTATACTATCTATCACTGATATTGAACAAATTTGTATTTCCATTTGTCTCAAACCAGGTATCTTAATGTATGTTATCGTTAGCTATATTCCTCCAAAAAGTAATATTGAGCTTTATGAAAAACATCTTGCAAACATTGATTTTGTTGATAAGTTAAGCAATAATTTGCACAAAATGTTTATTATTGGTGATTTCAACTTAGCTGACATAAAATGGTCTTATTCTTCTTGTGAAAATATGCTTATTCCATGTAATCTAAAAAGAGACTTTGAAATAACTTTTATAGATCACCTTTTTGCTCTGAACTTGTTTCAAATTAATGGTGTTATGAATAATTTAGATAAAATCCTCGATCTAGTCTTTACTCCACAAGACGAATTGAAAGTTTCAATCACTGATATTGTCCCTTATAAACTGTTAAACAATTCAATCCATCACAAAGAATTATATATTGAAATCCAATTATATAGTTATTTAAAACCAAATTGTAACATTTCAAGATCATTTAACTTTTTAAAGTCAAATTTCATTGAACTGGATAATTATCTTGCAACTGTCGACTGGACTACAGAATTTCTAAATCTAAATTTGAAGAATATGCTTAACCATTTCACAAGTATCTTATATACTGCTTTTAACTTATTTGTACCTCATAGGATAAAAAAGAATGTGTCAAAACCTCCTTGGTACAACAAAAGGTTGACTCATTTAAAAAATTTAAAAAATAAATCATTTGCTAAGTATAAAATGTCGAACACATTGGATGATAAACAAGCATTCTGTAAACTTCGTAAAGAATTCATTGTTCTCAGCAAATTCCTGCACAGAAACTATATCTCGAATATTGAGCTTAATTTGAAGAACGACCCGAAGCAATTCTGGAACTTTATTAACACTAAACGGAAATCGATTGGGATTCCAACTTCAGTTAATTTTAACGGAGAAAATTCTTCAGATATAAACAAAACTCTAGAGCTCTTTGCTAAATTTTTTGAATCGGTGTATTCAAACTCTCAAGGAAACCCTGTTATTCTCTCAGAATATGTCCCTAAAGTGGATATCGGATCAATGCAATTTGATTTCTCCGATGTTTTAAAAGCCTTACAGGCTCTTAAACCAAATCACATTCCTGGTGTGGACGGTATTCCTACCCTTGTTTTAAAAAAATGCTGTAATTCCCTCTGCTTCCCATTGCTTATAATTTTTAACTTATCTTTATCGTCCGGATTATTTTTGGATGAATGGAAATCATCTTTCCTGATCCCAATCTTTAAATCTGGCTCAAAAAATAATGTTGAAAATTACAGAGGAATTTGTAAGTTGTCTGCAATTCCTAAACTGCTCGAAAATTTAGTAAAGAACAAACTCGATTTTTTTTGTTAAAGAACATCTAAATGATGCCCAACATGGTTTTATTTCGGGTAGATCAACTATTACTAACCTAGCATGTTTTTCCTCTTTCGTAATAAATTGTATTGAAAGCCAAACCCAAGTAGATGTTATCTACACGGATTTTAGTAAGGCATTTGACTCAGTTTGCCACAACATTCTGCTTTACAAACTTGAAAGATTTGGGATTCACTCAAATCTCCTTCAGTGGATATCATCCTTTTTAACTGATAGGGTCCAAAAAGTCATTATAGACAATCAAACCTCGAGATCTATCAAATGCACTTCAGGAGTTCCCCAGGGTAGCCATCTTGGTCCGCTTTTATTTATAATTTTCATCGATGATATTAGTAAAAATATAAAATTCAGTCAATGCCTCATTTACGCTGATGATCTTAAATTATTTTTAAAAGTGACTTCCATTTATGACTGCTTTAATCTTCAATCGGACCTTGATAGTTTATCTTCCTGGTGTAAGTTAAAGTGCTTAAAACTTAACGTAAAGAAATGCTATGCTATCTCTGTATCAAGAAAACTCTCAACTTACGAATTTACGTATTCTCTCGATAGTAGCCTCCTACAGAGAACTGCTTTTATCAAGGACTTGGGTGTAACCTTTGACTCCAAGTTTTCATTTACTCCGCATATTGATGCAATTGTTACAAAAGCCAATACAATGATTGGTTTTATTAAAAGAAATTCAACTGATTTCTCAGACCCCTACACACTTGTCTCTCTATATACCACATTAGTAAGACCATCACTTGAGTATGCTGATGTAATCTGGAACCCTCACCAACTAACGTTTTCGGATAGAATAGAGAAAGTTCAGAATCGTTTCACAAGGTTTGTGTTTTTTAAAATGCGTTGGAATTTTCGTCCAGATTCTCAAGCTCGTCATAATCTTCTGGGTTTGAAATCTCTCAGATCCCGAAGAACTATTCACGATATAGTATTTGTGCGAGATATATTATGCTACCATATAAAGTGCCCCAACCTTCTATCATTAATTTGTTTGTATACCCCAATGAGACCATTGAGAGAGAGACATCTTCTTTTTCAACCTAAACATAGGACAAATTACGGCATGAACGAACCAATTTCAAGGTCAATTAGGGAGTTCAATGAAATTAACTGTTATATTGATATAGCATTTCCTAGAAATAAATTCATTAATGAGCTATATTATTTATTTTTAAGAATTTAAGGATATATTGTTAATATTTAAGTTAACACATATGCATCTGCTGAGATTGAAACTCGTAGATTAAATGAATAAATAAATAAATAAATAAATAAATAAATAAATAAATAAATTATTTTGATAATCTACCGAAAACTAACTTTACATAAATTGTCCCAAACTTATATATTAAAGTTTGGCAGAAATGCATATTTTTGGACAACGAACTGTGCATCACCCATTTCTCTATTGGGTTTTAAATTTTGGTTTGTAGGTTCCTCTGTATCTCATTCAAATTTCTTTTGTTGAAATCTTAATGCAACAGCTTTGAATAAAATACCAACTTGAAAAGATGTGGAAGCAATAATGCGAAAATTGAAAGAGCGAAATTTGTAGAACGCAAACGAAAAAAAGATTTAATTTGGCCAACAAATTACACAACGGAAAGAATACAAATTCCAATTACAAAGCGATAGAATAATTTTCATCATTTGGCCATCGAATTCATTTACTATACAAAGAAATTATGATCCATTAGGAATTCTTATGTCTCCCTTGTTTGACTGCTTAATTCAATTGTATGTTTCAAATTTTAATAAAATCGAATTGAAACCGATTTTCACTTTCACTCGATTCTCCATTTCTCATGTGCTACATACCAATCGCTTCCGAAAAATTCTAAAAAATTTTAACCTTTCAAATAATTAAAGTAAATGTTTTTTATTTAATTTTAAAGTAAGCTTGATTTTTTTTAAAGCATGTCGAAATGCCTCTTGAATATAAATAGGATTACAAGATTTTACTCGAAATCTAAAAAAAAAAAACTCAAATGAGTGGAACATAAGTTTTCAACAGGGGTAAGAACAAGAAAAGAAATGTCTGAAAAATTATAATCTATAGTGATAATTATTTACAGTATTGAACCATGTAAACACACTACTGAGTATAATTAAACAAAGTGTGTGCTAAACTGTTCGAGTTTTTGGTTATCGGCATAGCAGGTATCCAAATGGCCGGATAAGTTAGCACACACTTTTATACACACATAATGCTAGGAAGATACCCTTTAATGTGAGAGGCGTCTTCGGAGGTGCTTCCAGCAAATTCTGTAAGGTTTTCAGATGCCTTCAATGATGGAAGATTCCTCATTGAATAACCTGGAAAGCGAAGAGAATCATTTTTTTAAAATCCCTTCACGTCATCATGCTTAAGCGGCTCGAGCGGCAAGTAGAAATGTTGGAGCCCAAAGCGAATGAAAATAATATTATTGCCCATATACCAAAACATATTTGTTCCGACGCGGCTGAAAAAGCAAAATCTGTTTGCTTGGATCTTCTTAAATCGAATAATGAATCATTAATTGTGTCAGCCAAATTCATGCATGCTAATGAGACAGATTCTAATGTAATTGTTGAAATGGAAAACAATAATGACGTGGGCCGCGCACTAAGAGAGGCAACTTCACTTATTGGTTCTGGTATCTGAGTTCACAGAGACTACCCACAAGCAGCAAGAGAAAGAAGGAGGCATTTAATAAAACTGAAATCAGATATTGCGAATAAAAACAACCGTATTAAAATGCATCTGAAAGGAGAATCACTGAAGGTTGATGATAATGCATTTTATTTTGACAGAAATAACATTTTAACATGTCAAACTGGAAATGTGACGGAGATACTTCAACAGCTACTAAACATAAACAACGACGTGACAGCTACTGTTGCTCCACAAGTGGTGCCAAACTCGACCATCCAAAGAGAATGTACAACAGCGGATATCAAACTGTTGAGGGTTTGGGAATTAAACCAAGTCCAAAAAAGTTGGAAGCGATTCGAGATGCTCCGAGGCCAACAAACTTAACTCAACTTAAATCTTATTTGGGTATTTTAAATTATTATGCTAGGTTTATACCAAACTTGTCGTCGGAATTGAAGGACTTATATCATTTGTTAAAGAAAAATGTTAGTTTTGTGTGACGCTGCATTTAAGAAAAGTAAAGAGTTGATTTTACATGATAATATCCTACTTCATTACGACCCTAACAAGGAGATCATTTTGCATTGTGACGCGAGTCCATACGGAGTGGGTGGAATTCTGTCCCATATTGTTAATGGCGTTGAAAGACCGGTTTTGTTTGCGTCAAGCACTTTAAGCGCTGCAGAGCAGAAGTACTCGCAGCTACATCGGGAGGCGTTGGCCATTATTTTTACGGTTAAAAAATTTCATAAGTATATTTATGGCAAGTCTTTAACGATTTTCTCAGATCACCAGCCATTAAGGGACATTTTTAACCCGAACAAGTCCACGCCAGCAGTGGCTGCGGCAAGAATAAATCGTTGGGCAGTGATACTTAGTATGTATCAATATAAGATTTTGTATAAGAAGGGTTCGCAAATGACGAATGCTGATGGTTTATCCCGACTTCATTTATCTCATTCTACTGGTGTAGAGGAAGTAAATATAAGGTCAATTGAGTGTAATGACTATCTTAGTATTAAATTTTCGGATATAGCAGAGAAATCAAATAAGGATTGGAAGATAAAAAGCATCTTATATATGATTCAGTCAGGTTGGCCTAATAGTGTTCCTGAAAATTTAAAGAAATACTTTAATAAGCGGTTGTTTTTGTCTGAAGACAATGGGTGTTTGTTTTATGGCGATCGTTTAGTTATTCCGGATGAAAGTCAGAACTCAGTTTTAGGTCTTCTTCACGAGTCACATATAGGAGTTGTGCGGATGAAAATGCTAGCACGCAAATATTTTTGGTGGCCAGGAATTGATTCTCAGATAGAGGCATTTGTTTTAAATTGTAGATCGTGTAATCTGTGTAATAATAAACCGGTTTCAAATGAGCATGTGTCGTGGCCAGAGGCGAAATCATTTTTCGAGCGTATCCACCTAGATTTTTTGTATTTTAAAGATTGCTACTACCTTATTTTAGTTGACAGTTATAGCAAATGGATTGATGTCAAATTAATGAAAAATACAAAAGTAGAAAGCTTGATAGCTGTGTTAAGGCCGATTTTTACTTATTTTGGTTTACCTTCGACAGTGGTTTCGGACAACGGACCACCGTTTAATTCTGACTCGTTTTTGGTGTTTTGCAAAAATAACAATATTAAATGTTTGAAAAGTCCGGCATATCATCCTCAGTCCAATGGGGCCGCCGAAAGGGCGGTACAAACAGTCAAAAGTTCTTTAAAAAAGATGTTTTTGGATGTCAGCTGTGCAAACATCCCGATAGAACGGATTATTTTCAATTTTCTTTTAAAATATAGGTCAACCCCATCAACTACTAACGCGTCCTGTCCCAACGAACTTATATTTAAATATAATCCGAAAACTCTTCTTGATGATGTGAATCCCAAAGTTCGTCGGTTTATGGATTCGCATACAAATTATGAACATACTATAGTAACTAATGAAAGTTCTAAAGATCCATTCTTAAATAGTAATTATCAAGCGAAAAAAGTATTAAATATTGGTGAAAAAGTGCTGTATGAAATGAAACATAATAATGTTTATAGTTGGATTCCTGGGGTTATTGTGAGAAGAATGGGAAATGTTGTATATTCCGTAAATATTGATGGCAATCATAAAACGGCTCATATTTCACAATTAAAGAAATGTAAATTTAAAGATTTGTCTTTTGCACCTGCTAATATCAAAGTTTCAAAACATGTTCGGTTCAATGTGCCGCAAAGGAAAAAGAGGTCAATTTCATTATCTGAACTACCTAGAAGATCTGAAAGATTAAAGTTAAAAACAAATGAAGGTACAAAAGATAAATCGAAAGAATTATAATTGTTATTTTGAATTTATTAACATTATAAAAAAAAAAAAAAAAAAAAAATTTGAATTTACAAATGAAGATACTTTTCGAATTAAAAACAAATACCTACGCATATTTAAAAAAAAAATATATTTATATATTATATATTATATAAATATATTTGTTAATCAATAAAATGTTAACTTAGTTTTTACGTTTTCTACTATTTCTTGAACTATCCACAATTATAAAAGAAAAAGAAGAAAACAAAATATTCCATGAATTTTTGAATTGTAAAGATATTGTTAATTTTTTTTAGTTTTTATTTTAGTTTTCTTGTAAGTCTAGGAGAGTGATATGTATTAAGAACAATACTCTTTACCACCACTGTATATTACACTAATCTCTTAAGTAAGTATCTCTTAGCATTTAGTTTATCTCTAGTTTGTAAGCTTGTACTTATTTAGATTAAGTTAAGAAATAATAAAGCCAGTCTTCAACTGTCCGTCTTGGTCTATTTATTTAATCTCTCCTCTCGATATTTGCAAATATAAAACTTGCCTTTTAAATTTTCTTGGCAAATTACCAGTAAAAATTGTGCAATGAGTGCACTTAAAGCATTAATGAATTTAATTCAATTCGAACACACCGAAATTATTTTATACACTGAGAAAGTCGTCAACACGTCCGCACTCTTTCACAGCTGAAGATCGACTGAGCACTCCATCCATTGTACCATTAACGCCCACTATTTTTTATATATAATAAAAGGAAATAGAACCTAAAGTCGAAAATGCATTCGCAAGTTTTTTTTGTCTTTTGAAAGAAATTAAACTGAATTTGTAATGGAGTAACTATTTTATAAATAAAAAAGGATGAGGAGGAGATGAAAGAGGAATGATGGGGTAAAAGAGAAGAAGCCAAGTCAAGGGCTCGCTCTAGCGAGGGAAGCAACTACAGATGGGAGGGTTTAGACAACATACTCGCGCGTCTATACCATCTAAGATGTATAGTCTGGCATACGATTTTTTTGTGATGAACAGAGGGTCCAAGAACCCACGTATGAGCTAGCAGAAGGGGTGATTATGCCAGCACGGACCCAAAGGCAACTAGTTCGTTACAAAATGGCGCCCGCAACGTGGAGCCCACTATCGAATTATTGAGCCAAATAATTCTATTCTTATTTTAATAATTTTCTTTTTTTCTCAATTTTAATTTTGTTTACTCTGTAACTAACTTTTCTTTAATTTTGCTTTTCATTTTAATTTTGTTGCTTTTGTTTTAGTAATGTTTCATTTTGTATTCGATTTTTAATGATCAAATTCAGATGCACCTTCTTTGTGAGTCTCGGTATAGCACTTGGTACCGCGTTGGAACAACGAAGAGGCAACCATTCACAATATATTATCTACCAGATAATATATTACCTTTTTGTTTAAGATATTTGTTGTTTTTAATATAGGCTTCAGGTCAATAATAATTGAAAAAAAACAATATGTTTTTTTTTTGTGTTTAAGGTACAAATAGTGATGTAAATCTATATAGGTGTAATAATATATATTTACATTATATTAAATAGGTACTATTTTATAACAATTGACATTAATAACATTAAAAAAAAACTTACAAAGGATTTCATTTGTTATTTTAAAATAAAATACAAAAAACAACTTAACAACTTAACACTGTGAAGTTAGACCAACAAGTAACATAGAAATACATGAACATGTTCAATACAATCCTTTTTTTTCCAGCAAGTGTTTATAGTGTGGGCTGACGTTTTCAATACTGTTCGTCTGTTCATGGTATTGTGTGTTTTTAATGTGGAGAGATTCAATGATAAACCTTTTGCTCTGGTTATCTTCTCGCTACAGCGAAAAGATAACCAGAGCGAAAAGATAACCAGAGCAAATTTAATAAACACACACAACAACATGAACAGACGAAGAGTATTGAAAACGTCAATCTACACTATAAACACTTGCTGAAAATAAGAGGATTGTATTGAACTTGTTCATGTATTTCTATGTTATATCCTTATTATTGGGGTAACTTCACAATACAAAAAACAACTTAACAAGTTGTTAAGTTGTTTTTTGTATTTTATTTTTAAATAACAAATGGTATCATTTCAATGTTATTAATGTCAATTTTTACCAAATAATACCTTCTAAATATGATGTAAATATTTATTATTTATACCTATATAGATTAACATCACTGTTTATACCTAACGTTTCCATCTATCCTGTATGCCGCAGGATTATCCTGTTTTTTCATTCAAAATCCTGCGAAAAAGTAAATCCTATATTATTCTTCAAAAATCCTGTAAAACGCAGAATCCAGATTGTTGAAAAATACACTCAGCCAGTTACTCATCCGTATTGCACATCTGGAAGATGCAAAAAGCGTTTGGAAAGCTTTTTCTAAGAAGTGTGAGAGGTCAACTTTTGGAAGTCGTTTATATTTAAGAAGGAAGCTAAACAGCATTCATCAACAGTGGTGTACACAACGGTGGACAAGAAGTTGCTATTAGGTCTGCAGGAAAAAACAACCAACGTGGAAATAAAAGAGTGCCCAAAGCAAAAAATAATGATGGAAAAGAAACAAGGACTTGTTTGAAAACAACGCAAAATTTTCAGAAGCAGCTACAGCGGATGAAAGTCACACTAGTAATTTTGTTTCGTTTGAAGTCTGTGCAGGGGCAAGAGCTAATACTGGTGGCTGGTATATCGACTCCGGAGCAACCAATCATATGACCAGAGACAGAGAATTCTTTGCTGATCTTTAAGAAGACAATACCAGGATTTTTCTAGTAAACAGATCATAAGTATTGGATTCAGGAATTGGACGTGGCTGGTTAAATTGTATGCTGTCAAATCATGTATCTCAGAAAATAGAATTAAACAATGTATTATAAGAAAATAAAAACAATAAAAAGACTAAAAATAATCGAATTAGATTTTATTAAATGGAGTATTTATGAATGAAATTCAATATTAAAGGTTTTGTGGCCTTTACTCCAAGCATTGCGTTTCGCCCTAGTTTGATGGTGGGCTCATCAGCTAGATGACATCAAACCCAATCTAGTACGCAATAATTGTCGATGATTACCGACTGCTTTATAAAATTTACAGAGAAAACTCCCTGTGAATTATATTATTCTAAAGAACTTTGATTAAAGTTAGACATTAGAAAAATTATGATGTTATGCTCGTGGCCAAGCGAAGTTATAAGAAAATAAAAACAATAAAAAGACTAAAAATAGTCGAATTAGATTTTAATGTATTATATGTTCCGGAACTGCATGGAGGTAATTAACGATTCAAAAGTGATTGCAGAAGCCAAAAATGATTGTGAATTCATCTGAAACTGCTTGCTTAGCTGAAACTTCATTAAGCTTGCAACAGTGGCCTCGTCGGCTCGGGGGATCCAGTGGAAATTCAGAGGCTGGTAAATGAAAATTTTGCAACAGGCATCAATATTAAAAGAAATTTGGAGAAAATGATTTGTGAGCACTGCAACAAAGGAAAATTGGCTCAGTTGAAATTATCAACAAGACTGGCTTAAGAAAAGGAGCGATTGAGATTGGTGCACTCAGATCTCTGTGGACCTATGCAGACAGCAACTCCTAGTGGTAACAGGTATTTTTTAACACTGATTGATGGTTTTTCTGGTTATACAGTGCTTCGACTGATAAAATCAAAGGATGAAGTTGCTGGTGTAATAAAAGAGTACGTTGCGGCGATGTCAACCAGGTTTGGAAAGAAACCAGTGGTTTTGCGATCGGACAATGGGAAAGAATACACGTCGAAAGATTTAGAATTTTTTTTGAAAAGTGAAGGCATTCAGCATCAATGTACAGTTCCATATACTCCACAACAGAATGGAGTAGCAGAAAAAAATAATAGAAGTCTTATTGAAGCAGCGAAGTGTATATTACTTCCAAACAGATTTTGGGGACAAGCTGTTTTGACAGCAGCATATTTGCAAAACCGATCACCCAGCAGCAGCATTGAAAAGACGCCTGTTGAACTATTTACTGGTCGGGAACCCGATCTTAGTCACATCAGAGTTTTTGGATTAAGAACATTTACGTTTATTCCCAAACAAAAGAGGAAAAAGTTGGATGATAAGGCGGAAGAGGGGATACTTGTTGGCTATGACTACAATACAAAGGGATATTGTATTTTGGATCCAAAATCAAATCGTATGTGGATATCCAGATCTTTGCGGATTATTGAAAGTGAACCCAACAAGAAAGAACCTCATATGCCAAGTCAACTCAGGACTCAAGACATTTCACGAAAAGAAACTTCTGTTTATGTTCCATTGGATTCGGCATCAAATGTAGAATATTTAAATGTTCCCGATCAAGTTCAGTTTTCTGAGGACAGTGCAGTGAACTTTGATGACGACAATGATATCATGGAACTAACAACAACACAAGAAATCCGAACATCGAATCGTTCAAATAAAGGAATCCCACCAAACCGTCTTTCATACAAAGCACATGCTGAAATTGCGATGGAGCGAAATTCATGGGAGGCTCTTTAATCCAGTTGTGAAACACGAAACCATCCGAACACTTCTTGTGGTGGCACATTTTAGAAGACTACATGTTCGTCACTTCGATGTGAAAAACGCTTATTTAAATGCAAATCTCAACGAAGAAATTTATATAGAGCAGCTCCCACGATTCAAAATTAAAAGACAAAACCATCGGAACTTTACTGTGTATCGCAACTGTATCAAGACCAGATATATTCTTGGCAATGAGTCTGCTCAGCAGAGTTGTTAAAATATAATGGAGAGTGACTGGAAGGCAGTAAAACGTGTAATACGATACCTTGCAACAACCATCGATGACTCGTTGTGTAAACTCAAGTGAAGAAAGACAGTTAGTTTGTTTTGTGGATGCTGGTGATAAGGCGGATAGGAAATCAACTAGTGGATATGTGTTTCAATTCGCAGGTAGCAGCATAGTTTGGTGAAGTCGAAAGCAGACGTCAGTAGCAATGTCCTCAACAGAAGCCGAATATGTTGCGGACTCATATGCAAGTCGTGAACTAGTTTGGTTGCGAAGATTATTGGCCGAAATGGAAGAAGCGGTTGAAAAACCTATTGTTATCTATGAGGACAACCAAGGATGCATTCGGTTAATTGAATCCGACAAATGTGGAGCACGTACCAAACACATCGATATTTGTCACCATCGCAACCATAATAGAAAGGATCTACAAGAAAAGAAGGTTAATGTATTGCCCATCGGGAGAAATGAAAGCAGAAATACTTACGAAGCCACTTCCCAAAGATGTTTTCTTAAATTTTAAAATTAATCTAGGAGTCAAATAAAATTAACAATTAGAAACTTACTGAAGCGAGAGGAGGTGTTGAAAAATACACTCAGCCAGTTTCTACTTGTTAGAAACTTTTTTTTTTCATGAGCTTTGAAAAATTATTTTTCTATAATAAACTTTCATCATTCATTTTAAACAAACGTGTTTTGTGTTTTTGCTTTCACAGTTTAAATAGTTAATTTCATCACAGATTAAGTGAGTAAATTATTTTGATAATCTACCGAAAACTAACTTTACATAAATTGTCCCAAACTTATATATTAAAGTTTGGTAGAAATGCATATTTTTGGACAACGAACTGTGCATCACCCATTTCTCTATTGGGTTTTAAATTTTGGTTTGTAGGTTCCTCTGTATCTCATTCAAATTTCTTTTGTTGAAATCTTAATGCAACAGCTTTGAATAAAATACCAACTTGAAAAGATGTGGAAGCAATAATGCGAAAATTGAAAGAGCGAAATTTGTAGAACGCAAACGAAAAAAAGATTTAATTTGGCCAACAAATTACACAACGGAAAGAATACAAATTCCAATTACAAAGCGATAGAATAATTTTCATCATTTGGCCATCGAATTCATTTACTATACAAAGAAATTATGATCCATTAGGAATTCTTATGTCTCCCTTGTTTGACTGCTTAATTCAATTGTATGTTTCAAATTTTAATAAAATCGAATTGAAACCGATTTTCACTTTCACTCGATTCTCCATTTCTCATGTGCTACATACCAATCGCTTCCGAAAAATTCTAAAAAATTTTAACCTTTCAAATAATTAAAGTAAATGTTTTTTATTTAATTTTAAAGTAAGCTTGATTTTTTTTAAAGCATGTCGAAATGCCTCTTGAATATAAATAGGATTACTTACAAGATTTTACTCGAAATCTAAAAAAAAAAAAACTCAAATGAGTGGAACATAAGTTTTCAACAGGGGTAAGAACAAGAAAAGAAATGTCTGAAAAATTATAATCTATAGTGATAATTATTTACAGTATTGAACCATGTAAACACACTACTGAGTATAATTAAACAAAGTGTGTGCTAAACTGTTCGAGTTTTTGGTTATCGGCATAGCAGGTATCCAAATGGCCGGATAAGTTAGCACACACTTTTATACACACATAATGCTAGGAAGATACCCTTTAATGTGAGAGGCGTCTTCGGAGGTGCTTCCAGCAAATTCTGTAAGGTTTTCAGATGCCTTCAATGATGGAAGATTCCTCATTGAATAACCTGGAAAGCGAAGAGAATCATTTTTTTTAAATCCCTTCACGTCATCATGCTTAAGCGGCTCGAGCGGCAAGTAGAAATGTTGGAGCCCAAAGCGAATGAAAATAATATTATTGCCCATATACCAAAACATATTTGTTCCGACGCGGCTGAAAAAGCAAAATCTGTTTGCTTGGATCTTCTTAAATCGAATAATGAATCATTAATTGTGTCAGCCAAATTCATGCATGCTAATGAGACAGATTCTAATGTAATTGTTGAAATGGAAAACAATAATGACGTGGGCCGCGCACTAAGAGAGGCAACTTCACTTATTGGTTCTGGTATCTGAGTTCACAGAGACTACCCACAAGCAGCAAGAGAAAGGAGGAGGCATTTAATAAAACTGAAATCAGATATTGCGAATAAAAACAACCGTATTAAAATGCATCTGAAAGGAGAATCACTGAAGGTTGATGATAATGCATTTTATTTTGACAGAAATAACATTTTAACATGTCAAACTGGAAATGTGACGGAGATACTTTAACAGCTACTAAACATAAACAACGACGTGACAGCTACTGTTGCTCCACAAGTGGTGCCAAACTCGACCATCCAAAGAGAATGTACAACAGCGGATATCAAACTGTTGAGGGAGTGCAAAGATCACTACAGTTGTTTTGTGCGATTTTGGCAATAACAGGTGGTTAGCTAAGGTCAGGTTGAATCGCTGAGGAGTTCCTTTACTCTTTAACAGTTCAACTCTTCAGAAATGCAATCTGACCATTGGTTCGAGGTTCCAGATTTTCAAGGTGATGTGAGCGTTCTTAGAACACAGTCAGTGCTGAAGAAATGGAAGGCTGGGGGAAAAGCCAGTCATTAACGAGCTCTTTCGGGTGCCTAGGTACAAGGCCCGAAATATTCTTTACCTTACCTCGGTATATCAGCTCTGCCGGGGCTGACCTCCTTTCCGTACTACTCGTGGGACCCAAATAGATTTTTCAAAACCCAAAACCCCAGACGCTGACATGACGAACGATTACAGACCCCAAATACAACAACAACAACAACCAGACGTTGATATGACAGACATTGACGAACTTGGCAGCGCGTCAGAAGACGAGCTGCTTGCCTCCATTCAGGAGACAACTATCAACGTCGGTGGCGAAGGTAGTGCTGCTCGTAGTAGTACTCCATCGTCACACAAAACCTGTGGTTAGCACTCAGAGAACCAGCGGTGGGCGGTTGCTAACCACAGGTTCTTGGAGGGCGCTACTCTTCAAAGGAAAGAGCAAGTTGCAAAGTGCAAAAGGCCTCAGGATGAAACTAGTCGACCCTCGAAAAAGAGTAGGGCTGTTCCAGTTCTTGTTAAGAATAAAAAAAACACTGCCATCCACATCTGATCGTCAGGAACGACCTTCAAGTTGCGCTGACGGACGAGTTTTCCTCTACAGGGAAACCAGTCCTCGAAGCGTGAAACGCTATTGAGGCTCGACTGCAGGGTATGGTGGTGGAACATATCCTAGAGGGTAAGGGAGGGCCCTCTCCATCCTTCTGCTGAGACGGTAAGAGGATATAGGGTGATCAAGTGCAAGGATCAGTTGTCGAAGGAATTCCTTGGCAATTGCGTTACTAAGATTAGTGATGCATGGAAAGGCATGAAGCTCAAGCTAATCCAAGCTAGGGACATTCCCAGACGACCAAAGGCTCGCATTTGGGTACCTTATATCGAAAAGTTGGATGGTGAGAGCTTTCTCAAAGTCCTAAAATGCCAAAACCATAGCAACGGGGGTTGCTATGGACGACTGGGTCGTCATAAAAGCCGAAGGGGCCAATGCCAACAAGTCAACGATGTCCTTCCTGCTCTTGATTGATGAGGTAGGAAGGTTATCAATTGCAAATTCTCATCGTCTTAATTTTGGCATCAGGGAAGCCAAAGTGAGGATTTTGCCACCTCTAGGGGACGACACAGGAGTTGTCGAAACATTCGACGTGACGTTGGAACCATTGAGTGTGGCCGCAACAACAACCAAAAATGCTGAAATTCAGATTAATCTCAAGCACTCAAAAAGTGCTTCAGACAATCTCAGAATCTTCCTCAGGGAGGAAGATGTGGATTTCGGCATCATTCAAGAGCCATGGGTTTGAAGCCATAAGATCTGCGAGCTTCAAGACCAGCTCTAAAATCTCTATTACATCTCAAACAACAACAACCAAGGTAATCCTCGCACTTGTATTATTGCTAAAAAACATTTAAAAGTATTTTTATGTCCAAATTTTAGCACTCCAGACCTGACAGTTGTCAGACTGGAGACAGCAGGTGTAGGTGGACTATACGTAGGATCGGCGTATATGGCCCACGATCGTATTGCACCACCCGAGGAAGTTGCCACCCTGGTCCATAACATCAACAATGCTAACCTCATACTGGGGTGTGATGCCAATGCCAGGCACACGGTATGAGGCAGTTCCAAAATCAATGAAAGAGGTGAGTCTTTATTTGATTTTATTATTTCTAACAACATGTCTATTTGTAACAAAGGCAATATCTCCACCTTCATTTTCCCGAGTACGGATACGTTTGAAGGGTGGGAAGATATGCTGGACGTTACACTAACAAACAATAATGAACAGGTCAGGCTGGAAAACTGGAAAGTATCTACACTGAGATCATTTTCCGATCACATGTACATACTTTACGAATTAGGTCTTAACACTAAGCCCCCTGCCCCGTTTAGAAACCACAAAAAAACCGACTGGAACAAATTCAGTCAAGTTGAAAATTCCAAACTAAGAACTGTACCGAATCTTGTTTTAGATTCCGTAGAAGAACTAAAGGCGAAAGTTAGCACTTTTGAAAAGGCTTTGAATGTAGCATTCAAAGCTTCCTGTCCAGTTAGGTACAGCAAAAAAACCTTCCCTCCATGGTGGAATGAAGATCTCTCAAATCTTAGGAAGATTACAAGAAAAACCTTCAATATCTGCTACGTTAGAAAACAATGGCAACCGTATAAGGACTGCCTCAAAGAATACAAAAAAGCGGTATCCTCAGCCAAAAGGCTGGCCTGGAAAGAATACTGTGAATCAATTAAAAATGTAAAAGACTCTGCTAGACTAGGCAAAATACTGTCAAAACAACACTCTTGTCCATCTCTCCTCAAAAAGGAGGATGGTACTTGGACAGTGGATTCAGCCGAATCTCTAGAGGCTTTAATGACAACTCATTTTGCAAGAATGGTTGCAAGATTACAGCCTAGTAACAGACAATGCCCTTAGTGCTCAGTCAGAACACTTAGAAAATATTCATGATATCATTGAAAAAACAATTCAATACAAGGAATATACCCTTGCAACCTTCCTTGACGTCGAGGGAGCTTTCAATAACGTTCTTGCTAATTCTATTCAGGGATCTCTTGTCAAGTTCGGCGTCGATGCTTACATTACAAAAGGGGCGTTTCCTACAGTGATAAGTGATAGCATGGAAACTGCCTTGAAAAGAGTTGACATCTGGGCTACTAGCTGTGGACTAGGTGTCAATCCAAATAAAACCGAATTGATGCTCTTCACCACTAGGACTAAAATTCCCCCCTTCACCCTGCCCAAGTTGAACGGTCACACTCTTTCTCTATCAACAAAAGCTAAATACCTAGGAGTTATTCTGGACCCTAAGCAAGTATAGCCTTCTATGAATGTAGTAACACTTTCGGGAAAAAATGGGGTTTAAAGCCTTAAATGATATTATGGACTTACACAGCTGTAGTTAGTCCAATTCTAACATACGGATCGATTGTATGGTGGCCAGTCCTAAGCAAAAAATATAATATAGACAAACTGAAAAAGATTCAAAGAACAGGTTCCACAGGTGCAATTAGATCTTGCCCAACCGATGCCTTAAGCGTTATTCTTAATCTTTTGCCTCTAGACCTTCACATCAAATACATGGTATCCTACAGTGCAACCAGGCTTAAAGAAGCAAGGTGTTGGGCAGAAAGACCCTATGGTCATGGACAAATTTTAAAACTGTTGCCAATAGATCTTCGCTCAGTCCATATTGATTCCCAATACCCTTGTCTTGACTTTGATAAAAGCTTCAATGTGCTTTTTCCTACCAGAGACGAATGGAAAAACGATACGGTGACAAATGAATATGACACAACAATTTTCACTGACGGCTCAAAGATGGTTGATGGAGTTGGTGCAGGTGTTTACTCCGACAAACTTAAAATTAGTCAATCGTTCCGTCTGCCCGACGCTGCCAGCATATTTCAAGCTGAAGTGCTTGCTATTAAGGAAGCCTGTAGAATACTCAAACAAAAAACAATATCTAAACATAATATTCACAATGTAGCCATTTGTATAGATAGCCAAGCTGCAATTAAAGCAATTAACAGCTGCCTGGTGTCTTCAAAGATAGTTCATCAATGCAGAGCAGAGCTCTCAGGTTTCAGTGATAGTAGAAAAATTTCTCTCGTATGGGTCCCAGGCCATAGCGACATCCAAGGCAACGAGCGAGCAGATGATCTTGCTAGGCAAGGATCCTCCCTTCTCGTCTCTTAGGCGGAATCAGTAGATCTTCCACTGGGCTTCGTAAAAGGCAGAATATATGACCATTTCCTTTTAGAATCAACAAAGAGGTGGCAAGGTTTGGCAACCTGTAAAATAACTAGAAAGATATGGCCAACCTATGACAAAAACAGATCGAATGATTTAATAAAACGAAACACGGCCAGGATCGTTGCCATCGTCACTGGTCATTGGCCAATAGGCGAACATGCAGCTAAACTGCGCATACCTTTCAACAGCTACTGCCGTAGTTGTAGAAATCCGCAAAAGAAGGAAACTATTGAGAATTTCCTCTGCTACTGTCCGGCCCTGGCTAGGTCCCGCCTCCAGGCATTTGGTAGCCTGTTTATCGACAACCTAAACGTGCTGTCGAACAAAAGGATAAATGATTTTACCGCTTTTCTCAACAGCACCAGTTGGCTCTAACAAACCAAGCAATATCTCTATTCGGACTAGCACTTACTCTATTTTTGGCGATAGCATCAGAGCACTGATTTATACCTGGTAGGTATAAATAGCCTTTGAACGGGCCTAGCCTCATATAGATCTAGTGTGAAGTTATTGGGCAGGCTCTCAGTCCAAATGGAACCACCTAGCATACAGTGTGAGCTAATTTCTTCCTTTGGGACTGCGGGCACAGACCAAAAACTGGTCCCCTTAGCTTTTAACCCAGCACACAGTGTGAGCTAGGTTCTTCCCTTGGGACTGCGGGCACAGACCAAAAACTGATCCCCTTAGCTTAACAGTCACTACCTCATAAAAAATTAGGTCAAACGAGTTATAGTATCAAAACAGCGCTTTTCTTCGGAACAGTTGTTCTGCGAAACCGCCATCTTACCTACCTACCTAGATTGTATTTTCAAAATTAAAAATGGGCTAAATGTGTTGGAATTAAAATTCAACAACTTAAACTTCAGTCTAATTCCAATTTACATCAACTGCAACCACTGGGAACGAGATTTTGAACAACTGGGCGACTGCAATGCAAGAATCGGAAACGAAGCAGGATTAGTAAATTTGGAAGCAGGGATAAATCGCAAATCAAAAGATGCCATCTGCAACGCAAAACGCAAGAAGATCCTTGACCTTTGCAATACTTTTTGGCTGCGCGTACAAAACGGTACAAGTTCGTCTGATGAGGATGCTAGCTATACTTTCATTGGTCGGCAAAGAACTTCAGTAATCGATTTAAGTCTTGTTGGAGGAGAGTGGAATTCGTACGTGAAAGATTTTGAAGTCGTACAAGAAACATATTCTGATCATTTGCCAGTTCCAGAGACTTTTGAGATAGAAACTTTTGGTAATGGTGAAAATAGGGAAATGAAGCTTTTACCGCTTTTTTACTTAAATGGAAAACAAAATATGAAACTATTTATAAGCGTAACCTTGATGCTAATTTAAATTCGCAACAAAGTTTAGACTTTGAACAACTGGTGGAAGTGATTAAGCTGTCGTAACCTTCTCCTGGTAATGACGTATCTACTCATCGAAGCTTTCAAAAACCTTGGTTTAAAAGAGATTGTGAGGAAGCAAGAAAGTTATCTTTTAAATTACTCAAACTTTTCCGAAGTTCAAATGACGAGACTTATAGACTCAACTACATCCAGGCAAATACTGATTATACAAAAAATTTGTGGTAAAAAGAAGAGAGTTTATTATGATGCCCAAGCTTTGAGCTTATCAAAATGTAAAAGTGCAACAGATTTTTGGAGGACTCTGAGGAATATAAACAACGTGCGACTGACAATTAGTTCAGAGCTAGGCCCAGATGTGTTACGAGTTCACTTCAACAACTTGCTCAATCCAGAAGTTTTGCTTAACAACAATATTCACTATGCAGCTCCAGCTTATTATAATGATATCTTGGATTCAGTTATAACGGTTTCAGAGGTTGTAGAACCGCTCAAATCGCTAAAAGATGGCAAAGCTCCAGGATCAGATCGTCTACCGGTGGAATTCTATAAAAATGGATCATTGGAACTAATTAATGTCATCTCACTGCTCTTTAATAAAGTATTAGATTTTGATGTTATCCCCAAAGAATTTAAAGAGGCTTTGATCTTCCCTATTTATAAGAAAGGAGACAAAGCTGATCTAGGAAACTACCGCGGCATCTCGTTTCTCAATTCGTCATATAAAATCTTTACAACGATTTTGCAAAAAGGCTCACTTCGTGGATTGATTCAAATCATCTCCTCAAGGAGATGAAACATTGCCGAATCTTTTTTGGAGAGAAACAAGAAACTATATACTTTTTTCGTGGATTTCAAGGCAGCGTTTGATACTGTGAATCGAAGATCGTTGTTGTATAAGCTTTTCCAGATGGGAATGTCTAGAAAATTCGGAACTGTAGTTCAAAACTTGTACGATGATACTTCGGCAGCTGTTTGGAATGGATATGGGTTGTCTAAATCCTTTCAAACTAAATTTGGTGTAAAACAAGGATGTTCGTTGAGTCCAACTTTGTTCGCACTATTTATGGATGACATAACGGATTTCTTACCAGGAGGTATACAATATGCTGGTGGTAATGTGAAAGCGTTGTTGTTCGCTGATGATATTGTCCTGTTATCTTATTCTCCAAATTCATTGCAGTTCATAATAAATAGGCTCTCGGACTACTGGTGGAATCTGGAAGTCAATCTATCCAAATCCAAGATTATGATTTTCAAGAATGGTGGTGGTAGGCTCAGCAGTGAGGAACACTGGCTTTTTAACAGAGAGAGAGTTGAAATTGTTAAGGAGTACAAATATCTTGGTGTAATTCTTACGCCGAACTTAAATATGGAAAAGCACCATAAAGAGAAACTAGCAAAAGCCAAAACTGCTGTCAACACCACATGGTGAAGGTGTTTTTCAAACAAAAATATAGCTCACAGAAGTAAATACAGAGTCTTCGAGGCAGTGGCTGAATCTATCTTGTTATACGCGGCCCAAGTTTGGGGTGGAAAACAACATGATGTAGTGGAGAAGCTACAGAGTTATTATGTTAAAAGACATTTTCATATCCCACCCAACACGCCTAACTATGCAATATTGTTAGAAACTGGTTTGTCTCCACTCTTCATTAAATCCTTAAAGCTTCAGGTGGACTATATTCTTAAAGTGATGAAGATGGCAAATGAAAGACTACCAAAAAAAGCAGCATTAAAAACAATAAGAGACAGAATCGGTTGGTATGGGGAGTGGTTGCAGCTGGCAAACTCGTGTGGAATGGAGCTTAATCTTGATGTGGAGCAAAAAGTAACTTGAAAACCAGTTCTTTATAAACTTATGGAGAAGGTGGATTTACAATCCAGAGAGAATTGTATAAGTGAGGCCTCAAGTTCTGTGCATAGGGCAATATACAGTAAACTCAATCATAATTTGAACAACTCCAACTATTTTCGAGATGAATACAGTGTGCAACAGATTTCGATGATGGTAAGACTACGAGTTGAACATCTTAGCTTGAACTTCATCCCGCACAGAGATGATCTTCCAATTTTGTGTAGCATTTGCAATATGCGAGAGAAGGGAGATGTAATCCACTTCTTAGGACGTTGCCCAACGTTGCGCGAAACTAGAAGATAGTGTTTCGGAAATGATTTCTTAGCAGAGGACCAAGTAAAGTCAATCTTAAACCAAATAAATATTAGTCAAATTTTGAATTACTGTAGTTTAGCGTTGAAATACAGAGAGAATTTTAAATGAACATTTCTAAATACAAAAAAGATTCTAAGTATGAAAATAAAAATAAATTAAAATGTGTATTATATTTAAAAAAAAAATTACGGGTATTTTTTTAGGCAATTGGCAGACGGCGCAGCCATGCTTTATTGTTACATTTGTAAATTTTTGTAATAAAAATAAAAATAATAAAATAATAACTAAGGCTTCTTCTCAATTATGTATCATTCTTCTCAAATTGAGCTCTCATCCTTTATTTTTAATTTTTTGAATTACATTTTAAATCTTTTTTTTAAAAACCTTTTTATTTTTTTTTTTTTATAAATATTTTTTTTTATTAATATACAAATATATTTTTTTTATTAATATTAATATACAAATATAAACATTATTTTTTTATTATATTTTTTTTATGAAATTTATTAGTTTTAACAAATATTTAACTGTGAGAACTCCGAATCAAAGTTTTTTTTACCATCTTTCCGTTTTATTCTGAAAACTGCGAATCAAAGTTTTTTTTGGATTAGCAGTTAGAAGTTATGGAAATTTTGTTCTTGGTAGTGATGAGCAGGAGTCCTAGAGTTTCGCTTTTTGACTATACTCAAACCATAAACCTTTAATGTCAAGATCCAGCTGTAGCTTTAGCTGCAAGTATTGAACTAACCATGATGGACAACCAAATCAGGCTTTTTCAACAAATGGATGTTTTCATGGTAATTGTGATCCAAAAGCTCGAAACTTTGAATATACCTGGCCAGATACCAAACGGTACAAATATAAATAATCAAACGGAGCTCGTTCTTCAGTACCTCCACTGAATTCGGTCACTCCGTCCAATTTCAGCTCTTCAGAATCTTGCAGGCTCGACAGTTGGAATAGTAAGTATGATGGAACCAATAATCTTTCAGATTTTTTGTTCAAGGTTGATAGAATGCAATCATCGTCATCTTATACCGACGAACAAATTACTGCTAATACTCACATTTTTCTAAATGGAAGGGCGAATGATATGGGTTTTTTTGCACAGGAACCAATCGACGACTTTTATGTGTATATCGATTGTCTTAACGACCGCCTTACAGAGCCCTTTGACGATAAAAAACTTATCGATGCAGAAAGGAATAATTCAAAAGATAAATTGGGTGAAATTTTGTTCTCGGCTGAAGTTAAAAATCTCGAGCAGTTCCGAAACAAGGCCAGAGAAGCTGAGAGGTTTTTGGCAAAGCAAACTCCTATTCAAAGATCTGTTTCTGAGATCGCGGTTAATGAAGAAATAGAAGAAATCGATGTGGGAGGGAAAGAAGTAGCTGCTTTTTCTTCAAGTCGAAAACCTGTGTTGACTGCGAATTATGTGTGTTGAAATTGCGAACAAAAAGGACAAGCATATCATTTTTGCCCTTCTAAAAAACCTGTTAAACAAACTGCAATTTATTTCCATCGATCGAATTCTCTCTGCACTGATTTTTTTTCAAACAGCTACAGTTTTTATAAATGGATGACTTCGATTGATTGTCATCGAATTTTGACTAATTATACATAGAAATAAGTATTCAAATCAATCATTTGACTGTGTAAAGATATAAACACATGTAAAGTAAATAAAAGGATTGACCTACTTTTGTTGTGAGCTTCCTTTTTCTTTCGTTTACATCCTTCGGCATAACCACTTCGCTTTTTTGTTCTTCTGTTTTCTGACGATCTAGAAATAACATTAGAGACAATATGTGTTAAAAAATGCATACAAACTATTAATGATTTTTGAAAGCTTTCAAAACAAATTTGAAGCTATACTTACACTTGAGTTCTATTTCTTCGTCATCCAGAAGCAAAGACACCACTTCCTTTGGTTTAAGTGTATCTGGCTTAAAGTTTCCACCGCTAATAACCATTCGTTGAATCTGAATAAAAAAAAAAACAATATGAGAAAAATCATTTCTTATCAAACAAACAATCGAAGCTATTTAAATGCAAGAAAACTATAAATATTAATTCTTGTAGTAAGGGCGCCATTTCACTACTGAATAGTAGTGCGTGCGCAGATATTCAAAAGGTAGTCATGTGCATTCAAGAGGATAATTCATCCACAGGTTTTCTCAAAACCAACCTCTGACTACCAACTCCTACTCTCACTTCCCCGTGGTGAAAATCGGGTGCCTTAAATCTTTACCTGAGATCTGGGTAACCAATCCCTTTAGAGAGTTCTGGAGGCAGCTAACGAGACACGGGGGAGGAGTGATTCCACTAAGGCACTTTCTCCTTTCATCAAGACGGCAGCAGATTTCCAGATGGAATAAAGGGTGGCGTCTACAGTTTCAGTCAGGTTGAACTACTTAGTGAACACGTTATACGGTCTACTACGACATATTCAAAGCTCTGGCCTAAAAAGAGCGGTTTATCCGACTGCCCGCTCTTGGAGCTTTTTAAGAGTCAATCAACATACAACTTTTGAAAAGGATGATCAGAACAAAATGAATGGTTTGCATTGTTTGCAGGTATCACATATCACAATTAGAAATATATGCTCGAATTCGAAAGGTCATATTAGGCCAACAGAAATATTGACGAATTCTTTGAAGAGCCTTACCTATTCCTCCATGGGCAACTTGGGGTGGGTTATGAGCTCGGCTTATGATAGATCCATAGATAGATTAAAAAAAGAGAGAGCGGTCGTGGGACCCCCGTCAGAAAGGAAGTTTCTTAACGTTATTTTTTCAACTCTAAACGTGATTTTATATGTGGAGCCCTGTTCAGTGAAATGCTCTAATCTACTCTAGTTAGGTATGAGCAAGATTTTACTGTTCACATGTTCTGCTCTAAACTTATCTATATTTGCCTTATTTTCTTTGTTTTCGCGGATTATTTGATGACAGGCCGGTATTCGTGTCATCGTTGATGTTCAGTGGAGCCACCGGGTGAATAAACCTCCAGAATATTGTGATTTTTGTTTTTTATGTTTTGTATGTCCTAAAGGCCTGTTACATGTTGACTTCTGCACTTGCTTTTTAGGAAGTGCAATTTGTCTACTCTAACTTCATCTGACATTTCACAGCAGTTTGCTCTGCCCTGCGCTGATCCGACCTGAACTTTTCTAATCATTTCTTTGATCACTTCACAGGGCACTAATCGCGTAAAATAAAAACGATCGAAAGATCGTCGTTTTACAGATGCTGTCCCTATCATATCTTAATGGAAAGATTTCAATTGTTTTATGTCGAATTCCTTGAAAATAAAAAAATCACTTTTTTCGGACTTAAGTTACTTTTATCCAAAAAAAGTTGATTTTTTCCCCTCAAATAAACTTTGTTTGAATCTCGATTTGGTAGCAAGATTAATGGTATATTTTAATAAGGATTTGCGAAATAAATTTTTTTAAACAAGACGTGCTTTTTGTTGTAAATATTGCAATTTGTGAATAAAGGGTATTGAAGGCTATACGTGTGGCGCTGTAGAAGTCATGTTTGTACTAAAGAGCAGTAATAATTTTGACAATCCGCAGTGCATTTAAACTTTTCCATATATGTGTGGCGCTGCGGCAGTCAAGTTAGTACTAAAGAGCAAGGATAACTTAGTTCCAATTTCGAATAGCTACCCATTGCGCATTTCAACTTAACCAATCTTCCATAGCGAATTTTGAAAACCCTTCTGTAAAATATACACAAATCTGACCCCAGCTACATATGAATAAAGCGCAGCCTTCTTTATGCCTGAAATACATGTAGTGTGTAGGGGTAATATTTATTATGTACTCTGAAATACTTACGGGACCAGGTTTTGGCCTTTGCCCCCCGTTTCAAGTAAAAGACTTAGCCCACACTTTATGCTGGGTGGTTCCATTGTGGTTGAGATCCAGCCAAATAACCTCACACTCTAACTATATGGGGCTTGGCCCGTTCAAAGGCAAGGCATACCTACTATAATAGTCCAGTCAAATTGTCATCTGATTGCTTGGGGTAGTGTGCGTCAAATCCGTCGTTTCTGTTTTTTTGCAGACTTGTTTATGATGTTGGCATAATGAATAATTCAAGTTTGTGGCTTCGAGTGCAGAACGCAACTTTTGCTTTATTATGAGACATTAAAGCAGACTTAATTGGCTACAATATGAGACTATTATTGTCTCTCTAGTCTCAATTAATAATGCCAGAAGATCTGGCCAGGGTGGGGCAGTAGCAAAGAAAATGCTCACTGGTTTCTTTCTATATAGGATTCTTACAGCTACGGCAGTAGCTATTCAAGGGTATGCGAAGTTTAGCTGAGCATGTTCTCCTATTGACCAATGGCCAATACTGATTGCAACGATCCTGGCCGTGTCTAAATTCTGTTTCGCTATTTTAAATCATTTGATCTGTTAAAAAAGTTATATAAAATCATCGTACGGCTTTAGTTGATTTTTAATAATTTTTGTTTTTATGTCACTTTTCAAAAAAAACTAAACTTCTTCTTCAACATCCACCGAAACAATTAACAATATCTATACAAAATATGGCTTCGAGCTCTTCTAAAACACATGCCAGAGCGAATCCACGCCCAACGCATCCAACTGATCTTAAACCACCTTATATCAAAGATTATTATCTTCCAGATAGCGCTAATTGGGTTTTTATTCTAGTTGAAAAGCCGCCATATCTTCCAGATGTGCCTGCTTCTACCCCGATTTCTGCCTCTCAAACTCCATCCCCAAGAAAAGGTTCATACAAATCTGAATCAATAGCAAAGCAAGAACAGGATGTTCCAAGAAACATTTTTGACACTCCTAAAAAATTAAAGGAAAATTGGGAGTATAATTTAAGAAAAAAAACTGGATATTCAAATGGAAGGTTTTACTGAAGAATTGCAGACTTTTATTGTATCCCAACTTTTTCATAAACGCAACGCTCCTTCGGGACATAATGAAAAAGATTTGTTTTTAAAACTATTTTATAAATCCCCAGCGAGTTATTCATTTATGTTAAGTGCTGGGTTTAAATTACCATCAGTAAGTACTATTTACCGTTGGAATTCCGAAATACGTTTGCCAGCAGGACTCTCTAAACCGATGACGGATATGCTAGCTGACTAAGCAAAAGGCATGACAGCAATGGATAGAAAATGTGTTCTACTATTCGATGAAATGGCAATTAAGACTGAATTAGAGTACAACAATAAAGATGACATAGTATACGGATTCACGGACTTAGGAGAATTCGGTAGAACCGATGTTCTAGCTTCCAAAGATATGGTGTTCATACTTCGAAGATTGAATAGAAACTAGAAACAGAGCATCGCTTACTACATTGCAACAACAGAAGGAAAAAAGCTGTCAGAGATATTGGTCCAAATTCTTAAGGAGGTAATAAAATGCGGATTAAACGTTATCGCTACATGCTGCGACCAAGGAGCGACAAATGTTTCTGCATACCAAAAACTTGGACCACCAGGATTTATGGATTTAAAACCCTATGTTGAAGTAGAGAATCATAGAGTTTTCTTGCTCTACGTGCGTAACACATTATTAAAATATAAAATATCTATAGGCGATGATATTATTGATTGGAACATTGTAAAAAGTCTTTGAAGAAGATTCTAAAGGGAGAAACTTTCAAGTTTTTTACAAAATATCAAAGTCCCACATTAACCCAAAATTGGCTACGCAAGTTTTCAGGTCGAATGTGGCCGCTGGAATCTTGTATTCTTTGAATACGAACTGCTTTAAAGATCGCGAGGAAATAAAAATGCAGAGTAACTGTATTCCAGAAATCCCAACAAACTAGTGTTGTCGGAATCAACGAACACCATCAGCTCATTGGTAAACGCAAGGACATGGATTTCAAGATGGAAAGTTATTGATGCTGTTAGAACCCCAGTTTGCATTGTAGGATTACAGCAAACTCTGCTTGTATTCCAGCAGATGTGGGAGTACCTTAAAAGCGAAGAGCAAAAATATCTCATACTATCTCATATGAATACTGATCCTGCCAAAAATGTTTTTTCTATGGTACGATGTAATAGAGGATCGTATGAAAGAAATTCTTCTGCTTGGAGGTTCATTCGGAACCTAAAACAAATCGTGTTCCAGAATTTGTCTTCAGCTGAACATTCGGGATATACAGATGCAGGAGCAGAGCCTATATTAAAAGCAATGGACTACGAAGATACTGGAAAAGAAAACAAATCAGATGAAGATGAAGAATTTGAATTATCAATACCAATAGAAGACAACATTTTTAAAACAGCGTTGACGTTGAAAACAGATAAAATGGACTCAAAAACGGATCCAGATTTAGAATTTACCTTGGACTTTGATTCGCAATCGGACGAAGTGGAAGCGGAATAAATGGAAACGGACTCGGAAATAGACTCAAACGACAATGAAAAAAATTTATGTGAAAGAATGTTTAGCGAAAAAATGCAGGAAGGTGCTGCTGCATATTACGCAGGTTTTGCTGCAGAAAAAAAAATTAAAAAAATATTAAGTGCGAATCCTGCTCTAAGCTACTAATCGACACAACGGGAGTAACAAGACCAGAACTTTGTTGATCAAACTAAAAGCATACAAAACATTCTCACATCTTCTGAGTACGGAGCTCTGACAGTCCCATGAATAGGTTTCGAAGAAACTGTTCTTAATATCCAAATATTTTATGAATTAAAAAAGACGCAAACAATGATGCAAGCAAATCTTATGGAAACATGGGTAAGAGAAATCATGGGAGAAAAGCACAGACGCTTAATAGTTGGCTGTTCAAAAGAAAATGAGGAAATAATTGCCATGTTTGTGCTAAAAGGATTATTTATTTAAAAAAAAAAAAAAAAAAAAGAATTTTGTAAGACTTATCTCTATATTATATTTTATTTATTTAGATTTATTTATTTATTATTATTACAAAAATAAAATATAATAAAATATAATTAAATATGTGGGCAATGGCGTTGCCGTCTGCCTGATTGACACGTTTAAATGTTTATTCTTGTACAATTTTAAATTAAAGTTATAAAATATTTAAGGATAAACTAATAAATTTACTTGAAAAACATGATATATTATGATATTTTTTTTTTTATTTAAATACATTTATGATGTTGTATCGATATGAGCCTGCGTTTTCAATATAAGCATACAAAGCTTTCCAGTTATATCCATTAAGAATGTTCTTTGTTTCTTCCATAGTTAATGAACGCTTTCCGAAATAAATAAGTCTTATATCTTTGCATATCGGGCATATTGCCAAAGAGTGGATTGTATTTTCTTTTGATTTTAAATTGCATATAGTGCAAAGATTTGAATCTGGATTTTTAAAAGGTGATCCATTTAAATTCAACATTTCACATCTTGCTTTGCATATCAGAGATATCGCCTTCAAGCTATGACAATCAGTAAAATAATTATTGCTTTTCAGATCGTAGTTAAGTTCGGGATAGATCAATCTATTTAAAGAGGATGTTGCCTGAAATATATTTTCATTACGATGGTGGATATCAAAGAGCTCCAAAAGATTATAGCATTGTTGTTTCAAAACTGTTAAATCATCGAACTGTATATTTATGCTTGTCTTAAATTTTTCTGCTAATGCCATCCAATCATTAACCCATTCCAGCTTGTTTTGGAGAGTATATTTTGCGAGAATATATAGTCGAAATGTAATTTCAGTGTAAAATGAAAAAGATTTGGTAGACCTGTTTCAAGGGTAAGAACGTAATTGGGCGTGTTCATGGGAAGGTTAAATAATTTTTTTAAAAAGAAGCGGAGTAGTTTCTCAACTTCCTCATATTGTTTGAATCCCCAGGTTTGACAACAATAACACATAACTAAGCGCATAACTGCTTCAAAGATTCGGTATTTTGCTGAGATTGGTATTTCGTTTTTGTTTATAATATTTTTCCGCGAGGCGTTAATGAGGTTTTTAGATGCTGATAGTTTTTTTTTCAAAATGCTGTGTAAGTTTCATGTTGGGTTCTAAAATTATGCCGAAGATATGATGTTGTTCCATTGTCCTGACACTGTGCAAATATCTATTACTGATTTTCCTGAACCTCCTATGAACGTAAATTCTCCGTTTTCATCACCTTTGCAACATCCGTTCAGAATATACAAATTGAAAGACTGACACATTTCCAGGAATAGTCGACCATTTCTATTTGTTATTTGTCTTTTGAGATTCGTTTATCTGAGCAAATGAAGCTAGTCTCAGATGGAACTATCTGTCTTTCACCAATCCTAGAGTTAACATCTCCAATAAGCAAAATATACTCTGAATCTAATATATTAAGAAAATCGTAAAGAGCATAAAATTCGACATCCCAGTTTTCAATATAAGCATACAAAGCTTTCCAGTTATATCCATTAAGAATGTTCTTTGTTTCTTCCATAGTTAATGAACGCTTTCCGAAATAAATAAGTCTTATATCTTTGTATATCGGGCATATTACCAAAAAGTGGATTGTATCTTCTTTTGATTTTAAATTGCATATTGTGCAAAGATTTGAATCTGGATTTTTAAAAAGTGATCCATTTAAATTCAACATTTCACATCTTGCTTTGCATATCAGAGATATCGCCTTCAAGCTATGACAATCAGTAAAATAATTATTGCTTTTTAGATCGTAGTTAAGTTCGGGATAAATCAATCTATTTAAAGAGGATGTTGCCTGAAATATATTTTCATAACGATGGTGGATATCAGAGAGCTCCAAAAGATTATAGCATTGTTGTTTCAAAACTGTTAAATCATCGAACTGTATATTTATGCTTGTCTTAAATTTTTCTGCTAATGCCATCCAATCATTAACCCATTCCAGCTTGTTTTGGAGAGTATATTTTGTGAGAATATATAGTCGAAATGTAATTTCAGTGTAAAATGAAAAAGATTTGGTAGACCTGTTTCAAGGGTAAGAACGTAATTGGGCGTGTTCATGGGAAGGTTAAATAATTTTTTTAAAAAGAAGCGGAGTAGTTTCTCAACTTCCTCATATTGTTTGAATCCCCAGGTTTGACAATAACACATAACTAAGCGCATAACTGCTTCAAAGATTCGGTATTTTGCTGAGATTGGTATTTCGTTTTTTTTATAATATTTTTCCACGAGGCGTTAATGAGGTTTTTAGATGCTGATAGTTTTTTTTTAAAAATGCTGTGTAAGTTTCATGTTGGGTTCTAAAATTATGCCGAAGATATGATGTTGTTCCATTGTCCTGACACTGCGCAAATATCTATTACTGATTTTCCTGAACCTCCTATGAACGTAAATTCTCCGTTTTCATCACCTTTGCAACATCCGTTCAGAATATACAAATTGAAAGACTGACACATTTCCAGGAATAGTCGACCATTTCTATTTATTATTTGGCTTTTGAGATTCGTTTATCTGAGCAAATGAAGCTAGTCTCAGATGGAACTATCTGTCTTTCACCAATCCCAGAGTTAACATCTCCAATAAGCAAAATATTCTCTGAATCTAATATATTAAGAAAATCGTAAAGAGCATAAAATTCGACATCCCAGTTTTCAATATAAGCATACAAAGCTTTCCAGTTATATCCATTAAGAATGTTCTTTGTTTCTTCCATAGTTAATGAACGCTTTCCGAAATAAATAAGTCTTATATCTTTGTATATCGGGCATATTGCCAAAGAGTGGATTGTATTTTCTTTTGATTTTAAATTGCATATAGTGCAAAGATTTGAATCTGGATTTTTAAAAGGTGATCCATTTAAATTCAACATTTCACATCTTGCTTTGCATATCAGAGATATCGCCTTCAAGCTATGACAATCAGTAAAATAATTATTGCTTTTCAGATCGTAGTTAAGTTCGGGATATATCAATCTATTTAAAGAGGATGTTGCCTGAAATATATTTTCATTACGATGGTGGATATCAGAGAGCTCCAAAAGATTATAGCATTGTTGTTTCAAAACTGTTAAATCATCGAACTGTATATTTATGCTTGTCTTAAATTTTTCTGCTAATGCCATCCAATCATTAACCCATTCCAGCTTGTTCTGGAGAGTATATTTTGTGAGAATATATAGTCGAAATGTAATTTCAGTGTAAAATGAAAAAGATTTGGTAGACCTGTGTCAAGGGTAAGAACGTAATTGGGCGTGTTCATGGGAAGGTTAAATATTTTTTTAAAAAGGAGCGGAGTAGAAGATATGATGTTGTTCCATTGTCCTGACACTGCGCAAATATCTATTACTGATTTTCCTGAACCTCCTTGAACGTAAATTCTCCGTTTTCATCACCTTTGCAACATCCGTTCAGAATATACAAATTGGAAAGACTGACACATATCCAGGAATAGTCGACCATTTCTATTTGTTATTTTGTCTTTTGAGATTCGTTTATCTGAGCAAATGAAGCTAGTCTCAGATGGAACTATCTGTCTTTCACCAATCCTAGAGTTAACATCTCCAATAAGCAAAATATTCTCTGAATCTAATATATTAAGAAAATCGTAAAGAGCATAAAATTCGA
This sequence comes from Baccha elongata, assembly GCA_951217065.1. NCBI lineage: Eukaryota > Metazoa > Arthropoda > Insecta > Diptera > Syrphidae > Baccha > Baccha elongata. The sequence continues at coordinate 86,165,047 of OX578274.1, forward strand.
CATCCCAGAAGTTGCAGTTAATATAGGTAGGCAAGATATAAAATTTTGAATTTAAATAATTAAGGATCAAGCAAACGCGGTCATTTATTTCATTGAAGCTACCATTTATATTGTTTTTGAAACCAAACAGAGAACCTCCTATTGCTCTACCAAATTAATGTTCGCGATTATCAGATATCCAATGTAACATCTCTAATCCATCTCGGTTACCACAAATGAGTCTTCCTTCTTGGGTTGTGTTAAAAGTTTTTCCACTTATGATCATGTTTAGACCCCGGATTTGTGGATTTACTGAGGGGTGCTTGATCTTAATTGCTTTTCGGATCTGCAAGATTTTTTGTCGTCTCAATATCTCGTTTTTGGTGTAGTCTGGGCTGATGTACACACCACTTCCCTTGAGTCTGCCAGAGTTCTTGAGCAGTTGTTATGAAGTGGATTTGTGGTTCGTCTGCACAAGAATTCGTTTTTGGTTTTCTTTAGACGGAAGTGTTGTGACGTCCTCAAAAGCGGTGTTTTGGCCATCGAGTAGTTTTTCGGTGATATCGTTGAGCGCTTTGTTTATGTCATCGCACATAATTGGCGGCAAAGTGATAACTAAGTTCTTTTCTTTGGACTTTTTGTCTAAGAACTCCATTCTTTCCATTGTGATGTTTTTTTTGCTTGAGATTTTCAAGCTCTATGGCGAGTGTCTCACTTGTTGCCTTGAGGCTCTGCATATCCGCAAACATGCAAGCAATGTCGTTTTTTGTTGGCAGATCTTGAATTTTTGATTCTATTTTTGCAAAACATATCTTGCAGTTCGGAAATTGTCATCGACGATACAGCCATTTCTTTGAAGTGTGATTTTTTGTTTGGACTGCTTGTTAACTCTGGAGATGTTTCCAACAAATTTCTTTTGTTTGCTTGTTGCATTGGATATACACTGACTGAAATTTTTGGTTTTTGCAAGTCTAATATGTAATTTTTTATACTTTTTTAAAATAAAAAAACGATTTTTTTTAAGTAATTTTAATCAAGGTTCGAATTAAACGTTAAATAAACTTATTATTTGTTCGATAATAGTAAAAAGAATATCTTTTAATTAAGAGCCGTGATATTATATAGTTTATAACCTTTGACAGATCAACGGTCAAATCTCTATAAGTACCTACATTTTATCTAGATTTTGTGTTGTTTTATAGATAGATAGATAGATAGATAGATATTTTATTCAAATTATTTCAATTTTGTTTACATTGTTTGCTTCTGATTTGAATAAATTAGAGCATGGCATTGCTGCCGTCTGCCCGGGTGACAATACATTATTTATAATTTTGTAATTTTTAATACTAAGTTTTTTAAAGATTTCGTATAGTACAACTTTATGTTTCTTAAACAAGAATTGGAATGTTGTTATGGACTTTTAGTTTAGTTAAAAGGGAAATATTACATATTATTTTTTTTTTATTTTATAACTTTATTTATATAAATAACAATTTCATTAAAATGTTAAAATTACAATTTAATTTTACAAAAATCGATGGCATTTACAAGAAAAAACATGGCTTTGATTGATAGTTTTAAAAATGTTCATTAATAATTTGGTTACGGTAGCCCATAGCCGATTTATAGAAATATACCAGTTGTCTCATGTCGTTTTCGCAGTTCAGATGTGCTATAACTTCTTCTTTAGATAACATGTTCCTTCTAAAAACCTGTCTTCGAATTTCTTTTAAGATAGGACACCTGCCAATAAAGTGGATGACATCTTCTCTCTCTGATAGGTTGCATAGGCTACAGTAAATTGGTAAATCCGGACGGTGAGGAATGTAGTTTAGTTGAATAAGTTCACCTCTTATTTTAAAAATAGAAGATATCATTTCTTTGTTATTTTCATGATGGAAATCATTTCTTTCAAACAAATTATGTTCTAGAATGCTGTATGTGGACCTGTGTACCGATGAAGCGGCTAGACTTATACAATCAGCTCTGTATCGTTCGTCGACTTTTGAAATAAGGTTGTTTATAACATCTTTGCAGTACCCTCCATTTTCATTCGATAAATTGAATTCTATTCCACAGTATCTTGCAAGGTCTTCTAATTTTGTATACCATAGGGATCTCCTTTCTATTATCTTTTTAGCTATTATTTTTGGAAGTCTAAAATCCGGCAATTCTAAGACTTTCAAAACATAGTCCGTATGAAGTTTAAGTGTTTTTATAAAGAGCGGCGATAATCCAGTTTCTATTTTTATCATGTAATTTGGCGTTGTATTTGGCAAATTAAAATTTTTTTTGACGTAGTACCTCAGCAGTTTCTCCACTGTTTCAAACTGACAGTAACCCCAGGTCTGTGCTGCATATAACATCACTGCTTCAGATACTGCTTGAAAAACTTTATATTTCACATTATGGTCGACTAGGTGATTTGAAAAACATCTTTGTTTTGTTGTGTTGTTTTATATATATTTTGTTTTTTTTTTAAATAATATGTATATTACTCAGATATATTTATTTAAAATTAATTTCATGTTTTTGGTTTTTTTTAATTTAAAATGTTTTTGTTTTTTTCTAATATGTTTATTACTTGGATATATTCATTTAATGGATTTCCTTTTTTTTATTACTTAATTTTCTTAATATATGTACAATTAATCTATTCTTTGAAATATTTTTTTTAATGACTGTAATCTAAGAGAATAAAACTCTTTGAAAAAGTAAAGAAAATTAACTCTGGAGAAACAAGGAATAGCCTACTATGTATGGTAGTACAATATTGCAATGTACAGTGCTGACTGCAACAGCTTCTTACGAATCATTATGGTATGTCTGTTATCAAGCTTCACTGTACGCAAAGTTTTAGATAACTCTATCAACAGCTTAACTTACCATCGGCTATCAAGAACACATGAGCTAGCTTTAAAACAAAACTTATAGTGGATATAAGCTGAGTAGTGTCCAAAGATTATTCTGTTGTTGTTGTTATCTTTTGCGTTCTCTTTTTTTTCACTGGTTTGTTCTCTGTTTCAACTAGCTTAAATATCTAACAGTTATAATATAAAATATGTTAAGCTTGTCTAGAGTTTTTAGATTTTTGTTAGAGAGTAAGTTTAGTTGAGTGCCAGACGTTGACCATCTACCCATTTTGTATGTTTAAATAAAAAATAAAATACTGTACAAAAAAAAAAGAAAAAAATAGATTAAATTTTGTTTTATTTCGAATATAATAATAATTATTTCGTTACTGGCGCAGTCGAAAAAAAGGCTATAAAAAAAAGAAAAGAAAAGAACAAAATTTATTTATTGTGTTTAAGACAACCAAAAGAAAAATTTAAAAACTCATAAAAAAAAAGTTTTCTACATTTTGCATCAACGATATAAATATATTATATCACCGTAATACACGCTGCTTAAAAGTAATTCAGGTATGGCAACTGGAAATTTTATTGACTTGGTAAAGAACATTAGCGACTTTACGGGACTTCCAGAAGAATTAAATCTTTTTATCAAACATGTGGATTACATATATGCTCACTCTGCTCATCTTGACGAAATTTCAAAAGGTTTTTTGGATTTAACTGTACGACAAAAGATTAAGGGTCGTGCAAATATTATTCTTATTAATAACAATAATCCTTCACATTGGCATGAAATCAAATCGATTCTTAAATCTAACTGTAGTATTAATGAAAGCATTGAAAATCTTATTAATAAAATTAAAATGTTAAAATTTGATTATTCGGTAGAGGATTTATTTGAAAAGACCCAAAATCTTTTAACACAACTCAATATTAAATCGAGTCTTTCAAATCATGTTGATATTCCTGTTTGGTACAATAGTTCTCAGAATGAAGAAATGAAGCTGAAGCTTTTCATCAATAAATTACTTAGCGAACCAAAACTTATTTTCCAAGCCAGAAACCCAAAAGACTTTAGGGAAGCAAGAGCGATTTTAGTAGACACTGACAATTTTTATGGTTCTTCCAGCTCAGCTTACAACTCGTACCAACAAACACGTAATTACAATAGAAATTCAACTTCAAGTTACCAACAAAATTCGTTTCTTAATTTACCAAATCAGAATATGAATAGCTCAGCTAGAGATTCAGGAAACAATCACAACTCAAACACTAGATACTTTCACCAAAATAGTACACAACAACCTTTAAATGTTAATTCTCAGAATTCGAATAGAAATCAGAATAATAGGCTTAACCACAGTGTCAACCATTCGGCGAATATAAGAAATAATTTTAACAACAATGGACAAGGTGCTACTACATCAAGCTTATCTCGAAGAACCTACCAATCAATGGACGTAGATAACTTGCAAGCACAAAATCTACCTGTAAGTGAAACTGATCCAATCAGGGAAGCAGTTGATGATTCTAGATATCAAAATTTTCCTTCAACCACCTCCGATCTCTTCCCTGTATAATTGTTCAGACCAATTCAATTCCACTTAAATTAATGATAGACTCTGGAGCAGGTACTTCTGTGATTCAAAAAGGTTTATTTCACAGATCTTTCAAATCAGATCTTGAAAAACCTTTGATGCTCAAATCCATCAACTAACTTTAGTTAATTCAAAAAACATAATTCCATTATTTAAAGAATTCAATAAGCCTTCAACAAAACTTGATTGAAAGAATTTAGTAAATAATCTCATATAAAATAAATACTGCATTAAAAAGCAACTACGTTCCACCCAGTCGTACCATTTTTTTTATATAAGTATAATAATTTTGATTAACGATTAATGATTAAATTAAATTAATCGTTAATCAATGATTGAAGATTAAAAATATTAATCACGATTAGCTTTTTAATCGTTAAATTTTAATTGTTAATCAGATTAACTTTTTGCCAACATTGCCTACAAGGCCTTATGGTACCTACCTACTTCCAACCTATTGTTAAAGCATTTGTAAAAAATTAAGCCAACGATATAGGTATGTGCATAATTATTATATTACATCAAAAACCAGGGGCCTATAACACAAAACTACAAGTGTTTCCATATGCACATTTCTTATATGAAATGCATATTTAAACACTATTACAACAGTATTACAAGTACTTGTAGTTTTGTGTTATAGGCCCAAATAGTAAAAATAGATGAAATATGTACATAACAGGGAAATAAAATAAATAATGATACAAATTTTATATACTAATATAAAAATTAATTTAAAAAGTTTATTTTGTATATTAAGAATATTCAACCAAGTAGAAGACTTAGCATCAGTTTATTATAAGTGGACTTTAAAAATATGTATGTACATATCTACCTAATGAAAACAATTTTCTCACAAAAACACATCGAAAAATGTAGTTATAACCTATTGCAAGAAAAAAGAGTACATAAATAGGTACAAAATAATCATTCTTTTGCGATCTTCAATGAAATAGTTATTTATATAGGTAACTTAACTACCAAATGACTAGAAAAATACAATTTGCCTGTTTGTTAATTTCCTATTTCCCTTTCCCTGACCTACCCTTCTAAATCCGGCAACAAAAAGCAAGACAAACTTACCTTTGTTTATATTGTGAAAAATATTTTCTGATTTTATCACACACAATCTGCAATGCAAATATATGCATGCACAATATTTTAACTTGCCACCAAAGATTATCTAATAAAGATAAAAATCTATCGTTACGTAAGATCCTCCGGTTATTCAATGTTTACATTTTTTGAATTTTGAGTCTGTTCACACGTATGTGTGAAGTTGGTGACGTGGACCAATAACCAATCGAGGTGATTTTATTGTTTTGACATTTCAATTTTTTTCTTTTGTTATTTTAGTAAATTTCGTTTGTCTTTTTGTAATATTTAGGAACAAAATAATAATAATACATGCTATCAATATTTGAAATAATATTTTCAAGAATAAGTCTAAATTGTTTTTATTCATTAATTTCCCTCAAAACAACAAAATGATTTTCTCCAGAAATCAAAAGGAATCGCTTCGCTTTATGCGACTCGAAAAGATTAATTTTAAACATTAAATGCCAGTGTCAAGAATCTTGTTTAAAATATAAAATGCATATTGATTTATCCATATTTGCTGTATTATTTTTATTTTCACATATGTTTCTGGATGTTTTTTAAATGTCTTCCAAATATTATAGATTGCTTTTCAATAAGCAACACGGCAATTATATTTCATGATTTTTTTTAAGTTTCCCCTTAAAATCATGAGCTGTGGTGAATTTCGATCATGAATGGAGATAGGATTCTCCCGATTAAGGGTGTGTTCATAAATGTACGCTAAGCTAAGATCACACTTCTATTTTCAGCTGGTACTATTTTAGCCCGCATATCTCGTAATAGAAGCAAAATAGCAAGTTATATTTTTATTTCGTGTTTTTTTTTATTTACGTTCCTAGACTTTTTAAGACACGAATAGGTTATAGCATTGAGTTTGTACACATAGAGGAATCAAGATGGTTTCAAACTCACCGAAGTATGTCGCTAAATGATCATTTTTTTTTTTTTTTTTTATTATTTTTTTACACTATCAGATCTATTTTCAAATGGAGCTTAAAGCAAGCATCAACATATGAAAGAAAGATTTGCCAACACATATAATGTGTCCCACTGGCTCATCACTTAGTGCAGGTGTTAGTTGTTAGTAAGCACAATGGTACAAAAACAAAAACACATGCACATAAATACAACATAAATACATTATTACAATACAACACAGAAACAATTATGATCGTGGAGCACTGGTTCTAAAGAGAGTTTTTAAAATATTTTTATTTAAATTAAAGTCTATAAGGCTCTCATTCAAGTTATAAAACTTACTCATCCGTGTGAGAGGCTCATGCATGCCATAATTAGTTCTGTGGAGTTCAATATGCAAAAGTTCAGATCTTCGTAGGTGGTAAGACCCTCCGCGGTAGTTTAAGCCAATAGAAGCTAACAGGTCCGAAGCATCAATTTGTCCGCTGATAAGTTGATGAAGAAAAATTAAATCATTATTTACCCTTCGTTGGTGTAAAGATTGAATCTGCAAAAGCTGTATCCGATGTTCATAAGGTGGCAGATTATAAGGATCGGCCCAAGGAAGGCCTTTAAGAGCAAAGCGAATAAACTTGTGCTGCACTGATTCAATACGGTTCTTATGGATTTCATAAAAAGGAGTCCATACTTGAGAGGCATATTCAAGATGAGGCCTTACGTAGCAGTTGTACAATGAGAGAGTGACGTACGGATCGTTAAATTCTTTTGCCCACCGTTTTATGAATCCAAGCATAGAGTTCGCTTTAAATCATATCGAGTAATTATTATTGCAATAATTCCATGTAAGGAAAATCCCTTAAACCAAACCGAATAAGTTTTGTCTGTATACATTGTTATTTGTTTTTGTTTATTTCTCTTGCCTTTTAACTCAAGAATAATTGCTACAAGAGTAAAAAAAACAGTCGATAGTAACGACATCTTACTAGCAAAGTTTGAAACTTCCACATGATTTCTCTATGTTATAAACTCAATGGTTATAGCTATTAGCAAAAACAATCATTAAATGATGAAAACAATGAAATAATTTTTTTTTTTTTCATTTGCGCGTTTATAGCATCAGTAGTAAAAGGAGACTGTATATTTTTTAAACTTATTTTCTGGATTCAAATTACCTAAGTAAAATGTTTACTGATGTGTTTGAAACAGTAAAAAACGAAAAAAATATTCTGTGTTGTTATTGTCATCGATTCCCTTCCATATTTTGCATCAAATAATATGAATGGACTTATGTCGATTTCAATGGTTCCAAAATAGCACTGTTTTTCATTTTTATTTTGCAAGTAGGTTCTGAACTGATAGTTCAATTGAAGGGAATTCCTTAACTTCTTTTCTTTTTATATCGAAACAAACAAACGAAAATGCAAATACAAATAAAGTATTTCTCATAATAAGCCTCACTTTAACTTGTGAGTCACCAGTGTAGAAACAGCCTAACCAACAAATAAACAAGTTTATGAACAGGCCCAAAAAGTTTGAATCTTGTTTGAAAACTCTAGAAGTATAAATATAAAATGCATATTGATTTAACAGTATTTGCGGCATCAGATTTATTTTGATAAATGTTTCTGAATGTTTTTAAACGTATTGGGCCATATTCATAGATGTTTGACAAGTTCTTATTAAGTTGTTTTTAAGCTAAACTCGAGTTTTTGCTATGCATAGAAAATTTAAACCTAAGTCTAAACGAAAAACTCGAATCTAACTTTAAACTGAACCGAACCCATGTTTAAGTTGTATTTAACTCTGATAAACGTCAGAAATAGGTACACCAATGAAATAATTTGTTAAGGGTCGCGAGTAATTTTCTTTTTCTTTCAAATAAAATGTTTTTAATTACCATTTTACAAATAATAAAACCAAATACATAAATAGATAGTAATATTTCTACACGTATTAACCTACCTACAATAAGAGAAATTTCAGCGGAATATAGGTATTTTATTCACGCAGATGAGGATAAAATTGTGAAATAAAATAATTGAGATTGAGATAAATACTGCGGCATTTTGTCAGACATTTTCTTTATTTTCATTTGATATTCTTCAAGTTTTATAATTTTCTGTTCCTAGACAAAAATTATCAATAAAAAAATATCGTAAGCATCTGGAATGTATTGTTTTCAACCTGTCATGCATTCTTTTCAACCCTTCTTTTTCTTACTTAATAAAAAATCAATCTCTCGCACTCACTCCATATGTGGAACCCAAGTTTGGGAAACGTTCCACTCGTGTTTTACTAAACTAAGCTGACAAAACATCTATGCATAACAACTGTGTCTAACCTGAGTGTTAACGTTAGACTCCAGTTCAGAAGAATTTGAGTTTACAATATGTCTATGAATATGGGCCATTGTAAATATTACAGAATATTTTAGTTTTTGTTCATATATTTTTGGGTTCGGGAGACGGATGCTTTTAAATGCTTTAAATATTTTCGTGTAGGTATTATGTTAATAGAAAATAAAGTTGTATCTAAATCTAATCTAAACAAAAATAATATTGGGTTTTTGTGCGAATAACTGTTTGATAATTTCTTAATATTATTAAGAGCTGTAATGAAATTTAGATTTTTTTCAGTTTGGAATGTTTCTTCTTGAAATTTAAACAAATTATTTTAATTATTTCTTGTATATTCTTGTATAATTTATATTGAAATAGAACACAACACCAAAAGTAATGTTTCAAAAATGAAAGCGCTGCATGAATGTTTCCATATCGTGTACTAGGAAACCACATTTAAATGTCAAATAGTGTCACTATTTGTTACCGGTGTAGGAACAGCCTAACCAAAAAATAAAAATTGCTTTTGCTTTTACGAATAAGGTATGTTACTTTATTACGGATACGTTTAAATTCGTCATGTATTAGTGGACAGTGGTATCTTCGCCATCTGTAATACAGTAAGTTCCTCTCGTTTATATGATTCTGAATCATCTGGGTAAACCATGAAATATTAGTATTCTTGACTCTTTTAGTTCTTAAAGGCACATGTTTATCAAACAAATATTAAATGTTTCTATTTAAAATTGAAACATGTATATTGACGTCGGACGAATAATACATTGGTGACCAGTCGAGATTAAGGCAATCACTAAATAAGGTCGACACGTCAATTGATGAAAATTTATGACATTGTTCAAAGATTTCTGTTTTACCCAAAGGAAATACATTTATTACCATGACGATCATATCATGGTGAGAAAACGCTGGACAGACGATCTGATCATAGTGTGTTATCATGTCCGTTTTAGGCACTAGAAAAACATCAATAAGTGAAGGAGTTTTATTTGAAAAAAATGTGTGGCATTTGACGTATTCACAAATTTCAAACCGAGAGATGAAATGCAATCAAGAAAATGTTTGTTTTTGTTACCTAAGATGTCCATATTCAAATCACCACATACAATCAATTTTGAATAACTTTGGTCCAAATCTTCAATTATATCTCTTATTTCACTGTAACACGCTATATTTGGTGCTGAATATATTGTGCCTACCAATAATTTATGTGGACCAGACATGACCTCAACAAAAATAAACTCCGATTTATCTTTATGAACATTTCACTATTTTACTCTTGTAACAATCTTTAATATAATTCGCTGCTCCACCACCGCGCTTTAAAAATCGATCACCACGAAACAAAACACAGCCTTTAATTTTAAATAATTCATTTCTCATTTCAGGTTTAGTCCAGGTTTCAGAAATTCCAATCAAATCCATAGACCCATGTTCAAGCAATAAACGCATCTCATCAATTTTGTTTACCATACTTTGTGTATTTAAATGACAGATCCTAATGCGCATCTTATCTTTACACACTATGTCTTGTATTGTCAATGCTATTCCCCAGTGGTTGATAATTCCCTCCTAAAAAACTGTTTTGAATTTGTGACATTTATATAAACAATAAGTACAAAAGGAGCACAAACTATACATAACCGATAGATAGTATAGAGTCAGACTAAAAATAAAATAGATCAAAATAATGTTCAACCAGTGACATGACATTGACTTTACAAAATATATTCTATAGAGAAGATTAAATCTTATACAAAGATAGAGAAATTTATTGTAATAAAAGAAGAAATGAAAACAATTATAGAAATAGAAAGAGAAATTATAAAGACTAATATATATATAATATTGTAGATTCGCCGCTTAGGATGGTTCATTTTCATTTTGGCTCGTGCTAATTTTTTCGTTACAATCTTCGTTACAGGTGATTAATATTATTCGTATACACTGATGAGATAATTTTTGTTTGTTTCATTTTGAGCGCATTCCGTTGCAAGAGATAGTTGGATTTAGTTAGACTCTCATTTAAGTAGATTCACTTATCAGAAGGTATGTTGATATCGCGGAGAGATAGCGCAGCTTTGGTTTGTTTATATCTCATAAAGCAGGCTCGCATTAAATTATTTTTGTCATGTTGATAGGTGAATTTTATTATTATAGTGCCATCATACGAATAATTGTTCCCACCCACAATTTGTTGTTTTACTCTGAATATTGATTTCAAAGGTGGTGTATTGCATTTGACTGCAGTGCAAATTTTTTGCAAACACGGATTTAAGAACTTCATCTTGTGTGGATCAATCACGACAAATTAATGAGCAAACTTGTTGTTAATATTGAGAGGAATGAAAATATCTTAATTGACTGGTATTATTTTGTGGTTAAATTGCAAATTTGTTAATTTTCCAGGTAATTTTCCAGGGACGGATAAATACATATTGCTTCTAAGGCCTAACACTAGTGTTATTGAAAAGTTCTTTTGGTTTTTAAGTACAAATTCTCAGTTTAGATTATTTGTGTAATTTGGTTTTTGTTTTTAATTTTATAATGGAGGATAAATTTAGGGTCGATTTCAGCAACATTCGGGGGCTAAGATCAAATATCGATTCTGCGTTTGTCCATACTGTAGTATACAGGCCAGCTGTTTTGGCACTAAGTGAAACCCAAGTAGTGTTAATACTGATCCTGCAGAATTTAAACTCAACGGGTATATCTTAGTGCCATTATTCCTCTCGTACCATGGTCTCGCCGTCTATATTAGAAATGACGTTGCTTACCAACTTCAACCACAATAAGGTTCTTGTTTGAACTCGTTCTTTAGTTTTATGTGGTTAAAATTTACTGTCAATAAGCATTTAATTCATATATGTTTCATTTATCGGAACCCAAATTTGGACAGCAATTCAACTTTTCACGAATTTGATACGCTGTCTGACTCCATTCAAAGAATTATTGCCCATTATCCTCGCACTGAAATCGTCATTGCGGGCGATTTCAATGTACACAATTCTAGTTGGCTTCGCTATTCTGGCCAGACAACACCCGAAGATAGGTATGTCGAGCTCTTTGCTGAGTTAAACAACTTGACTCAACTTGTCGACGAGCCAACACGAATTCCTGACGTTGCAGGTCACACACCCAACACTCTAGACTTGTTTCTTACCTCTCATCCTGATTAATACACTATAAACGTAACATCACCTCTAGGTTAGTCGGACCATTGTGTCGTATCGGCAAAATTCTCGTGTAAAAATAGTCCAGTTAAAGAAAAGACCCCAAGAAGAACCGTTTGGCAATACGAGTATGCCAACTGGGACGGTCGCAATGATTTTTTCAGAAACTTTAACTGGTCATTATGCTTCCTCGATAATGACGTAGACTCCAGCGCTGATATGGTCACAAATATCATTCTTCTCGGAATGAAATATTTCATTCCTAATAGGTCAAAAAGCATCAAACCTAAAGAAAACTCATGGTTCGATTCGACCTGTAAAGAGGCTATCAGGTTGAGAGAAGTAAGTTTCCGTTGTTACAAAGCCAACCCTACTGAGGAAAACCGGAATAATTTCAAAGAAGCTAGAAAGACCTGCAACTGTCATATTCGACGAACCAAATTTCTACATGAACAAAAATTACGTCAAAAAATACTGCAATGTCCCAAAGGCAGTAAAAATTTCTGGTCGTTTGTTAAAAACATACGGAATTCAACTTCGTCTTCGGTTCCGACGCTCGTCTCAAAAGACACCTCTCTTCCCGAGTGGATGGAAAACAGCATTTGTCCAGCCCGTTCCTAAAAAAGGCGAATCTTCTTCTCCCTCCAATTATCAACCGATTGCACTTACGTCCCTTCTTTCTAAGGTCATGGAAACGCTGATAAACTATCAGCTAGAGAAATATCTCGACGGACGAAAGCTTCTTAATGACCGGCAGTAGGGTAGCAATAGGTCAACTGGTGATCTGATGGCTTATCTAACCGAAAAGTGGAACCAATCTTTACATCGTTTTGGTGAAAGTAAGATTATTGCGCTTGATATATCAAAAGCATTTGATAGAGTATGGCATCAAGCTCTTTTTTCAAAAATGCATGTTTTCTGTATTGATGAATCTCTAGTTCGATAGATTAGAAATTATCTTTCGGACCGTTCAATACAAGTAGTACTGGATGGTTTCAAGTCTGAAATCTTCAATATAAATGCTGGCCTGCCCCAGGGCTCCATTTTGTCTCCGACTCTCTTCAGCACCCTAAGCTTTTCATATTAGTTTCCAGATTCACAACTCACCTTTTCGGTTGTGGAACTGGAGCGGCAGCGTATGATAAGCTCATTAAATTCCGATCTTGACAGCATTGTTCAATGGGGAATTAACAACCGCGTGGATTTTAATGCTTCTAAAACTCAATGGGGCGTATTCATAGTTGTTGTTAAACTACAGTTTTGCTTAGCATGGGTTTAAGCAATGATATTTTAATAGGGAAAACTCGAATTTTTCTTAAACACAGCTTAAACAGTGTCTATGAATATGCCCTAATGTTGTCTTCTGTCGTTAAATATCATACCCCTTATGCCACTTTCTATGAGTGGCACTTGTATAGAGGAAACTGAAAAGCTTTTCATTCTCGGTATGTGTGTTACCAACCACCTTCTGTGAAATGCTTAGGTTTCTTACGACGATGCAAGAATTTTTTTCTCCCAATGATCTGGCTGTTGTCTATAAGGCGTATATTCGTCCAAAACAAGAGTACAATTCTCATGTCTGGGCAGGAGCTCCTGTAACTTATTTGAATCTCCTATATCGAATTCAGCAAAGAGCCTTAAAAATGATAGGGGACAGGATTATAACGGAAACATTTGTGTCACTTGAACACCGCCGAAATGTTTCTTGCCAATTACAATTTAAATATATGCTAAGCTTAAATTTTAGTTAATTATATTCATTTACAACTAAATTTCTCTAATAGCGTTTTTTTAAAACTAATAAAGGTTTAAGTAACATTTGCCATTTGATTCGTCATAAAAGTGCTTTCATTTCTTACGATAAGAACAACATTTTAATTTAATTCTTTTTGTTCCAATTTTATTTGAATATATTGTATTAAATATGTCTCACTCAACTAAGCGCACCGGTTCTTCTCGCCAAATTAAAAGCAACAGCACTCCCAAATGAGCTCCCCCGCTTCCACCCCACAAAAAATAATGAGTGCCGAATCGAGTGAAGAGTGCAACGCAATGAACCAACGCTTTAAGGAACAAAATGACTATATAATACAACTCTTATCAAAACACATAATTGACTCGGAAAATAGAATCTCGGATAAAATATCAAATCAAATTAAAGAACTCCAAAATTCTATTGAGAACACTCAATTAAAAGTGATCGAACTTGAATCTTCTCTTTTGAGTGCTAAAACAAGCATTGTGAAACTTAGCGCAGAATTATCTGAACTTAAAAGCTCCCAAAGTGATGTAAACAAACAACTAGCCACTGTACAAAATGAATTCAGTGCGGTTAAAAAACTTCAAAACACGCAGGAGAACCGAACAGTGGCAAGTGATGCACTTTTATCTGGTGTCCCACATGTACCTGATGAGAATCTGAAATCCATTTTTAATCTGCTCTGCAATACATTACAAATCAAACCGCCAACAATAAGAAATATCTATCGCACTCCTGCACGCACTGAGTCCAGAGACACTCCAATTCTACTGAAATTTAACTCACCGTATGATCGAAATTTTGTATTAAAATCAATTGCATTGTTTTGCAAACAACAACAGAGAGAGCTTTGCCTACAAGATGTCGATGTTAATTCAACGAACTCTGTGTATATGCGTGAAGCTTTGACTAAACACAATTATACCATCTTTCAACATGCACTGGGGCTAAAAAGAAAAAAACTCTTATCATCTGTGTACACATCACGAGGAATAGTGTATGTAAAACGTCACACTAATGCAACAGCTTTGCCTATCGATTGCATTGAAGACTTAAACTTGGATGCCAACTCTACGCATTAATGTTTTTCTTTCTCTTTCATAAATTATATATGCTACCTACATTGTAAAATTTTGTTTTCTAATTTTGTTTTTTCTTTTGAATTATAATTTTCATTTTTACTTTTTAAAGTTAATATTTATTTTTTGTTGTGCTAATTATTTTTCTTTGCGAATCTGCTCTCAGTTTATCTGTATATCTTTTTATTATGGCTGCTTGTAATTTACGCACCATGTTAAGAGTTTTAAGTCGACAAAAAGCTGGCCTTCGTGTGTGTCATATAAATGCACAAAGTTTGCTGTGTAAAATTGATGAGTTTCGTAACATTTTCGAAGAATCGCCGGTTGAAGTTATATGTGTATCCGTAACTTGGCTAATGGTTGAGCAAAATAATAGTTTATGTTCCCTTAATGGATATAAGGTTTTTCGGGTGGATAGAAAACTTTGCAGAGGTGGGGGCGTTGCAATATATGTGAAGAAAGGTGTGCAATGTAGACTTAAGAACTACTCTGCTGATGATAGTGAAATAGAATTTATTTTTGTTAAGTTGTACAATGGAACTGAAAAGCTTCTTCTTGGAACTGTATACAGGCCAAACAGGTACATTTGTATTTCGCCACTAATATCCTCTATAGAACAAATTTCCGTTTCTTATCCAAACATTGTCCTGTGCGGTGATTTCAACTGTAACCTTCTTCAAGAAAATACATTGGTTGATGATTTTGATTCTCTGAATATTCATGTAGTTAATACTTTAGTACCTACACATTTTTCTGGTTTTGAACCTACACTGTTGGATTTATTTCTTGTTAGCAGCAAAAGTAAAGTGGTCATTTATGACCAATTATCAGCACCTGCCTTTTCAAAGCATGACCTTATATTCCTAACGTTCGATTTTCAAGTTGATATTCATGCTAATACTTTTGAATTTAGAGATTTTAAGCACATTAACTATGCCTCACTTAACTCTGAGGTACGTAGCACAAATTGGGACATTATATTGGCAAAGTCTTCGTCTAGTGAACAGGTTGAATTTCTCAATGAAAATATTTGTAGGTTGTTTGAAATGCATGTGCCATTAAAAACCAAAAGCTGTGTTCCACACACAAAACCTTGGTTCACACATGAAATTCAAACTCTTATACAACAGCGCGACCGGGCATATAAGCGCTGGAAACGGTTCCGTATTGATAGTTTTCATCAACAATTTTGTTCTCTACGTAACAAAACTGTATTAGCTATTCGTAATGCAAAAGTCAACTTATTTTCTACCCATTTTAATGATTCCCAAAATTGCAAACAAATATGGCAAAATCTTAAAAATATTGGGATTGGTAAATCTCGAAGTGAATCGACTGCAGATGTGGATATCAATATGCTGAATCAAACATTTGTAACCAACTCTGTTTTAACTTATGATCTTCCTAGTGACAATTCATCCACTGATTATAACAGAGTTTTATCAGGAATGAGAACGTTAAATTTTTCTACAATTTCTCCTGAAGATAGTGTAGAAAATATCCTCTCAATTAAATCTAATTCCGTTGGACTTGATGGTATTCACCCATCGTTTCTGAAAATTCTTTTGCCGGTGCTTTTACCATATATCACTCATATATTCAATTTCATTATTTTAACTTGTGAGTTTCCTATTCAATGGACATTTTCAAAAGTTGTACCTGTACCAAAAACATCGAGAGGTGATGAATTTCGGCCAATTTCCATATTACCATTTTTATCGAAGGTATTTGAAAAAATTATTCAAAAGCAAATTAGTAACTACCTTAGCCGAGAAAATTTATTAACTTCAAAACAATCCGGTTTTCGAAAGAAAAATAGTTGCATCACTGCAATTATTAGTGTTTCTGAGGATATAAGGAAAGCTATAGACAATTCATGACAAGTCATCTTCAACCTGTTCACTAGTATTTTATTCTCGCTCTACATTTATTATCTTTTTCTCTTGGTTTTCTACCCTAAATTTTATTATAAATCGTGGTGTTTAACTTACAAACCTAACATTTTAAATAAACTATCAATTAATTTCAGTGATCGTACTTAAAAGTGATAATTTTTCATTAAAATATTAATTCGATCAAAATTGCTGTGAAATAAAAATGTTTCTATATAACTGCTTTGTATTCTCTTGCTAAAAAAAAAGAGAACATAACTGCTGCATTTGGATATTATCATCGCTTCTCATACAGATCTTCTGTTTCCCCCTCCCTGACTGCAGTATACGCTTACCTGCTAGACGATGCTTTTTTGTTTTCATTGGCATATATAAATACAAAAACAATTTTGTTGTTGCTGCATTTTATTTTTGCTTGACTTTATGCTGATCATCTGTAATCTATCATCTGTCATCTTTCATTTGGCTGCTGTCATCTTAAACTACATTGCCGATACATTGATTTATGGTTTGTGCACTTACTAAGTACATTACTAAATTCGGAGTACACTACGAGTGAACATTTTGGCAAGTTACATAAATTTTTATTTTTTTTATAAATCAAAAATCGCCGTAAATCCAAACTATCACCTCCAAAAAATAAAAAATTATAAATAACAAAAATTATTATGTCTGCGTGCGCTTTGTGTGATAATATCCCAGATTACCTTATTGACGCTATTATTTGTCATGGAAGCTGTCGCAAATTATTGCACATAAAATGTATTAATGCTCCGTTCAGCTCTATTAATCTGTTCAAACAGAGAAAATCTTTTTATTTCTTTTGTGAAGAATGTGACCCGTTTGCTTATACGAATATTGTCCGTGATGTACTACAAAATAAGCAAAATCTTGACAACCTTTATAACCAATGGCTCCAACTAAATAAGAAAATTGAAGATATTACCTCCAATCAACAATCTTTACAAAATGTAGTACAAAATAATGATTATTTAATAGTAAATAATCCATCTGCATGTGATTCTGCACCCTTGAAAAGAAAACTGAACGAAATGGATACCGAAATATCTGAAACCAACCATTTGACAAAGAAACCTGCCACAGCTATAGTAATAAATTCATCCCAAGAATCTGCAAATAACACATCACAACAAGAACAATCCGTTGATCGTGATGCTTCGAAGGAACCTTTTACATTAAATCAATGTAATTTCCCAACTTTATCTGCAAATACTACATCAACAGCTACTTCTCCGTTATCAATTGACCAGCAATCTTTAGAAATGATAACAAATCCTGTCAACTCTTTTCCTCGTACGGGCCCTGTTACTGATGGAAATTTTATTTCACCTTTTGAGTCTGGTTTAAAAATAGTTGAAGGACACAAAACACTCTTTATTTCGAAACTAGCTCCATCTACAAATGCTTTTGATGTGAAATGCCATATTAAATCTAAGATTGGAACATTAAATTCTGTAATCGTTGAGAAAATTCTCCATCGCAATTTTTCTAAATATTCATCATTTAAAATTAAAGTTCCAGACTCAATATTCTACATCCTAAACTCAATTTCTTTCTGGCCAAAAGGAATAATCATGCATGAGTATCAAAATAGAAAACCAAACCAGAACTCTCACCATTTTCAAAAACGATTGACAATGCGCAGCCACAACCAAAGCAGCTACAAAAATTACTGATTTATTACCAGAACGTAAATGGACTCCGGACTAAGACCAACAAGGTCTATCAATTTTCAAATTTTTCGACGAGATCGCCATAACGACACCAACATAGTAACTGTTGGAGGAGGTTTGTTAGTAGCCGTTCGTAATCATCTGTTTTGTAATCTTGTCGACGATTTTTTGGACTCCAACCTTGAAATAATTTGTGTAAAAATATCAACTCCGGCTGGATATTTATATGTGGTTGTAAGTTACATCCCTCCTTCCTCCACTTGTGATGTCTACAACAAACTTATCGATTGCATAGAATCTATAAATGACAAACTTGAGCCTTCTGATTTTGTTATTGGTGACTTTAATCTACCAAATCTTGAATGGACAAAATCGCCGGAACTAGAATGTTATCATGCCGTTAATGCGTCGACCAACAACGAAGTTCTTTTTATCGATGGAATGACTTCTTTTGGACTTAATCAATTAAGCAATATCAAAAACCAGTCTGGTAGAATCTTGGACCTTGTGTACTTTTCTGACCTCAATAATTCTGATGGAACTACATTACTTGCTGATACTAAGCTCATTGAAGAAGATCGTCATCATCCTGCGTTATCAATTTCGTTAAACTTAAATATTATTAATGTAAGTAATCATTGTAAGAATATGCATGAATTCAACTTTAAAAAATGTAAATTTTCCGAACTCTACCACTTATTGAATGAGATTAACTGGAATACCTTGTTTTTGAATGTTAGCCTTGATGAAATGGTCTTTCGTTTTTATAAAATGTTGTTTGATTGTTTTTTGGAAACCATTCCTTTACGAAAAGTCAGACATTTAAGTAATACTCCACCGTGGTTTGATCAACATATTAAAACTCTTAAAAATAAAAGAAACAAGGCTTGGGTGAAGTTAAATCGATCCTGGAGCGATGAAGCTCAAAATGAATATACTAGACTTAAAGATGAATTCATTAACTACTCTAATTTTCTTTATTCGGACTTTATATTAAGAACTGAAGATGATCTTAAATCTAATCCACGAAATTTCTGGAAATATGTAAATCTTAAGAGAAAATCTGATGGTTACCCAACTAATATGAGTTACCAAAATGCAGAAAGTCATTACCCAGAAGACATTGCAAATATGTTTGCCGAATACTTTAAGACTGCTTTTGATGTATCTTCTTCTTGCGATACTTATAAACCTTCCACTGTTGATGAGTTTTTACATCTTAATTCGATTGATTTTTCTATTTCTGAGGTAACTATCTTAGAGTACATTTAGAAAATAGATGATTGTTTAAGTCCCGGTCCTGATGGTTTTCCCGCTTTTATGTTAAAAAAATGTGCAATATATATGTCATACCCGTTATATATACTTTTTAATCAATCTATAAAAAACTGTAAATTTCCGACCCTTTGGAAAAATGCATTCCTTATCCCTACTTTCAAGAAAGGTAAAAAAAACTTAGTTTTAAATTACAGACCAATAGCTAAACTATCTGCTATTCCTAAAATGTTTGAATCTATTATTTGTGATAATTTGTCTTTTCATTGTACCTCCGTTTTATGTGACAATCAACATGGCTTTGTTAAAAAGAAATCCACTGTAATTAATTTATTACAGTTAACTACATTTTGTATTGACGCGTTTGAAAAAAAACAACAAGTTGATTGTATTTTTACTGACTTTAGCAAAGCATTTGACAAACTTAACCATCATGTACTGTTAAGAAAACTTAAAAATATAGGTCTTAGCGACAGTTTTGTGTTATGGATATCTTCATATCTCAAAGTTAGGTTATATAGTGTTGTTTTTAAGAGTGAACGTTCTAAATGTTTTACAGTTAACTCCGGTGTTCCTCAGGGTAGCCATCTTGGTCCGTTATTATTTGTACTATTTATTAATGATCTTCCGTCAGTCCTAGTTAATTCAATGTCTCTTATATATGCCGATGATGTAAAAATTTTTAGTACAATTAACTCTGTAGAAGACTGTGATATTTTACAAAAAGACCTTCAAAGTTTCTGGGAATGGTGCAATATTAATGGTTTAGTTTTAAATATTGACAAGTGTAAAATAATGTGTTTTACACGCAAGAAAAATGTGATTGTGTATAATTACGCTATTAATTTGTCACCATTGTGTAATCTGTCTAGTTTTACCGACCTTGGGATAGTGTTGGACTCTAAACTTACTTTTATTGACCATTTTGACTATATTATTAAAAAAGCTAACATGACTCTCGGTTTTATTAAAAGGTTTGCTCGTGAATTTCGTAATCCTTATGTTTTAAAAACTCTTTATGTCTCTTTTGTAAGATCCATCTTAGAGTATGGTTGTGTTGTATGGGCACCTTATTATGCGGTTCATATAAACAGATTGGAGTCCGTTCAAAGAAGATTTATGAGATTTTGTTTAAGATTATTACCATGGTCAAATCGATTTAACTTGCCACCTTACGCTCAACGTATTCAATTAATAAATCTCCCATCTCTAACAAGTCACAGAGCGTATATACAATTTTGTTTTATTGTTGGAATAATCAATGGATCAATTTCAGCTCCATTGATCCTCAATCGTGAAAATGAATTTCACAGCTAGTCAATATAGTTTGAGAAGGCAGTTGCCAATTAGTAACATTTTCAGTAGATCAAACTACGGTGCTAATAGTCCTTTAAATCTTTTAATAACTATCTACAATAAAAATTCAAATATAATTAATTCCACCAATGTTAATGTTAAATCACTTAACTTAAGAAAAATATTTTTCATTCAAAACAATTTATAATATGAACTAAATGTTTTTCTTTTATTTTGTAAGAATATAATATATAATTGTAATTTTAATTTTAAGAAAAAAATGTACTTATGTACCGTTAGTATTTAACGAAATAAACTAAAAAAATATGAAAATATAACGTTTTTAGTACTCCTCGATTTTCTAAGGCTTTTGATATGGTCAACCATTCTATACTTTGTAAAAAACTTTCCAGTTTATACAACTTTTCTCCCAGTGCTGTTAGCTTGATAGGCTCTTACTTGAGTACAAGAATGCAAGCAGTTGAACTTAACAAAGTCCTTTCTAGTTTCCTACCAACTGCAAATGGTGTCCCTCAGGGATCTATTCTTGGCCCTCTGCTTTTTTTCCTCTATGTTAATGAGCTCCCTTCAATTATTAAAAATTGCTCAATACGTTTATACGCGGATGATGCTCGGTTGTATATCAGTTGTCCATTGGGGCTAATTGAGCTTCCTGCTTAAACGAAGACCTTGAAGAAATTGAGCGCTGGTCGTACAAAAATGGTTTGATTCTTAATCCGAAAAAGTCTAAATGCATAGTAATATCAAAGAGAAAGATTGATGTATCTTATTTTCCTTCAATTATGTTAAACAACTCCGCCATCGAATACGTTGAATCAGCGAAAAACCTAGGTGTTATTTTTAATAGCAGCCTGACCTGAAAAAATCACATTAACTATATTGTTGGTAAAACATACGGCGTTCTTCGCTCTCTTTGGTGTACACAATACTATACACCTTTAAAAATACGAATTTTACTTGTTAAAACTCTGATTTTACCCTAAGTTACTTATGGCTGTGAAATTTTCTGTAACTTAGACTATGAAAGTAAAAGAAAACTCATCATAGCGTTCAATAGTGCAACACGATATGCATATGGACTTCGACGCTTTGACAGTGTTTCACAGCATGTTTTACTACTCCTCGGAATGTCGTTTGAAAACTTTTTAAAATATCGGGCCCTAACTTTGTTTTCGGATGTACTTCTAACCCTCCAACCTGCCGATCTGTACAAAGAAATCACATTTTTAAATTCAAATAGATCATGTCTTCTACAGTTTTTTGTCAACTCCACACGTTTATGGAATTTATTGCCGCGACAAATAAGAAGCATAAATAGCACGACTCTAATTAAAAAGCAACTAAAGATTCATCTTAGTATTGTATAATTAATTCTAAAGTACAACATTTAATGTAATTTATTCAATTATAGTAGCTGTTTAAGTTTTGTTTTTTACCTTCATAAAGCTACACTATAAAAAAGATACTATATCTTACAGTGTAAGCTAAGCGTTAATAAAATAAAATACAAAACACAAAAAAAATGATAGGGGACAGGATTATAACGGAAACATTTGTGTCACTTAAACACCGCCGAAATGTTTCTTGCCTCTCCTTATTTTATCTCTTTTTTTATAAAGAGTGCTCCGCCGAAATAGCCAGTTGCGTTCCTTCCCTGAAACAATTCAACCGCTATACTCGTACTGCAAGGAATGCCCATGAGTTCACCCTTGAGCCCAACTTCGGACGAACAGTTAAGTACAGACTCTTTTTTTAGCCGCACTACACGAATGTGGAATACTTTACCCGGCTCTGTTTTTCCCCTCCATTTTAATCTTCAAGCATTCAAAACCAATGTGCATCGGTATCTCCTTTCAACCCCTATCCAATTTTCCTAAACGCTCGTACTGTGTTAATCATATAAAGGGTAATTATTCAAAATTAATGCGTTTAGCGGCCTATAGTCTGATGGTGTAAGTCCCTGAGCTGTCCATAATGTTCTGAGAGCTCAATAAGCTTTTCCTACTATTGAGTTAATGTGGTCATTCCACGTCAAAGTTGTAGTTAATACTACACAAATACTTAACAAATTCTAAGGCATTATTGTCGAGCATACATTTTTTGAAATAACAAGGCAATTAAATTTATCAGGATTTAAAGCCAAACCATTGCAAGTTGCCTAATTTAAAATCCGACCCAGTTCTAATTTTTCAAACATCTATCTAAACTCCTCGATTTTCGGCAACAAACTTTGTGCATTAATGTGAATTACTTTTTAACCATCATGGAGATGGGAAAATATTTTTAACATTGTTCGAATTATACCGTCACTATTGTTTCCTATGGAATCCACCCGATTTTCACTCCACTCTGTATTGAGTGATTATACAGCGAGGCGGCCATCTATTACGAATTTATAACTTAAAATACTTTATCCAATCAAAAAATAAAAATCAACCGCGCATGTTGAAAAACAAATCAATTTTAAAAATTTTTTATTTACGATTGAAATTTATTTGTCAGTTTGACATTGTATGTCAATAGCCAAATCCCTATGGGGAAATTTATAAAAAGTAGGTCACGGTAGTTTGGGGGTATCTATTATGGTTCAAAGATGAGATATTACATAGTGAATGTATACACTCAATGTTGTTAGGTTTGTTACAACTCGAAAAGGTATGTAACTGTGGATTTAAAAACTGCAATATTCAGTTGGCAGTAGTTTCATCAAGAATTCAGTAGAATTTCTCTAAAGTATCATAGTGTATATTTTAATCATATTTTTATTCAATTGGATTAAATAAGTTATTTTTGAATTGCCGACATAGTTATTGGATTTTAAAAACTAAGTAATTCAAATATAGTGAGTGCGTGAGAAATCATCCTATACAGGAGAATTTTTAAAAACACATTTCCACAATTATTACAAGGTAACTTACTTAATTCTTTTTACCAGTGTGCCATTTAGGCTTTTATTGTAAATTTGTTTTGACCAATTTAGATTATAATTGTGGATTTTGGATGAAATCTTATTCTTCCTTCGGCTCATTTGGTCATTAGTAGTGACAATGAAACAAAGTTTACATTGATTTTCCCAACGTTTCGACAGAGGTTTCTGTCCTCTTCAGGGGATCTTTATTAACACATAATGAAATAAGATATAATTAGAACATGTAAGCACACAGTGGTTTAATAATTATACAACTTACTTTAAAACAGATGAAAAAAATTAAAATAAACAATCATACATTTAAAAAAACAAAATTATTTAAAATTTAAATAATTAAATAAAAAAAAAAAAAAAAAATGATTTAAATGAAAAAAAACAAACAATTTTTTATATAAAGCACTTCGACTGACGAAGTATTGTCGAATGAATGTTATATTTTGTTGTTGCAGCAAACTAGAGAGCAGTAGACGGATGAAATGTTGTGAGTGTCTTGTTTCCTATTCATGTTATTTTCGTGTTCAGAATGTGAAGTGTTTCCAGATTATACCTTTTTGATGCGTGTTGCTCAGATTGAAGGATTTTTACACATTCGAAATCGGGTTTATGGCCTTTTTCAATGCTGTGTGTAGCAAGGGCTGTTTTTTCAGAGCTGTTTTTTTCAGAGCTAGGCTTATAGTTCTTTTTTTGTGATTGCAGTTTTTGCAAAGGCAGTTAATCCGCTGGATAACTGCCTCGATTTTCCATCGACTATTAAATATAGTCAAAACTATAAGTTTTCTATTTAATCGACAAAGGAAAAGCTGTGAAAGAATCCTACCCAGCAAACAAACGAAAGATTTAAAATATCTGGTTTGTGAAAGTCCCGGTCATATAAAACTGTAACAAAGCCAATCAAAAAATCACCGTCAAATTAGTGCAACGGTTAGACGACCGGCCCACGAACAAAGGGTCCTTAGTTCAAGTGCCGTATTTAGAAAATCTTTTTTTTACTTTTTGTAAATTTTTTTATTTTAAATTAATTATTATAATTCATTTTCTTTTTGAATTTTTAAACAAAGAAAAATCTTTTGCAATAGCATATATAAACGCGCGTGATTGAAGTACTTTAATTTTGATTCGAAATTTCAATTAATATTTAATATAGTGATTTAAGCAAAATACTCTAACGATAATAAGACAAGGTACGTACTCCGCTGGAGCGATTGGATGCTGTGGCCGCATAATCTGCAATTGCTGCGTAAGTACGGTGAGTTTTTTATGATCACTGTCACTTTTTAAATCATTTATTTATTAATTTGAAATTTCGTGGGAAAGGGTTATATACAGAGGGGACTTTAAAAAAATAATTTTATTAATTTTGCGAAATAAAAGAGGATTGGAAATCCCATTTTCTCTATATACTCGCTTAGCTTGGTATAGAAGCTCCAATAGATTTTTTTTATATTTTTAACGTAAAATAAGTACTTTTTAGAAAGAGACAAAATAAATTACAATTTTTTTATCAGATTATAGAATAATTTTGGTTTTATTATCATGAATAAAAGTTGCACATTTTCTTGAAGTTAAATGTAAAGTAATAATGTGTTTCAATTAAGAATTTTTATAGAGGGATGAGGGGGTGCGAAGGGGAAGAGTAATGAAGATGGAAAAATGAAGATGCCAAATAAAGGGGCATCGAAGCGGATAAGATGCCATGGTTGGGAGGGTAGAGGCGATGTTCCGCAGACGTTAACACCATTCGTCAAAAGACTGGTATACATTTTTGTGACGGCTCTTATGGTAAAAGAACCCTTTTTGCTTGCCTGAGCTAGCTATATGGGACTATACCAGCACTGACCAAACGCCAACAAAAGAGCTCGTTACACATCGCAACATGCTCACAGTCTCAACATTCAAAAATTCAAAACAACTCCTTTTACAAAAAAAATATACAGCAATGAATAAAAGAGAAAAATAAATAAGAGACAGAAAAAAGAAAAAAAAGTTAATAGTAGAAAAAATAGAATAATAATACTTATATAACTGATGATTTGGTGCATCTTTATGTGTTGGAATTGGAACTTCTGACGTCGTCTTTTCCTTGATTGATCGTGGCGGCGATTTTGTTCATTGTTGAGTCGTTTTGTATGAGAATAGCCTCTCCATCTGCGCTCTCTTTGACAAAAACAGAGCCGGAGCGTGTATATACACTGAAGAGAGCTCCACTTTGATTCAGACGAATTGCTTGTTGAAAGAAAGTGCGGTTTTTTGCTATTAAGCTTCCATGCAGGTATATGTTTGATTTCCCCTTTGCTTGCTTCCCTTGCGTCTTAAGACCAATGTCTTCTAATTGTCTTTTGTTAGTTTTGTAGAAGAGAGCAACCGAATTAAAAACTGCATTTCTTTCGCGGGGCGAGTCAAATTTTAATATTATGGGAGGGTCATGAATATTGTGTTTATTTGTCCCTAAAGATCTGAAAGCAGCTTTGGAGCGAGGAGGTACACACTTTACGGTGCAGCACAAGCTGTTAAAAATTGAGTGCATATCTTCATTAGGCATTTGTGGGATGCCAAGAAGAACAGCGTCAGCCGCTTGTGGCTGGTGGGATTGTAGCGGATGACTTTTCGATGTTTGGGTTCTTTGGCGCAGCAACACCTACAGGGGTTCCCGTCGGCTTCTCTGATTTTTTAGCTGCAGGAGTGGGAGCAGCTACCTTAAGGTTTTATTTTTCAAAAGTACCAGAGCGCGTTTCACTTGCCATTATTTCAGAGAGAGGAGTTATATCGATACTTTATTAGAAACGAAACGAGGGGTACACTGGTAAATATAAGCAAAAAATTAAAAACCTTTTTTTTTAAATGGTCCTTTTTGTTATATTATAATTTTTAATTGTTTGTGAAAGCATATTTTACATGGTTACCCACACGTCTAGCGTTATTTTCCGTTGTTAGATTTTTTGTGGATATGATAAAAGAATACATAAATTGATGTTTTGCCGGAAGAAACTATCAACACGTCTATTCGATCAAGATGTTTAATTTTTGATTTTGAAAAAAAAAAAAAAATGGTCGGGAAAAGCAAAATGTATAGTTGTTTTTTCGGGTTTTTTGGGCGAGTCTGGCGAGCACTTTGCCACACTTAAAACTTCTGGGGCTTATATATTTGTGATCAGGGGACCTATATCTTCAATTTGCAATAAAAATTGGGCGAGACAAAGCAAAATCCAAAAAGTCGTTTTTTTTTGCTCTTAATCAGGGCACCATTCGCTTCTTACTAGGAATAAAAATTGGGCGGGACAAAGCAAAATCCAAAAAATCGATTTTTTGGGTATTTTGGACGCATATTACTCGCGTTTGCCCTACTTCCAACAGCCAGACTTACATTTTTGTGTTCACCAAAGCAAGGTCTTTATATATCTACCAATATTTTTCCTGATTATTACACACCCAAAATCAGCTGCGGGCTCTTAGACTAACGGGAAAAGGTTTGCTTACCCGGCCCCGTTGTTGTATAAGCCTCTTTTTTTTAACCCAAGCATCGCTAATGAACAAAAAGCAACAAAGCTACTGCCATTGGTAGCCAGCAGCTGCTTACAGTCAAGTAATGTCTATAAAACGTTCTGTTCGATGACTTAATAATAAAATGTGTTTTCTTATTTTATTCTAGGTGTCTACAACACAATCGCTGTTTCTTCGTATGGAGACCAACGCACCACAAATGTAAAACGCCCTCAGCCAACTTGTTGGTTGAGGCCGAAGTTCATCCTGGATTGTGAGCGGCATCTTAAGAAAGTAAGCAGCACGTGGCAACAAATGACAGCAAGTACAGAACAGTCCGGTTGTTACTTTTTTTACATTGATGAAGGCTAGCCGCGCACTTGCGATTGCAATCGCACGACTGAACAGCCGCAACACAAATAAGAACTTAATAATTAAGAGAAAAAAGAATAATAAAATAATAGACCCAAATTTAAACGCAAAGTTGAAATAAATAATATAAAATACATTATATTATGTAGAAATGAGTTTGATGTATGTTTTCCCTTTTATATACCTATCTAGAGGTTGGCAACACCGAATTTTATGATAATTTTTTTGCTAGAAAGATACAGTTTTGTATGTAAAAAAAAGGAATACCTTTCTAACAGCGAAACTGTCAACATTAAGCAGTTGAACTTAATCCATGCTTAAAATTAAATAATTTGTCGAGACGCGATTGTAAAAACAATCAGATTGAATTTTATGAATATACGAAGCCATTTGCAAAATGTTGAATGGTAATGTTGTCTACAGATGCTATATTAACGGCATTTCCCGGTGTCACATAAGTATATCGATAATACGAAGATATGATACAAATATTTCATCGTCAAAATTTCAAGGAAAGTTCTATTTTTCTATAACAGATGTGTTCCTAAATGGTTTATTGTTAAAAACGTAGTGAAACAGTAAGGTACTATTCAAAAAATCTAAGAAATTCATAGTAGATCTCGACGACATTGTCTGTAACTAACAACAGCAACAATCCCACATCCAAATCGAGATCGCTTTGTAAGTCTTAAACAATTTCTATCATCACTTCATGACACTGATTTTGAAGGTATTGAATTCGTTTCAATTATTATTCAGCCATTTATAAAATTTTAAAATAAGCCGGATGATGTATCGTCGTTTAATTTAATTTAGTCCCAATATTTAGAAAAAATCAAAAAAATTTGAACCGAATCAAACAATTTGATGACATCGACACGATTTTTTCTACAAAACTAAAACTCTTTTTTACTTTGCACCCCAAAATTGTAAACTTCAACAGCACCAGTAGCGATAATACAAAATCGTGGTTTGTGTGTTGAACGCTGTTCTTCTATTACCATGAATTTAAAATGACCAAAAAATGTCAATTCCATAGAAATCTTTTCTCCACGTGTAATTTTTTTTTTGATAGAAATAGAATACTTAAGTAGTTACATACAACAGTTAAGTATTAATTAAATTTTTTTAAATTAAAAAAGACAAAAAAAAAACATCGTCCGCATTTTGATAAAAATTAAAGTCTTACACGTCATTACTAAACAAAATTAAAGGCATGAACGAAAGAACATCACTTTTTCTATTGAAACGCTCTCAATACCATAAACTATTCATTAGTAATGCGTTTTTCAAAATGGTGCCTAACGCGAACCCCCCAACATCACCCATTTTTTTGTATACTCCGGAAATATAAAGGAACCATATCCGATCATAAAATGGAATAGGCTACTCCAACAGCAACGAAAAGTAGGGAAGAAACTGGAAAACCGAAATGGAAAACTTAAACGGAAAAAATAGCATTAAAAAATAAACATTTGCATCGATACAAATTAACACTCACACTCCTATTACGATTATTAATTACCAATTATTATAATGTAGTTATATTCATACTACAACATATACAGGGTGTCCCGCAACTCAACGTCAAGCGGGTACCGGGTAATAGGGTAGGTTATACCTGTACTGCAAATAGTAAGAAAAAAAAATTATCTCTATGGGTTACGTAATAATAGCAATATTTAGAAAAATTATGAAAATCGATACCCATGGCCACATTTTTATGTACTGTGGTCACAAATTTTGATATGTTTTTTGTTTTTTTTTTTCTACGTAATCCTTAATAACCATGCTACTGAATGCAATCTCGAAATCTAAAATAAATATTGTAAGTTTCGCAAGAAAAATGAAGTTTGACTGAGTCATTGTTAAAACAAATTTTGTAAGCAAAGCAAACCCACGGCAAGTTATTAAAAAATTGGCCCAGTTTATCAAGTTTTCAAAATAGTTCAACATTTGCCACTTGCTACTTCCATAATCATGTTCCCAACATTTAAACCATTTTCGAGCAAGTAAAATTTAATTATTTTTTTTTAAATAGGAACGTATTATACCTTATTGATGTAGGACTCCAGTAAGCCTTTCTCTTAAAATATTGTGCGAGCTGCTCAAGTAGTTAACATACTAAAAGTCCTGATCCTTGGGAGGTTACCCGGAGGAGGGCGAGGAGTATAAAGCCCCCCAAAATCGGGCTTTTGGCTACTTACGCTTATACCATGGAAATAGTTTGTCGTAGCGAAATTTTTTTAATAATGAACAAAATCCCATCGAATGTTGTACAATTTTTGTTATGATTACTTTTTTCTAATATCAACCGTTTCCGAGATACAGTTTCGAAGATAATAAATATAATGGAATGCTTGATGAAAAATATAAATAAAACACTTGTTTTTGTAATTTTTCTCCCTTGCGATGCGTTTATCTCGGTTCCGTGGTATAAGCGTAAGTAACCAAAATCCCCTTTTGGAGGGCTTTATACTCCCCGCCCTCCTCTGGATAACCTCCCAAGCATCAGGACTTTTAGTATGTTAACTACTTGAGCAGCTTGAACATTATTTTAAGGGAATGGCTTACTGGAGTCCTACATCAATAAGGTATAATACGTTCCTATTTAAAAAAAAATATTAAATATCACCTGCTCGAAAATGGTTTAAATGTTGGTAACATGATTATGGAAGTAGCAAGTGGCAAATGTTGAACTATTTTGAAAACTTGATAAAATGGGCCAATTTTTTATATAACTTGCCGTGGGTAGTGTCCTACCTTTTTTTCGAAACATGATGTGTTAAAGTTTGCTTACAAAATTTGTTTCAAAAATTACTTAGTCAAACTTAATTTTTCTTGCGAAACCTACAATATTTATTTTAGATTTCGAGATGGGCATTTGTCGCGTGGCAAAAGGAGGGGGTAGAGAGGGGGATAAGGGTCCCTAACAAGAAGAAGAAGAAATCTTGGAGGAGGAGGCAGGAGAGGAACGGACCAGAAAGGGATGGGAATGCCTAGAACGGAGAACGTGGCCTGCTGGCGGTGTTCGGCTTGATCTCGCCGGACGGTATGGGTTCTTGTCTCCAAAGCTAGGCCTCACCAGCGACAAAACACATACCAGGCCTATTTGAATACATTTCTAATGAACGACATTAAAAAAAAACGACGACAGACGGACTTCACCACTCCAGGAACGCTGCTGGTGTTGTAGCATGGTTATTAAGGATTACGTAGAAAAAAAAATCACTAAAAAATATCAAAATTTGTGACCACAGTACATAAAAATGTGGCCATGGGTATCGATTTTCATAATTTTTTAAATACTGCTTTTATAACGTAACCCAGCGAGATAATTTTTTTTTCTTCCTATATGCATTAGGGGTATAACCTACCCTATCACCCGGTACCCGCTTGGCGTTGAGTTGCGGGACACCCTGTATAATGTACACCAATCGTTAGAGCCGTTTTCGAGAAAAATTGTAAAAACTAAAACCGATATATGGGAGTTACCCCTTATAGCCGGGCTAAAAAAAAATTTTAATTTTTCCTCTAGAGAATCACAAAAAAGTTCTACATACGAAGTTTGAAGAAAATCCGTTCAACCGTTTAGTAGGCTGTAGTTCGGTAAACATGCAACCGAACATCCGCACATTCGCACAAATAGACCGACGGACGGCATGAAGAAACTTACTTTTTTAGGCTGCTCTATCATCTTAATGTCTGGTTTGATTGAAACCTCGATTTTTTTTTACACGAAACATATACTTATCCTTTTGAGAAAGTAAAAAAATAATACAGCTGACGAAATATCCATGTTTATCTTGGCAGCCAATCGCTCAACGATTTTGTATACCATGTATTTCAATTGTTTTTTTTTTATGAAGTTTTATAAAATACACTTTTTTAAAAGAAAAACCAAGGAAATTTGTTGAAAACTACATGAGTTATTAGTAAACGCACAAAATATCAGCTCCATTTTTATATATAAGATAACCGGTGCTCTAGTTGTTGTTATGGTTTTAATTTCTTTGTGAGGTAACCCTGACTTGCTTTCGAAGATTGGCAGACTGGAGTGAAGATCGTTTCAGTACAAAAATTGGGGTTAGGTACAGTTCATACCAAACCAGATCATACCCATACACGTTTTACCTAGCCACAACTTCCCCTTACAGTTGATCCCAAGGGTCACGATTGTCCAGGACATTTGATCCCAATATGGGGATGATCGGATGAACAACAGTCAAGCTAATGAATTGGTATGATGAATTTGTGTGCTTATGTATATGGTATCTTAGAGCTTATTGCGTTGATTGGGCTCAATGAAATAATTATATATTTGGAAAACAAAATAAAGATTGAAACAAAATGGTGGTGAGGTAGGTGGGGACTATAGGGACATAGTTTTTTGGTAGGTATTATGAATAAAAAATAGTGAAGGCATGGAAGAAGAAGGTACCTATTCAATGAATGGTCAACAAATGGTTGGTAGATTATTTTACGTGCAATACGTAGGTATAGGTGGATACGTATCGTTTCCTCTTTCGTTATTCTTATTAACGATAAAAATAGGTATTTCGGTGTTCAATAAATAAAATTAAATGTCTTTCTGACTAGGTAACTTGCGATGAAAATGCACTTCATTTTATGAGTGTTTTCTTCATTTTTTAGGGGTTTTAAAAAATCAATAATCAATTTCTTAAATCGATAATAAAATATGTTTTGATGTTATTTGGAACAATAATGCTAGATAGGTTTATTTAATATTTTTTGTGAGAAATTCATTTTAATTATTTTCCTGATAGATTTTCCGTATCTACCTACCTACCTACGAAAAGTTAAATTTCATCGCGAAAATAAATAAATGCATTTCTTGCATAAAATATTAAATGTAGCATAAGCAGTAGGTAGTGTATCTAGCTCAGGAAAATGAAACTGGAAAAATCTGGCTTTTGAGAGTTGATTTATAATTTAAATCGTTTATAGGTAGCTGAAAGTTTTGGTTGGAGCTATCAGACATAATGCGTCATCGAAAATTCACAATAGTATTATTATGTTGTATGTGGCCGGGCAGTTACCAACCTAATCAAACACATCCGTATTATTTGGGTTGTGAACAATAGGAATTAGTTATGGCGGAAACAGAAAGGGACAGGGAAAAGAAGAATGGTATTTGAGTGGCACATTTTGTAATAAAATGCATACTTCTTTTGTTTTTGTGTTTTTTTGCATTGTTTTTGCATGTAGGTGTGTGTGGTTTTTTTTATGGATTAGGTGTTTTGAATGCATTGATGTAGATGTAGATACATTGGCGAGTGTCTATATTGGGTTAAATGGTGAGGGCAGAAAGGGAAAGATTTTTTGGAATGATTTAACTTTGATTGGTTTGGTTAGGTTGATTGTAAATCATTTCGGTCAACTCCAAAGATGTTTTGTGTGTTTTTTTTATGGTTAACAGAAATATATTTACCATGAAATTAGGTGGTTTCTTGTAGGTTGTAAGTAAGTATAGGAACTAAGTTCCTTGATTGGTTGATGAGAGGGGGATTAGAAAATGGCGTACAGTTAAAAGTGAATATCGTAGTTTGGAGTGTGACTTTATTAGGTAAATAGTTTTTAATGGAATGATATACTGGTGATTGTGTAGTATAGGTTCCTATTAGGCATAGAATAATTAATATTATAAGGTTAATAGAAGAGGCGGGAAAAATTCGTCCGAATATTTTATTTCGATTGGTTTGATTTTGTTGATTGTAATTTTTGCTGCCAACTCGGAAGGCATTATGTCATCTGTTTGTTTTTTGTTTTATGGTTGAGAGAATGAGATGGACCTTGATGGTAGGTACCTTTGTTATTGTATAGCTAATTTTCAATTTTAATTGGATTCTTTCATTATGGTGATAGGTATAAGGATTTTTTCATAGTTTCGTGATGAGAGGGGCATTCTATATCTACTAGAGTGGCGTTCTATATATGTATGTACCTATATACCTACTACAGTAATTGCTACTCTTTTTGTATGGATTTGTTTGGAGTGTGTAGATTTTTATTTTTTACGTGTTCTTAATGCATAGCGATTGTATAGGTACCTAATAGGTTAATGATGAAAGAGGGAGGCGGATAAAATATGGGTGAAGATTAAATTCGGTTGGTTTGTTTTGGTTGATTGGCAGATATAGGTATAGATATCTACATACTTACATATAGTTTGCTGCTGTGTTGGTAGGTATATTTTTCCTTCCAACACCTATACCTAAGTATCTAGGTAGGAACATAGGGAGGTATACTTAGGTTATAACATTGGGTTTATACACATAGAGAAATTATCTTCTTAAAAAGTAGGTTTCAAATTTTCGTTACTATCGACTTGTTTTGTTTTTTACTCTTGTAGGAAGGTAGGTAGGTAGATACGGAAAATCTATCAGGAAAATAATTAAAATGAATTTCTCACAACAAATATTAAATAAACCTATCTAGCATTATTGTTCCAAATAACATCAAAACATATTTTATTATCGATTTAAGAAATTGATTATTGATTTTTTAAAACCCCTAAAAAACCCATAAAATGAAGTGCATTTTCATCGCAAGTTACCTAGTCAGAAAGACATTTAATTTTATTTATTGAACACCGAAATACCTATTTTTATCGTTAATAAGAATAACGAAAGAGGAAACGATACGTATCCACCTATACCTACGTATTGCACGTAAAATAATCTACCAACCATTTGTTGACCATTCATTGAATAGGTACCTTCTTCTTCCATGCCTTCACTATTTTTTTATTCATAATACCTACCAAAAAACTATGTCCCTATAGTCCCCACCTACCTCACCACCATTTTGTTTCAATCTTTATTTTGTTTTCCAAATATATAATTATTTTATTGAGCCCAATCAACGCAATAAGCTCTAAGATACCATATACATAAGCACACAAATTCATCATACCAATTCATTAGCTTGACTGTTGTCTATCCGATCATCCCCATATTGGTATCAAATGTCCTGGACAATCGTGACCCATGGGATCAACTGTAAGGGGAAGTGGTGGCTGGGGAATGCGTGTATGGGTATGATCTGTATTGGTATGAAGTGCGATGACACGCAAAAATTGGTGTCACAAAGAAGAGATGTGTTCTTGTTGCGCTACTTCTGCGGCAAAAGCAAAACAAAATAAAAAGTGTTGGATGTTGTCAGGGTAATAGAATAGAAAAATGATAAATGTAAGACCACCCAAAATGTTTGGCTAAAAATGCACAAAACGGAGATTTGTTATTAACGTTTTTTTACTTATTTGTCAATAAATTGTTAACGGCAGAACTGATTGCATTCAAACTTGACATTTCACTCAAATTGAATATTTAAGGCATAACATTTAAGGGTTTTGGCGGAACAATCGTAATGATAGCGACTTTACAACTTGATTTCACGTTAGGCCATTTTTTTTTGTAGTCCCATAGTTTGCTACAAGAGTTAGTTTGTTCGACTCAGTCATGCGCATTTTATTTGTGAATAAAATTAAAAAAGAGATTTAGAATATTGGCAACGAAGTCGCAGAAATTCAAACAATAAAACTCACACAGTTCTCGATGCAGGTAAATTGAACTATGAAACGCAAGCTACGCAGCCTAACTGAAGTAGGTATGTACATATAATCTTCTTATATATAAAAATGGATGTTTGTTTGTTTTTAAATGTGTTATAGACTACGAAACCGCCCATCCAATTGAGCTCAAACTTCAGGAAATCTTTGGTATTATTTCGAGAGTGTTCCTGTTTAGGTTTGGTCAAATTCGATCATGAAGTTTAGCCACAAGGCGAACAAAGACACTTCAAGGTCCTTAAAAAGCTTCTAAATTGGTTTGTTTACTAAGACTTACTTCATTGGCTAAACCAATTTTAATGATCTCTTATTTGTTGGATTTGTCTCCGCCACGAATAGCAGAATAACTATTAAAATATCAGAAAATCAGAGGGTAAGATAAAGCATTTATATGCATTCCTGACCGATTCATCCGATTGTTATGAAACTTTTGGGAGTTGTGCGATACATTATTGTAATATGTTTTGATGTGTTATATGGTTAGAAATTGCATTTTTTTGCATGATATATATAATTCGAAAACTATTCAGATTCAATTCAGTTTAAATTAATAAACTATATATTTGACAAATTTAGGAGTGGTTTGGTTTAAATACGATTATTGGACAATCGTATGGTTGTTGCACTTTTCTGCACTTCTGACCCATCAGCCGATAGTTATGAAACTTTTGTGAGTTGAGCGATACATTACAGTAATAGGTTTTGAGATTGGATTGATTGAAACCAGATTGTAAAAAATTGCATTTTTCTGCATACGCAATACCTCGCATAATGTGTTCGTAAACAACCATATTAATACATACCTTCATTTGGTGGCGTAGCTGTTTTATATACTGAAAGTGCTTCTGGTGTTTGTTCAAATGGTGGTAGTTAAACTTTTACATATTCATTGTTCAGATAATGTGCACTTTTTTTTTTTCTTAGAACTAATTCTGAAAATACAAAAATATTATAGGTTGAATGTACTGTTGTATGTACTGATGTGCACAGATCAGATGTACTTGGCCGCGTTTACACCGTCCATCCAAATAACGCCGAGTGTTTTTATTTGCGAATGCGACTACATGTAATCAAGGGACCAGCATCATTTGAATCATAGAAAACCGTTGATGGTTAAATGTGTACATATTTTTTTTTTGTCTATATTAGATAAGGCTGTGGCAAATTCTACCACAACAACACTAGCAGCGTCAGATGAAAAGACTAAATCGAGAATTCGATTTTTTAAGTTTTTAACACAGCTTACTTCCTG
Source organism: Baccha elongata (assembly GCA_951217065.1). NCBI lineage: Eukaryota > Metazoa > Arthropoda > Insecta > Diptera > Syrphidae > Baccha > Baccha elongata. The sequence goes on from OX578274.1 coordinate 86,201,668, forward strand.
TAAGACAGAACAAATAATATTATCAAAATAGGACTCGTCTTCTGAGGGGATCCAATTAACATTAGGCAAATTGAAGTCACCCACCAGTAAAATATTACTATTAAAGCCAGCTGAACAATTACATGATCCAAAGCTAAGGAGACCTCAGAATAAATTGCTGCTGGACTTTTAGGAGGAATATAAACATTCAGAATGTAAAAATCTTTGGATTCAATTGAAATTCTAAGGCAAATAAGTTCAATTGATACATTAAAAGGGATAAGACAAGATTAGATGTGAGGTGATTACGAACAGCAATCAAAACACCACCACCAACTTCTTTGGGCATGACGATCTCTTCTGAAAACATTGAACTCTTCGTCAAAAATTTCCTTGTCTAAAAAGGTGTCATTGATACCATGCGGAAATGCCTGTGATTTTTTGAAAATTTCAGCAGTTTTGCTGCGAATCCCTCTAACGTTCTGGTAGAAGAGTGATGACCTATTTAGTTTTTTGAAGCAGGGATTTCCGAAGATTTTCGATTAACTCTTTGTTTAGAACGCACTGTATTGTATAACATACAGAGAAGCGTGTTTGAACCTTGGCTTAATCGAAGACAATCAGCATTGGAATACATCACTAACAGAAGCCATGTTTACGAATTTACCAATACAAATACGCACTCTGTTAGCAATCATTTTGACCAATTGCGTGCCAGCTAATCTAAAAACTCTTTGGGGAAATCATAAACAAAGCCTTAGCGAGGATATTCTACGGCGCAATTAATCCAAATTATAATTACAATGAGGACATTTTTATTGAAGCACTTATTTTACTTGAGGGAGAATGCTTGTTCATTAACAACACAAATTTAACAGAGGTTGGGCTGCCAGCAGCGGCACGAAACATAAAGCGACATGGAAGACAGAAATCTGGTGCGAGAAAGGCAATATGACGTTGAGGAACTTCAAAATTACGTCGAGAATCAGAAATTTAGCAGATGGAAATGGTGGACTCATTTTCTTCGATGCGCCCGGTGGGACTGGTAAAACATTTTTTCCAAATTTGATTTTCGCTGAAATTCGCATGCAGCACAACATTGCATCACTCGCAGTTGCTTCATCTGGGATTGCAGCGACGTTACTTGATGGTGGGGGAACCGTACACTCATCTTTGAAACTGCTGTTCAATCTGATCCAAGCCGAAGCGAAAAACAACCGAAAAACAACTATAAATCAGACTTTTCTGAGTTTATTTGGTTAACAAAAAAAAAAATCATCCATGTTCTCATATTTTAGACCAACTTATTGGAGGGTATAAATATAATTAAGAAGTCAAACTTATCGCTTCATGTTTTTATATCATCGCGCTATCTGTTCGGAAGGGCAGAATAACGTCTACTGGGACGGCTAGTGTATAATTAAAAATAAAACCCAAAATTTGATTTAATTATTGAAAGGGATCAAACAAATTTGGTTATTTTAAATAAAGTTTGTCAACTGGAGTTATTAAGCCGCATGTGCAATCGCAAGTGCGCGCCTGTGCACATTTTTATGCGACCTGATTTTTCAACTGCACTTACAAATAATCGTAAGTGCGCGTGCTTACATTTAAAACTAGGTGTTCTATTTGTTTTACGATTGTTTAGTCGTGCGATTGCAATCGCAAGTGCACTCCTGTGCATATTTTCTTGCGACCACGATTTTTCAATCGCAACTACAAATAATCGCAAGTGCACGCTTAGCCGAACCGGAATTATTTTTGTCCGTACCCTTTGTTGTAGTAATTTAATGCTTTAAACTTACCTCACTCTTTTCTCGGGCTCGCTGAAGAATCCGTTCCTCAATGGTACCTTTGCATATCAACCGGTAGACTGTTACTTGTTTTGTTTGTCCCAGACGATGTGCACGATCCATAGCCTGTTGATCGACAGTAGGATTCCAATCGGAGTCATAGAAGATAACCTAGAAAAAAGGGTTAAAAGAAAAATAATTTATATGCTAATAGACTTTAAGTAATGTTTTACTGTAAATTAAAAGACACTCTTAAGTCTTTCTTTCATTTGATGCGTAAGGAAAATTAAAAAAAGCTTGATAAAGTTTTTGTTATATATTATTTTTACAAAAAAAGCGGCAACAGATAAGCGACAAAGACATGAGAATAAAACGCCTCATTTTTGTAAAGTGCATAAACGTGATCCTTTTATGTGGAAATCCAGAATCCCAAATTACATCAGGGGTAAAAACTTAAGGAAAATCATGTTTTATATATTCGGTTGATGTTGAAGTTCATGGATAATCAAAGTATACATTTTGAAAATTCATAAGGTTTTTTTTAAAGAAATTAAGAGCTTGATAATTAACTTTTTTAGTTTAAAAGAAAATTTTAACTTTTGAAAGGGTCCCCAACACAAGTTTACAGAGAAAGGGAATCAGACTTAGAAATTCGGATGGAAGGTCGGAAAGTTGGTTATTTTTTGAATACATACGCTGATACAAGGGCAACGCTGGTAATATAAATAAAGTGGCTCTGTGATGTGTGCCTTGTTATTCTCTCTGAAACTCATTCGTCTTATACCCAACTCTCTGGCATCATCCTATACAAAGATGATTCGAGTTCACACAAAATGAATGTTTACATGCGCGAGCTGGGTTGTCATGCAGGCAGAACGCACTTGACATGCTTGCTGCAAGGCACGGATAGGTGTGTCGGCGGGGTGGTTCTTGTTCTGTTGCATGACGAAGGGATGGCTACCAATGATTTCATGTCAAGATGAAACCATCTACTTCCTTGATGGAAGTTAATAGTCGACGGACGTGGTGAATTTTGACTGACTACTATGTCGGGCATTGGATGTTGTTTTCCCCGAGTGTCTTGGTTTTTGAATATACCTCCCATGGCGCTGGAATGCCCCTGCGATAGCTCCACTCGTAATTTCTATTGAACCAAGCAAGCTATCCCTTAACGTAAGGAATTACCCAATGGTACTTACTGCAACTGATTACGGTGCAGGTTTACTGTAGCCCGGCATACGCATCAACCCCTTCCTCAAGATACCTATGAATACAATACGTGGCCGTTGTCGCAGGAAACAAAAAAAAACTTCTCCACGATGACTGATTCATACATAAAGACGATGTAGTTATCAATCCTAATACAATGTTTATTGATAGATATATCTTAGAACTAACAACGTCGCAACTAAGGTCTAACTTAATTTTCTCTATGGCTATCTGATCGAATACAACAGCAAGTGTCCAACTATCGCCGAACTTACCAACTTCATATGCTTGCTGAAGCCTCTACAACTATCCTAACTACGCTTATGGTGAATCTTAACTGATATCTATTATGAATCTTAGCTACTGTTTATACAAACTTAACTGTTGTTGCAAATCTAGTTTTACTAAAACTACTGACTACTATGAAGCCTAATTGATGTTTATGCAAACTTAACAGCTGTTGCAGATCTAATCTTACTGAAACTACTGACTGTTATGAAACTTAACTAATGTTTATGTAAACTTAACCGCTGTTGCAAATCTAATTTTAATGAAACTACTGACTATCATGAAACTTAACTAATTTTTGCCTATCCGATATGCTCAGCTAACCCTACGAAGTGCATAGATTGTTCTCGATTGTGGCACGGTTCGCAATTGTAGAAATTCAAAGCGAAGTGCTATCAGCGCGACTAAGTTCGTATGGTAAGAGGTATCTTAGTATTCGAGTGTATACTAATGGTTTGTGTCTTCGCTATTCGTGCGATATTACGAGTCAATGAAGGAGAGATCGGAAAGAGAAACGCGTATTTATATCTCATTCGAGTTAGAGTTGTATTTATACACTGCACAAGTTTTCCCATTCAAATTCCCCCATTTATTTACCCATATATGTAGGTCCACCTAGGTGATTGCTGCATAAGTTTCAAATATTTTCAAAGTTATTTAATGTTTATAAATGCTGAAAATTGTAAGGTTGGTTAATGACATGCAGTATAGTTGTAAATATGATCAAATAATATAATCTTAGCATAAGTGCACTTCTAATCTATAATAGAATATACAATAAGTAAACAACTACTGTCATAATCATTCAATATAATGATCATGGAGATGGACTGATGGTCAACTTGTCAAGCAGGTGTATCGCGGATATGTTTTTGTCATCTCCTAAGACGTATCTTTATCTTGCACCACGATTGTCAAGATGTAAATGTATAAATACTAACGCGGGTGCTCTAGCTATTTAGAGTTAGTATTTACGATAGAAATTACCGATTTGATTCGCCTACGAGATAAATTTTGTATCTTTGAATCCAGTAAATACGAAGAAGCCAATGTCGCCACGGAGACGTGTTCAAAGTTCCACGGATATTCTCAGACGAAACTTATTTCAATACTGCACCGAAAATAATCGACTTTGGTTATAAATTTCAGTGAATCAACAAATCTGGATTCACTCGTCTAAGAAAAGACACACAATTCGAATTATTTGGATTTGACACGTTCTATACTTTCTCTTCGTGATAGGTGACTCTACGAAAACAGTAATTCAAACGTAGTCAATACTGGATTCACGTGACTAGGAATTGTACCTCAGCGTACGATTCTTTCACGCGTCGTCTCGTTTACGACCGGCAAGTATGTATAATATGCAAACGCGGTTTTCTAACAAAATTTTATCTGCGGTAGGCTCTCGATGGATAGAAGAAAATTTTACAACTTCGCGCTTCGTGATTCCAAACGTTGCATATGTTTTTTTTTTTTACACTATCAGATCAGAACAGATCTTATTCAAATGGAGCTTAAAGAAGATTTGCCAACACATATAATGTGTCCCACTGGATCATCACTTAGTGCAGGTGTTAGTTGTTAGTAAGCACACAACAAAAACAAAAACACATGCAGATAAAAACATGAAAACATATAAAGTCATAATTAAACAAAATGACACAAAAACATTTAGGATCGTGGAGCACTGGTTCTGAAAATAGTTTTTAAATTTATTTAAATTTAAATCCAACACACCCCCATTCAAGTAATATAACTTACTCATCCGCGTGAGAGGCTCATGCATGCCATAATTGGTTCTGTGATGTTCAATATTAAAAAGCTCAGAACTTCGAAGGTGGTACGACCGTCCGCGGTAGTTAATTTGATACATACTAAGTCAATAGAAAGAAAAAATGAAAAAGAAATAGACGTTGATAAAAGACGATTACGAACAGCGATCAGAACACCGCCTCCTACTTCTTCAGGTTTATCAACATTGATTGAAAAGTTCTGTGTCCAAATAGCTAGAATTGAGCCAGGTTTCTGTTAAAACAAAGATGTCATGTGAAAAAGCTCGAGAGTTAGTATATAAATTGGCAGTTTTGCTGCGAAGCCCTTAACATTCTTATAAAAGAGGATAATCCTCTTCAGTTCTTTGCTGACGATTTTTTCGATATAACGCGCCGAGGTCTGTTTTTCTTGACCGTTGTAAATTCTTTTACAAGAGCTTCAGTTGGCCAGTTATTATTATTAATGATTAAATCGAAAAGTGTGGGATTGGCAACTATTTTAAAAGAAGAAACGAAACTATTTACTTTGCTTATCTTCGTGCATTTAATAGACGCTTTGTCAATAATGCATTTGTTAGAAACTAAATGGGAAACAATATCATCAACAACAATATCTGGATTCAAACGCGATACAAAAATAGACTTAGTTTTCGGGACAGCCTCGATAGGTCTAGGACAAGAATCAGTTGATACAAGAGGATCCGATATGGTTTCACAATCCATATCACCATCTATATCTGAAATAGGCATTAAAGTAGGACTCACGGTCTGAGATGAACCAGGTGAAACCGAATCATTATTACGGTTTGAACAACTCCTGAGATTGGTTCGCTTTGGGGGAGGACTCGTATTTTTAATCACTGATTTTTCTCGTCCCCTTTTCTTACCATTTTAACAACTGGGGCAAGAAGAATACTAGCAAATGAAGAGGATTCTGAAACAAATCTTTATCAACTGATGAGACAGAAGCAAGGGGAGGTCCTTGGATCAGATCATCAGTTTATGTGGATATGTCAACCTTATAATTTTAAGGACACAAAGTGGATACGTTTGAGACTGCAGTATTGAAATTTGTAAGCAAGTCCTCAAACCCTGCAGACAGTTTTGATATGTTTTCTTTGAAAGACTTCATCTTGAAAGCTAGCTGCGAAATGGATATTTTGCGGCAGTCGGTGCAGTACCAAAAGACAATTTTTGAAGCTATTATTTTTTCAATGAATGCATTCGTGGAACCAACACATTTGGCATGATAAAGATTGCCATAGGTTCCAAAACATGCAAACAATAACTGATTGTTTGAGCTATCAGGGCAGGCTGTTGCAGAACAAACCATTATCGCGAATTAAAAATAAATAAAAAAATTATATAAAAAAAATAAAAAAAAATAAAACAATAAAAAATTATTGTTTTTAGTTTAAAAAAAAAAAATTAAATAAAAATGATAAAAATAAGGGAAGAAAAAAATATAAAAAAAGAAGATTGCAGACGGTGGGATGCGAACCCACGAATGTTGAGATACACTGCCCGGATATTTCATTTTTTTTTTCATTTTTAATTCATTTTTTATTTTTCATTTTCTTATATCTATCTTAATGCTAGACAAAAAATCTTAAACAACTAGCTTCCATATTACCTTAATTAACTTACTGGCCCCATGCGGGCGCTCTAAATTAACCTATTAACCTATACGGATGTTTTTTTTTTTATAAATTCATTTTTATTTTCAATTTAACTTATAACTAACTTAAATGTGTAAGCAACATTAATCCCCTTTGTATATTGCACAGACAGGCAGCTGTGCAGATTGATATCCAAACACACACACACATCATTGACGAGCCAAATTACGGTGCATAAAGAATATATGTGCATGCCTTCTATTTTATATCACACAGACAGCCAGCTGTCTGTGAAAGATCTTAGCAAAGGATCGCAAAAGAAAAAGGAACATTTAAGATACATTCATTCATTCGGGCTGTATCTTTCAAATCGAAAAGACGTGCTGTTTTAATAAATAAATAAAATATCGATATACACATTTTTTTTCTTTTAAAAGTAAAACTGTGTTTGCGTTTTCTTTGTTATTACCTTTATTTGGGAATTGTTTAAATAGAATATCTATTATAGTGCAGCGGTGGGATACACCAAAAAAAAAAAAAAAAAAAATGGGTAAGCACAAAAGAAAGGAAAAGTCACCTAGTGTTGATCGCGGTCGGGAGAAAAGAAAAAAAAGAATATCTGCTACGGACGAGGCAGACGAACGGTTGCTTCGGTTGGAATTAATGGTTGACCAATTGGTCCGAGCGGATACCCGAACGTCGGCGTCGTCAAACGTGAGAGCCAAAGAAACCGGCAATACTAGTGGCGAGACGGTAAAATACGTTATCAAGTGATTGTATCCCAGAATTTAGTCCGGGAAATCCGAACATGAGTGCCGAACAGTGGGTTAGAAAAATTGATCAACTCGCTTTGATAAATAATTGGGACGAAAAAATGACCATTTATCAAATGCAGAGTAGACTCGTCGGTCTCGCAAAAGATTGGTATAATCACCTCGGTACGTATGATATGACGTGGTGCGAGTGGAAGGAGCTAATTTTAAAATCATTTCCGTACACGCAGGATTTCGCGGCGAATTTACGAAAACTAGTTAATCGATTCAAATCCCCTTCCGAAACCATGACGGAATATTATTTTGAGAAGATGAAACACCTACGCGCGTGTAAAATAACCGGTAAGGACGCGGTGTCTTGCATTATCGATGGTCTCGGGAATTTAACCCAGAAAAATAATGCCAAGGCGGGTCGGTATAATGCACCAGAAGAGCTCTATAGTGAGTATCTTTCATCAATAGTGGATGAAAAGTACGAACGTCGGGATCGAGATGACGGAACGCGTCCGCGTCGTGAAGAACACAAATATCAAGAACGTAACCGAAAAGAAAAATCTATGTTGTCGTGCTTTAATTGCGGGCTACGTGGTCATATATCGACGAAGTGTCCCAAGCCACGAATCGAGTGCAAAAAGTGCAATCGCCTGGGGCACACCTCTGATAAATGTCTCCGCAATAGTGCTAAAAATTCCCTGGGTGTTACGGCAAATAAAAGCAAACCGAACGATTGCTATTTTACAGATTGTGTTGTGAACGGCGTGGTGTTAAAAGGCTATATCGATACTGGTTGTTGTGCGGTGACGATAAGAATGACAGATGTCATCCGTCTAAATCTAAATGTAGAGCCATGTGAATTGACCATTAATGGTTTCGGTGGTGGAATGTCTAGAGTCGTCGGGAAAACTCGAGCTCACCTCGAAGTCGATCTAGCACAAGCCATGGTCGAAATTTTAGTAGTGCCGGACCGGGTGCAAAGTGTTTCCGTGTTAATTGGGCAGCCGTTCGTAAATGCAAACGATGTAACAATGGTGATACGAAGAAGTGAAGTGCGATTAGTCGGTGGGGAGATCGTTCTGCCGGAGATAGACGTCCTCGCTCCTCGGAAAGTGAGTCTCTGGGCAAAAGATACTACAGTCATTCCTCCGAATCATGCCGGTTTTGTCGAGATTTATAATAAAGACGATTCTAGCGAAGATGTTTATGTCGAGTTGCAGCAACGATCGCTGCCTAATAATGAATATTGGATTCCCAGATGTGTTGTCAATGCTGGTAAAGGTGCCGCTCTGATTCTCAATGTGTCGACGTCAAATTTAACTTTCAAAGCTGGTCAGCTCCTCTTGAGGGGCGATAGGTTTGAGGTTGAATCAGAAGAGGAACAAATTCCTATCCAAACGGTAAGTCCCGCCAATTTAATACCATTTACTTTTTCTGATGTCCAAGACCGATTTGATACGAGCTTGCCAGAGAACTGTCAACGTCAACTCCTTGTTCTACTCAACAAGTATAGAGATTGTTTTGCTCAAAATCTGAAAGAATTAGGAAAGACCGGCTCAGATGAAATGTCAATCAACTTGAAAGAAAATAAATGCATCTCTTATAAACCATATCGAATGTCCTATCATGAGCGGTCTAAATTGCGAACTATTGTGGATGAGCTTGTTGAGAATGATCTCGTCCAAGAATCTACTTCTCCATTCGCCAGCCCAGTTCTCCTAGTTCGAAAGAAAAACGGTGAATTCCGAATGTGTATTGACTTTCGCTCTTTAAACGCAATAACCATTAAAGACCAATATCCGATGCCACGGATTGATGACCAGTTGGACCGATTAAAGGGAGCCAGATATTTCACCAGTCTTGATCTGGCCAGCGGGTATTACCAAATACCGCTAGCAAGGGATGCAATCGCAAAAACTGCATTCATAACTCCCGATGGTCACTATGAATTTTTATGGATGCCGTTTGGGCTGGTGAACGCACCGGCTGTTTTTCAAAGGACCATTAATAAAGTGCTGGGACCACTGCGATTTACCAGTGCAATGGCATACATGGATGACGTTCTGGTCTTAAGCGAAACGTACGATGAGGGGTTGCAGCGACTGGAGGATATTTTTAAATGTATGAGGAAGGCTGGTCTCACTCTACGGCTCGAAAAATGCAACTTCTTAATGCAACGGCTAGAGTATCTCGGGTACGATATAAGTGCGGATACTATTCAACCTGGGAAAAGAAAAATCAACGCTGTCATAGAGTTCCCAAAGCCGACTAGTGTGCATCAAATGCGGCAATTTTTGGGTCTCGCTAGCTACTTCCGCCGCTTCATACGAGATTTCGCGTTGAAAGCAAAACCTTTGACCGCATTGTTGAGGAAAAATGTACCATTCGTGTGGGCTGAGGAGCAACAAGTAGCCTTTGACATGTTGAAAGACCGTTTGGCTGATTTCCCAGTTCTGGCCCTATATGATCATAATGCCATCACTGAATTGCATACTGATGCGTCTAAGTTAGGAATAGGGGGAATGTTAATGCAGAAGCAGGTTGACGGTCAACACAAGCCAGTTGCTTATTTCAGTCGCACAACTACTCCAGATGAACAACGGTATCACTCTTACGAACTGGAAACGCTGGCAGTCGTCTGTTCCCTCAAGCGATTTCGCGTATACCTACTTGGGTTGAATTTCAAGGTAATCACCGATTGTAATGCACTGAGAACAGCATTCAAGAAAAAAGATCTCGTACCACGCATAGGCCGATGGTGGTTGTCTACTCAGGAGTTTGATTTCACAGTAGAATATAGAGCTGGATGTAGAATGGCGCACGTAGACGCTCTAAGCAGAAACGCGGTTGGTGTTCTTAAAGGTGATGACGATGATGATGACACTCTCGAACAAATGATAGTTAATATAACATCGGACGATTGGGTTCTCGCCTGTCAACTTAAAGATGACAGATGTAGATATCTTTTGGACGTCCTGGCCAAAAAACCAGAAAGTAAGGAAGAGGTTAGTATTCATGAAGAATACGCATTGCACAACGGTAGGTTGTATAGGAAAATCAATGGTGGCCGACGATGGGTGGTCCCTAAGACCTCTAGAAGGGATGTCGTAATGGCATATCACGATCATGCTGGACACTTGGCGGATGCTAAAACTCTTGAGATGGTGCAAAAGAAGTATTGGTTTCCATCTATGAGGAAGTATATAAAACGGTATGTCTCTTGCTGTTTAGGGTGTATGTACAACAAGGTGCCTGCGGGAAAACAAAGTGGAGAGCTACACCCCATCGAGAAAGGAGCAACACCCTTCGATACTTTGCACGTAGACCATCTGGGGCCGTTCGTCAAGAGTACTAAGCGGAATACTCATTTACTACTAATCATAGATGGATTTACTAAATTTGTGTTTCTGAAAGCAGTCCCTAATACTAAAGTCGAGCCGGTCATCAAAGCTTTCGACAGCATATTCGAGATTTTCGGAGTACCCAGAAGAATTATTTGTGACCGTGGAGCTGTTTCACAAGTAAAACGTTTACTGAGTACTGCAAGGAAAAGGTTATCAGAAGAATCCTGAACGCGACTGCCACACCAAGGGCAAACGGGCAAGCCGAAAGATACAACCGAACCGTTCTTACATCCATTGCCGCGTCTACAGAATGCGAAACAGAATGGGATCAATCTTTGAAACAGATCCAGATGGGCATAAACTCCAGTATAAATGCGACTACGAAAAAGTCTCCTTACGAACTTTTGTTAGGATATCTACCTCGAAACTCTGACGATTCATTCTTGGCCTCAGAAGTATACGAAGATCACCACGATTCTCAAATTCATGTCACGCGAGAGAAGGCAAGTGAAGAAGTTAAACGAAACCAATCCAAACAAAAACAATATTATGACAAGAAAAGATCAAAATCTAAACGATATGAAACAGGTCAACTGGTCCTAGTCAGAAAACCTAAAGGCTACAATGATGGAACGAGTAGAAAATTGATGCCACGATATGCCGGACCATATGAAATCATCAAGGTCCTCAAAAACGATCGGTATGTCATAAGAGACATGCCTGGATCAAAACGAACTAATAAATCTTATACTGGCGTATGCGCATCTGACAAAATGAAGCTTTATGCAATGCATGAAAGTAGTGACAGCTAAATGAACGATGGCGACGACCAGTAACGTACATGGTATCGCCCCTTTTATTCTTGTGTAACGTACACTTGGCATTGAAAATTTTCGCACAATAATTTTTTTTTTTTTAAATAGCAAGAACGTAACTCCGAGCTACATATATGTTACGAGTACCTAAACGTAGGTTCAAGCTAAAGGCAACGTGCTTAAATGTTAACGATTCATGTTACGTATATGAAAAAGGTTGAAGTGTAACGTACACAATAACAATAATCGAAAACATATAACCGAGAGCTAACAGTAACGTACTCGCTCTGTTTCAAATGTAAAGTACATAATTGCAACGTGCACCCTGATGAAAAAAAAAGAGAAGAAAAAAAATGTGTAACGTACATGTCTGATTCTATGTATATAGTTTTCTAAACGAACAGAAAACTTATGTAATATGTAACGTACATATATATATATAACCATAAATGTGACGCACATTCGAATGAAAACGTTTCTCTTTATACATACGAATAAAAACGAACACGTAGAAGAAATCCTGAAACGAAGATCAAGTGAGGACACTGGAACTATAATAGCGTGGCCGAGCTGTAAGCAACATTCATCCCCTTTGTATATTGCACAGACAGGCAGCTGTGCAGAATGATATCCAAACACACACACACATCATTGACGAGCCAAATTACGGTGCATAAAGAATATATGTGCATGCCTTCTATTTTATATCACACAGACAGCCAGCTGTCTGTGAAAGATCTTAGCAAAGGATCGCAAAAGAAAAAGGAACATTTAAGATACATTCATTCATTCGGGCTGTATCTTTCAAATCGAAAAGACGTGCTGTTTTAATAAATAAATAAAATATCGATATACACATTTTTTTTCTTTTAAAAGTAAAACTGTGTTTGCGTTTTCTTTGTTGTTACCTTTATTTGGGAATTGTTTAAATAGAATATCTATTATAAATGCTAGACAAAAACCTTAAAAACTAGCTTACAGAATAACTTAACTAACTTACTGGCCCCATACGGGCGCTCTAAATTATACTATAACTATATATTAAAAATGCATTTGGGCGTAAAAACTAACTTAAATTAAACTTCAAAATTACTTAAAACTAAAAAAAAAAAAAAAAATTTTTTAAAAACTCGTTTTTCGAGACATTTTATTTTATATACAAAAACTTAAAACTACCCTTTACCTAAATAATAAAACTAAATTAACCTGAACTAAATATACGTAAATATACGTAATTAACTTAAAACTACTTAAAAATACTTAAAATAACTTAAAACTAGAACAGCCACCAGCAGCATTTTTTTTTTTTTTTTTTGTGCAGCAGCCAATGCATATGCGCACACACTTTCAAATATATATATATTTAACAGCGCCAAATGCACATACACACCAACACATGCAGTTTATGTGTTTTATATTTTTTTTTTGGTGCCACCACTGTCCTACATAAATTATACCTATTAATACTTAAAAATACGTGGGTCGGCCAAGGCAACAATTTTGACTAACCATCAATATCAAGGTGGTCACCCAACCACCAGTATTTTCGAACTTGCTTGTAACAGTCCCTTTTGTCCCGAAGGGGCACAGCTCTACTGAACCGCAGACGCTCTGCTCCGTTCCCAGAGCCGACGTCTCGACCATACAGGATTCGCCGATCCACAGTTCTACGGCCGACGTGGTAGATTAACGGAACCGCCAATCTATCCTGTATCAGCCCCCGACTGTCTAAATAGAGGAATGTCTCGGGCGGGATGAAACCGTTAAGACAAACGCTCTCACTATATTCTTCATTGGGGTAATAAGCCCCAAAAATAAGTCCATTGGCTGAGGTCATCGCTCTTGCAATGTGACCCCGAATCAGCTTAATTAAAAAGTTACCTATCCTGTTTATATTGGCCCCGTTGTATAAGACCTCGTTGGCATAATAATGTTTGTACTCCGACTCTGGTGTTCTGTGTAATCCAAGACAGGTCCTAAGACACTGCCTCTCAAACACCCGAATCTTTTCCATTTGAGATGGGGCAACGTTAAACCACACAGGGCACCCATAGGCAATCATCGGCCGGATGAGGGCCATGTAGCAAATCACCTTCACCCTGTTTTCAAGGCGGCTGCTATAAAACAACCGTCTTGTCAGAGCAAACGCTGCCCTAGCTCTGGCCAGAGCAGCATCTATATGTCGATTGAAATATAGATACTGATCTAGCCAGATACCAAGGTACTTTACTACATCTTTACTCGCCAGTGGATGTCCACTTGGTCCAACGATCACTAGATTTCTCCAGTTCTTTCTTGTATCCCTAGAAGCCCTAGACAAAGGGGTTCTAAACAGGATAGTTTCTGATTTCTGAAAGTTAATTTTTAACTTCCAGTCATCACAATATCGCTGAATCTTGTCGAAGTCACGCTGCAAGAGAATTCTGATGACTTCAACTTTTGGACCCGTGAGTGAGACTACCTATCAGATCGCTGGTGTAAATACTAAAAAGAATCGGTGAGTTCACAGCTCCTTGCTGTAGACCGTTTTTAATATCAAAAGTTGTGGTAGAAGTTACATTGCCACTTTTGACAACAAACTTTCTACCATTGAGCATGTCATGAAGCATATATAACAGTGGTTTACTTATGCCAAATCTGGTTAATTTCAGATAAAGACCCTCTAACCATACGGTGTCGAAAGCCTTCTCTAAATCAACAAGAACGGCACCTGTGCATTGATTTTTCGCTTTGTTCCATTGAACATCAGAAACTAACTTAGACGCGGCATGAATAGTGTCATGTCCCGCCTTAAAGCCAAACTGATTGTCTGGAATAATATTCTTGTCCTCAGCCCACTTGAACAGAGCTCTATTGAGAATCTTTTCGAATACCTTACTGATACTTGGAAGAAGACTTATCGACCGAAGATTTGCCGGATTGGAGCTGTCCTTTCCCTTTTTGGGGAGAGGATGGACCACAGCTGTCTTCCAACTCACTGGATAATATGCATTATTCAATGCGTTGTTGAACAGTGTGGTATAAATGTCTATGGCTTCCTCAGGGAGATGTCGTAACACAATGTTGGGTATACCCTCGACCCCCACAGATTTCTTTTTCTTTAATGTTTGAAAAATTAACTGAAGTTCTACCTTCGAAATTAACAATGAACTGGGTCCATTTTGCTCGGCGATGGTGGCGTTTGCCAAATTTTCGTCATTGAACCCGGTGAAACCAGTATTCTCAGATCGCCATTGCGTTATGTTATTTCCAAGATAGAAATTGTGCAGCAAGGCTCTGTTCTCCAGGTCATGATTCGGACGAATGCTAGCATTCACCTTATACACTTGTTGGAAAGCAGCCCCTACAGCTTCTACCTTTTCCTGAGGATCTTCTATCATATAAAAATTGTCATCGAAAACGGCACCTTCCGGATCAATTCCTGCAATCGTTAGTACGTCTTCGTTATCTGTTGTCCTCTGGAAGATCGTTTTGATCATTTCTTCTAAATATCTTATTTATTTGGGGAAACATACTAGGGTCGCTAGAATCAACAGCCCGAATTCTGTTATCCCAATATAAATTAATAGATAATCTATAGTTTTGTCTAATTAGAACGTTAATGTTTTTGATCGACGACTTCAATGTCCTAATCTCCAGATCACGTGTGTCCGTGAAACGTCTATAAAGAAGTTTCAACCTAGTCAGCAGTCCACTTTTTTGTCGGTGTAGTGCGTCGATTGTCGCGTTCTTGTATAAACCATTTGGGTCCTGTTCCTTATATTTTGGGATTGTTTTGTCCATTGTTTGTTTTATAGTCGTATCCATTTGAGTCAGAAACCCATCGATCTCGAGGTTCGTCAGGTTTCTGTCATTTGGTGGAGAAATGTCATCGGAACGTATTTCTCTTGCCAAGGCATTGGAGAAGCGTGGCCAGCGCGTCTTACTGAAATTGTAAGAGTGCACAGGCACATACTCATCCAATTCCACAAGTTCGCTCGGAAGCTGTATTACGGTGGCAAGTCCGCAGTGATCGCTGTCGTATTCAATTGTTCGTAAACAGTTTCTTGTCTGTTGGTTTGTTGCGTCAGTTATAACAAGTCGTGAGTCAAGCAGTAAAAGATCCAGAAAGCCACCGCTCCTAGGAAACGAAGGTCTATCTGTCGCAAAAAGATCGATCCTACACTCAACACTGTGACGACCCATCCAATTAAATAAATGGTACCCTCTCGGATTTGGAATTTGATTTCCCCAATCTTCATGTTTGGCGTTCAAATCTCCTGCCATGAGATAATAATTTTCATCCAAGTGCAGTCTTAAGCATTCGAAAAGTTTTTCGAGTTCTGCGATAAAATTAGCAGGCTGAGGTGCTTCGGGTACGTACGCCGCGATCACGTACATTCTTTTCCCCTGAAGGAGCGGAATGCAAATGATGCAGGCTTCTAGCTGCCCAAATCTTCGCACTTCACTATTATATATAACCTTATATTTAATGCCCTTTCGTATGAAGATTGCGACCCCACCCCCTTGAGAGGAGTTAGGCCGATCCCTTCGCACGATATTGTAATTATTATTAGTCAATTTGTGTTTCTGGGTAAGCTTAGTTTCGCTAGCCATAAACACGTCAGGACTTTGGTCTTGCAGCAAATGAAAGAGATTTGCTCTACGTTCGGTCCTAATCAGTGAATTTACATTCACAGCTAGGATCTTAAAGGGTCGCTCAGGCAGCGCGCCTTTAACCATTTCGCGTTGCCGGCAGAATAGAGTAGAGGTAATCCACCCTAGCCGCCTGCTCCCTGTTAACAGGTGTTAACTGACCATGAATGGTCAGCAACACCTGCATCAGATCTGCCTCTGGCACAGGAGCCGTAGGCACTTGGACCTGTTTGGCTACCTGTGGTTGAGGCTGTACCGTGTTTCCCCTTCCAGACGCGATTTGGGCGTAAGAAATTGCGGGATTGACGGAAATTGTTTTCTGGCGTACTTCAGGGCGTCTCACCTCAACTGTTTTCTGTTGGGCTTTGTTTTGCCTTATCTCCTGAAACTTCGGACATCCCCGATAGTTTGCGGGGTGCCCGGAGCCTCGGCAGAGCGCACATTTTAACTGGGTCATATCTGTGACCCTATCTTGCCCGAGTTTACACTCCACTGTTTTGTGGGTATCTCCACATTTAACACAGACTGGGTCCATACCACAGTTTACTGCAACGTGTCCGAACCCTTGGCAGTTCATGCATTGAAGCATGTCTTTCTGCTTATTTAGTTTTTCCCATCGTACAACTTGGTAATCCAGGACTGTTATATTCCTTAGACCACTCAATTTGCTTTGGGGCGAGAGTTGAACTAGGAGAAATGGTAAATTCCGTTTCTCCCGTCTGGCTTTGACTGTGGTGAACGGTCGGACCCCGATAAACTCGAGATCGTCGCTCGCCACTTGACGGAGCTCAGCTAAGAGCGCCTGCGGATCCGTAGAGGATTCGATACCCTTCAGGAGGACTGTTTGAAGCTTGTCTTCCTTCGGGGTGAAACTATAGTATTCTGTTCTAGTTTGAGACAGAAGGTCTTTCACTTTTTTGTAGTGCTCTAAAGATGAGCACTGAATGGAATGCCTGTCTGCGTTAAGCCGCTTAATTATGAAATTGTTGCCTATGACCGACCTACATATTTCAATTGTCTTTTAAATGCATTTTATAAGTATTAATAGGTGGCACCTTACCTTTATTTGCTTGTGGCTGTTGCTGTTGTTGCTGTTGTTGTGACTGCTGCTGTTGTCTCTGCTGCTGTTGCATTGGCTGCTTTTGGGTCTGCTGCTGTTGTGACTGCTGTGGTTGTTGCTGTTGCGGTTGTTGCTGTTGCTGTTGTTTCTGCTGCTGTTGCTGCTTCTGTGTCTGTTGTCGTTGCTGTTGTGGTTGTTGTTGTTGTTGTTTTTGTTTTGCTTGCTATTGCTGAGGCTGATGCTGTGGTTGCTGAGACGGTTGTTGTGGCTTTTGAAGCTGTTTCTGTGGCTGCTTCTTTGACTGCTGCTTCTGAGGCTGCTGCTGGTCTGGGAGTGGTTTTTGTTCCTGAGGAGGCTCCTGTTGTTGCGAAGCTTGCTCTTGGAGCGCTTGTTGGCGGGTGCTCTGCTCAAGAGCAACTATGCGCTCCTTCTCCCGTCTTGCCTCCTGCTTCTTCTTGAGCGCTTCAACCAGCTCTATGAGCGAAGAGATCTGCTCCGTTAACGCCTCGATTTGCTGGTCCTCTTCCTCGTCAGACAGCGCGACTATCTCGCCACTGACGTAACGTCCTTCTCCTTCCACTGACATGTATGAGATGTCATCAGCATCTGGCGTCCTGATCGTTTGGCTTGTCGGCGGCGATCGCTCCATCAGCCTCTTCGACGTGCCTGTCATCCGTCTCAGCTTCGTCGTCGCCTTCTTCGTTGTCATTGCTTTCGCTATTGTCTTCATCGTTAGAGGAGCTATCCAGCTGCCTCTGTATTTTGGCCTGAGCCGAAGCCTTGGCTGAGCGCCCGCGCCCTTCTGTTTTCTTGGCTGCTTCTATATCAGAGGTACGCTTCTTAACTACTAGTTTTGGTTTGTACCTAATGTAGCGCCTTCTCTTTAGAGGATCTACCTCATCGACACATGCCGGTCCTGGCTTTTTCCCTTTAATAGGACTCGATGTCTTTGCAGTTGCTATGCTGCTGGTACCGACCTCGGCACGTGCCGATGACGATGTTGTTGTAGTTGTCGTTGCTGTTGTTGCTGTTGTTGCCACTTTGGGCTTTACTGGTCCTGTTGCTGCTGCTGTTGTTGTTGCTTTTTGGGCTTTGGAACTGCCCTGCTACAGTTGCACTTTGAGCTTGGCCTGATGGCCCCGCTACTTGACTGTCGGATGACACATCACCTGATGTTCCTCCAACTGTCTTCCTTGTTGTTGGGGGACCATCTTTCGATGTCCCCGTTGGTTTTCAAATCTCTCTTTCTAGTTGCTCTCGATTTCTGTTCACCTTCTCCCAGAAATTGTTTAAAAAAAAGCCCGGACCACAGTGGGGCTCGAACCCACGCCGTTCAGATCCTTCGTCTGCCACTAATTTTTTTCATTTTTAATTCATTTTTTATTTTTTCATTTCCTTATATCTATCTTAATGCTAGACAAAAAATCTTAAACAACTAGCTTACATATTAACTTAACTAACTTACTGGCCCCATGCGGGCGCACTAAATTAAACTATGACTATATTTAAACAATGCCTTTCAACGTAAAATAACTTATATTTAAAATTCATGATTACTTAAAACTAACGAGAAAATTATTAAAAAAAACTCATTTTCTATATCTTTTTTTTTTTTATTTTTTATAAAACTTAAAGCTACCCTTTACCTAAATAAAAAAAACTAATTAAAACTAAATTAAAACTAACTTAAGCTACATTATATCATTATATCTAATTAAAACTACTTAAAATAACTTAAAAACTAGAACAGCCACCAGCAATTTTTTTTTTTTTTGCATACGCATATGCACACTCGCGTACGCCCATACACATGCATATATGTACATATACATATATACATATGTATATACAGCAAGTACTCACATACAAATACATTTACTGATGTACTTTTTTTTTTTTTTTTTTTTTTTTTTTTGGTGCCACCGTCACCGTTCTACCCTACTCTACCTATATTTACCTTAGAACTATGTAAGTCGCCCAAAGCAACAATATGGTCAACTTTCAATATCACGGTGGTCACCCAACCACCAGAATTTTTTGACTTGCTTAACTAAGTCCTTTCTGTCCCGAAGGGGCACAGCTCTACTGAACCGCAGACGCTCTGCTCCGTTCCCTGAGCCGACGTCCCGATCGTAAAGAAGTCGGCGATCCACAGTCCTACGGCTGACGTGGTAGATTAACGGAACCGCCAATCTATCCTGTATCAGCCCACGACTGTCTAAAAAGAGAAATGTCTCGGGCGGGATGAAACCGTTAAGACGTACACTTTCACTATACTCATCATTGGGGTAATAAGCCCCAAAAATAAGTCCATTGGTCGAGGTCATCGCTCTTGCAATGTGACCCCGAATCAGCTTGATTAAAAAGTTATCTATCCTGTTTATATTGGCCCTGTTGTATAGAACCTCGTTGGCATAGTAATGTGTGTACTCCGACTCTGGTGTTCTGTGTAATCCAAGGCAGCGTCTAAGACACTGCCTCTCAAACACCCGAATCTTTTCCATTTGAGATGGGGCAACGTTGAACCACACAGGGCACCCATAGGCAATCATTGGCCGGATAAGAGCCATGTAGCAAATCACCTTTACTCTGCTGTCAAGGCGGCTGCTATAAAACAACCGTCTTGTCAACCCAAAGGCTCCCCTAGCTCTGGCCAGAGCAGCATCTACATGTCGATTGAAATATAGATACTGATCTAGCCAGATGCCAAGGTACTTTACCACATCTTTACTCGCCAGTGGATGTCCACTTGGTCCAACGATCACTAGATTTCTCCAGTTCTTTCTTGCATCCCTAGAAGCCCTAGACAACGGGGTTCTAAACAGGATAGTTTCTGATTTCTGAAAATTAATTTTTAACTTCCAGTCATCACAATATTGCTGAATCTTGTCGAAGTCACGCTGCAGAAGAATTCTGATGACTTCAACTTTTGGACCCGTTCTGTACGCTACAAGATCATCGGCATACACAATTGAATGAGTTAGACTACCTATCAGATCGCTGGTGTAAATACTAAAAAGAATCGGTGAGTTCACAGCTCCTTGTTGTAGACCATTTTTAATATCAAAAGTTGTGGTAGAAGTTACATTGCCACTTTTGACAACAAACTTTCTACCAGTAAGCATGACATGAAGCATATATAACAGTGGTTTACTTATGCCAAATCTAGATAGCTTCAGATAAAGACCCTCTAACCATACGGTGTCGAAAGCTTTCTCTAAATCAACCAGAACGGCACCCGTGCATTGATTTTTCGTTTTGTTCCATTGAACATCAGAAACTAACTTAGACGCGGCATGAATAGTGTCATGCCCCGCTTTAAAGCCAAACTGATTATCTGGAATAATATTTTTGTCCTCAGCCCACTTGAACAGAGCTCTATTGAGAATCTTTTCGAACACTTTACTGATACTTGGAAGAAGACTTATCGACCGGAGATTTGCCGGATTGGAGCTGTCCTTTCCCTTTTTGGGGAGAGGATGGACCACAGCTGTCTTCCAACTCATTGGATAATATGCATTATTCAATGCGTTGTTGAACAGTGTGGTATAAATGTCTATGGCCTCCTCAGGGAGATGTCGTAACACAATGTTGGGTATACCATCGACCCCCGCAGATTTCTTTTTCTTTAATGTTTGAAAAATTAACTGAAGTTCTACCTTCGAAATTAACAATGAACTGGGTCCATTTCGCTCGGCGATGGTGGCGTTTGCCAAGTTTTCGTCATTGAACCCGGTGAAACCAGTATTCTCAGATCGCCATTGCGTTATGTTATTTCCAAGGTAGAAGTTGTGCAGTAAGGCTCTGTTCTCCAGGTCATGATTCGGACGAATGCTAGCATTCACCTTATACACTTGCTGGAAAGCAGCCCCTACAGCTTCTACCTTTTCATGTGGATCTTCTATCATAAAAAAGTTATCATCGAAAACGGCACCCTCCGGATCAATTCCCGCAATCGTAAGTACGTCTTCGTTATCTGTTGTCCTCTGTAGTTTAATACATGGAAGTTCATTTTGATCATTTCTTCTAAATATCTTATTTATTTGGGGAAACATACTAGGGTCGCTAGAATTAACGGCCCGAATTCTGTTATCCCAATATAAATTAATAGACAATCTATAATTTTGTTTAATCAGAACATTAATGTTTTTGATCGATGACTTCAATGTCCTAATCTCCAGATCACGTGTGTCCGTGAAACGTCTGTAAAGAAGTTTCAACCTAGTCAGCAGTCCACTTTTTTGTCGGTGTAGTGCGTCGATTGTCGCGTTCTTGTATAAACCAGTAGGGTCTTGTTCCTTATATTTTGGGATTGTTCTGTCCATTGTTCGTTTTATAGTCGTATCCATTTGAGTCAAGTACCCGTCGATCTCGACGTTCGTCAGGTTCCTGTCATTTGGTGGAAAAATGTCATCGGAACGTATTTGTCTTGGCAAGGAGTTGGAGAAGCGTGGCCAACGCGTCTTACTGAAATTGTAAGAGTGCGCTGGCACATACTCATCCAATTCCACAAGTTCGCTTGGAAGCTGTATTACGGTGGTGAGTCCGCAGTGATCACTGTCATATTCAATTGTTCGTAAGCAGTTTCTTGTCAGTTGATTTGTTGCGTCAGTTATAACTAGTCGTGAGTCAAGCAGTAAAAGATCCAGAAAACTACCACTTCTCGGAAATGACGGTCTATCTGTAGCCAGAAGGTCGATCCTACACTCAACACTGTATCGACCCATCCAATTAAAAACTACTTAAAAATACTTAAAATAACTTAAAACTAGAACAGCCACCAGCAGCATTTTTTTTTTTTTTTTTCCACAGCAGCTTATGCCAATGCACACACACCTATACATATGCATATATGAATATATTTACATATGTATTAGTGCCAAATGCACATATCCACAAGAGCAATGCAGTTTTTTGTTTTTATAATTTTTTTGGTGCCACCACTGTCCTACTTAAATATACCTATTGATACCTAAAAAATACGTAGGTCGGCCTAGGCAACAACTTTGGTCAACCATCAATATCAAACTCAAAGTGGTCCCCCAACCACCAGAATTGTTTTACTTGCTTAACCAAGTCCTTTCTGTCCCGAAGGGGCACAGCTCTACTGAACCGCAGACGCTCTGCTCCGTTCCCAGAGCCGACGTCTCGATCATACAAGAGTCGACGATCCACAGTTCTACGGCCGACGTGGTAGATTAGCGGAACTGCCAATCTATCCTGTATCAGCCCCCGACAGTCTAAATAGAGGAATGTCTCGGGCGGGATGAAACCGTTAAGACGAACGCTCTCACTATATTCATCATTAGGGTAGTAAGCCCCGAAAATAAGTCCATTGGCTGAGGTCATCGCTCTTGCAATGTTACCCCGAATCAGCTTAATTAAAAAGTTATCTATCCTGTTTATATTGGCCCCGTTGTATAAGACCTCGTTGGCATAATAATGTTTGTACTCCGACTCTGGTGTTCTGTGTAATCCAAGACAGGTCCTAAGACACTGCCTCTCAAACACCCGAATCTTTTCCATTTGAGATGGGGCATCGTTAAACCACACAGGGCACCCATAGGCAATCATCGGCCGGATGAGGGCCATGTAGCAAATCACCTTTACCCTGTTTTCAAGGCGGCTGCTATAAAACAACCGTCTTGTCAGAGCAAACGCTCCCCTAGCTCTGGCCAGAGCAGCATCTATATGTCGATTGAAATATAGATACTGATCTAGCCAGATACCAAGGTACTTTACTACATCTTTACTCGCCAGTGGATGTCCACTTGGTCCAACGATCACTAGATTTCTCCAGTTCTTTCTTGTATCCCTAGAAGCCTTAGATAAAGGGGTTCTAAACAGGATAGTTTCTGATTTCTGAAAATTAATTTTTAACTTCCAGTCATCACAATATCGCTGAATCTGGTCGAAGTCACGCTGCAAGAGATTTTTGATGACTTCAACTTTTGGACCGGTCCTGTACGCTACAAGGTCATCGGCATACGCAATTGCATGAGTGAGACTGCCTATCAGATCGCTGGTGTAAATACTAAAAAGAATCGGCGAGTTCACAGCTCCTTGCTGTAGACCGTTTTTAATATCAAATGTTGTGGTAGAAGTTACATTGCCCCTTTTGACAACAAACTTTCTACCATTGAGCATGTCATGAAGCATATATAACAGTGGTTTACTTATGCCAAATCTAGTTAATTTCAGATAAAGACCCTCTAACCATACGGTGTCGAAAGCCTTCTCTAAATCAACAAGAACGGCACCCGTGCATTGATTTTTCGCTTTGTTCCATTGAACATCAGAAACTAACTTAGCCGCGGCATGAATAGTGTCATGTCCCGCCTTAAAGCCAAACTGATTGTCTGGAATAATATTCTTGTCCTCAGCCCACTTGAACAGAGCTCTATTGAGAATCTTTTCGAATACCTTACTGATACTTGGAAGAAGACTTATCGACCGAAGATTTGCCGGATTGGAGCTGTCCTTTCCCTTTTTGGGGAGAGGATGGACCACAGCTGTCTTCCAACTCACTGGATAATATGCATTATTCAATGCGTTGTTGAACAGTGTGGTATAAATGTCTATGGCTTCCTCAGGGAGATGTCGTAACACAATGTTGGGTATACCATCGACCCCCACAGATTTCTTTTTCTTTAATGTTTGAAAAATTAACTGAAGTTCTACCTTCGAAATTAACAATGAACTGGGTCCATTTTGCTCGGCGATGGTGGCGTTTGCCAAATTTTCGTCATTGAACCCGGTGAAACCAGTATTCTCAGATCGCCATTGCGTTATGTTATTTCCAAGATAGAAATTGTGCAGCAAGGCTCTGTTCTCCAGGTCATGATTCGGACGAATGCTAGCATTCACCTTATACACTTGTTGGAAAGCAGCCCCTACAGCTTCTACCTTTTCCTGAGGATCTTCTATCATATAAAAATTGTCATCGAAAACGGCACCTTCCGGATCAATTCCTGCAATCGTTAGTACGTCTTCGTTATCTGTTGTCCTCTGGAGTTTAAGACATGGAAGATCGTTTTGATCATTTCTTCTAAATATCTTATTTATTTGGGGAAACATACTAGGGTCGCTAGAATTAACAGCCCGAATTCTGTTATCCCAATATAAATAAATAGATAATCTATAGTTTTGTCTAATTAGAACGTTAATAATTTTGATCGACGACTTCAATGTCCTAATCTCCAGATCACGTGTGTCCGTGAAACGTCTATAAAGAAGTTTCAACCTAGTCAGCAGTCCACTTTTTTGTCGGTGTAGTGCGTCGATTGTCGCGTTCTTGTATAAACCATTTGGGTCCTGTTCCTTATATTTTGGGATTGTTTTGTCCATTGTTCGTTTTATAGTCGTATCCATTTGAGTCAGAAACCCATCGATCTCGAGGTTCGTCAGGTTTCTGTCATTTGGTGGAGAAATGTCATCGGAACGTATTTCTCTTGCCAAGGCGTTGGAGAAGCGTGGCCAGCGCGTCTTACTGAAATTGTAAGAGTGCACAGGCACATACTCATCCAATTCCACAAGTTCGCTCGGAAGCTGTATTACGGTGGCAAGTCCGCAGTGATCACTGTCGTATTCAATCGTTCGTAAACAGTTTCTTGTCTGTTGATTTGTTGCGTCAGTAATAACTAGTCGTGAGTCAAGCAGTAAAAGATCCAGAAAACTACCACTTCTCGGAAATGATGGTCTATCTGTAGCCAAAAGGTCGATCCTACACTCAACACTGTATCTACCCATCCAATTAAAAAGATGATTCCCTCTAGGATTTTGTATTTGGTTTCCCCAATCTACATGTTTGGCGTTTAAGTCCCCTGCCATGAGATAATAATTCTCATCCAAGTTCAGTCTTAAGCATTCAAAAAGTTTTTCGAGTTCTGCGATAAAATTAGCTGGCTGAGGTGCGTCAGGTGCGTACACCGCGATTGCGTACATTCTTTTCCCCTGCTGGAGAGGAATGCAAACGATGCAGGCTTCAAGCAACCCGAATCTTCGCACTTCACTATTATATATAACTTTATGTTTAATGCCCTTTCGTATGAAGATTGCGACCCCACCCCCTTGAGAGGAGTTGGGCCGATCCCTTCTTACGATATTGTAATTTTTATTAGTCAGTTTGTGTTTCTGGTTTAGCTAAGTTTCACTAGCCATAAACACATCAGGACTTTGGTCTTGCAGCAAATGAAAGAGGTTTGCTCTACGTTCGGTCCTAATCAGCGAATTAACATTCACAGCTAGGATCTTAAAGGGTCGCTCAGGCAGCGCGCCTTTAACCATTTCGCGTTGCCGGCAGAATAGAGTAGAGGTAATCCACCCTAGCGGCCTGCTCCCTGATCTGTTTTTGCACGTCGGTTAACTGACCATGAATGGTCAGCAACACCTGCATCAGATCTGCCTCTGGCACAGGAGCCGTAGGCACTTGGACCTGTTTGGCTACCTGTGGTTGAGGCTGTACCGTGTTTCCCTTTCCAGACGCCATTTGGGCGTAAGAAATTGCGGGATTGACGGAAGTTGTTGTCTGGCGTACTTCAGGGCGTCTCACCTCAACTGTTTTCTTTTGGGCTTTGTTTTGCTTTATCTCCTGAAACTTCGGACATCCCCGATAGTTTGCGGGGTGCCCGGAGCCTCGGCAGAGCGCACATTTTAACTGGGTCATATCTGTGACCCTATCTTGCCCGAGTTTACACTCCCCTGTTTTGTGGGTATCTCCACATTTAACGCAGACTGGGTCCATACCACAGTTAACTGCAACGTGTCCAAACCCTTGGCGGTTCATGCATTGAAGCATGTCTTTCTGCTTGTTTAATTTTTCCCATCGTACAACTTGGTAATCCAGGACTGTTATATTCCTTAGACCACTCAATTTGCTTTGGGGCGAGAGCTGAACTAGGAAGAATGGTAACTTCCATTTCTCCCGTCTGGCTTTGACTGTGGTAAACGGTCTGACCCCGATAAAATCGAGATCGTCGCTCTCCACTTGACGGAGCTCTGCTAAGAGCGCCTGCGGATCCGTAGAGGATTCGATACCCTTCAGGAGGACTGTTTGAAGCTTGTCTTCCTTCGGGGTGAAACTATAAAATTCAGTTCTAGTTTGAGACAGAAGGTCTTTAACTTTTTTGTAGTGCTCTAAAGATGAGCACTGAATAGAATGCCTGTCTGCGCTTAGGCGCTTGATTGTAAAATTGTTGCCTACGACCGACCTACATATCTGAATAGTTTCTTTTATTTCCATCTTAAATGTGTTAATGGGTGGCACCTTACCTCGCTTTGCTTGTGGCTGCTGCTGTTGTTGCGGTTGTTGTGACTGCTGCTGTTGTGTCTGCTGCGGTTGTTGCTGTTGCGGTTGTTGCTGTTGCGGTTGTCGCTGCTGCTGTTGCTGCTTCTGTGTCTGTTGTGGTTGTTGTGGTTGTTGTTGTTGTTTTGCTTGCTGTTGCTGAGGCTGATGCTGTGATTGCCGAGACGGTTGTTGTGGCTTATGAAGCTGTTGCAGTGGCTGCTTCCTTGATTGCTGCTTCTGTGGCTGCTGCTGGTCTGGGAGTGGTTGTTGTTCTTTAGGAGGCTGCTGTTGTTGCGTAGCTTGCTCTTGGAGCGCTTGTTGGCGGGTGCGCTGCTCAAGAGCAACTATGCGCTCCTTCTCCCGTCTTGCCTCCTGCTTCTTTTTTAGCGCTTCGACTAGCTCTATGAGTGAAGAGATTTGCTCCGTCAAAGCCTCAATCTGCTGGTCCTCTTCTTGGTCAGACAGCTCGACTACCTCGCCACTGACGTAATGTCCTTCTCCTTCCACAGACATGTAGGAGATAACGTCAGCGTCAGCGCCGTTT
This sequence comes from Baccha elongata, assembly GCA_951217065.1. Taxonomy (NCBI): domain Eukaryota; kingdom Metazoa; phylum Arthropoda; class Insecta; order Diptera; family Syrphidae; genus Baccha; species Baccha elongata. The sequence goes on from OX578274.1 coordinate 86,228,782, forward strand.
TCTTCGCCTGTAAGGTTGGCGTTTTCGTCTTTTTGGTTGTTGGCGGTGATCGCTCCATGAGCCTCTTTGACGTTTATGTCGTCCGCCTCAGCTTCATCGTCGCCTTCTTCGTTCTGGTCGTTGTTGTCGTTGCTTTTGTTGTTGTCGTCGTCGTCGTTGGAGGAGCTATCCAGCTGCCTCTGTATTTTGGCCTGAGCCGAAGACTTGGCTGAACGCCCGCGCCCTCCTATTTGCTGGGCTGCTACAACATCTGCTGTTTTTTTTTTTGACTACCAGATTTGGTTTATACCTTATGTAGCGCCTTCTCTTCATAGGGTCTGGTTCTTCGACACATGCCGGTCCTGGATTTTTCCCTTTTATCGGGCTTGATGTTTTTGCCGTTGCCATGTTGCTGGTTCCGGACTCGGCACGTGCCGATAATGATGTTGTTGTTGTTGCTTTTTGGGCTTTGGACTGCCCTAATGCTGCAGTTGGTTTTATTGCTTGGCCTGATGGCCCCGCTATTTGGCTGTCGGATGACACATCACCTGATGCTCCAACTGCCTTCCTTGTTGTTGGGGGACCATCTTTCGATGTCCCCGTTGGTTTTCCCATCTCTTTTTCTTGTTGCTCTCTATTTCTGGTAACCTTCTCCCAGAAATTATTTAAAAAAAAGCCCGGACCAAAGTGGGGCTCGAACCCACGCCGTTCAGATCCGTCGTCTGCCACTCTCATTTTTTTTCATTTTTAATTCATTTTTATTTTTTCATTTCCTTATATCTATCTTAATGCTAGACAAAAAATCTTAAACAACTAGCTTACCATATTAACTTAACTAACTTACTGGCCCCATGCGGGCGCTCTAAATTAAACTATGACTATACTTAAAAAATGTCTTTCGACGGAAAATAACTTATTATTAGAATTCATGATTACTTAAAACTAACGAGAAAATTATTAAAAAAAAACTCATTTTCTATATCATTTTTTTAATTTTTTTAAAAACTCTACCACCTAGGCTGCCAACGAAGTGCACTCTTCCACGGTTGCTGAACGGTTGCCGATCCACAGTCCTACGGCTGACGTGGTAGATTAACGGAACCGCCAATCTATCTTGTATCAGCCCACGACTGTCTAAAAAGAGTAATATCTCGGGCGGGATGAAACCGTTAAGACGTACACTTTCACTATACTCATCATTGGGGTAGTAAGCCCCAAAAATAAGTCCATTGGTCGAGGTCATCGCTCTTGCAATGTGACCCCGAATCAGCGTGATTAAAAAGTGATCTATCCTGTTTATATTGGCCCTGTTGTATAGAACCTCGTTGGCATAGTAATGTGTGTACTCCGACTCTGGTGTTCTGTGTAATCCAAGGCAGCGTTGGCCGGATAAGGGCCATGTAGCAAATCACCTTTACTCTGCTGTCAAGGCGGCTGCTATAAAACAACCGTCTTGTCAACCCAAAGGCTTCCTTAGCTCTGGCCAGAGCAGCATCTACATGTCGATTGAAATATAGATACTGATCTAGCCAGATGCCAAGGTACTTTACCACATCTTTACTCGCCAACTTGGTCCAACGATCACTAGATTTCTCCAGTTCTTTCTTGTATCCCTAGAAGCCCTAGACAACGGGGTTCTAAACAGGATAGTTTCTGATTTCTGAAAGTTAATTTTTAACTTCCAGTCATCACAATATCGCTGAATCTTGTCGAAGTCACGCTGCAGAAGAATTCTGATGACTTCAACTTTTGGACCCGTTCTACCTATCAGATCGCTGGTGTAAATATTAAAAAGAATCGGCGAGTTCATAGCTCCTTGCTGTAGACCATTTTTAATATCAAAAGTTGTGGTAGAAGTTACATTCCCACTTTTGACAACAAACTTTCTACCCGTGAGCATGTCATGAAGCATATATAACAGTGGTTTACTTATGCCAAATCTAGATAGCTTCAGATAAAGACCCTCTAACCATACGGTGTCGAAAGCTTTCTCTAAATCAACCAGAACGGCGACCGTGCATTTAATTTTCGTTTTGTTCCATTGAACATCAGAAACTAACTTAGACGCGGCATGTATTGTGTCATGCCCCGCCTTAAAGCCAAACTGATTATCTGGAATAATATTTTTGTCCTCAGCCCACTTGAACAGAGCTCTGTTGAGAATCTTTTCGAATACTTTACTGATACTTGGAAGAACACTTATCGACCGAAGATTTGCCGGATTGGAGCTGTCCTTTCCCTTTTTGGGGAGAGGATGGACCACAGCTATCTTCCAACTCACTGGATAATATGCATTATTAAATGCGTTGTTGAACAGTGTGGTATAAATGTCTATGGCTTCCTCAGGGAGATGTCGTAACACAATGTTGGGTATACCATCGACCCCCGCAGATTTCTTTTTCTTTAATGTTTGAAAAATTAACTGAAGTTCTACCTTCGAAATTAACAATGAACTGGGTCCATTTCGCGTGGCGATGGTGGCGTTTGCCAGATTTTCGTCATTAAACACGGTGAAACCGGTATTCTCAGATCGCCATTGCGTTATGTTATTTCCAAGGTAGAAGTTGTGTAGTAAGGCTCTGTTCTCCAGGTCATGATTCGGACGAATGCTAGCATTCACCTTATACACTTGCTGGAAAGCAGCCCCTACAGCTTCTACCTTTTCCTGAGAATTTTCTATCATAAAAAATTTATCATCGAAAACGGCACCCTCCGTATCTATTCCCGCAATCGTGTACGTCTTCGTTATCTATTGTCCTCTGAAGTTTAAAACCTGGAAGTTCGTTTTGATCATTTCTTCTAAATATCTTATTTATTTGGGGAAACATACTAGGGTCGCTAGAATTAACGGCCCGAATTCTGTTATCCCAATATAAATTAATAGACAATCTATAATTTTGTTTAATCAGAACATTAATGTTTTTGATCGACGACTTCAATGTCCTTATCTCCAGATCACATGTGTCCGTGAAACATCTGTAAAGAAGTTTCAATCTAGTCAGCAGTCCACTTTTTTGTCGGTGTAGTGCGTCGATTGTCGCGTTCTTGTATAAGCCAGTAGGGTCTTGTTACTTATATTTTGGGATTTTTATGTCAATTGTTGGTTTTATTGTTGTATTCATTTGATTTATAAATAATGTTTTTTGTTATAATACAAATTCTATATACTATGTATTGAAAATATTAAATAATAAATAAAAAATAATTTCAACTAAGTAGAAGACTTAGCATTAAATTTAGTGGACTTGTTGAATTATTGATTCAAATTAGCTTTTTATGGCCTTTAGTCCATGAAAAAATGGTGTTTCATGGACTAAAGGCCATAAAAAGCTAATTTGAATCAATAATTCAACAAGTCCACTAAATTTAATGCTAAGTCTTCTACTTAGTTGAAATTATTTTTTATTTATTATTTAATATTTTCAATACATAGTATATAGAATTTGTATTATAACAAAAAACATTATTTATAACTATAACCAGGCCACGGGTAAACACTTCCAGCTTAATGATTGCAATCGTAATCTTGTTGGATATAGTTCACTTTAGCTTTTTGTCAAAAAAGTTATGTAAGTTGAACTGAAATAAGCGGAAATTTGCGTATTGACAAGGTGCTCACTCGTCGTCAACTGATGAGTGCAAAGTGAGCATCCGCACGAAACGCCATTTTTTCATGGACTAAAGGCCATAAAAAGCTAATTCATTTGATTTAGGTACCTGTCGATCTCGACGTTCGTCAGGTTCCTGTCATTTGGTGCAGAAATGTCATCGGAACGTATTTCTCTTGACAAGGAGTTGGAGAAGCGTGGCCAACGCGTCTTACTGAAATTGTAAGAGTGAGCAGGCACATACTCATCCAACTTCAAAAGTTCGCTCGGTAGCTGTATTACGGCGGCAAGTCCGCAGTGGTCACTGTCGTATTCAATCGTTCGTAAACAGTTTTTTGTGTGTTGACCTACAGTGTCAGTTATTATCAGTCTTGAGTCAAGCAGGAGTAGATCCAGAAAACTACCACTTCTCGGAAAAGACGATCTATCTGTAGCCCGAAGGTCAATCCTACACTCAACACTGTATCGACCCATCCAATTAAAAAGATGGTTCCCTCTAGGATTTTGTACTTGATTTCCCCAATCTACATGTTTGGCATTCAAGTCCCCTTAGCTTAGTTTCGCTAGCCATAAACACATAAGGACTTTGGTCTTGCAGCAAATGAAAGAGGTTTGCTCTACGTTCGGTCCTAATCAGCGAATTTACATTCACAGCTAGGATCTTAAAGGGTCGCTCAGGCAGCGCGCCTTTAACCATTTCGCTTTGCCGGCAGAATAGAGTAGAGGTAATCCACCCTAGCCGCCTGCTCCCTTATCTGTTTTTGCACATCGGTTAACTGAACATGAATGGTCAGCAACAGCTGCATCAGATCTGCCTCTGGCAAAGGAGCCGTAGGCACTTGGACCTGTTTGGCTACCTGTGGTTGAGGCTGTACCGTTTTTCATTTTCCAGACGCCATTTGGGCGAAAGAAATTGCGGGATTGACGGAAGTTGATTTATGGCGTACTTCAGGGCGTCTCACCTCTACTGTCTTCTTTTGGTCTTTGTTTTTTTTTCATTTCCTGAAACTTCGGACATCCCCGATAGTTTGCGGGGTGCCCGGAGCCTCGGCAAAGTGCACACTTTAACAGGGTCCTGTCTTCGGCCCTCTCTTTTCCGAGCTTACATTTACTTATCTTGTGGGAATCCAATCCATACCACAGTTTGCTGCCACGTGGCCGTATCCTTGAAAGTTCATGCATTGAAGCATGTCTCTCTGCCTATTTAATTTTTGCCATCTTACAATTTGGTAGTTTAGGACGGTTATACTCCTTAAACCACTCAACTTGCTTTGGGGCGAGAGCTGAACTAGGAAGAATGGTAAATTCCGTTTCTCCCGTCTGGCCTTAACTGTGGAAAACGGTCTGACCCCGATAAAATCGAGATCATCGCTCGCCACTTGACGGAGCTCAGCTAAGAGTTCCTGCGGATCCGTAGAGGATTCGATACCCTTCAGGAGGACTGTTTGTAGCTTGTCTTCCTTCGGGGTGAAACTGTAGTATTCTGTCTTCGTTTGAGACAGGAGATCTTAATTAATTTTTTATAATGCTCGACCGAAGAGCAATGAATAGCGTGTCGGTCTGCGTTCAACCTTTTAATAATAAAATTGTTGCCTATGGCCGACTTACATAATTCTATTGTGTCTTTCAATTCTATTTTGAAGGTATTAATTGGTGGCACCTTACCTTTCTTTGCTTGTGGCTGTTGCTGTTGCTGCTTCTGTTGTGACTGCTGCTGTTGTGTCTGCTGCTGTTGTGACTGCTGCGGTTGTCGCTGTTGTTGTAGTTTTTGCTGCTGTTGTTGCTTCTGTGTCTTTTGTTGTTGTCGTTGTTGAAGGTGTTGTTGTATTTGTTTTGTTGTTGTTGCTGTTGTTGTTGTTTTTTCTGTACTTGCGGTTGCTGATGCTGTTGCTGGGTCTGCAGTTTCTGTGTAGGCTGCTTCTTTTTGTGCTGCTGTTCCGGGAGAGGTTGTTGTTGCTTAGGAGGCTGCTGCATTTGTGCTGCTTTTTGTTGCTCTTGGAGCGTTTTTTGTCGATTTCTTTCAAGAGCAACTAGGCGCTCTTTTTCCCTACGCGCTTCCTGCTTAACTCTGAGCGCTTTAACCATTTCCATGATGGAAGAAATTTGCTCTGTCAGTGATGCGATTTTTTCCTGCTCATCTTCTGACTCTTCTGGAGGTGAAAGGTCCACCAACTCGCCACTCACGTATTGCCCCTCCCCTTCTACGGACATGTATGCGATGTCTTCGGCATCTACCTCAGTGACGTTATGCTCACATGTCTTCTTAAAGGTCGCATCGTCGTTTGCTTCTTTGGCGATTTCGTCGTCAGCATCTGCCTCGTCATCGCCCTCATGATCATGTTCACTGTTTTTTATGTCGTCATCCTCATAGGAGGAGCTTTCTAAATGCCTCTGCATTTTTGCTTTAGCGGAGGCCTTAGCCAACTTGGCTCTGGTGCTCCTATCGCCACGATTTATGATTTGTGGATTGTATCTAATGGATAAGCCTTCTCTTTTTATCCCCCTTTGAATTGACTATGGCACCGGCTGGTGTTGATGTCATGCCTTTTGCAAAGCTTGTTGTTGCAGTCACTATGCTGCTTGTATTAGCTTCGGCACGTGCCGATGACGCTGTCGTTGTTGGCTGGGTTTCATCGGAAGGCACCGCTACCTTAACTGCTGCTGCTGCATCACCTGATGCTCCGGTATCTTGTCTTGTTGTTGGGGGATAATCTTCCGATGTCCCCGTTGGCTTTACCATCTGTTGTTTTTGCTCTTCTATGTTTTTATGGACTTTCTCCCAGAATTTATTTAAAAAAAGCCCTGACCAGGGTGGGGCTCGAACCCACGACCCTCCACTTTGTCGTGGGCCACATTTTTTCATTTTTAATTCATTTTTAATTTTTTCATTTCCTTATATCTATCTTAATGCTAGACAAAAAATCTTAAACAACTAGCTTACATATTAACTTAACTAACTTACTGGCCCCATGCGGGCGCTCTAATTTAAACTATGACTATATTTAAGCAATGCCTTTCAACGTAAAATGACTTATATTTAAAATTCATGATTACTTAAAACTAACGAGAAAATTATTAAAACAAACTCATTTTCTATATAATTTTTTTTTTAATTTTTTATAAAACTTAAAGCTACCCTTTACCTAAATAAAACTAATTAAAACTAAATTATACTTAATAAAACTACCCTTAAGCTACTTAATTAATCTAACTTAAAATACATTATATCTAATTAAAACTACATAAAACAACTTAAAAACTAGAAGGGCCACAGCATTTTTTTTTTGCTTACGCATATGCATACTCACGCACGCCCATACACATGCAGATATGTACATATACATATATATTGGCAACCGCAAGTACCTATGTAAACTATGTAAGTCGGCCAAAGCAACAATATGGTCAACTTTCAATATTAAGGTGGTCACCCAACCACCAGAATTTTTTGACTTGGTTAATTAAGTCCTTTCTGTCCCGAAGGGGCACAGCTCTACTGAACCGCAGACTCTCTGCTCCAGTCCCTGAGCCGACGTCCCGATCGTAAAAGGAGTCGCCCATCCACAGTCCTACTGCCGACGTGGTAGATTAGCGGAACCGCCAATCTATCCTGTATCAGCCCACGAACTGTCTAAAAAGAGGAATGTCGTCGGCCACGCTACCCACTAGGCTAACTTGCCTTTTATATTTTCTTGGCAAATTGCCAGTAAAAATTGTGCAATGAGTGCACTTAAAGTAAAAATGACTTTAATTCAATTCGAACACACCGAAACTATTTTATATACTGTTAAAGTCGTCAACAAGTCCGCACTCTTTCACAGTTGAAGATCGACTTAAACTATATGACTTTTCACAAGAACATTGTCGTATTTTTTTCTACCTGTATCACTGCTTATAAACTACAATGTTATTGCATCTCATCAAGTCAAAGTGCGATTGTAACTATGCTGTTAAAAAAAAAAAATTATCTCCACGTACACTCTTTGGACATTTTCCATAGTGGAACTTAAAAACATAACTATACAAAGGAATACCTTAGATTACATGTGCTTTGAATACCATGTGACACATTTACTTGCTTAAAGTTGAAAATTTGCTGAGACGATCCGCATGGTCGTTAATTTTGACGTACGGCACTAGATGTACTCCTTCGAGAATTGATGACTCGTGGTCGACGAGTTCCTGATTGGATTGCTCCGTGTACGAGCAATCTACTTAAGAAACCGGTCGATTCCTTTTCTCGAATGTAATGTGGATTTCGTTTTGCTCGGCCAGTGCAGCACTCAGTGTCAGTGTAGTACTCGCGGTGTTCGTTTTGCAGTTGTAGCTGCACTGAGTGTCATTTGTGTCTACACAAATGTCGTTTTAGCTACACTCGATTAAAAGCAAGTGTAGAAATGAGTGCACAGTGCACACACCTATTTTTACTCACACAAAAGTATTTGACATTTCTGCCAGTATTTTTTACTTTGGTTTCTTACTCGCATATTTGTTTGGTATTTAGCTCAGGAAATAAAATTTGGATTAATAATAGATTGAAATAAATAAAAACATTAAAAACTAATCCCAGTTTAAGAAAATAAAATTTAAACAAATAAAGAATACGAAATAAAAGCTCAAAATTTCAGGCTCCTTTAAAAAAATTCATGAAGCCTACAAGTCAGTTCTCACTTCTCATTAAACATACAATACTTTTAAACAAATGAACACTAAAAAGACGTTCGTTTTGCTAAAAAATTGCCGACAATAAGTGTAGCACTGAGTGTCATTTCGACTTTTGGATTTTGGCACTTGCCAAGCAAAACGAAATCCACATAAGACTGCGGATTCACACGTATGTGATTTGTTCCCGAGCAAATGCTCAAGATTGCCAGATAACACTTAGCTTGCATTAAATTACCTAGCGTTGCTGCCTATCAAATAAAATTAAAATTTTATTTAAAAATTAGGGCAAAAGCAATGGAAATGATTCGCAGCGAGAATTAAATGCGCTTATGAAAATGCCAAAGCCATCGCACTTCTCACTTAAATGGGTGTGGTTTTACTTGGCAAATATTCCTGCCACTGATGTCGCTGTGGGTGATACCAATTATCCCACCTACTCGATTTTTTTGGCCTTTTCGAGGCGCATAGAAAAATTGTTTTTTGCCCGACTGTACAAAAATCGGAGCGTGCTTCAATTTTTGTTTTGCGCACCCTAAAATTCTCACGTGGAATTGTCGCATTTTCACGCGACTTGTCTCCTACCTAATATATTAATGAGTTATATACGTAATAAACACTTATTAATGCTTACGATGTTGCTTTAGTATTTCTGCCCGGATGTTCGAGAAAATGTACTTTGCACTTGATTTGCACTTTAAGCTTTTAAATTAAATGACTTGAACTTTATCGACACGCTGGTTTAATTGGAAGGATCGAAGCCGCAAAATTTTCTTGAGCGGAAGCCAATTTTATTTTAGATGATTTTCGCACATCTGTCAGCTGACTTGATTGGCAAGGTTTGTTCAATACGCGTGCGATAAAGTAATTTTTCGTGTTTACACGCACATTCCCTGCATGACTTTTTAAGGCCGCATCAGATTGTACTGATGCAGATAATTCATGCGACGGTGTGCAAGCGCTCGAATATCAATTGAATTGAATTAAATTTATTTCCGTTTCGTAAAACTTTTTAGAAAAATTCGACGTGAATAAAAAGGCGTCTTCTTTAAGTTTTTACAATACATAATAAAAAATATGGACATATAGGCGAATTTTATACCATTTTTTAAAATTCACAATTTATTTTTATTTCAAGATTTAATTTAAGATAAAATTTATTTGTTAAAGATACAATTCATAGTTTTTATAATTTAAGTTATGTAATGCATTTATCAAAATACCGGCCGCGTTGAAAGCCTGCATGTCTTCAAAATTTTTCATCTGGAAGGACGGCCAGTTTGACGACCGGGCGTCTGAATACTCTGTTCCGAGTTTTTTACGTCGGCGACCCTGACCCTTCCGTCCTGCCCTTCGACGACTGCCACGACTATGCCTATTGTCCATTGTTGTGGAGGGATGTGGTCCTCCTGAATAAGGACGAGCTTTCCTACGATGAGATTGGGCTACTCGTTGAACTATTTGGCCCGAGCCTGAAGGTCAAGCAGATACTCCATGGACCACTTCTGCCAAAAGTGCTGCCTGAGCCACCACAGAAACTGCGACCTTCTTAAGCAAAACATTTTCCGTTCTGGAACTATCTCTGGTGGCAGTGACCAGTAAGTAGGTGTTCTGAAGCTAGTGATTTTTCGTTGTTCGTAACTCTTCTGCTGTTAGCAATGCGTTGCCCACTGTAAGTGGGAGGCTCTTGGTGGTATTTAGGCGACACTGAACCCTTAGTCTGCGACGTACTGGTGAATGGCACAAGATCCTCTGTGCTCCCACAAAGTTTGCCCCGTTGCCACAGTGAATCGTCTTCGGAATTCCTCGGCGACCAATAAACTTTCTGAGAGCAAGAATAAAAAGATTTGAACTGAAACAAACAAAAACAACTGTGTACGTTTTAGACGGTGGCTGACCACAAACACATTGTGCTCGTAGTCGAGCAGCTGGCAGATTTTCCATGATTTGGTGAAACAATTTTATATCTAAAGCGTTTTACGGAATTTCGTAAAATTTTTTGACATGCTTTTTTTGCTTCTATTAGCCAATTTTTTCGCTTAGCAATACCACCATTGCTTGAGGCGTAGCATGGCAATTTCTCCTACGTAAGTATACTTTTATGATCTGCGAATTTTTCGACAATAGCTTTATTTTATGCACTCTATTCTGATTCGGATCAGATTTGCGTCGTTAAAATAATACAAACAAAAACAACAAAAGATCCATTAAACGTTTTTGCTTTTTATTATCAAATTAAAATGACAATACAAACACATGAACTTTTCAATTTTATGCATTTTCAAGTTTTTTTATTCATTTCATGTTTTTTTTTGCAGCAATGTTTAGTTAACTCACAGTTGCATGGCTTGACGATGACAAGTACGAGAAAAATAAAAGGAACGCCTGTGTTCCACAAATTTGTTCTCGTGTCAAATTACCGAATAGATTGAAGAAAAACTTACGACTGAAGGTTCTCTTGGATGTGGTAACTTTAAAGATTAATATGAAAGTTCATTTCTAACAACCCACAGTTTTCCGAAAAACTGTGGTATGCTATTTATTTTGATGTAAGTATTTAAGTTTATTTTAGAATTTATTTTTACCAAAATCGTACATCCAATTTCTTAAAAAATCGATTTTATTAAACAACTTTTTAAAAATATTTGTTAAAAAAATTGTGAATGTGCCAATTTTAAGAAATTAGTAATTCTCATATGAAAACAAAGCATAAAAAATCACTATTTTTTTCAATTCCGAAAACTTTTCTGTAGATTACCTTAAAGACTTTACTTTTTTCAACTACTTTTTCTTTTCTATCATGGTAATGCCAGATTCCCACTCACTCCAACATTGTCAGTTTAAGGCGTCACCTTATTCTATTTTTTTAGCGAATTCGTTCTTTTCTTCCCTGAGGTTTTATCTTTTTTTTATTGACTTCTTGTGTTTTTAAGAAACTTGTTAAAACTATAAAAACAAAATCAAAAATAAAAACATTTTGGGAGTATTTTTGGCTCTGTCGTTTGCAAATTCTTGTACGACAAAATTTGGCGTTTTTAGAGAAGTTTTTGATTTAAAAGCGACTAACGTAATGCAAGAAACTACTCTAATACGACATTTGTCACTTGTAGAAATGCATTCCACAAAACAAAAAACGCCGAGTGTCGTTGAACGCCTTACGTAATGCCAAATCATTTTGTCGTGTTTTGATATGGCGTTGAACGACTATCGCAATAAGGGTGAATGTCTGCTGGATTATGAATTGTTGGGACATGTTTCCTTGACACACTGTTTGTCCACTATTGGATTTCCGACACTCTGTTTGCAACAAAGGTTGCTAGTGAAGTTGGATGGGTTTTTATCCATTGCAGTTATTTCGTAATCGGTACAAAAAACAATTTGCTCAACGTCAAGATTCAACATTGCCGATACTCTTTACCATAATTTAGAAAGAGTACGCCCTGCAAGTTCTAATCGCGGAAGCGATTTAGTTTTCAAAGAGGCCACTTTTGTCTTTGCTATTAATAGTGTCAACTTGATACCTGCCGTGCTTTGACTTGACAGATATAAATGCAACATCCGTAAGCTCTAATCGATGCATCGGCGAACCCATATACATGAATTTTTGCATTCGAATGAGTTTCCACAAATCTTGGTACTTTTATCTCTGAAAGCTGAGGATGGTTTGCTTTGAAGGTTTGCCAACATGTACTAAGGCTTTTGCTTTGGTAACTAACACAACAGACCAAGAGAGTTGAACAGACGAGCAGAAACTGAGAAAATATTTCGTTTAGTGGCTCGTAGATCATGAAATGTATGTAGGATTACTAGATTACCATCATTTAATATACGTCCTAAAAATTGTCTAACTTTGAGTAACTTACGCTATTTTGTTTAATTTAAAATCACCAATTTATTTCGTTAAAACCTAAACTGTATAAATCCTTCAGTATAATATGACATAAGGTCCGCGGACATAATGTCCATGCAAAGAGTAAAATCCAAACGTCCAAAATGCATAAGTATCCAGAATAATCCAACGGTGAAGGTATTTTTAAAAAGCGCCTCGATTCGCTTCCCAGGAAAAAAAATTATTAGTACATCCATTGTTGAGGGTTGTTTAGAGAGTGCCCTTACTCACTCAGACATGTTAATAGGAATATATGTAAATGTGAATTAAGTTATTCATGATCGTTTATTTTTTAATTCATATTCATAAGGTGTGGTGCAGCTAATATAAACCTAAAAGAATTAATAAAAAAAAAAAGATATATCCATTGATTTCATCTATGTAGTAAGACATACCTATTGTAGGCCATTAAATGTACACTTTAATTCAAAAAAAAAAGGTTTTTTTATTTCTCTTTATAAAAAAATTTCAATAGGACTACCAAACGCTTTGAATGCTCGATCGAAACTGAATGAAACTGTCTATATTAATTCTTAACGAATAGTCCTTTTCAACTTATTCTTTCGTTCAACAATCGTCCCGATTACCGTTTGCCTCACTAATGTCCCGTCTAAGCCACGTTTTCATGTTGCCTCCTTCTCCTGAATATTCAGACACTAATTCTTTCACCATATTTACGTTAATATTCATGTTGTTTCTTTAGCTCTCATTGTCATTTGATGGTCCTTTTCCTCTAACGCATTTCGATTTTCTTTCGTTCTACACACTCGTCTCATTGTCAGTTACACTCATTTTCCAGCTGGTCATTTCGTTCTTGTTGCAATGGAATTTTATTCAGGGTCAGACACTCTTTTTCTCTCTTTTTCTCTACATTTTCTTCTTCTTTTTTTCGCAACTTTTAAGCACTCTTTTTCTCTTTTAAGCAATTCGATTTCTTTTCGTTGTATATTAATTTCATTCCTCATAAGCTCTATCTCCTTCATCATTACACGGTAACAGTCGGCGGTGTTTGTTGTCTCGCCGTTTATATTTGCAGCAGCATCTTTGGGTTCATATTTGTGTGCATGGTTCTTGCCGTTGTCGTTTTTTTTTATTTCGTTATTTACTTTTGCAACAGCATTTTTTCCTTCGTAGTGTGTGCTTGTGTGTGCCTGGTTGTCGCCGTCGCTGATGTTCTGTTTGTTGATATCCATTGCGTCGTCATCCGTTTGTTCGTCTTTTTCTTCAATGTTGTCGGCGTCGTTTATGTGGTCCGTTGTTTCAGGGGATTTTTTTGTCTGGGTTGTCGTCGCTTTCCTTGACTTTACTTGCGGAGCCATCTGCTTTTTCGACTATTTCAAATGGCTCATCTGCTGTGCCCGATGTATCTGGACAATCTCCCCGTACATCCCGCGGAGTTGAACACAGACGCAAAACCAACGTGGTTTTGTTACCGCCAGTTTTTTTGTCCGAGGCGCTTCAGCCACGATCTTATTTCTGTCGTCGAAAGGCTATTTAGTTCTTCGTCCACGCACATAATGTTCTTTTTTTTATATATATATATGTCCGGTATCCCACTTCTGAGGTTGTAGGTCATTAAATTTACACTTTAATTGAAATAAAAGGTTTCTTTATTTCTCTTTATAACAAAATTTCAATAGGACTACCTAACGCTTTGAATGCTCTATCGAAACTGAATGAAACTGTCTATCTTAATTCTTAACGAATAGTCCTTTTCAACTTATTCTTTCGTTCAACATCACAGTGTTGCCACACTATGATAGTTCCTGATCGATAGGCAAGACACAATTTAACTATGGGGCGTAAAATATCTTCTTGTTGAGCCCAGTACAGTACCGACGCGAACTTTTCCATCTTTCCCTGGTTGAACAGGGACCCATAACATGAACCTACAAGTACTTGTAATACAAGTGTTTATATGCATTTCATTAATGAGTAAAGAGATTTCATATGCATATCATATATGAAATGCATATGAAAACACTTGTATTACAAGTACTTGTAGTAACTTTTTCTAACCGCCAGAGAGTGGGTGATAGATTTTTGTTACGTACCACCACGACATCGTCGATTTCGATTTTCCATTGTTCTTTGTTGAAGATCTGTCAAATATTCCTCTTTCCACCGCCTGGAAAATGAGTGTAAAATTTGTTGAACTCTTTGCCAACTCTTAAGGGTGGTGCTTTCAGTACTGTTGCCTTCTGGTAAGGAAAGCAAAGGTTCACCTTTTAAAAAGCGGCCTGGTGTTAAGGAAGAGCTTCACTTATTAGGGAAAAAGGGCGAGAATTCATACATGACTCGATTTTGACTAGCAACGTTGAAAACTCTCCAATAGTGAGTTTTGAGCTACCAACAACCTTTTTGAAAGGGGCTTTCCAAAGACCACCCATTTCAGGAGAGCATGATGGAATAAAATAAAATTTTAGATCTCTTGACAGGTAAGTTTTTTCAGCTTCCGCAGTTGCATATAATAGGATATTTTTAATTATGCGATAAATCAGAGTTGGTAAAACAACCATTTACTCTGATGATTCTTTTAGAATCTAAGGTGGGGTTGAGTCATAAAATGCAGCTGTTTGTATTCAAGGGTTTTGAATCCGAAACCAACAATTTTGACAATCGACATGAGTAAGGAAGAATAATAGGATATTTTTCATTATGCGATAAATCAGAGTTGGTTAAACGACCATTTACTCTTGATGATTCCTTTAGAATCTAAGTTGGGTTTGAGTGATAAAATGAAGCTGTTTTTATTCAAAGGTTTTGAATCCGATAGGGCCTTAAACTCTTCAGCAAAATAAAAACGTTGGGTTAGTAAAATCATCCGATCATGAGAGTTCGCGCGAACCAATCCGAATGCCTTTTGTCCGCGGACGCTCGTGTGTACACTCTCATTGATTTCTGTATCTGTAGTTCTTATGACGCGTGGACATATGGACGAGCGGAAAAAGACGCTCGAGTGGCGTTAGCCTAAAGAAAAAAAAAAACGTATTCAACTTGGCATTAGGTACTGTCTTACAACATTCAAATAAAATTAATATTACTACGCAATTATTTTTACTGTTGCAGCAACGCAAAGGGTATAGTGCGTTTCAATTCACTTGGCCAATTAGTACATCATGCTGTCTCTCACGATACATGATGTATCGATTAAAAACATCGATGTTTTCGATGCATCGAATAAAAACGCTAAATAAATCAGCTAAAAGAGGATATGAAATAAGCAATAAGTTTTATTCAAGGTTTATTTTATTAAATTACGTCCAAAGGCATTGTTTAAATATAGTCATAGTTTAATTTAGAGCGCCCGTATGGGGCCAGTAAGTTAGTTAAGTTAATATGTAAGCTAGTTGTTTAAGATTTTTTTTCTAGTATTAAGATAGATATAAGGAAATGAAAAAATAAAAAAACAATTCGACCATGAGGTTTGCAATGAAAAGTAAAAATTAACTAGCTCTTATCCATTGTACCAAACAATTCTTTCCTATCTTTCTATTCCTTCTAACTAGTGTCGTGCAATACCTGTTGCATTTAAAAGGCAATGTGCCTTACAGACACATAGCCAAATATTATTATTATTAATAATAATCTTCAGGAAAAATTAGAAATTAATATTCCTTTTAAATTCATAAACCTAAAATTTATGGTCAACCAACTTTTTCCGAATCACTTAATTCAAATTTTCAACGCTTCACCAAATTCTTTAAGAGCTTTCAATAATGTTATATTAGGAGCCACACCAAAATAGATCCAATCGCTAAGCTTTCACTCTCAAGACATTTATTAAATTAATTAAACGAGTTAAACTGACTGCACAAACGAATCGACTGAAATTAACGTACTTACTGAACTAACTGACTGAAACGACGTAGCGTCTCTTTATTATGTTATGCTTCTGTTCTTATTTAATATTGAGGGGAATGTATATAATAGATCAAAAGGACAGATGGATAGGGTAGGATATTGTAGTAGTGGTAGGTTCCCGTCGTGGTGTTATATAGTTGACAAAGGTAATGACCTTCCAAAGAAAATCGTCCCGTTGGAGTGCAATGGACCTCAAAGCCGATAGAATTGCGTTGGGCGCCAATGAAATGAGCGACGGGAGTGGCCACAGGGGCGTTTTTTGTAATTGGTCAAGGGCGAATACATGTTTGACATGGCTCGGCTAAGCTCGTCGGACGGTGTAGTTCTTACCCTCTTTCCAAGTACTTCCCACTCTATTTGCATAAATCTCATGCCAAAAGTTAATTAAAAAAGAAAAAAAGGAGAAAGTTACTATAAATAAAAAAAAAAAAAAAATCAAACGGACTTAAAGGAAACAAAGGTTAATAGATAAAGACTGAAGAAAGAACATACAAAGTGAACGAACTATAGTAGATACAAAAATGGCAACTCTTCCCGCCCGCATCCTGGAACGATCGGCGGGAGGGGGAGAAAGAAGTAGCCATTATTGGGGGTGTGTTTACTCATCGAGTAAAAGAAAATTTCAGTATTGTAGCGGAAGATATTTATTAGTAGATACAAAAAATACAACTCTTCCCGCCCGCAGGAGTTAAAAAAGTGGCCATTTTGGTGGGGGGGGGGGTGTTTACTCATCGAGTTAAAGGATGAATTTGGTGTCAAATTAAAGGGTATAACATTTGCTTTTAGAATTTTGATTTCTTCCTCGTAAAACGAGGAAGAATTCAAAATTCTAAAAGGAAATGTTATAACCTTTAATTTGACACCAAAACTCGATAAGTAAACACCACCTTCCCCCCTCCCCCCCAAATGGCCACTTCTTTACCTACCTCCCCATACCGGTAGCTCCAGGATGCGGGCGGGCAGAGTGGTATTTTTTGTATCTACTACATTCTTGCAGCCGCTGCCCGGACTACTAGCTTTGCCTAAAAATTTAAGTTTTAGATTTAGCTTTTTTTATTCACAAGACCTGTTTTGTGTGTTTTATGTATATAGATTAATTTTTAGTTATGAAGATTTAGGACTTAAATTTATAAGGTAAATCTAGTTATTTAAGGCCGGTGCGAACAGCGTTAAAATTTTATCCATTGGCTAAATTATGACACTAGTGTGGTGAATATAAACTTCAAAAATTTAGCCTGCTCTGGAGCAGGCTAAAATTTTAGCCAATGGATAATTTTCTATGCCTATGAAGGAGTGAGTGAGATAGTCGGCGTAATGTGTTTGTTTTGATTGTTCCATTGCTTTCATTCGCATTTATTTTTGTTTGTTCGACTAATATCGAATTTTTCGTGTGTGTTTTATATAACTCTAATATTTAACGAACAAATAATAAGTAACCGATGTTTTACATTTCTATTCTGTGAAAAAGAAATTTATTTTTATTTTGGAAGTTCCGCTACCAAAAACCAGTGTGACGTGTGTTTTGTTGTATTCATTTAATTGCATTTATTTTTTGTTTTTTGTTTGTTTTTATGTTGACGTCGAATTTCCCGTTTGTGTTTTTGTGAATTCCGCTTAATATAATTGTGTTATGAACGAGCAATTACTTAAATTAACCGATAATACTTTTTTTACATTCCTATTTATTGTGAAACAAATTTGTTTTTTTTTTTTGAAGTTCAGCTGCCAAACCAGTGTTTTGTACCGCGTTTAAAATTTCCCATAATTTTAATTATTTAACAGAGTAGTTCTATTTTATTTCTTTAACAAAACACAATTTAGAATAGCCACAATTATGAAATTGCAAATCATCAATAAATTTGATTTTGAAATTTCAAATTTGCGTTTTTATTTTTTTGTAGGGAATTTCATAGTACATCAAATAAAGAGAATTTAACCTACAAAAGGTCGGGTAGTTCTAAATTTTTGATATTTTGTATAGGATGTTTGGTGATAAAAAAAAAAACAATTTCCACACAACACCTCCGCCCAATTTGCTATCAGGAAAAAACTGCAAAAAATCGGCTAATTCAACTTATAACTTCTTTCTGGTACATTTTATCGAAAAAAAACTGATTACTAAACGCAAAACAAATAGAGCCACTTAATTAGCATGTTTTATATAAGTTTTTTAATCAATCTTCATTCCATTATATCGTTCTTTAGTTATTAAAAAGTTGCATAGGATAGTGAAATGATAATGAAAACTTTCTCACTAAAATCAACCATCACGAACTTATTGCGCTTTAAAAGTCAAAGAAACTCAATATTTTGAAAATACCAACTTTTGGGTTCTTTTGGATGAATCATCGATCATACAAATAAACTTTCTATAGCACACTTGTTAGAAATTTTGTTTTCTACTAGTTTCGTTATTAGTTTTTTTTTTCGACAAAATGTACAAGAAAGAAACTATAGTCGAAATAAGCAAAAAAATTGCAGTTTTTTCCTAATAGCAAAGGGGCGGAGAGGTTGTGGTTGTAGAAATTGTATTTTTACATCAGCCAAAACATAAAATAATGCGTACTGCGAAACTTTTGATTTCCGAAATTACAACTTTGCATTTATCCAACTTGGTTTTGTACGGAAATCTTAGTTAGTTTCACCAACAAAGAATTAAATAGTATTATAAAATTGAACGTTTTTTTACAAATACAAATTAAAACACCGAACATTTTAGCGAAGACTTATATTTATGAATTAACCTTAAAACAGTTTGGTATATTTCCACGTATTCAAGCAAAAGAAGGGAAATTTTTCAATTCTTGTAGGGAAATTTAAAAAATATATTAGGGTTAAAAATCCCATTTAATCCAGTTCGCACATCAAAAAGCTAAACATTTATTCACCTCAACTTAAACGTCAAAAATTAGCCAGAGGATAAAATTTTAACGCTGTTCGTACACGGCCTAAGAGGAGATTTTGGATAAATCTGGTCAGATTGGTGGAAACATAGTATAAAAACACTTACCGTATCAGCTGCTGTTAGATTAATGCCCAATCCGCCTGCTCTCGTCGATAGAAGAAAAACAAATATGTCCGCACGACTTTGAAAATCTGCTACCATATCTCGTCGAGCTGATATTTTACTGGAACCATCTAATCTCATATAACGATGTTTACGATGCCACATGTACTCCTGAAAAAGAATAATTTTATTTGCTGTCTTATTAGTCAGCGGCATAGAGCCCATATAAATAATAATTGTGCTCTTTAGATATTGGACCACTTCAAATTAACGCCCCTTAAGGTAGGCGGGGCAAATTTATAAAAATACAATACAATGGGAAAAAAGTATTAAAAAACAACGGCAGCACTTACAATGTCGTGCCATATTTTTTTCAAAGTCAAGAACTCATTCTTTAATTTTATGTTTAAATTAAGTATTTAAAATAAAGAGTTTTAGAAAAAAAAACAAACTAAATATTTTTAAAAAATAAATAATTTTTTGAATTAAAATGATTTTTTTTCAAAATTTTGTGTAAATTTAATTTAATTTTTCAATGCTTTGATTAGTTTTAAGTTAAAAGTTAAAAACCAGAAGCGTGTAATAGTCCCTGAGCTAGTGACCGATTTTGGGACATTATTTTGACAAATATGGTGCAGGGAAATAACTCCACGGGAATTGCTCCATATGTGAATTTATTCCCTTTTTAGTGGGAATCTGCTCCACTTTTCAAAGTGGATTAATTTTCCATCCCATTAAAGATGTGAAATTATATATTATGGCCCCTATTGCGGTTGTCGATCAGCAATCGCAAAAGCAGCGACCATCACCGTCGATCGATCGCACAATCGGTATTGTGTAACTTGATCGACTAATACTTGAATTATTGTGAATGAAAAAGTATCGATTGTGAATTATTCATACTTTGACGTTTGACAGAAGTGATTTTTTCAGATTGTTTTTTTGTTTGTTTTAGAGAAGATTTTCAATAAGATAGTATATTTTTGTACAAAATTAGAAAAGTAAAAACAAAAATGGGTACAATTGATGTATGGTTGAATGTTTCTGAATCTGAAGAGGAAAACGCAAAAAGTTCGATTTTAGAAACTATCAGAAGACGAAGGCAAATAAGAGATGCTTCCAATCCCTTAGAGCAGGATGATAAACTTTGGGGTTCTTTTTATTTACCTTTTTTTCGTAGCTTTAAAAATTATTTTCGATTAACTAAACACTAGATTTTAGAAACTTGCTTTCCTAAATTAATGAAAAAGTATAAAAAAAGCATAAAATTTACCAAAACTTCTAGCTGCTTTCTTGTTGAAACTTGTTTAGCCCTGAATTAAAAATTATATAAATAATTATAAAATGCATTGTTTTAATAATCAGCACTTTTATATTTATCAAAAAATTGTGGGCGGCAATGGTACAATGGATTTAGTGCTTGCAGTCGATCTTCAGCTGTGAAAGTGTACAGACGCGTTGACGACTTCCTCAGTATGCAAAAATTATTTCCAAGTGTGTTCAATTGAATTAAATTAATTAATAGTTTAAGTGCACTCACTGCACAATTTATTGGCAAATTGCCAAGTAAAATTAAAAGGCAAGTTAGCCTAGTGCATAGAGTGGCCGACGACACTGCTGACTAGATTGAAACTTCTTTACAGACGTTTCACGGACACGCGTGATCTGGAGATTAGGACATTGAAGTCGTCGATCAAAAACACTAATGTTCTGATTAAACAAAATTATAGATTGTCTATTAATTTATATTGGGATAACAGAATTCGGGCCGTTAATTCTGGCGACCCTAGTATGTTTCCCCAAATAAATAAGATGTTTAGAAGAAATCATCAAAACGAATTTCCATGTCTTAAACTTCAGAGGACAACAGATAACGAAGACGTACTTACGATTGCGGGAATAGATCCGGAGGGTGCCGTTTTCGATGATAACTTTTTTATGATAGAAGATCCTCAGGAAAAGGTAGAAGCTGTGGAGGCTGCTTTCCAGCAACTGTATAAGGTGAATGCTAGCATTCGTCCGAATCATGACCTGGAGAACAGAGCCTTACTACACAACTTCTACCTTGGAAATAACATAACGCAATGGCAATCTGAGAATACCGGTTTCACCGTGTTCAATGACGAAAATTTGGCAAACGCCACCATCGCCGAGCGAAATGGACCCAGTTCATTGTTAATTTCGAAGGTAGAACTTCAGAACTTCTCCCTGAGGAAGCCATAGACATCTATACCACACTGTTCAACAACGCATTGAATAATGCATATTATCCAGTGAGTTGGAAGACAGCTGTGGTCCATCCTCTCCCCAAAAAGGGAAAGGACAGCTTCAATCCGGCAAATCTTCGGTCGATAAGTCTTCTTCCAAGTATCAGTAAAGTATTCGAAAAGATTCTCAATAGAGCTCTGTTCAAGTGGGCTGAGGACAAAAATATTATTCCAGATAATCAGTTTGGCTTTAAGGCGGGGCATGACACTATTCATGCCACGTCTAAGTTAGTTTCTGATGTTCAATGGAACAAAACGAAAAATCAATGCACGGGTGCCGTTCTGGTTGATTTAGAGAAAGCTTTCGACACCGTTTGGTTAGAGGGTCTTTATCTGAAGCTTTCTAGATTTGGCATAAGTAAACCACTGTTATATATGCTTCATGACATGCTCACTGGTAGAAAGTTTGTTGTCAAAAGTGGCAATGCAACTTCTACCACAATTTTTGATATTAAAAATGGTCTACAGCAAGGAGCTGTGAACTCACCGATTCTTTTTAGTATTTACACCAGCCATCTGATAGGTAGTCTAACTCATTCAATTGCGTATGCCGATGATCTTGTAGCGTACAGAACGGCTCCAAAAGTTGAAGTCATCAGAATTCTCCTGCAGCGTGACTTCGACAAGATTCAGCGATATTGTGATGACTGGAAGTTAAAAATTAACTTTCAGAAATCAGAAACTATCCTGTTTAGAACCCCGTTGTCTAGGGCTTCTAGGGATACAAGAAAGAACTGGAGAAATCTAGTGATCGTTGGACCAAGTGGACATCCACTGGCGAGTAAAGATGTGGTAAAGTACCTTGGCATCTGGCTAGATCAGTATCTATATTTCAATCAACATGTAGATGCTGCTCTGGCCAGAGCTAAGGGAGCCTTTGGGTTGACAAGACGGTTGTTTTATAGCAGCCGCCTTGACAGCAGAGTAAAGGTGGTTTGCTACATGGCCCTTATCAGGCCAATGATTGCCTATGGGTGCCCTGTGTGGTTCAACGTTGCCCCATCTCAAATGGAAAAGATTCGGGTGTTTGAGAGGCAGTGTCTTAGACGCTGCCTTGGATTACACAGAACACCAGAGTCGGAGTACACACATTACTATGCCAACGAGGTTCTATACAAGAGGGCCAATATAAACAGGATAGATAACTTTTTAATCAAGCTGGTTCGGGGTCACATTGCAAGAGCGATGACCTCGACCAATGGACTTATTTTTGGGGCTTACTACCCCAATGATGAGTACAGTGAAAGTGTACGTCTTAACGGTTTCATCCCGCCCGAGACATTCCTCTTTTTAGACAGTCGTGGGCTAATACAGGATAGATTGGCGGTTCCGTTAATCTACCACGTCAGCCGTAGGACTGTGGATCAGCGACTTCTTTACGATCGGGACGTCGGCTCAGGGAACGGAGCAGAGCGTCTGCGGTTTAGTAGAGCTGTGCCCTTCGGGACAGAAAGGACTTAGTTAAGCAAGTCAAAAAATTCTGGTGGTTGGGTGACCACCGTGATATTGAAAGTTGACCATATTGTTGCTTTGGCCGACTTACATAGTTCTAACGTAAAGATAAGTAGAGTAGGTAGAACAGTGACGGTGGCACCAAAAAAAAGTACATAAGTAAATGTATTTGTATGTGGGTACTTCCTTCGCAAGGGTAGTCACCTTGTTGTGGTGCGAAGGCTTAAGTTTCAAAGATTCATCTGATCTGTGAATCTGGGGAAACCTGGATCTACAGTGATTTTGATGAGTAACGAACCAAGAACTACCCACCCCTTATCCAGGGTGTTACGTCACCGTGCCTATTGGATGGTTTGCAGCCAAGGGGTATACCGGCTGTATTCTAACGGTACCTCTTCGAAACCGGGTCAAATCGAAGAGTAACCTGACCTTATCTGTGTACAGGGGGTGATACGCAGACGGACTTTTCCTTCCCCCATACTCGTGGGAACAAAAATGAACAGCAAACAAAAAAACAAAACAAAAACAAAAGGGGACGACGTGCAAGAATCGGGCACGAAGTTCTTAACGGAAGCCGATTCAATCAACGACGACAACATGACAGAAGAAGAGGAGAGCTTCCTTCTCGAATCTTCCTCAGCCCTTAGAGCTACTTCCGACGGCAGCATTGGAGAGAGTGTCATGGATCTAGAAAATTTATTCCTAGGTGACAATGACACTGTCTCCCTTACTGGCTCGTCCATTTGAACATCGTCAGTAGCCTCTAATCGAAGCAGAATTAAGAGCTACAAGAAGACGATTAGGGCTTTGGAAGGGAAAAAGTGGGAGAGTCTGAGTGATAGGGAACAACTTAGGCTTCAAATTGCTCGTGCCTACCTACGGAGTCGTGATCCTTCGGGCAACACTAATCCAATGGTAGTCACAAGCAAGAGCGGAAATGTGGAGTCGTCCGAGTCTGTGACAGGCTTAAGCCCGTCGGGACTAAAGACGAACACACGCGAAGCCCACATGAACCCGAACTTAAAGAGTGTAATGGGTCCACCCAAATCTGTGACAGGTCTAGGCCCGTCGGGACTGAAAGTGGTACCAGTGCATTCGAAACCAGCAACAACATCTGAGAGAAAGATGGGAGCACCTAGTTCTGTGACAGGCCAAAGCCCGTCGGGATCACACAGGTACCCGTCTGCCTCTGCAATTGAAGGGAAAAAATTAGGCAGTGTGGAGAAGTTGGTGGACTCATCAAAGTCTGTGACAGGCATAAGCTTGTCGGGACCGGTAGTGGGTTCATCGGCTTGTCTGGTTAGTGTAGGCGGTGATGGGGAACTGTTGAACAAATCTGGGACTGTGACAGGCACAAGCCCGTCGAGACCTACGACGTTCTTCAGGAAACTTGATCCCAAAAGTAGACTCACGGGAAGACGGGGACGAAACTATAGGCAGTGTCTGTACAGTACTCTCCTTGCAGAGGGAAACCAAAGCAGGAGGTACTGCTCAGGCTGACATTCAAACAGCATCGCTGAAGTACTGCCCGAATAGAGTACGTAACGCCAAAAGAACACTCCAACGCCTCAAGGGTATAGAACCCAGCTCCTTAACGGAAAGACAACAATTATCGTTAGCTAGAGCAAGAGAAACCCTAAATAATGTGCCGTCCTGCAGTAGGGAACCCGCAAGGAAGCTTGGAGGGAAAGGGAATGGCAAAGCTCAACCCTCTCCTTTGGCATCAACAAATGCCGCCGGTGTAGTAGACACGGGACCGAAGCCAGTTGCGGTTTGTGTAAAAAGAGGTAGGCATGACGACACATTCTCTCCTCCACCCAAACAAAACAAAAAACCAAGAACCGTATCCGATGTGGTCAGAGACAGTCACCGGGTCGCAGTTGTTGACTTTGGTAATCCAGAACGGAGGCTGTCAGATGACCAATGGAGATTGATTGAAGTCAGAATCCTGGATGGGGTGAATGAATCGTACAGGTGAATGACTTTGGACAGCTTACATCTCTGAAAGGATTCAAAGTGATGGAATGTGAGGACGCGGAAACCCTCAAATGGTTGAAGAAGTTCATCGCCAACACGGAAGCACCATGGCCAAAAGCCAACCTGCATCTTTGCGATAGGAAAGAACTTCTGGAATTCGCCAAACCTAAGGGTCGTCTATTCCTTCCCGGCCCTTATCTGCCGAAAGAAAGAGTGCAACTCAACATCCAAAACCTCAACCCGGAACTTTTAAGTAAGGACTGGCAGGTGGAGGAAATGGGGCCGCACAATGATAAAGGCATGGAGATTGTGGTAAGACTCAGTCACAAATCCATGCCACTACTGCGCAAATTTGGCTACAAAATACGCGTCGGCATCACCCGATGCAAGATAAGACCATTTGTGACGGTGTACAAGAAGAAAAGTGGGGAAAACGACTAGCCTGCATGAAGATACGCCAAACTAATCTTCATCACAGCAAAGCCGCTAGCGCCAACCTAGTACAAGCTATGACAAGCGGCAATATTGATCTAGCTCTGGTGCAAGAACCTTGGGTAGTTCGAGGTCAAATACGAGGGCTTAGATCGAAAGACCTGGTAACGTATGCCTTTCCACAGAACAATGAATGTACAGTTCGAACTTGCATTGTAGCTAAAAGTCAGGTTAACCTATTTCTTTTATCCACCCACAGCAATATTGACCAGACCGCTGTAAAATGCGAAAGACCGAATGGCTATCCAATCGTCTTCGCATCAATTTACATGCCACATGGGACGACCGATCCCCCCAACGAAATGACGAAGGAGCTTGTCATAAAAGCTCGAGATAATAGATGGGACCTTATCCTCGGATGTGATGCTAACTCCCATCATGTACAATGGGGTAGTATAAATACCAACCCACGAGGTGAGTCAATTCTTGAATTTATTATAGAACATAATTTAGTTATAGGAAACATTGGCAACGAACCAACATTCGTTAATAGAAATAGAAGGGAAGTGCTAGACATAACCCTTATTAACAACTCTAACTCTTTTTCGTTAAGTCGCTGGAAAGTATCTACTGAACCTTCCTTTTCTGACCACAGAAGTATTGAATTTGAAATTGGAGATAATATAAAACAAAAAGAACCATATAGAAATCCCAGGAAAACTAACTGGGATCGTTTTGTCACAAAAGTAGAGGAAAAACAAAACATATTACAAGGCCTGAATTATGAGTCACCTAAAGATATTGACAATACGGTTGAGACACTGAACCTGATTCTCAAAAGCGCATACGAAACATCGTGCCCCGTAATAGCTCCGAGTACAAAAACATCACCCCATTGGTGGAATAAAGAGCTGCAACATCTAAGAAGAGAAGCAAGAAAACTCTTCAATGCCGCAAGAAGAAGCAATGCAGAGTCCGATTGGGACCTCTACAAAGAAGGTCAAAGAGAGTTCAAAAATGCAACTCAAAGCGCAAAACGAACATCTTGGAGGACGTTCTGCAATGGCATTGAAGGTTACCCTGAATCAGCAAGATTGAGAAAAGTCCTCTCAAAGGAACCGGTAACCCCTGGCTATCTTGTAGATAACAGTGGCGGATGGACCCAATCCTGCACCGAAACAATGGAACTCCTACTAAATACACACTTCCCTGGGTGTGTTAAGACGCAGCCCAAACCGGGCACAGATGGCAATTACGAAAATCCCCACAATAATATAGTCCCTGAGAAAGTAATTAGTGAGAAAGGAATAGAGTGGGCAATTGACTCCTTCTCCTCATACAAATCACCAGGCATTGATGGTATTAATCCAATAATGCTTCAAAAGGCAAAGCACCTGTTAATACCAGTGTTAAAAGAACTATTCATGCGATGTATTATGTACACACATATACCTGCAACTTGGCGAGAAGTCAAAGTTGTATTTATACCCAAAGCCGGTAAACCAACTCATACTACGCCAAAAGATTTCAGACCAATAAGCCTAACATCGTTTGTGCTTAAAACATTCGAGAAACTACTCGATGTATTTATACGTAGCATGCTTAATCCAGGAACCTTATCCCAGAACCAGCATGCGTACATGAAAGGAAAAAGTGTTGAAACTGCCCTTCATGCAGTAGTCAGTACTATAGACAAATCACTCGATCAAAAAGAATACACATTAGCAGCCTTTCTCGACATTGAAGGCGCTTTCAACAATGTTGAGGCTAGTGCTATAGAAAGAAACTTAATAAGCTTGAACATTGACAACAGTATTACTCAAATAATACTAAGCCTATTAAACAAAAGAAACGTAAACACCTCCCTCGCTAACACAGAATTGAAAATGACTACCTCAAGAGGTACACCCCAAGGCGGGGTTATTTCACCACTGCTATGGATATTAGTTGTGAATGAGGTCTTAGTACTGCTTAATAATAATGGGATAAAAGTCATTGCCTACGCAGATGACCTAGTCATAATGGCCACGGGGAAATTCCTAGACACCATCAGTGATATCCTCCAAAGAGCTATCAACACACTGAACAAATGGGCCCAAAAATGCGGCTTAGGTATTAATCCCCAAAAAACAGAACTAGTTCTATTCACGAACAAACGAATAATTCCACAATTCCATCTGCCATCAATTGAAGGCACACCCCTTAAGTTATCCGAAAGCGCGAAATACCTGGGAATCATACTTGATAGGAAATTGAACTGGAAAATGAATGTCCAAGAAAGAGTCAAAAAGGCATCCATCGCATTCTACTCATGCAGCAGAATTTTTGGGAAAAACTGGGGCCTAAAACTCAAGGTAATTCTATGGATGTACACTGCGATAGTGAGACCGATATTGACGTATGGATGCTTAGTTTGGTGGAAAGCCGCTAACAAAGCTACAAACCTTAAGGCATTGACTAACATCCAGAGACTTGCATGTATTGGATCAACCAGTGCCTTGCGCACGACACCCACGGCGGGCTTAGAAACCATACTTAACCTTCTGCCACTTGACCTTTATATGCAGGAAACTGCAGCAAAAAGCGCTCTCAGGATTAGCCAATCTAATCTAACTAGTTTAACTGGACACTCTGAAATTTTGAACATCCACACAGGAACAAATGTAGAGTCTGACTACATAGTTCCCTTTACAGATTTTGAAATGCCATTCCAATGCTTGTTCCCAAGTAGAGAGAAGTGGATTAATAATGAAGTCTTACAACCTACAACCAAATCCATCTTTACAGACGGCTCAAAAATGGATGTAGGTACTGGGGCTGGCTTCTTCTCAGAAGCTTTGAATATAGAAGGCTCAATCAGACTTCCCAATAACAGCATTGTATTCCAAGCAGAGGTTCTAGCAGTAACGAAAGCTGCCAAAGTGGCATCAATGATGGCACTACCCCGAGAGGATATTACCATTCTCATCGATAGCCAGGCAGCCATAAAAGCAATTTTTTCTGTTGAAATAAAGTCCAAGCTTGTGAAAAGCTGTCGCGAAGAGCTTAAAGTTCTTGCCAAACAGCATAATATAACACTCTGCTGGGTCCCCGGTCACGCGGGCATCATGGGAAATGAAAAAGCCGATGAATTGGCAAGAAAAGGCTCAGCACTTAGCCTAGAACTCTCAGAAAGGAGCGTAAAACCACCGTTATGCGACCTCAAACATAATATAATGTGTGAAATCCTGGCAAAAGCCAACTCGAGATGGGCAAACTTAAACACTTGTGAGGTAGCTAGGAAACTGTGGCCGCAGTACGATAAAAATAGAACGAATGCAATCATTCAAAAAGACAGGAAGTCAGTATCGACGTTGGTAGGTGTTTTAACTGGCCATAACATGCTAAGATATCACGCCAAAAAACTACGTCTAACTGAAAACGATCTATGTAGAGGTTGCAGTGACGAGGAAGAACATGAGGATATAACCCACTACCTCTGTCACTGCCCCAGTCTCTGCCATCTAAGAAATAAAACTCTGGGGAAATACTTCTTCGAAAGCATCAAAGAACTATCAGAGTGCCAATATCAAATCTATATCGATTCGCAAGAGGAAACGGATGGTTGAACACCCCGGGATGATACTAAGGAACTAAATATGGACTACGAGTATGGTAAGAGGAGGAATTGGTAAACCCTCAAATGGGCATCACAATGGGTCTACATTGACCTAAGTGCGCTGGGGCTGAGCTATTGGCTCTCCTACAGCAACCCGCAAACCTAACCTAACCTATGTGGGTACTTGCGGTTGCGAATGTATATTTATATATGTATATGAACATATATACATGTGTATGGGCGTACGCGAGTGTGCATATGCGTATGCAAAAAAAAAAAAAAAAAAATGCTGGTGGCTTGTCTAGTTTTTAAGTTATTTTAAGTAGTTTTAATTAGATATAATGTAGTTTAAGTTAGTTTTTATTTAGTTTTAATTAGTTTTATTAGGTAAAGGGTACTTTAAGTTTTATAAAAAATTAAAAAACGATATAGAAAATGAGTTTTTTTTTTAATAATTTTTTCCTTAGTTTTAAGTAATCATGAATTCTAATAATAAGTTATTTTCCGTCGAAAGACATTTTTTAAGTATAGTCATAGTTTAATTTAGAGCGCCCGCATGGGGCCAGTAAGTTAGTTAAGTTAACATGGTAAACTAGTTGTTTATAATTTTTGGTCTAGCATTAAGATAGATATAAGGAAATGAAAAAATAAAAATGAATTAAAAAAAAAAAAAAAAAAAAAAAAAAAAAAAAAGTGGCCGACGACAGAGTGGAGGGTCGTGGGTTCGAGCCCTACCCTGGTCAGGCCTTTTTTTTAAATAAGTTCTGGGAAAAAGTCAACAAAAACCGAGAGGAGAAAGAACTACAGATGATAAAGTCAACGGGGACATCGGAAGATGCTCCCCCAACAACAAGTGAAGCAGCCAAAACATCAGGTGATGCAGCAGCAGCAGTTACGGTAGCGGTGCTTTCCAAAGCCCAGCCAATAACAACTGCAATAATAACAAGCTTTGCAAAAGGCGATACTTCCAGTTCGTGTCATAGCAACTACAAATGAGGATAAAAAGAGAAGGCGTATCATTAGATACAACCCTCATCTTATAAACCGTGCCGATAGGAGCACTAGAGCTAGGTTGGTTAAGGCCTCGACTCAAGCCAAAATGCAGAGGGTGATAGAAGCTCCTCTTATGAGCATGACGACTTGAAAAACAACGACTATAATGTTGAGGGCGATGAGGAGGCAGAGGCTGACGATGAAATCGCTAAAGAAGCTAACGACGAACGCAAGAAAGGGGCAGCCGACGATAAGAAGACGTGTGAGCAAAACGTCGCTGAGGTAGATGCCGAAGACATGGCTTACATGTCCGTAGAAGGGGAGGGGCACTTCGTGAGTGGCGAGTTGGTGGACCTTTCACCTCCAGAAGAGTCAGACGATGAGCAAGAAAAAATTGCATCACTGACGGAGCAAATTTCTTCCCTCATGGAAATGGTGAAAGCGCTCAAAGTTAAGCAAGAAGCGCGGAGAGAAAAAGAGCGCCTAGTTGCTCTTGAAAATAAGAAACAAAAAGCGCTCCAAGAGCAGCACAAGGCAGCAAAACTACAGCAGCCTCCCAAACAACAACCACTCCCAGAACTGCAGCACAAAAAGAAGCAGCCGTCACAACAACTGCAGCCCCTGCATCGTCCTCAGCGGACGCAGCAACTGCAGCCCCAGCAAACAGCATCAGCAACCACAAATACAGCAACAACAACAACAGCAACAACAACAACAGCAACAACAACAACAACAACAAATACAACAACAAAAGACACAGAAGCAACAACAACAGCAGCGACAACCGCAGCAGAAGCAGACACCACAACAGCAGTCACAACAGCAACAGCAACAGCCACAAGCAAAGAAAGGTAAGGTGCCAACAATTAATACCTTCAAAATAGAATTAAAAGACACAATAGAATTATGTAAGTCGGCCATAGGCAACAATTTTATTATTAAAAGGTTGAACGCAGACCGACACGCTATTCATTGCTCTTCGGTTGAGCATTATAAAAAAGTTAAAGATCTCCTGTCTCAAACGAAGACAGAATATTACAGTTTCACCCCGAAGGAAGACAAGCTACAAACAGTCCTCCTCAAGGGTATCCTCTACGGATCCGCAGGAACTCTTAGCTGAGCTCCGTCAAGTGGCGAGCGATGATCTCGATTTTATCGGGGTCAGACCGTTTTCCACAGTTAAGGCCAGACGGGAGAAAGTTGACTGGTCTAAGGAGTATAACCGTCCTAAACTACCAAATTGTAAGATGGGAAAAATTAAATAGGCAGAGAGACATGCTTCAATGCATGAACTGCCAAGGATACGGCCACGTGGCAGCAAACTGTGATATGGATCCAGTTTGTGTCAAGTGTGGAGATTCCCACAAGATAGGTGAATGTAAACTCGGAAAAGAGAGGGTCGAAGACAGGACCCAGTTAAAGTGTGCACTTTGCCGAGGTACCGGGCACCCCGCAAACTATCGGGGATGTCCGAAGTTTCAGGAAATGAAAAAAAACAAAGACCAAAAGAAGACAGTAGAGGTGAGACGCCCTGAAGTACGCCAGACATTAACTTTCGTCAATCCCGCAATTTCTTACGCCCAAATGGCGTCCGGAAAGGGAAAAACGGTACAGCGTCAACCACAGGTAGCCAAACAGGTCCAAGTCCCTACGGCTCCTGTGCCAGAGGCAGATCTGATGCAAGTGTTGCTGACCATTCATGGTCAGTTAACCGACGTGCAAAACAGATCAGGGAGCAGGCGGCTAGGGTAGATTACCTCTACTCTATTCTTCCGGCAACGCTAAATGGTTAGCTGTGAATGTAAATTCGCTGATTAGGACCGAACGTAGAGCAAACCTCTTTCATTTGCTGCAAGACCAAAGTCCTAATGTGTTTATGGCTAGCGAAACTAAGCTAAACCAGAAAAACAAACTGACTAATAAAAATTACAATATCGTAAGAAGAGATCGGCACAACTCCTCTCAAGGGGGTGGGGTCGCAATCTTCATACGAAAGGGTATTAAACATAGTTATATATAATAGTGAAGTGCGAAGATTCGGGTTGCTAGAAGCCTGCATCGTTTGCATTCCTCTCCAGCAGGGGAAAAGAATGTACGCAATCGCGGTGTACGCACCTGACGCACCTCAGCCAGCTAATTTTATCGCAGAGCTCGAAAAACTTTTCGAATGCTTAAGACTGAACTTGGATGAGAATTATTATATCATGGCAGGGGACCTAAACGCCAAACATGTAGATTGGGGAAACCAAATACAAAATCCTAGAGGGAACCATCTTTTTAATTGTCATTTCCGAGAAGTGGTAGTTTTCTTGATCTTTTACTGCTTGACTCACGACTAGTTATAACTGACGCAACAAATCAAATGACAAGAAACTGTCTACGAACAATTGAATATGACAGTGATCACTGCGGACTCGC
Organism: Baccha elongata; assembly: GCA_951217065.1. Lineage (NCBI taxonomy): Eukaryota > Metazoa > Arthropoda > Insecta > Diptera > Syrphidae > Baccha > Baccha elongata. Next base: position 86,260,928 of record OX578274.1, read on the forward strand.
CAACGTAATACAGCTTCCAAGCGAACTTGTGGAATTGGATGAGTATGTGCCTGTACACTCTTACAATTTCAGTAAGACGCGTTGGCCACGCTTTTCCAACTCCTTGGCAAGAGAAATACGTTCCGATGACATTTTTCTACCAAATGATAGGAACCTGACAAACGTCGAGATCGACAGGTACCTAAATCAAATGAATACAACAATAAAACGAACAATTGACAAAATCCCAAAATATAAGGAACAAGACCCTACTGGTTTATACAAGAACGCGACAATCGACGCACTACACCGGCAAAAAAGTGGACTGCTGACTAGATTGAAACTTCTTTACAGACGTTTCACGGACACACGTGATCTGGAGATTAGGACATTGAAGTCGTCGATCAAAAACATTAATGTTCTTATTAAACAAAATTATAGATTGTCTATTAAGTTATATTGGGATAACAGAATTCGGGCTGTTAATTCTAGCGACCCTAGTATGTTTCCCCAAATAAATAAGATATTTAGAAGAAATGATCAAAATGAACTTCCATGTCTTAAACTTCAGAGGACAATAGATAACGAAGACGTACTTACGATTGCGGGAATAGATCCGGAGGGTGCCGTTTTCGATGATAACTTTTTTATGATAGAAGATCCTCAGGAAAAGTGTTGTAAACAACTTACTTTGCTTTTATTCATAAGAAACTACTTTTTTTAATCAAGTGTATCTGTTGTTTATATGCTTGTGAAAATAATAATTAGATTTCAGTTCATATTTAATTTTGCACAATAAACGTTCATTCTTTTTTTATAATAACGATATTTTCATTTATAAAAATACATAACAAATTGGCGACGAGTGATAAAGCATAAATTCAATTATGAATACTGAACAATTTACCCAATTTCTTGAAGTGTCTGGAAGCATTTTATGAGGTTTTCTTCACACTCTTTTAGTGACTCTCCGTGAACTATAATATCATCAAAGTATGAAACGACTCCATTAAGGCCGTTTAAAACTTGATCAAGTATTCTGTGGAACTCACTTGGTGCTGTTTTAATGCCAAAACTGATACGGTTCATTTTGAATGTGCCCTTGTGTGTTGCTATTGTTTGTATTTGTGCGCTCATTTCGTCAACCTCTATGTGTAGATACGCTTTATAAAGGTCTAGCTTACAGAAGAATCTGGAATTCCTTAGATTATTCAATAATTCGTCAATCCGGGGAATAGGGTAATGTGCGTCAGTTAATTGTTTGTTAACAGCAACTTTGTAGTCGAAGCATAGCCTGACGTTTCCATCTGGTTTGGGTACAACTACGATAGGGGAACCCCAATCGCTTTTGTCGACAGGTGTAATTATTCCATAATTTTTTAGTACCAAAAGCTCTTGTTCGACCTTGTCTCTAATTGCAAAAGGAATATTACGCGCCTTGATGAACACAGGTCTAGCGTTGCTTCTTAATTGTAAAGAACATTTAACACCTGGAATTTTACCAACTGATTGTTCAAATATTTTAGGGACCAATTTTTCAAATTGGTCAACTGATTTAATCTGGAATACTTGTTGAGTTCTTGATTTGACAGGTTGGCTTATTTTGTCGATTTCTTGAAGACTGATGTTTAGATTACGAATCCAAGTTCTACCCAATAAAGGTGAAAATCCATCAGGAAAAATGAATAATTTTTCAATTGACACAATATTTTTGTATTTCACCGGTACATCAACAACTCCCAGAGGTGTCACAATTCCGGCATCATATGTTCTAAACTTCATAAAAGATGGCTTAAGTTGAGTCTTTAAATTTAATTGTTTGAACTGGTTGTTGGGAAGCAATGTGTAACCGGATCCAGAGTCTACTTCAAATTTCACATTTTTCTTTTCGATGGAAATTTTATTTTCATATTTCTTTGTTGCTAAGTCTGAAACAAATAAATTAATTATTTCTATTTTATTGAGACCGTTTTGTTCATATGTTGACGTTGGCTGGAAATCTTGAAAATCTTGAAAATCTGTCACATTCGATATGTTTCTGGATCTCTCAACTGGCATGGGAAAAGTCCTAGCATTCTTGTTTTTGACTAATGTAGAAATACATACTTTTGAGATGTGTCCTTGTTTGTGACATGAGGAGCACTTGAGTTTATGATGAGCAATTCTGCAATCGGAACAGGAATGGTTGTTTTTACCACATCTTATGCACAAATCATTAATGCCTATGTCCCTGAAGTTGACACGGGGACTTGATCTCCGGCTGTGGAATGCACTTCTTGTGAATGTGTTCGTCCTCCGGAATAAAAATTTTTGTAGTCTGCAATTTGTGAAGCTGCGTTCATCAGACTCAAAAATCATATCGGGAGCGAACAGACTCTAGTACCATATGATCCTACATTGCCAGTCACTGTTGCTTGTGATGCCAGTCCGGTGGGAGTTGCTGCAGTACTTTCTCACGTTATCGATGAAGTCGAAAAGCCTATATGTTTTGTGTCAATGTCCCTCTCAAAATCAGAGATGAATTACAGCCAAATTGATCGCGAAGCCTTGGCTATTGTATTTGCACTCGACCGACTTTATACATACTTATATGGGAGAAAGTTTACGCTAATCACGGACAACAAACCTTTGGTAAGAATATTTCATCATCACCGTAACCTTCCACCTATGACAGCTGCTAGATAACTGAGATATGCAGATTATTTATCGAATTAAAATTATGAATTAGTACATCGAAACGGTGATCAAAACGTCAACGCCGACTATTTCTCTAGAAATCCTGTCAATGAATCTTCTCCAGTTGGTGTTCATACTATTGATGCAGAAATTTTACAAATACAGTGTCAAACACTCAGTTTCATATCTACAGCTCAAATAACTAGTGAAATGATCGAGCAACAAACATCTCAAGATCCAGAACTATCACAGATAATTGGAGACATCTTGAGGATTACACCATTGTATATACATTTCTATAGTATTTTCATGCTGAATAATCACCGCCTGGCCATCTTAAGAAACTTGTGAATAACACATTTTTAGGTTCGTACATTTACTAGTTGTCTATTCTGTAACCCTGATAACAGTCGTAAACATATATGATTTTTGTTTTGCTTACGACTCTTGTCAAGGAAATATGGATTTTAGAGCCAATAAAATACATTATATATTATTAATTTGTTTTGTTGACGACTTTTGTTAGGGTAACAGAATAGACACTTAGTAAATGTAAGAACCTCCAAATGTGCGGTTCACAACTTTCTTTAGATGGCGCTGCTCCATGGTTGTACTATAGAAATTTATATACAATGATTACACCATACAAGGTAAAACTTTATTTCGAGATTCCAGAGTATGCATCCCCAAAGTCCTGCAACCTAAAATTTTGGAAGAACTTCATGTTACCCACCCGGGTATTGTCCGCATGAAGCAGCTAGCAAGAAGGTATTGCTATTGGCCAAACATCGACAAGGATATCGAACGAGTAGTACGTTCCTGTCAATCCTGCGCATTAAACCAGAAATCTCCAGCTAAGGCCCCAGCACATCACTGGGAAGAACCAAGAGAAAATTTTTCTACAGTTCACATTAATTACGCCGGCCCCAAAAAACGGAAAATACTATCTAGTTTTGGTAGATGCGAAATCAAAATGGCCCGAAGTCAAAGTAATTCCTAAAGCCCCAGACACATCAATCACTCTTAAGTTGTTAGAAGAAATATTTTCTTTTCACGGATACCCACAGTTCTTAGTTTCTGACAACGCTACGATCTTCAAAAATCCAGTATTCGGAAAATTCTGCAAAGAACGAGGAATTTTTCAAATATTTACTGCACCTGGACATCCTTCTACTAATGGACTTGCTGAGCGATACGTCCAAACCCTCAAGTTAAAATTAGACAAGGTGGAAAATGATTCAGCCGGTATTGATAGACTTCAACAGATATTGCAAGTGTTTAGAGCAACACCGTTAGCTTGTGGTAAGAGTCCAGCAGAACTGTACCTACACCGTACCATACGCATTCGTCTGGATGCTATCCGGCCTATCAAACAATTCCCAAAAACTGTTCCACAACATAATGATTTCCGAAGTCTTAATGTGGGCGAACGTGTAACAGCTCGCATTTACCGAAACAACAAACTGTCATGGAAATTCGGATCAATCATTGAAAAACTGGGTTTAATGCACTACACTGTTAAGCTGGACAGCGGTCATGTATTCAAACGACACATTGATCAACTCAGGTGTGTCATAATCCCAGCTACTGAAGCAGTTGCCCAAACGTTTCCAACACCTAAGCCATTAGTCCGCACTCCCCGGAGAGTAACATTTGCAGATTACGATGAAATTATGAGTCAACCCCCTGATAACGAGCCCGTAGTTCAAATACCACCACACGTAGCTACACCCATAACCACATCGGTAACAGCAGATCCAGTTCAAATACCACCACCTGTAGCTGCACCTATAACCGCACCGGTAACAGCAGATCCAATGGTTTCAATCCCACGGCGGACAGGACGAAAAACGAAACAGTCTGTTAGATTAAAAGATTATATCATCAACAACATTGATTGACTTAACTGAATTCAAATTTGGCCAGGGGGAGAGTGTTGTAAACAAACTACTTTGCTTTTATTCATAAGAAACTACTTTCTTTAATCAAGTGAATCTGCTGTTTATATGCTTGTGAAAATAATAATTAGATTTCAGTTCATATTTAATTTTTGCACAATAAACGTTCATTCTTTTTTTATAATAACGATATTTTCATTTATAAAATACATAACAAAAAGGTAGAAGCTGTAGGGGCTGCTTTCCAGCAAGTGTATAAGGTGAATGCTAGCATTCGTCCGAATCATGACCTGGAGAACAGAGCCTTACTGCACAACTTCTACCTTGGAAATAACATAACGCAATGGCGATCTGAGAATACCGGTTTCACCGTGTTCAATGACGAAAATTTGGCAAACGCCACCATCGTCGAGCGAAATGGACCCAGTTCATTATTAATTTCGAAGGTAGAACTTCAGTTAATTTTTCAAACATTAAAGAAAAAGAAATCTGCGGGGGTCGATGGTATACCCAACATTGTGTTACGACATCTCCCTGAGGAAGCCATAGACATATTATCCAATGAGTTGGAAGACAGCTGTGGTCCATCCTCTCCCCAAAAAGGGAAAGGACAGCTCCAATCCGGCAAATCTTCGGTCGATAAGTCTTCTTCCAAGTATCAGTAAAGTATTCGAAAAGATTCTCAATAGAGCTCTGTTCAAGTGGGCTGAGGACAAAAATATTATTCCAGATAATCAGTTTGGCTTTAAGGCGGGGCATGACACTATTCATGCCGCGTCTAAGTTAGTTTCTGATGTTCAATGGAACAAAACGAAAAATCAATGCCCCGGTGCCGTTCTGGTTGATTTAGAGAAAGCTTTCGACACCGTTTGGTTAGAGGGTCTTTATCTGAAGCTTTCTAGATTTGGCATAAGTAAACCACTGTTATATATGCTTCATGACATGCTCACTGGTAGAAAGTTTGTTGTCAAAAGTGGCAATGCAACTTCTACCACAACTTTTGATATTAAAAATGGTCTACAGCAAGGAGCTGTGAACTCACCGATTCTTTTTAGTATTTACACCAGCGATCTGATAGGTAGTCTAACTCATTCAATTGCGTATGCCGATGATCTTGTAGCGTACAGAACGGCTCCAAAAGTTGAAGTCATCAGAATTCTTCTGCAGCGTGACTTCGACAAGATTCAGCGATATTGTGATGACTGAAAATTAAAAATTAACTTTCAGAAATCAGAAACTATCCTGTTTAGAACCCCGTTGTCTAGGGCTTCTAGGGATACAAGAAAGAACTGGAGAAATCTAGTGATCGTTGGACCAAGTGGACATCCACTGGCGAGTAAAGATGTGGTAAAATACTTTGGCATCTGGCTAGATCAGTATCTATATTTCAATCGACACGTAGATGCTGCTCTGGCCAGAGCTAGGGGAGCCTTTGGGTTGAGAAGACGGTTGTTTTATAGCAGCCGCCTTGACAGCTACATGGCCCTTATCCGGCCAACGATTGCCTATGGGTGCTTTGTGTGGTTCAACGTTGCCCCATCTCAAATGGAAAAGATTCGGGTGTTTGAGAGGCAGTGTCTTAGACGCTGCCTTGGATTACACAGAACACCAGAGTCGGAATACACACATTACTATGCCAACGAGGTTCTATACAAGAGGGCCAATATAAACAGGATAGATAACTTTTTAATCAAGCTGGTTCGGGGTCACATTGCAAGAGCGATGACCTCGACCAATGGACTTATTTTTGGGGCTTACTACCCCAATGATGAGTATAGTGAAAGTGTACGTCTTAACGGTTTCATCCCGCCCGAGACATTCCTCTTTTTAGACAGTCGTGGGCTGATAAGGATAGATTGGCGGTTTCGTTAATCTACCACGTCAGCCGTAGGACTGTGGATCGGCGACTTCTGTACGATCGGGACGTCGGCTCAGGAAACGGATCTAATTAAGTAGTTTTAATTAGATATAATGTAGTTTAAGTTAGTTTTAATTTAGTTTTAATTAGTTTTTTTTCGGTACAGGGTAGCTTTAAGTTTTATAAAAACTTAAAAATCAAAAATGATATAGAAAATGAATTTTTTTTAAATAATTTTCTCGTTAGTTTTAAGTAATCATGAATTCTAATAATAAGTTATTTTCCGTCGAAAGACATTTTTTTAAGTATAGTCATAGTTTAATTTAGAGCGCCCGCATGGGGCCAGTAAGTTAGTTAAGTTAATATGTAAGCTAGTTGTTTAAGATTTTTTGTCTAGCATTAAGATAGATATAAGGAAATGAAAAAATAAAAAGTGAATTAAAATGTAAAAAAATTAGTGCTTGCTTGTCAACCCAGAGGGTGCAGGTTCAATCCTCACTCTGGTACAAAGCATTTTTTTTCTTTTCACCATACCTCCCAGCTTATGCTGGACGTTACCCATGAGGTTTTGCAATAAAAAATTAAAATCAACTAGCTCTCTATCCATTGTACCAAAACAATTATTTCCTATCTTTCTATTCCTTCTAACTAGTGTCGTGCAACACCTGTTACATTTAAAGGGCAATGTGCCTTACAGACTCGTAGTTAAATAATAAAAAAAAAAAAACAATCATTTCATCATTTTGTCCGCAACGAACTGTCTTACAACCATTTAACACCGCAACGATCACGAAAATGGCGTCGACAACAAGCGATCGCAGAATCGACAAGTATCGATCATGATCGACACTTGCAATACCGATTTCTCAATTTAGCGATCATTGATCGCTTGTTATCGATTATCGTTCAGCAATCGACAATCGCAATAGGGGCCTATATGTATTATGTGAAAAGATATTTTTTTTTTATTAATTTTGTATTTATTTATTTATTTAATATGCCTAAATTAGTCACACTATAGGTAATTTGTGATATATCACACAACTTACAAAAATTAACATTAAATTAATAAAAATTATCAATTAGCGCCAACAACAAAAGCACTTTAAAATTGACTTTAACTGTAAAATAAAATATTTCCTTAATTATACTAACAACATTAAGAAACAAAGTTAAAATTACTTGTTTTGTCAATAAAACTAAACCAAAGTGACATTGTTAATATTACTATTATATAAAATTAAATTTTAAAAATTTCAAACATTGCTGTCTCTGCACGGTCTCATAAATACTTGGCTATAAGAATAGCTCAGCTTATCACAATCAGATTTACGGTTGATTGCCTTTTCATTGTTTACGATGTACAACATCTCAAAGAGCATTCTCTTATTATAATGCTTCTCAGTCTGCAACACCGAAAAGTTATCAAAATCAGGCAAGTGTTCTTATTCTATACATTGCTGAGCAAGGGCAGTCTTCTGTTAACTGTTGCTGTTATTGTCAGACCTATGTATGTCCAAATAGATGATTTTTAAGCTTCTGCTAAGGCTTAAGTGTGCCTATGTAAGTTAAGCCCAATGTACGATAGTAAGATATAGTCATTAAGTATAGATATTATTTTCAAACTGTAATTTTTAAAAACTTATAATGCGAAAGTGATTAAGAAAAAAAAAACCAAAAGCGAATAGAAAAAAACAAATCCTCAAGTGTTAATAGAATTTTTTTTTGCTAAAATTATTACCGTTTTAATTCCTAAAATAAATAAATCATTATGGTTCTTACGAGAACAGAGGCCGGCGATGACCAAGACCTAAACCAAGGTCAAAACCGAGGTCAAATTCCCACAGCTTTAAACGCAAATGCAATTCCAAATCCTATTACTTCTCAAATAACAAATAACCATTCGATTCCATATCTTTAATTCATAATAACGCTCAGACTTCCACGGCTAGTGGTCAAAACCACAATTGTATGTTTTCCTCAAATATTAATCCCTCAGCTCAAGAGGTTAGGTCAACTCCTGAACTAGATGCCCTCGTAGCATCGATCGTGGGTCGAGTACTTGAGCAACAACTGAATCCCTTCCTCTCCGGAGTGGATCAGATAAATCAATGTCGAAATTCTATGGATGCGCTGGAAAAAATACCAGGGGCCCAACTATGTAACTCGATTCTACTTTTGATTCTATTCGCAAATCATTTCTGATTCTACTTTCAACTGGCACTATGTATGAAATGAGAATCGAATAAAATAAGTCCCAAAAATATCCCACAATATTTCCGATTTTCGAACGAGTCTTTCATTCTATTTGACAGATGAATTGAAAAAGTAGTCAATAAACATTTTTTTTGTGAAACATTTTAAATCAAATAAAGTTTTTGAATGAAAATATTAACTTAAGTTGTTGAGTTTTATCAGATTTTTTCCAATGGGAAGTAAATTGGAACAAGAAAAAACGCTATAAATGCAATAAATGGAACAAGAAAAAACGCTATAAATGCAATACATTGTACTTTGTACAAAACAGGGAGGTAGGTATAATGGTGCTTATCGCAAAAAGAATTATTAAAAATGCAAGTATAATAAAGCGATTACAGAGTGAAATGTTTTATTTTCAGTTTTGCAATAAAAATAGCGATTAATTTATGTGTTGATCCTTTAAATTTTGTTTGAAAAAATCGGTGCGATTCGTCATTGTGTTGGCCAAGAACATTGAATTGAGAAGCTTTTGTTCGCACTTTTAAGTGAGTCCTTGGGCCCAACTACGTAACTCGATTCTACTTTTGATTCTATTCGCAAATCATTTCCGATTCTACTTTCAACTGGCACTATGTATGAAATGAGAATCGAATAAAATAAGTCCCAAAAATATCCCACAATATTTCCGATTTTCGAACTAGTCTCGCATTCTATTTAACAGATGAATTGAAAAAGGAGTCAATAAACATTTTAAATTAAATCAAGTTTTTGAATGAAAATATTAACTTAAGTTGTTGAGTTTTATCAGATTTTTTCCAATGGAAAGTAAATTGGAACAAGAAAAAACGCTATAAATGCAATACATTGAACTTTGTACGAAACTCTTAGGTAGGTATAATGGTATATAATTTTGCTTATCGCAAAAAGAATTATTAAAAATGCAAGTACATATATTAAAGCGATTACAGAGTGAAATGTTTTATTTTCAGTTTTGCAATAAAAATAGCGCTTTTAGAAGATGAATTTATGTGTTGATCCTTGAATTGAGAAGCTTTTGTTTTCGCACTTTTAAGTGAGTCCTTACGTTGAAAATGTATTATTGATTAGTTAAAAATAGTTAAATAAGGATAAACCTAAGGATAAAAAGGAGCAATCCCCATGGCCGCCGTCGCACTTTGGTGCCCAATGTAAGATAGTAAGATATAGTCATTAAGTATAGATATTATTTTCAAACTGTAATTTTTAAAAACTTATAATGCGAAAGTGATTAAGAAAAAAAAAAAAAACAAAAGCGAATAGAAAAAAACAAATCCTCAAGTGTTAATAGAATTTTTTTTTGATAAAATTATTACCGTTTTAATTCCTCAAATAAATAAATCATTATGGTTCTTACGAGAACAGGGGCCGGCGATGACCAAGACCTAAACCAAGGTCAAAACCGAGGTCAAATTCCCACAGCTTTAAACGCAAATGCAATTCCAAATCCTATTACTTCTCAAATAACTTATAACCATTCGATTCCATATCTTTAATTCATAATAACGCTCAGACTTCCACGGCTAGTGGTCAAAACCACAATTGTATGTTTTCCTCAAATATTAATCCCTCAGCTCAAGAGGTTAGGTCAACTCCTGAACTAGATGCCCTCGTAGCATCGATCGTGGGTCGAGTACTTGAGCAACAACTGAATCCCTTCCTCTCCGGAGTGGATCAGATAAATCAATGTCGAAATTCTATGGATGCGCTGGAAAAAATACCAGGGGCCCAACTATGTAACTCGATTCTACTTTTGATTCTATTCGCAAATCATTTCCGATTCTACTTTCAACTGGCACTATGTATGAAATGAGAATCGAATAAAATAAGTCCCAAAAATATCCCACAATATTTCCGATTTTCGAACGAGTCTTTCATTCTATTTGACAGATGAATTGAAAAAGTAGTCAATAAACATTTTTTTTTGTGAAACATTTTAAATCAAATCAAGTTTTTGAATGAAAATATTAACTTAAGTTGTTGAGTTTTATCAGATTTTTTCCAATGGGAAGTAAATTGGAACAAGAAAAAAACGCTATAAATGCAATACATTGTACTTTGTACAAAACAGGGAGGTAGGTATAATTGTGCTTATCGCAAAAAGAATTATTAAAAATGCAAGTATAATAAAGCGATTACAGATTGAAATGTTTTATTTTCAGTTTTGCAATAAAAATAGCGATTAATTTATGTGTTGATCCTTGAAGTTTTGTTTGTTAAAATCGGTGCGATTCGTCATTGTGTTGACCAAGAACATTGAATTGAGAAGCTTTTGTTCGCACTTTTAAGTGAGTCCTTGGGCCCAACTATGTAACTCGATTCTACTTTTGATTCTATTCGCAAATCATTTCCGATTCTACTTTCAACTGGCACTATGTATGAAATGAGAATCGAATAAAATAAGTCCCAAAAATATCCCACAATATTTCCGATTTTCGAACTAGTCTCGCATTCTATTTGACAGATGAATTGAAAAAGGAGTCAATAAAAATTTTTTTTTGTGAAACATTTTAAATTAAATCAAGTTTTTGAATGAAAATATTAACTTAAGTTGTTGAGTTTTATCAGATTTTTTCCAATGGAAAGTAAATTGGAACAAGAAAAAACGCTATAAATGCAATACATTGAACTTTGTACAAAACACGGAGGTAGGTATAATGGTATATAATTTTGCTTATCGCAAAAAGAATTATTAAAAATGCAAGTACATATATTAAAGCGATTACAGAGTGAAATGTTTTATTTTCATTTTTGCAATAAAAATAGCGCTTTTAGAAGATGAATTTATGTGTTGATCCTTGAATTTTTTTTGTAAAAATCGGTGCGTTTCGTCATTGTGTTGGCCAAGAACATTGAATTGAGAAGCTTTTGTTTTCGCACTTTTAAGTGAGTCCTTACGTTGAAAATGTATTATTGATTAGTTAAAAATAGTTAAATAAGGATAAACCTAAGGATAAACCTAAGGATACAAAGGAGCAATCCCCATGGCCGCCGTCGCACTTTGGTGCCCAATGTAAGATAGTAAGATATAGTCATTAAGTATAGATATTATTTTCAAACTGTAATTTTTAAAAACTTATAATGCGAAAGTGATTAAGAAAAAAAAAAAAACCAAAAGCGAATAGAAAAAAACAAATCCTCAAGTGTTAATAGAATTTTTTTTTGCTAAAATTATTACCGTTTTAATTCCTAAAATAAATAAATCATTATGGTTCTTACGAGAACAGGGGCCGGCGATGACCAAGACCTAAACCAAGGTCAAAACCGAGGTCAAATTCCCACAGCTTTAAACGCAAATGCAATTCCAAATCCTATTACTTCTCAAATAACAAATAACCATTCGATTCCATATCTTTAATTCATAATAACGCTCAGACTTCCACGGCTAGTGGTCAAAACCACAATTGTATGTTTTCCTCAAATATTAATCCCTCAGCTCAAGAGGTTAGGTCAACTCCTGAACTAGATGCCCTCGTAGCATCGATCGTGGGTCGAGTACTTGAGCAACAACTGAATCCCTTCCTCTCCGGAGTGGATCAGATAAATCAATGTCGAAATTCTATGGATGCGCTGGAAAAAATACCAGGGGCCCAACTATGTAACTCGATTCTACTTTTGATTCTATTCGCAAATCATTTCCGATTCTACTTTCAACTGGCACTATGTATGAAATGAGAATCGAATAAAATAAGTCCCAAAAATATCCCACAATATTTCCGATTTTCGAACGAGTCTTTCATTCTATTTGACAGATGAATTGAAAAAGTAGTCAATAAACATTTTTTTTTGTGAAACATTTTAAATCAAATCAAGTTTTTGAATGAAAATATTAACTTAAGTTGTTGAGTTTTATCAGATTTTTACCAATGGGAAGTAAATTGGAACAAGAAAAAACGCTATAAATGCAATAAATGGAACAAGAAAAAACGCTATAAATGCAATACATTGTACTTTGTACAAAACAGGGAGGTAGGTATAATGGTGCTTATCGCAAAAAGAATAATTAAAAATGCAAGTATAATAAAGCGATTACAGAGTGAAATGTTTTATTTTCAGTTTTGCAATAAAAATAGCGATTAATTTATGTGTTGATCCTTTAAATTTTGTTTGAAAAAATCGGTGCGATTCGTCATTGTGTTGACCAAGAACATTGAATTGAGAAGCTTTTGTTCGCACTTTTAAGTGAGTCCTTGGGCCCAACTACGTAACTCGATTCTACTTTTGATTCTATTCGCAAATCATTTCCGATTCTACTTTCAACTGGCACTATGTAGGAAATGAGAATCGAATAAAATAAGTCCCAAAAATATCCCACAATATTTCCGATTTTCGAACTAGTCTCGCATTCTATTTGACAGATGAATTGAAAAAGGAGTCAATAAACATTTTTTTTTTTGTGAAACATTTTAAATTAAATCAAGTTTTTGAATGAAAATATTAACTTAAGTTGTTGAGTTTTATCAGATTTTTTCCAATGGAAAGTAAATTGGAACAAGCAAAAACGCTATAAATGCAATACATTGAACTTTGTACGAAACACGGAGGTAGGTATAATGGTATATAATTTTGCTTATCGCAAAAAGAATTATTAAAAATGCAAGTACATATATTAAAGCGATTACAGAGTGAAATGTTTTATTTTCAGTTTTGCAATAAAAATAGCGCTTTTAGAAGATGAATTTATGTGTTGATCCTTGAATTTTTTTTGTAAAAATCGGTGCGTTTCGTCATTGTGTTGGCCAAGAACATTGAATTGAGAAGCTTTTGTTTTCGCACTTTTAAGTGAGTCCTTACGTTGAAAATGTATTATTGATTAGTTAAAAATAGTTAAATAAGGATAAACCTAAGGATAAAAAGGAGCAATCCCCATGGCCGCCGTCGCACTTTGGTGCCCAATGTAAGATAGTAAGATATAGTCATTAAGTATAGATATTATTTTCAAACTGTAATTTTTAAAAACTTATAATGCGAAAGTGATTAAGAAAAAAAAAAACAAAAGCGAATAGAAAAAAACAAATCCTCAAGTGTTAATAGAATTTTTTTTTGATAAAATTATTACCGTTTTAATTCCTAAAATAAATAAATCATTATGGTTCTTACGAGAACAGGGGCCGGCGATGACCAAGACCTAAACCAAGGTCAAAACCGAGGTCAAATTCCCACAGCTTTAAACGCAAATGCAATTCCAAATCCTATTACTTCTCAAATAACTAATAACCATTCGATTCCATATCTTTAATTCATAATAACGCTCAGACTTCCACGGCTAGTGGTCAAAACCACAATTGTATGTTTTCCTCAAATATTAATCCCTCAGCTCAAGAGGTTAGGTCAACTCCTGAACTAGATGCCCTCGTAGCATCGATCGTGGGTCGAGTACTTGAGCAACAACTGAATCCCTTCCTCTCCGGAGTGGATCAGATAAATCAATGTCGAAATTCTATGGATGCGCTGGAAAAAATACCAGGGGCCCAACTATGTAACTCGATTCTACTTTTGATTCTATTCGCAAATCATTTCCGATTCTACTTTCAACTGGCACTATGTATGAAATGAGAATCGAATAAAATAAGTCCCAAAAATATCCCACAATATTTCCGATTTTCGAACGAGTCTTTCATTCTATTTGACAGATGAATTGAAAAAGTAGTCAATAAACATTTTTTTTTGTGAAACATTTTAAATCAAATCAAGTTTTTGAATGAAAATATTAACTTAAGTTGTTGAGTTTTATCAGATTTTTTCCAATGGGAAGTAAATTGGAACAAGAAAAAAAAACGCTATAAATGCAATACATTGTACTTTGTACAAAACAGGGAGGTAGGTATAATTGTGCTTATCGCAAAAAGAATTATTAAAAATGCAAGTATAATAAAGCGATTATAGATTGAAATGTTTTATTTTCAGTTTTGCAATAAAAATAGCGATTAATTTATGTGTTGATCCTTGAAGTTTTGTTTGTTAAAATCGGTGCGATTCGTCATTGTGTTGGCCAAGAACATTGAATTGAGAAGCTTTTGTTCGCACTTTTAAGTGAGTCCTTGGGCCCAACTATGTAACTCGATTCTACTTTTGATTCTATTCGCAAATCATTTCCGATTCTACTTTCAACTGGCACTATGTATGAAATGAGAATCGAATAAAATAAGTCCCAAAAATATCCCACAATATTTCCGATTTTCGAACGAGTCTTTCATTCTATTTGACAGATGAATTGAAAAAGTAGTCAATAAACATTTTTTTTGGTGAAACATTTTAAATCAAATCAAGTTTTTGAATGAAAATATTAACTTAAGTTGTTGAGTTTTATCAGATTTTTTCCAATGGGAAGTAAATTGGAACAAGAAAAAAACGCTATAAATGCAATACATTGTACTTTGTACAAAACAGGGAGGTAGGTATAATTGTGCTTATCGCAAAAAGAATTATTAAAAATGCAAGTATAATAAAGCGATTACAGATTGAAATGTTTTATTTTCAGTTTTGCAATAAAAATAGCGATTAATTTATGTGTTGATCCTTGAAGTTTTGTTTGTTAAAATCGGTGCGATTCGTCATTGTGTTGACCAAGAACATTGAATTGAGAAGCTTTTGTTCGCACTTTTAAGTGAGTCCTTGGGCCCAACTATGTAACTCGATTCTACTTTTGATTCTATTCGCAAATCATTTCCGATTCTACTTTCAACTGGCACTATGTATGAAATGAGAATCGAATAAAATAAGTCCCAAAAATATCCCACAATATTTCCGATTTTCGAACTAGTCTCGCATTCTATTTGACAGATGAATTGAAAAAGGAGTCAATAAAAATTTTTTTTTGTGAAACATTTTAAATTAAATCAAGTTTTTGAATGAAAATATTAACTTAAGTTGTTGAGTTTTATCAGATTTTTTCCAATGGAAAGTAAATTGGAACAAGAAAAAACGCTATAAATGCAATACATTGAACTTTGTACAAAACACGGAGGTAGGTATAATGGTATATAATTTTGCTTATCGCAAAAAGAATTATTAAAAATGCAAGTACATATATTAAAGCGATTACAGAGTGAAATGTTTTATTTTCATTTTTGCAATAAAAATAGCGCTTTTAGAAGATGAATTTATGTGTTGATCCTTGAATTTTTTTTGTAAAAATCGGTGCGTTTCGTCATTGTGTTGGCCAAGAACATTGAATTGAGAAGCTTTTGTTTTCGCACTTTTAAGTGAGTCCTTACGTTGAAAATGTATTATTGATTAGTTAAAAATAGTTAAATAAGGATAAACCTAAGGATAAACCTAA
Organism: Baccha elongata; assembly: GCA_951217065.1. Lineage (NCBI taxonomy): Eukaryota > Metazoa > Arthropoda > Insecta > Diptera > Syrphidae > Baccha > Baccha elongata. Next base: position 86,276,856 of record OX578274.1, read on the forward strand.
GGATACAAAGGAGCAATCCCCATGGCCGCCGTCGCACTTTGGTGCCCAATGTAAGATAGTAAGATATAGTCATTAAGTATAGATATTATTTTCAAACTGTAATTTTTAAAAACTTATAATGCGAAAGTGATTAAGAAAAAAAAAAAACCAAAAGCGAATAGAAAAAAACAAATCCTCAAGTGTTAATAGAATTTTTTTTTGCTAAAATTATTACCGTTTTAATTCCTAAAATAAATAAATCATTATGGTTCTTACGAGAACAGGGGCCGGCGATGACCAAGACCTAAACCAAGGTCAAAACCGAGGTCAAATTCCCACAGCTTTAAACGCAAATGCAATTCCAAATCCTATTACTTCTCAAATAACAAATAACCATTCGATTCCATATCTTTAATTCATAATAACGCTCAGACTTCCACGGCTAGTGGTCAAAACCACAATTGTATGTTTTCCTCAAATATTAATCCCTCAGCTCAAGAGGTTAGGTCAACTCCTGAACTAGATGCCCTCGTAGCATCGATCGTGGTTCGAGTACTTGAGCAACAACTGAATCCCTTCCTCTCCGGAGTGGATCAGATAAATCAATGTCGAAATTCTATGGATGCGCTGGAAAAAATACCAGGGGCCCAACTATGTAACTCGATTCTACTTTTGATTCTATTCGCAAATCATTTCCGATTCTACTTTCAACTGGCACTATGTATGAAATGAGAATCGAATAAAATAAGTCCCAAAAATATCCCACAATATTTCCGATTTTCGAACGAGTCTTTCATTCTATTTGACAGATGAATTGAAAAAGTAGTCAATAAACATTTTTTTTTGTGAAACATTTTAAATCAAATCAAGTTTTTGAATGAAAATATTAACTTAAGTTGTTGAGTTTTATCAGATTTTTACCAATGGGAAGTAAATTGGAACAAGAAAAAACGCTATAAATGCAATAAATGGAACAAGAAAAAACGCTATAAATGCAATACATTGTACTTTGTACAAAACAGGGAGGTAGGTATAATGGTGCTTATCGCAAAAAGAATAATTAAAAATGCAAGTATAATAAAGCGATTACAGAGTGAAATGTTTTATTTTCAGTTTTGCAATAAAAATAGCGATTAATTTATGTGTTGATCCTTTAAATTTTGTTTGAAAAAATCGGTGCGATTCGTCATTGTGTTGACCAAGAACATTGAATTGAGAAGCTTTTGTTCGCACTTTTAAGTGAGTCCTTGGGCCCAACTACGTAACTCGATTCTACTTTTGATTCTATTCGCAAATCATTTCCGATTCTACTTTCAACTGGCACTATGTAGGAAATGAGAATCGAATAAAATAAGTCCCAAAAATATCCCACAATATTTCCGATTTTCGAACTAGTCTCGCATTCTATTTGACAGATGAATTGAAAAAGGAGTCAATAAACATTTTTTTTTTTGTGAAACATTTTAAATTAAATCAAGTTTTTGAATGAAAATATTAACTTAAGTTGTTGAGTTTTATCAGATTTTTTCCAATGGAAAGTAAATTGGAACAAGAAAAAACGCTATAAATGCAATACATTGAACTTTGTACGAAACACGGAGGTAGGTATAATAGTATATAATTTTGCTTATCGCAAAAAGAATTATTAAAAATGCAAGTACATATATTAAAGCGATTACAGAGTGAAATGTTTTATTTTCAGTTTTGCAATAAAAATAGCGCTTTTAGAAGATGAATTTATGTGTTGATCCTTGAATTTTTTTTGTAAAAATCGGTGCGTTTCGTCATTGTGTTGGCCAAGAACATTGAATTGAGAAGCTTTTGTTTTCGCACTTTTAAGTGAGTCCTTACGTTGAAAATGTATTATTGATTAGTTAAAAATAGTTAAATAAGGATAAACCTAAGGATAAAAAGGAGCAATCCCCATGGCCGCCGTCGCACTTTGGTGCCCAATGTAAGATAGTAAGATATAGTCATTAAGTATAGATATTATTTTCAAACTGTAATTTTTAAAAACTTATAATGCGAAAGTGATTAAGAAAAAAAAAAAACAAAAGCGAATAGAAAAAAACAAATCCTCAAGTGTTAATAGAATTTTTTTTTGATAAAATTATTACCGTTTTAATTCCTAAAATAAATAAATCATTATGGTTCTTACGAGAACAGGGGCCGGCGATGACCAAGACCTAAACCAAGGTCAAAACCGAGGTCAAATTCCCACAGCTTTAAACGCAAATGCAATTCCAAATCCTATTACTTCTCAAATAACTAATAACCATTCGATTCCATATCTTTAATTCATAATAACGCTCAGACTTCCACGGCTAGTGGTCAAAACCACAATTGTATGTTTTCCTCAAATATTAATCCCTCAGCTCAAGAGGTTAGGTCAACTCCTGAACTAGATGCCCTCGTAGCATCGATCGTGGGTCGAGTACTTGAGCAACAACTGAATCCCTTCCTCTCCGGAGTGGATCAGATAAATCAATGTCGAAATTCTATGGATGCGCTGGAAAAAATACCAGGGGCCCAACTATGTAACTCGATTCTACTTTTGATTCTATTCGCAAATCATTTCCGATTCTACTTTCAACTGGCACTATGTATGAAATGAGAATCGAATAAAATAAGTCCCAAAAATATCCCACAATATTTCCGATTTTCGAACGAGTCTTTCATTCTATTTGACAGATGAATTGAAAAAGTAGTCAATAAACATTTTTTTTTGTGAAACATTTTAAATCAAATCAAGTTTTTGAATGAAAATATTAACTTAAGTTGTTGAGTTTTATCAGATTTTTTCCAATGGGAAGTAAATTGGAACAAGAAAAAAAACGCTATAAATGCAATACATTGTACTTTGTACAAAACAGGGAGGTAGGTATAATTGTGCTTATCGCAAAAAGAATTATTAAAAATGCAAGTATAATAAAGCGATTACAGATTGAAATGTTTTATTTTCAGTTTTGCAATAAAAATAGCGATTAATTTATGTGTTGATCCTTGAAGTTTTGTTTGTTAAAATCGGTGCGATTCGTCATTGTGTTGACCAAGAACATTGAATTGAGAAGCTTTTGTTCGCACTTTTAAGTGAGTCCTTGGGCCCAACTATGTAACTCGATTCTACTTTTGATTCTATTCGCAAATCATTTCCGATTCTACTTTCAACTGGCACTATGTATGAAATGAGAATCGAATAAAATAAGTCCCAAAAATATCCCACAATATTTCCGATTTTCGAACTAGTCTCGCATTCTATTTGACAGATGAATTGAAAAAGGAGTCAATAAAAATTTTTTTTTGTGAAACATTTTAAATTAAATCAAGTTTTTGAATGAAAATATTAACTTAAGTTGTTGAGTTTTATCAGATTTTTTCCAATGGAAAGTAAATTGGAACAAGAAAAAACGCTATAAATGCAATACATTGAACTTTGTACAAAACACGGAGGTAGGTATAATGGTATATAATTTTGCTTATCGCAAAAAGAATTATTAAAAATGCAAGTACATATATTAAAGCGATTACAGAGTGAAATGTTTTATTTTCATTTTTGCAATAAAAATAGCGCTTTTAGAAGATGAATTTATGTGTTGATCCTTGAATTTTTTTTGTAAAAATCGGTGCGTTTCGTCATTGTGTTGGCCAAGAACATTGAATTGAGAAGCTTTTGTTTTCGCACTTTTAAGTGAGTCCTTACGTTGAAAATGTATTATTGATTAGTTAAAAATAGTTAAATAAGGATAAACCTAAGGATAAACCTAAGGATACAAAGGAGCAATCCCCATGGCCGCCGTCGCACTTTGGTGCCCAATGTAAGATAGTAAGATATAGTCATTAAGTATAGATATTATTTTCAAACTGTAATTTTTAAAAACTTATAATGCGAAAGTGATTAAGAAAAAAAAAAAACCAAAAGCGAATAGAAAAAAACAAATCCTCAAGTGTTAATAGAATTTTTTTTTGCTAAAATTATTACCGTTTTAATTCCTAAAATAAATAAATCATTATGGTTCTTACGAGAACAGGGGCCGGCGATGACCAAGACCTAAACCAAGGTCAAAACCGAGGTCAAATTCCCACAGCTTTAAACGCAAATGCAATTCCAAATCCTATTACTTCTCAAATAACAAATAACCATTCGATTCCATATCTTTAATTCATAATAACGCTCAGACTTCCACGGCTAGTGGTCAAAACCACAATTGTATGTTTTCCTCAAATATTAATCCCTCAGCTCAAGAGGTTAGGTCAACTCCTGAACTAGATGCCCTCGTAGCATCGATCGTGGGTCGAGTACTTGAGCAACAACTGAATCCCTTCCTCTCCGGAGTGGATCAGATAAATCAATGTCGAAATTCTATGGATGCGCTGGAAAAAATACCAGGGGCCCAACTATGTAACTCGATTCTACTTTTGATTCTATTCGCAAATCATTTCCGATTCTACTTTCAACTGGCACTATGTATGAAATGAGAATCGAATAAAATAAGTCCCAAAAATATCCCACAATATTTCCGATTTTCGAACGAGTCTTTCATTCTATTTGACAGATGAATTGAAAAAGTAGTCAATAAACATTTTTTTTTGTGAAACATTTTAAATCAAATCAAGTTTTTGAATGAAAATATTAACTTAAGTTGTTGAGTTTTATCAGATTTTTACCAATGGGAAGTAAATTGGAACAAGAAAAAACGCTATAAATGCAATAAATGGAACAAGAAAAAACGCTATAAATGCAATACATTGTACTTTGTACAAAACAGGGAGGTAGGTATAATGGTGCTTATCGCAAAAAGAATTATTAAAAATGCAAGTATAATAAAGCGATTACAGAGTGAAATGTTTTATTTTCAGTTTTGCAATAAAAATAGCGATTAATTTATGTGTTGATCCTTTAAATTTTGTTTGAAAAAATCGGTGCGATTCGTCATTGTGTTGGCCAAGAACATTGAATTGAGAAGCTTTTGTTCGCACTTTTAAGTGAGTCCTTGGGCCCAACTACGTAACTCGATTCTACTTTTGATTCTATTCGCAAATCATTTCCGATTCTACTTTCAACTGGCACTATGTAGGAAATGAGAATCGAATAAAATAAGTCCCAAAAATATCCCACAATATTTCCGATTTTCGAACTAGTCTCGCATTCTATTTGACAGATGAATTGAAAAAGGAGTCAATAAAAAATTTTTTTTTTTGTGAAACATTTTAAATTAAATCAAGTTTTTGAATGAAAATATTAACTTAAGTTGTTGAGTTTTATCAGATTTTTTCCAATGGAAAGTAAATTGGAACAAGAAAAAACGCTATAAATGCAATACATTGAACTTTGTACGAAACACGGAGGTAGGTATAATGGTATATAATTTTGCTTATCGCAAAAAGAATTATTAAAAATGCAAGTACATATATTAAAGCGATTACAGAGTGAAATGTTTTATTTTCAGTTTTGCAATAAAAATAGCGCTTTTAGAAGATGAATTTATGTGTTGATCCTTGAATTTTTTTTGTAAAAATCGGTGCGTTTCGTCATTGTGTTGGCCAAGAACATTGAATTGAGAAGCTTTTGTTTTCGCACTTTTAAGTGAGTCCTTACGTTGAAAATGTATTATTGATTAGTTAAAAATAGTTAAATAAGGATAAACCTAAGGATAAAAAGGAGCAATCCCCATGGCCGCCGTCGCACTTTGGTGCCCAATGTAAGATAGTAAGATATAGTCATTAAGTATAGATATTATTTTCAAACTGCAATTTTTAAAAACTTATAATGCGAAAGTGATTAAGAAAAAAAAAACCAAAAGCGAATAGAAAAAAACAAATCCTCAAGTGTTAATAGAATTTTTTTTTTGCTAAAATTATTACCGTTTTAATTCCTAAAATAAATAAATCATTATGGTTCTTACGAGAACAGGGGCCGGCGATGACCAAGACCTAAACCAAGGTCAAAACCGATGTCAAATTTCCACAGCTTTAAACGCAAATGCAATTCCAAATCCTATTACTTCTCAAATAACAAATAACCATTCGATTCCATATCTTTAATTCATAATAACGCTCAGACTTCCACGGCTAGTGGTCAAAACCACAATTGTATGTTTTCCTCAAATATTAATCCCTCAGCTCAAGAGGTTAGGTCAACTCCTGAACTAGATGCCCTCGTAGCATCGATCGTGGGTCGAGTACTTGAGCAACAACTGAATCCCTTCCTCTCCGGAGTGGATCAGATAAATCAATGTCGAAATTCTATGGATGCGCTGGAAAAAATACCAGGGGCCCAACTATGTAACTCGATTCTACTTTTGATTCTATTCGCAAATCATTTCCGATTCTACTTTCAACTGGCACTATGTATGAAATGAGAATCGAATAAAATAAGTCCCAAAAATATCCCACAATATTTCCGATTTTCGAACTAGTCTCGCATTCTATTTGACAGATGAATTGAAAAAGTAGTCAATAAACATTTTTTTTTGTGAAACATTTTAAATCAAATCAAGTTTTTGAATGAAAATATTAACTTAAGTTGTTGAGTTTTATCAGATTTTTTCCAATGGGAAGTAAATTGGAACAAGAAAAAACGCTATAAATGCAATAAATGGAACAAGAAAAAACGCTATAAATGCAATACATTGTACTTTGTACAAAACAGGGAGGTAGGTATAATGGTGCTTATCGCAAAAAGAATTATTAAAAATGCAAGTATAATAAAGCGATTACAGAGTGAAATGTTTTATTTTCAGTTTTGCAATAAAAATAGCGATTAATTTATGTGTTGATCCTTTAAATTTTGTTTGAAAAAATCGGTGCGATTCGTCATTGTGTTGGCCAAGAACATTGAATTGAGAAGCTTTTGTTCGCACTTTTAAGTGAGTCCTTGGGCCCAACTACGTAACTCGATTCTACTTTTGATTCTATTCGCAAATCATTTCCGATTCTACTTTCAACTGGCACTATGTATGAAATGAGAATCGAATAAAATAAGTCCCAAAAATATCCCACAATATTTCCGATTTTCGAACTAGTCTCGCATTCTATTTGACAGATGAATTGAAAAAGGAGTCAATAAACATTTTTTTTTTTTGTGAAACATTTTAAATTAAATCAAGTTTTTGAATGAAAATATTAACTTAAGTTGTTGAGTTTTATCAGATTTTTCCAATGGAAAGTAAATTGGAACAAGAAAAAACGCTATAAATGCAATACATTGAACTTTGTACGAAACACGGAGGTAGGTATAATGGTATATAATTTTGCTTATCGCAAAAAGAATTATTAAAAATGCAAGTACATATATTAAAGCGATTATAGAGTGAAATGTTTTATTTTCAGTTTTGCAATAAAAATAGCGCTTTTAGAAGATGAATTTATGTGTTGATCCTTGAATTTTTTTTGTAAAAATCGGTGCGTTTCGTCATTGTGTTGGCCAAGAACATTTAATTGAGAAGCTTTTGTTTTCGCACTTTTAAGTGAGTCCTTACGTTGAAAATGTATTATTGATTAGTTAAAAATAGTTAAATAAATATTAACAATTACAAAAAATATTTTTTCATGCATATTGTATGCTTTCGTTTAATTTAAAAGGATTGCTCGCAAACACATTTGCATGCGAACAATATTTTTTAGTTTAGTTTAGTTTAGTTTATTCTTTATTTCATCAATTTGAGATATTTACCTCTTTTAGATTACAAATTAAATTAAATAAAATATATAGAAACATACATAGGTAAAGAAAACAAATAAATAAATGATATAAATTAATAAAAAATTAATGACAAAATATAAAAAAAAACAATAATACATTGAAAACATGAAATACAATTATTGAAGCAAAAGTGCATACATAACTTTAGTTTTAAAATTTAGCCGAGAACAAGATTGAAATATGTCAATTACGTTTATTATATTGTTGGTATCTCTGATGCATCGCGATATTGGTGCATTTCTGCCATAGTTATTTCTAGAGAAATCTTCAGTAAAATGAAAACGAGAACGTAACGTTCTACTTGGATAAAAAAAATTTATTCGCTCTAGTAGATATGCACAATTAATATGATTGTTGACTATATCTTTTATAAACATAATTGAAAAATAATTTCTTCTTGTTTCAAGCGTTTGCATATTAAAAAGCAGGCACCTTACTTTATACGAAGGTTTTGGAATATTCCAATTCAATTTATAAAAAGCAAACCTAGTTAAGCTCTTCTGGACCCGTTCTAACCTTAGAGAATGATTATTATAAAATGGATTCCATACAACGGTACAATATTCAAGATTTGAACGAACAAACGCTATGTAAAGACTTTTTAATGTATATGGATCTGAGAATTCCTTTGAATTCCTCCTTATAAAACCAAGCATCTGACTTGCTTTATTGACAACATAATCTACATGATAACTAAACGAAAGACATTGATCAAAAATAACACCTAAGTCCTTTTTATGGCTTACTTTCACTAGAGGAATATCATTAACAGCATAATTGAAATAAATTGGAGAATTATTCCTATAACACGACAAAGATTCACATTTAGAGACATTAAGATAAAGAGCATTATTATTACACCACTGGGACAAACCGATAAGGTCTTTCTGTAACATATTACAGTCTTCAAGCGAATTCACATGATTAAAAATGTTTGCGTCATCAGCATATAATAAAATATGAGAGAAATTAATATATTTAGGAATATCGTTTATGAATAAAATGAATAACAGTGGACCAATATGACTGCCTTGCGGGACACCCGAAGTTAAATTAATAGCTTTGGATTTCACACTGCCTATTTTAACAAATTGAATTCTGTTTCTCAAGTAGGACCCAATCCACATCAGAAATTGGGAATGAAATCCAAGTTGTGATAGTTTGAAAACAAGAAGATCATGATTTACTCTATCGAATGCTTTCGCAAAGTCCGTATAAACAATATCAGTCTGAAATCCTTTTTCGAATCTTTTATAAATTAGATCACTTAAAATTGTAAGGTTTGTTGCAGTAGACCTACCTGACATAAAACCATGTTGGAATTCAGATATAATGCATTTGGTATAGAAACATAGTTTATCTGAAACAATCTTTTCAAACACTTTGGGGATGACAGATAATTTACAAATAGGTCTGTAGTTACTAACATTTTGTCTAGAACCTGATTTAAAAATTGGATATAAAAGAGACTTTCCACTCATCAATAAATAAACCAGTTGCGAGAGATTTGTTAAAAATCAAACAAAGAGGCAGCGATAGTGCAAATGCACAATTTTTTAAAATTATTGGGGATATTCCATCAGGTCCAGGACTTTTGTTTTTATCAATTTCTTTAAGGGCTTCATATACATCAGTGGTATTTAGAGATAATCTGCCGAGGTCAACTACATTTGAAGAGGAAGCTTCAGAAGACACATTTATAGAATCTACAGAATACACAGATTTAAAATAATCAGCAAACAAATTACATATAATAGACATATCACTAGACATAGTTCCAGAAAACTCCATGCAATTTGGCAATCCTGTCGACTTTTTCTTCATATTAATGAACTTCCAGAATTTTTTACCATTGGATTTGATTTCAGATTCAGTATCGCTTATAAAGTTGTTATAAAGGAATTTATAAAGAGAATCAAACTCTTTTTCAACAGACAAATACAGCGCACGATTTATAGAATTACTTCTATCTTGTTTATATTTCTTGTACGCCTTATTCTTCTTGTTTTTTTAAATTTGTAAGCCTTCGATTAAACCAGGGTGGATTGGAGTAAATTTTTTTTCTCTTTAAAGGAATGAAATTTTCAATAGCAAATGTTAAGTGCTGCTTAAAAATACAAAACGCTTGTTCAAGATTTTTTTGGCAAAAAATTTGCATCCAACTGACAGAGTTAAGATAAGTGTTAAAAGCATCAAAGTTACCACGTTTATAATCATAAAATTCTATAAATTCATTTCGATTTAAAGCAAAAACTAATAAATTAATTTCAATTGATAAAGCAACATGGTGCCTGGTATTATTAACAACAGGAATATGTAAACACTCAATAAAAACTTCCAACTCCTTATCAACAAAAACAAGATCTAGTATTCGATTTAAGGCATTAGTGATGGAATTAATTTGTTTTAAATTAAATTGACTCAAATAATCTATAACAAAACTTTCAATATTCGTTGTAATATTAAAGGGAATTAAACAGTTTTCATTTGAATCAAATATCCAATCAATGTCACCAATATTAAAATCACCTAAATATATAATATGGTCAGAAAGACGTAAATTAGAAATGACTGATTGGATATTTTGTAAATGCAAACTATACAATTCAATAGGGCTACCTGGTCGAATATAGCTCACGCTCAGATAAATATTAACATTATTTTCAAAAGATATTTTAACAAATATTTGATCAATATCAAAGCTATGAGATAATTGATTGGAAATTAAATCGATCTGATTTGAAACAAGACCGGTATGAATCGCAACCAGTACCCCACCACCTCTGTCAAAACCAGTTGTGGTTGAACAACGATCTTTACGATATACATTGAATTGTTGAGCATTAAAAATTTCACTCGTAAGATGGCTATCATTCAACCAGGTTTCTGTTAATACAATTATGTCAAAATCATGAGAACTAAGTTCTTACTCCTCCTACGTTTTGGTAGTATATATTAAAGCTATGATGTTGAGAATTAGAAAAACAACACCATAAACAGCAACGGGATCAACACAAGCAACATGGGCAGCATCATAACCAACAGCAACAGCATCTCCAACAGGGGCAGCAACAACAGAATTCAAAAGAACATCGTCATCAACAGCTACATTAAAAAACATATTATAGTCTATAACATTATAGTCCATAACATCAGCAGTATAATTGAGAAAGCGAGTGTTTAAGGATTCTTGGACTAAGTATCCGTGGTGTTCTCCAGGGGCGGCACGTTTTTTGGCCGGTAACTGAAAGGCCGAATACGAATTCCTCTTGGCCAAAATTCAGAGTTAAAATCATATTTACGTAGTCCAGCGGAATACCAATTTTAAAGTTGACAAAACGAACTTTATCTTTATCACAACCATGAGATACGAGCTTAAAGCATGGAAAAACGGACGCTTCTATTTTGGTCTTTGATTGAATATATGATGTAATATTGTCAGTTGAAGTATCTTTCCTGAAACTCGATACATGGAACCATCTCATTCTGCTAAAGATATTTGTTTTTAGCACATCCGCATCAACATTAACACCAGTCGTAATCATGTTGCGATTTTCAATATTATTGACGTTTCTCACTCCATTTAAATCATCATCAACAGCAGAATGCACATAAGCATGAGTAGCACTAGTCAAAATCGGAGGGTCATCTTCAGATATTTTTGCGTTTTTTCCTTCACCATCACAGTCTTCAACAGCATTGTTTATATTCTCATTAGTATCACCATCTGTTTTTGTATGCATCTCGCCCGTCGGCATACCATTTAATCGCAAATTAACAGCAAGGGAAGTAGAACTCATTTCAAATTCACCTCACCACTAGTATGTAGAGAAATAGAATTTGTTCCACCACTTTCTTTGGTTGAAATGCCGGTGGCTTCGAAACCACTGTCATACAAGTTTGAATGCACTTTATCTTCTTCTACTACTACCACTTCATCATTCGCAGAAAGAGAGATTTTCGATGATGAAGAAGACGGTGCACTGATTTGTTGTTGTTTTTCAGAACTTGTGTTGTTCTTAATTCTTGTTATTTGCTTTTTGTTGTTTACATTATTGGTTGATGCAAGTAGGGAGGGCGAGGGGGAGATAAACGATTTGCCAAGAGAGAGACGATTTGGTGTAACGGATGATGGTGATGGCACGTTCAATTTAGTTTTTTTATTTACAGGCAAATTTATTTTATTTGGTCGTTGACCTTTTGTCGATTCTCGCATAGCTCTGACATTACTGTTTTCATTTACCTTCGTGGTTTTATTTGAGGCATTCAAAACGGGGGCAAGAGATCGATTGTTATTTATTGATTTTGAACTGTGTATTAGTGCAACACAGTCGATAAGCTTTTTCATCACTGAACAAATATCTATGCAAGCACAAGATTCGCACTTCCAAAATGAAATGCAAAATTTGTGCAGCAGATCACTCCGTACATGAGTGTAAGAAGTTTTTAGCTTTGTCCATACCAGCTCGAATACAAGTTGTACGTGAGAACAAGATGTGCAATAATTGCTTAGGTACAAGTCACCAAAAATCTGCTTGCGCCAGTAAATATTCGTGTAGCCACTGTAAAAAACGTCACCACTCTCTATTGCATCTAGCATCATCCGAAATACAGTCCACTTCTCCACAGTCAGCATCACAAAACCTCCAAATGTCTGCTTCTTCGCAGCCATTTGTACCCCAAGTTACTGCCCCCCTTGGCGAGATGCGCCAAAGAAAATCTAGATAATAGATAAATTAAAGAAAGTGTAAGAAGATTATTTTGAAAGGCATTAATACTAAAAAACTAGTTTGTTGGTAAAAGGCAGAGTTTTACTATTGGGCGTGTTATTTCCCCCTGTTGGGTTTTTAACGTCGCCACCCTCACCCTACCGTCAGCTCCAGGGTGTACATTGATTACACGGCCTAGGCGCCATTCTGTAGAAGGTAAGTTTTCGTTTTTGATGACGACCAAATCATTAATCCTAACATCTTCTTGAGGTGCCTTCCATTTATTTCGTTGATGGAGCTCTTTCAAATACTCCTCCTTCCATCTATAACAAAATTTTTGTTGCAAACATTTAACTCTTTCCCACCGATTAATTAGTGTTAAATTGGCTTCCGAAATATCTGGTTCTGGGAAGGTTAGAAGTGGGCCTCCTCGCAAAAAGTGCCCAGGGGTTAAAGCCAACAAATCAGATGGATCGTTGGACATGGATGAAATTGGACGCGAGTTTAAGCAAGCTTCAATGCGTGCTAAAACAGTGGAGAATTCTTCAAAAGTGAATTTCATATTGCCCCCCAATTTTCGGAGGTGACTCTTAAAACTTTTCACGCCGGCTTCCCATAAGCCACCCATATGTGGTGCACCCGGAGGAATAAAATTCCAGATAAGACCCTGAACTCCATATCTAGATCTAGTTTCTTGTGGAATTGAATTTAAAAACCTTTTGAACTCTTTGCGCAAAATGGAATCGGCCCCAACAAAATTGGTTCCGTTATCTGAATACACTTCTCTAGGGAGACCTCGTCTTGATGTAAATCTTGCAAACGCCGCCAAGAACGCCTCCGAGGACAAATCACTTGCTGCCTCAAGATGAATTGCTTTGGTTGAAAAGCAGACAAACACACATGCGTATCCCTTTGACATGCGGCAGTTTCGTGCGTTATAACTTTTGAACACGAACGGACCGGCAAAATCAATACCGGTAACCGTGAAAGGGGGTGAAAAAGTGCATCGTTCTGGAGGCAGAGCAGCCATTATTTGTTTGTTAAGAGACTTTTTGTAGACAGTACACGTTTTACACTGTCGAATGCAGGAGTTTGAGTTTGGGGACCCAGAAACATTGTCTGACTAATCGTATGGTTAGAGAATTACCACCATGAATTGAAAGTTCATGAATGAATTGCACTAGAAGAGAGGAAAATCTAGATTCGTAAGGCAAAATAATCGGATGTCGTTCATTATACGACATATTATCAGACTTCGAAAGTCGACCATTTACTCTAAGAACATTGTTTGAATCTAAAAATGGGTTAAACGATAGAATCGAACTGCTGGATGAAATCGCTTTACCACTCAACAGCAAAGAATATTCCAAGGAATAATGAACCTTTTGGGCTAGCAGAATAAGGCGGTTTTTGACAAAATCCATTTCATGATGCGCGATATTGTGAGATGAGTACTTATGACTTTGATTTTTTGATGAAGTGTTAAAAAAGCGAAATATATAGCATAAAACACGCATAGCTCGGGGTAAATTAGAGAAACGATCTAGAAAATCCTCTGAGACTTCTTGGGCTATCAACGTAACAACTGACTTTTGTTCGAGATCTTCGATACATGGGGTGGTTGGTAGAGCAACTGGCCATTCTAAAGATGGTTTGCAAAGCAGATCTGCAGGATTATCTGCCGATTTGACATGTCTCCATGTCGACTCACCCACATTATCAATAATTTCACTTGTGCGGTTTGCCACAAAAGTTTTCCACACACAAGGTGGTTTTTTAAGCCATGCTAACACAATGGACGAGTCTGTCCATAAAAAGGTTTGATATGACGGTACCGGAAAATTAGGCAAATAAAATTTGATCATTTTGGAGAGAAGGAGGGCCCCACATAACTCAAGGCGCGGTAAAGACACAGGTTTGATGGGTGCAACTTTTGACTTTGCACATATCAAATGAGAGGTCGTAATACCATCATTGGTTTTTACGCGTATATATAACGCCGCCGCATATGCCTTCTCAGACGAATCACAGAAACCGTGAAATTGAATACCAGAAGTTGGCGCATATTCTGTGTTGAGAAATAGAAATTGTCTCCCTTGGCATTCCACCGTACCCCAAAAGTTTTAGTATTGCTGTCATTATCGAGTTTTAAAAAGTTCTCGTTCAGAACATGTTCTCGAGGCAAATGCTCGAGTAAACAAGGAGAATTTGAGGTCCACTTGCGTAATGGGAACCCAGCTGAGTCGAGCAAAGAAATAAGTTCAGTTTGAGCTTGTTCGGCGGACTCAATAGTGTGAGCCCCAGACAAAACATCGTCGACATAAAATTCAGACTGGAGAATTTTTGACGCAAGTGGATACTCGATTTTTCCATCATCTGCTAACTGAAGAAGGGTACGTATGGCCAAGTACGGAGCACAATTAACCCCAAAAGTAACGGTAAGTAATTCGAAGTCTTCAATTTCTGACTTTTCAGAGTCACGGAATAGAATTCGCTGAAACGGAGTGTCACGAGAGTCAATCAAAATTTGGCGGTACATTTTTTCTATGTCCGCATTAAAAACAAATTTATAAAATCTCCACCGCAGTATTAATGAAGAGATCACGCTGTAAAATAGGTCCAGGGAACAATAAGTCGTTTAGCCTAACACCACTTGAAGACGGGTTTGATGCATTAAAAACGACACGTACCTTAGTCGACGTACTGTCGGGTTTTAAAACTGCGTGGTGCGGTAGATAGAAGGATGCATTTTGACCGTTTTCAACCTTTTCCAGTGGGGATACTTGACGCATATGGTTCATAGACAGATATTACGAAATTACTTTTGAGTATTGAGATTTTAGATCTGCTTTTAAGGCTAACGATCTTT
Source organism: Baccha elongata (assembly GCA_951217065.1). Classification (NCBI taxonomy): domain Eukaryota; kingdom Metazoa; phylum Arthropoda; class Insecta; order Diptera; family Syrphidae; genus Baccha; species Baccha elongata. The sequence continues at coordinate 86,292,115 of OX578274.1, forward strand.
CAATTCTGGAGAATTGTTTTAAAGCAATAAATCTAGAGGTGCCCAACTTGTTTTTTGAAGATTGAGGTTTAAAAGGCAGGCGAACAACATATCTACCGTCAGTACGTCTCGATGTAGTCTTTTGATACCACTCATCACAATAGCAATCTTCCTTTGATCGAAGAGATGTAACTGGCTGCGAAGAAGCAGACATTTAGAGGTTTTGTGATGCTGACTGTGGAGAAGTGGACTGTATTTCGGATGATGCTAGATGCAATAGAGAGTGGTGACGTTTTTTACAGTGGCTACACGAATATTTACTGGCGCAAGCAGATTTTTGGTGACTTGTACCTAAGCAATTATTGCACATCTTGTTTTCACGTACAACTTGTATTCGAGCTGGTATGGACAAAGCTAAAAACATCTTACACTCATATACGGAGTGATCTGCTGCACAAATTTTACATTTCAGCCCTCCCGGCTTAGCAAAAAAAGTGTTGGCTCTGTTTGATTGCTGCGCAGTACTTTTTCGGACAAAAGATCGGGAATTACTATTTGCAAGTGCTGATTTCGAAGAGGTAGTGTCTGAAATAGACTCTAAAATCTGGAATCTGGAGGATAAAAATTTGTCAAGTTGTTGCCACGTCGGAACTTTAGTTGGATCCGCCAGAGACTGTTCCCAAAGCGTAAGGGTATTTTTAGGCAATCTACTGGAGCACGCGAAAACCAATATCGGGTCCCAATTTTCCGTACGAATATTATGAACTTTGAGTGCTGCTATTGAGTCATTTATAGTACTCTGTAGCGAACGGATTGCTCTAGCTGATTCCTCATGCACGGTAGGTAAATTGAAAATATGTTTTACCTGGTTGTTCACAAGGATGCGCGTGTTTTCGTATGCAGCCCGCAATGCCTCCCACGCTAACAAAAAACTTTCATTGGTGAGGGGAAATTGGTTTACTATTCGCGAAGCGTCACCCCTAGTCTTTGCCCGCAGATGAAACAATTTTTCGACTTCACTCAAATGACAATGTTTGATGTAGACTGCATCAAACATGTCACGGAAGGCAGGCCACGACAAATAATCCCCATGAAATAGCTCTGTTTCACAAGGTGGCAGTTTTATACTGTGCTGCTTTGAAAAAGGTGGCGCTTTTTCAGACCAAGATGGTGACGAGGGCTCTTTTACTTTCGAGTGGCTTTCCAGTCGTTGCTCATTATCAAAGAACAGTGCAAGACACGCGAAATACGTCTCACTGCTATTGGCATATTTCGTTTCTATTGCCTCTTGGTCGTCAGAGGTATCCTGACACCTAGCACAGAGAACGTATTTCGATTTGGTGTCTTGCCAAAGTTCTTTCAATTCAGCCTTTCTAGCCTTTAACGTTGAGAGAATGTGCCTTGTTTCAGGCACTTCTTTTGCTGAGGCATAGAATTTGGTTAACAAATCGGCCGAAAATATGAAGTCTTCTAAAAAAGACATCGTGAAAATTAAATTGTATTCTCGAATCGAGTGGTTCTCAAAAGAACCTTTTTAAAAAAATATGACTGAAGTGAAAGCGTTGATGTGCAACAACACGAAAAAAGTAAGTGCGAAAGACTTGTGGCTGAAAACTGGATTTGATTTTCGACAAAAATGTCAAGATAATAATGGATAATACCAACTTTGTTACAAGTGTTTATAATTAGGTACACAAGACTTGTTACTCGACAGTAAAAATGTCGAATATAAATAAGAACAATTAATTAAAAATTGTTTAAAAATTCACGAAAAAGTTCAAAAGGTTTTATCAATTTGACACGAAAGTGTCGACAATTTGTTAATAACTAGTGAGAATTTAAGAAAAACCCGGAAAAAGTTCAAAAGACTTTATTTATCCGACAAAAAGTTGTGAAAATTTGTTAATAACAAGTGAGAATTTAAGAAAAAACCGAAAAAAGTTCAAAAGACTTTACTGATCCGACAAAAGTTGTAGAAATTTGTTAATAACAAGTGAGAACTTAAGAAAAAACCGGAAAAAAGTTCAAAAGACTTTATTTATCCGACAAAAAGTTGTGAAAATTTATTAATAACGCGTGAGAATTGAAGATAAAACCGGAAAAAGTTCAAAAGACTTTATTTATCCAACAAAAAGTTGTGAAAATTTGTTAATAACAAATGAGAATTTAAGAAAAAACCGGAAAAAAGTTCAAAAGACTTTATTTATCCGACAAAAAGTTGTGAAAATTTGTTAATAACGCGTGAGAATTGAAGATAAAACCGGAAAAAAGTTCAAAAGACTTAATTTATCCGACAAAAAGTTGTGAAAATTTGTTAATAACAAATGAGAATTGACGAAAAAACCGGAAAAAAGTTTAAAAGACTTTATTTATCCGACAAAAATTGTTTTATCAGAACCGGTAGAAACGGAATCGAACCCAAAGGGAAGAACCTATATAAAAAAAAATGATTAATTTAAGTAGGTAGCTTATTTGAAATGTTTTAAAAGCAAGAAAACAATATGGGGTTCTTAAAAGAACCTATTTAAGAAAAAACTGACTGGGTGAAAGCGTTTTGATAAGACGCTAAAATTTATTAAAATCTGATACCATTTGTAAAAAAAAAACTCGATTCTCAAAAAAGGGAAAACACCTTAATGGGAAAACACCTTAATGGCTACAACCCTCTATTTCGTTAATTCTCAGCTCTAAATCCTAAAAATCTCAATTATTCATATATTATGTTATCATTTTAATAAAAAAAAAAACTCGGTTCATAAATTGTGGAACAAAGAAAAAAAACGCCTGCAACTTTCAATATTTTTTTTGAAAAGGCACCACAAGAAAACATAAGAAGACCGCGTTTAATAATAAAAAAAAACTATTTCAAAGTGGGGTGAGGTGGGCGACGTTAAATTGCCCATATAAAAAATATGTATGTAGCTATATTGTATTTTATATTTCTTAAAACAAAAAAAAAATGCCAATCAAAAGAAAAAACTTTCACACTAACCTTTTACATAACTGTTTCATAAAAAAAATTGTTTAAAAATTGAAATGGCGGCTTATATTCGATGATCGCATGATGTGGTAACGGCTTCTTATGGCGTGATGATAATCCCTCTTTGCTAAGCTGCCAGCAATAAAACAATGTGGCGTCCGTATTTGCTTCTGCCCAAAAAAAATGGCGTCTTCGTTGCAGCAATCCTCAAGCGTTTACCAGTGCCACAGGATGAAAAAACACGACCAAACGGCGGCCAACCAACAAAGTTGTGGATGCCTTGCAGCTGTGGCACCAATCGCACTCCTTGCGTATCTTCTCCTTAATGCAGTGATATACAGCAACAAGCAACAGCACTCTGGTCTGGTCCTCCGTTAAAATGATCGTCGCAGAAGCTGCACGAGGTTCATCGATTATCCAGCACAATGGTCAAAACCTTTATTGCAACACCAATTACAAAAAAGTAGCGGGGAGTCCTATCACAAAGAACCGTAAGGCTACAACGCCTGTTGCAGTCAAAGGAACAGCAAGCGCATGAAAGATGCGAAAAGTACAGCAAACAGACCAGCAAAAGGGCAGCGACTGGTTCAGCACAAAGAACCGTAAATATATAATGCCGTCACAAGAACAGCAAGCGCATGAAAAATGCAGGCAGCGAAAAGTACAGCAAACAGACAGCAGAAAGGTAGCGACTGGTTCAGCACAACGAACCGTAAAGATTATGTAACGGGTGATGTTGGTCGTTGGCTGACACCCCGTTAGATCCACAATGAACGTGTTGGCGCTGGAGCTCACAATCGGGCTCTGATGGACCAAATGTATTGTCTTAAATAGAGAATATTAGAACTTGATTTTATAGTTTTTAATTCTATTTTATTAAGGAGAGTACAATTAAAGTGAAAAAGGGCAGCACAAATACCGCAGACAACAATATCGTTGACAACTTCGTCGCCACACTTTTCACACAGAACACTCATTTTAAAATTCAAATAGAACCTATGTAGGCAGGCATATCTATCGTCTGAGAAGGTATGAAGATGACTGAAAATATTATGCGAATTCGAATGGTTTTGACATCTAATTTCGAGTTAGGTAGTGCCAAATTTGAGAAAGGAAATTTTTTTCATTCGACTTTCGTTTATTAGAGCGTTCTTATAGAATTACAGAGTTCGGATTTTGCGAATTCGATTATTTTAATTGTAGAATCGAGTTACATAGTTGGGCCCAGACATCGTAAGATGCCTTCGAACTTATTCAGGAGAAGCCTCTGAGTTCTCCTCTTGGAAAAAGAGTGTCGAACGTGTCATTAAACTTTACGAACCTATCAAAGAAACTACAAAGTATTATGGAATACTGAACGTAATTCGTAATAAAATCATAGGCCAGGCGGATGCCGCCTTAGAAGCCAACAATACTCTTCTCAGCTGGGATAGTATTGTAGATTGTCTAACAACCCACTATGCGGTTAAAAGAGACATCACAACCTTAGAATATGAGATGTAGGGGTTGGTTCAAGGTAACCATACAACAGTTCTACCAGGCCGTCACCTCGCAATTAACATTAATAACAAACAACATTGCTTGCATGAAAATAAGCCAAGAGTCAATGAAGTTATTAACCCAAACTTACCGTGATAAAACGTTAGATACCTTTATCAGGGGGCTAAAAGGGAACTTGTCCGATCTTCTGAGCATGAAAATGCCCGCGGATTTCCCAAGAGCCCTTCACATTTGTCAAAAATAAGAGAATCAACATTTTAGATCTCATTACATTCAAAGCACTCAAGGAGCAGTGGCGACATGTACAAATTTCTGATTGATACAGGCTCTTCAAAGAATTACATACAACCTTCAATTGTAGAAAAACCCTTACAGAATGAAAACCCATTTTTTGCCAAATCAATAGCTGGAGACGTCCAGATAACTCAGCATACAAATATTAATCTTTTTAATATTGAAAATATTAAACTTAAGTTTTTCCTTTTACCTACTTTACGCACCTTCCATGGAATCATCGGTAATGACAGTCTTAAGCAACTATCTGCCATTATAGACACAAAAAATAGCACCATGTCAATATTAGATTCTGTTAAAATTAAAATTAAACAGTTGAATTCCCAGGCTTACTAAACAGCGTAACTATAGCCGACCGCTATCCAATTCCAAACATCAACGAAGTCCTTTCACAACTAGGTGAAAACAATTTTTTTAGCGTTCTAGATCAAAAGTGGTTTTCACCAGATTCCCTTGAAGGAATCTGACGTTGAAAAAACAGCTTTTTCTATAAACAACGGAAAATTCGAATTCACAAGACTCCCATTCGGATTAAAATATGCACCGTCAATCTTTCAACGGGCACTCGATGACATCCTGCGAGAGCACATAGGTAAAACCTGCTATGTCTATATCGACGATATAGTTATATTTAGCAAAACAGAAAGTGACCATGCCCAGCACATAGTAGACATTTTTAAAACGCTCTATGATGCCAATATGAAAGTGCAGTTGGATAAATGTCATTTTTATAAAAAAGAAGTAGAATTTCTGGGATTTATTGTCTTCTCACCCGATGGTATAAAGACTAACCCTGCAAAGGTTATAGCAATAAAAAAATTCCAGTACCACAAACCCTAAAGGATTTACGCTCATTTCTTGGGCTATCAGGCTACTATCGCCGCTTTGTCAAGGACTATGCCAAGCTTGCGAAGCCCCTAGCTGCCCTTTTAAGAGGTGAGGAAGGACGCATGTCCAAGACACAATCCGCTAAGAAACAAATTTTTCTCGACCCCACGGCTATTGATGCTTTCCTTATTTCTGAACACCTTGTGCTGTCATATCCAAATTTTTAAGAAGGTTATGCAGATTATGAAAAGGAGATGTTAGCAATTATATGGGCTTTGAATTCCCTGCGTAACTACCTCAGCAACAAAAATAATAATAGTAAGATGAAGCGGTGGAAGGCAATTCTTGAAGAATATAGTTACGAATTGCATTACAAACCAGGCAGAACGAACTTTGTCGCAGACGCACTGTCACGCCCTCCACAAATAAACTCGCTTGTAAACTCTCTTACAGATACAGAACACAGCGATGATAGTTCATAGCAAAACCTTATACCAAGCGTAGAGGTTCCAATAAACGTGTTTAAGAACCAAATTATCCTACAAATTATCCTACAAATTATCCTACAATAGTAGAGCCCGAATGCAACCAAGAGAATCTTAAACAGATTCGAAAAGGTCCTGAATCCTTCGGTGATAAACGCCATAAAAACGGCGGAGCATATAATAGTAATGGTACAAATTGTATTTGCCTCCCATTTCAGTAACTTTAAAATTAGATTCACGCAATTACAAGTTCAAGATGTCCCAGACGAGTCAGACCAAGAAAACATCGTAATTGATACACACCAACGCGCCCATAGAGACTCAAGAGAGAACAAAATCCAAATTTTGAAAAAATATTATTTTCCAGGCATGATTGGAAAAATTAGAAGAGTTACCAAAACATGCACTATCTGCTTAGAGAACAAATACGATCGTCATCCCAACAAACCTGAAATTCAACCAACTCCCATACCTAGATTCTCCGGTCAAGAGCAACCGAAGACGTGAAACAACCACTAAGGGAAATTGTATTGGCTTTTGGTGTCCCTGAAATAATTGTTTTAGACAATGAAAAGTCTTTGAGTGCAATCTCCGTGTCTTTCATGTTAGAAAATCTGTTCAAAATTAAAGTATTCAAAGTTCCTCCCTACACTAGCTCAGCCAACGGGCAAGTGGAAAGGTATCATTCCACGCTCTCTGAAACGATGCGTTGCATCAAACAGAAAAAAACTCCACAACACATTTGCAGATCTGCTAGACATGACAATTTATGAATACAATAGGTCCATACACTCCACAACAGGGAAAAGACCAATAGATATTTTCTTTAGCAAAGAAACACTTAACAATCCAGAACAACTTGAATTAGAAAGACAGGAAAACGCCGAACGAATCAAAAGTAAACAGATCGCAGATTTAAACTATCACAAGAAAAATAGAGCCCCCCCTAAAAACTATTCTGTGGGAGATGTAATTTATGTAAAAACCAATTAAAGGATAGGCAATAAACTATCCCCAAAATTTAAAAAAAGAAATAGTATCACAAAACAGGTCTACGACTATTCTTACAACATCCGGTAGAGTAGTCCACAAGTCCTTAATAAAAAATTAAATCTTTTTAGGCTATGCATTACACCTGGCATCGCGGACGTCAGGATGCTGGATTATTCAAACGCCCAACTTATTACAATTAATTCTGGCACTGCTAAGGTACAAATTGGAACATACAAACTGATACATGTCATAGACATTGACCTATACCAAAAGAGTTTGAAGGAAATTGAGCAAAACATACAACATTTCAGTAATATACCACATCCTGTGTCCCCCTTTCTATCCCACGAAATCCAACAAATCCAAATTCATCTCAATCGTCTTGTCCCAAAATTAAGAAAAAAGCGATCCATAGACCTTCTTGGGTCGGCATGGAAATGGATAGCAGGAACACCCGATAGACACGATTTTCAAATAATAGAGGACAAAATTAATAATGTCCTTACGAACAACAACCAACAAAGAATTGTCAATAATTTGTATTTAGGCAAAATAAATGAGTTAAGTAATGTTACTAATGAAATTATTAAAAGCTATAAAGCAGGAATAAAAAATGACCTTTTACTAAATTTAAAATTTAAATTAGACATGTTAAGAGCAGAAATTGTCAATATAGAGTATGCCATGCAATGGGCAAAAACTGGAGTAGTTAATACATATATCTTATCCAATTCTGAAATAAAATTAATTGAAGAAATGTTAAATAAAGAAAACATGCCCTATAACAATATAATAGAGGCTGTTGAATTTTCAGAGGTAAAAATAGCCACAAACGATTCATTATTGCTATATATCTTAAGTTTGCCTATTACTAGTCTAGAATCATGTAACAGACTGTTAATTAAACCATTAAAAAGGAAAAAAAGTGTAAAGAAATTAGACTACAAAGAAATATTGCAATGCAAGCAAAATATGTACGGCTTAACCAATCGATGTATAACCTATGATAAACTATCTATTTGAAACCAAAATGTTATCCTAGACATAAGTAACGATAAATGCATTAGTTATTTGTTATCAAGCCAACCTCCTTCCTGCACTCAAATCAACAACCAGCATGTTCCCACAGTAGAAGAATTAACCCCTGGCATCATTTTATTAAACCAATTTGATGACAACATCGAAATAGACGGAAACAAAGTGCCATTGAATGGGACATACATCATTCACTTCCACAATGCAACCATCAAAGCCGAACAATATACGTTCACAGCATCAGAAGTCACAAAGCACAACCCCCTTACCGGCCTTGTTACAACCATCCGCTGTTAAGCCTCGATTCGAGGAGTTACTCTCATTGGAAATGATCAAAGAAATAGAAGCCAATAACACAAAATACATCCAAAACCTAGAAAGAACAAATCAGAGAAAAACTATATTCATGTTGGTAAGGAGAGTGCTTAAGGTGTAGTTTTTAAGTTAATTTTGTCATTCATACTTTAAGTTGTAGTTTTTAAGTTAATTTTGTCATTCATACTTTGTAGGCAGAATCGCTGCCAGTTTAATAAATAAATAATATATATTTTTTTAAATAAATATAATCTAGAATAGATTAATTTGTACACTGCATCGCATTTGATCTCATTCTTAACCAGACAATTTATTTGGTACACTAAAAGCTTTCTCCATTTTGAGCAGTATTAACAATAACCCGTTTCGGCTGTTTTGACTTAATGAGTAGTCCCGAAGATTTGGGTTTACGATACCAATCAAAAATCAACTTATTTCTTCTTCTCAAAACTCAAAACTTATTTAAAACCTCTTCCAATAATGCTTCCATCAGAATATCGGCCACGATTGGTGAAGCTGGACTCCCCATAGGAACTCCTTGTTTTTGATGATATATTACATTATCAAACTCCAAATAATTATTTTCTACGATGGAGAACCATAAAATATCCATGAATTGAGACTTTTTATTTGAGTGTGGTCTTTGATGGTGCTCCAACGTTTCTTTATAACACCCAATGCAATGTGTATAGGTATGTTAGTAAATAATGATACCACATCAAGAGATACCATAATAACATCATCTTCTAACTCAAGCGAAGAAACTCTTTCAATGAACGCGCTGGCGTTTGTATTGTATTTAGTACAAAGAATGAGAACAACAAGAGGAAACCAGCCCATATTCAGCTCAGGCTTCCTAGCATTCAACCAACTCCGACATCACATACAAAATGCAACTAGCCTTAACATATTTAAAAGTTTTTACAATAAACTCATAAAATGCTCATAGGAAGGTACACTTGTAGAATCACATATGGGTCTTAAGGGCATATCTAATTTGTGGATCTTATATTTTTGGACTATTTGTCTTGTACGTAATCATACGGTTCCTCTTGCAGAGTTGCCACTTATCGATTTCTCTCTCAATTTTTTTTTTATTTCAATAATTACTCTTTTTTTTTTCAAATTCGGATGAATGTTCGGTCTCAAAATATTTTTTTTAACCTTATAATCTTAGGATCCAGCAAGCATGCCCTGCCGAATGAAATTCGAACGTCCTTTATTCCTGCTGCTAGGATTGGCCACTGGTTCCTGAAGGTAGACTAAAGGTCACAATGGTAGCGTAAAAGGATGAAGCTAAGCCAGGTATCAAGGATCTCGGAGACTTTACAATGTGCTCTTATTTTGATTTTTTTTTTGTCATGAAACTTCCATGTTTCTTATCGAAGTGATTCCTTTTGTACTGGACCAGTTATTGTCACAGTGCCGTGTTCTTTTTGAGATTTTTCCATAAATATCCACCAAAGGATATCTTTGTTTTTCTAAAGATTGTAATAAAACAACAACTCACTATAATCTTTTCTTTTTGGCTGTTATCAATTGAATTACCAGATAACTTTTATTTTCACTAATTTAGCAAATTATTTAAATATATTATTAAATTTTTCCGGAGGGCGGTCAGCCATCAGACGAATAGGGGGAATAACATGTAGCATACGAAAACATGCACATGCCGTAACTATTCGGGACTGATGGAAGTGTGATCATAGCCTCTTCGCGGCGGCCGCTAGTAACAAGCCTTTTAAAAAAAGGTTTGGCTAATATTATCAGGCTGGTTCCTCAGGTTGGCAACAGGTTAATTCCCTGTTCCGTAAAACTTCGAATTACGAGACCGACAACAAGCCTCGGAAACGGACTGATCTCACGACGACAACCTACGCAACGAAAACGGCAAAACGATTTACGAATTTTCTTATGGAACGTACGATCGCTCTATAGAACTCGAGCTGCTCAGCAGCTAGCTGATGCCCTGTCAAAATATAAAGCTGACATAACAGCACTTCAAGAAATCAGATGGACAGGGAATGGTGTTATACAGAAGAAAGAATATGACGTATACTACAGCTGTCATACAAAACACCATGTGCTCGGGGTAGGCTTCCTAGTCAGCGAAAAAATGAAGTCTACCATCATCGGCTTTAACGCTATAAGCGAAAGGCTATGCACCCTTCGCGTGCGAGGCAAATTTACGAACATCAGCCTCATTAACGTTCACGGACCTACGGAGGAGTCCTCAGACGAAGAAAAAGAGACTTACTACGAACAAGTCGAGAGGACCCTAAATGCTTGTCCAAGGTATGACGTAAAAATCATCCTTGGGGATTTGAACGCAAAAATAGGTCGGGAGCCGGTATTCAGGCATTACGCAGGCACCCATAGTTTGCATGAGAACACTAATGACAATGGACTTTGAGTCTTAGAATTGGCAGCATCGAAAAACATGGTCGTTGCGAGTACTAGGTTCCCGCGAAAAGATATCTACAAAGCCACCTGGGTATCACCTGATGGAGTCACTCGTAACCAAATAGACCACGTGTTAATAGACCGTCGCCACTACTCGAACTTGATGACGGTACGAACGTACCGAGGCGCCAATATCGACTCGGATCACTATCTTGTTGGTATGGTCTTCCGAGGGCGGATTGCCTTGCGAAGACGTATTGCATCCGCCGATCAAGTTCGAATCAACACGGCCGCCCTGCGCAATGAAAATGCCAGTAACACCTTTGGTAATGCGTTAGGACTCGCCCTAGAATCACTTGATTTAGGGAGCCAGTATGCTGGGCGTATATGAGAAGTGGACACGCCTTAAGAATACTGTCATTAGTACTGCCAACTCCATCTTAGGCAGCAGTCGTAGAAATCGTAGAATGCAAGCTAGCGACTGAACGTAAGAATGTTGCGTACCGAGCAATGCAACAATCTCATAGATCGCGGGCACGCGAAGAAAAATATAAAGAGCTCAGAAGAATAGAAAAACGGCTTCACAGACAGAAAAAATCAGCCTGGGAGAAGAACTCAATCTGTGAAATAGAAAAAAAGCCGAGAGCGAGGTCCGCACCAGGCGCGGAAGTTCTACCAATCCGTCCGAAACATGAAGCAGTACACACCACGCTGCACATACTGCAAGGACGGAGAGGGAAATCTGATCACCGATCCACAAAGCATACTGGAGCGATGGGAAGTGTACTTTAATGAATTGCTAAATAGTCAACTCACTGCAGAAGTGGAGGCTCCACTGCTTCAATACGAATACCCTATGTTGCCGTCACCAAGCATAGAAGAGGTTGAGAAGGCTATAGACCGGCTAAAGAAAAACAAAGCCCCGGGAGCTGATGGTATACCAGCCGAATTATTTCAACACGGTGGGCCAGCTCTACGTCAGGCAATTCATGATAATATAGTGCACGTGTGGGAGCATGAAGAAATGCCAGAAGACTGGCGAAAAGGTATAATATGCCCCATACATAAGAAAGGAGATGTCACAACGTGCAGCAACTATAGATTATCACGTTGTTGAGTACCGCCTATAAGATACTCTCCTCTATCCTACAAGACCGGATAATCCCATACGCTAAAACCATCATCGGACAATATCAGTGTGGTTTCATTCCAGGCAAATCAACAACTGATCAGATCTTTACCCTTAGGCAGGCGATGGAAAAATGTCTAGAATTTAACATCCCAACATACCACCTGTTTATAGACTTTAAGGCCGCCTATGATAGCATAGCCAGGGTAGAATTTTACAAAGCCATGAGACAATTCGGCATCCCAAATAAATTGACACGACTATGTAGGTTGACCATGACCAACGTAACAAGCCAAGTAAAAATAGCCGGATTGCTATCCAGACCAATCAACATATTTAATGGACTCCGACAAGGGGATGGTTTGGCCTGCCTCCTCTTCAACCTGGCGTTGGAGAAAGCAATCCGTGACTCTGGCACGGCAACAAGAGGGACCATCGTCAACAGGTCCAGCCAGATACTGGCTTACGCAGACGACATCGACATCATCGGAAGAACCGAGCAAGCTGTACACGATTCCTTCATCCAGATCGAGCAGGCGGCACAAAATCTGGGGCTGCACATTAGTGAAGATGAAAACAAAGTACATGGTGGCGTCGAATGCGATAGGAACAGTTGGTCAAACAATCAAGGTATCGGAGCACGAAATTGAAGTGGTGCAATCCTTTAAATACCTTGGGTCAATAGTAGCAGCCGATAACAATATAGAAGAAGAAATACGCGGGCGGCTTCTCAAATCCAACGGAGCCTACTACAGTCTGTGAAAGCTCTTCAAATCCAGAAATCTCACCATAACTTCAAAACTACTGCTGTACAGGACCATGGTCCTGCCAGGACCATATTTACGCTGGAGAGATGGCGTAGACCAGGACGCCCGGAGCCTTGGGGTGCGCAACTGGATGGCGTCGGCTCGAGACCGGGATAGGTGGAGAGACTTGTTGAAGGAGGCCAGGACCGGACCCCGGTTGTCGAGCCGATGATGAAGATGATGATATTTTTATTCACTTCTTAGCGGTTACAGTTCAGAGTTGAAAAAAAAAAAACTACGATGCATACACACCAAAACTCAAAAAAGCTGAATTAACAACTCTATACAGACAAAATAAACATCTTCATAACAACAACAACCTAGAAAGAACATCAATGACATATTTCCCACCGATTACTGACAAAATGCATACAAAATTAAAGCAGCAAAATATAGAATGCGTTTATTCTAGTAATAGCAAAATAAAAAACATTGCAGTTAACCCCTTTTGAACACTTTCTAATGAATTGAAAGCATATATGTACTAAAGCTTCCAATCTGTCACCAATCAGAAATTAAATTTTACTATAAACATGCTAGCGCAATTACAAAATGATCCATCCCAACATGTTTCTCACAACAATTACCTACTGGGTTTTGGAAATGTAAAAATAACTCACCCCGAACGTTACACTCAGGTAAGTAAAAAAAAGACTTTGAATCACATGTTTCATATGTTGTTTCTAAGTCTAATTCCATGTTAGGTTTCTTGAAAAGAAATTCTGGTGATTTTAAGGACCCTTACACTTTCAAAGCCATTGTTTGTTCTATTGTTCGAAATATTTTAAACTTATGTAAAATTAGAATTAAGCAAGATCTGTAGATTTAAATATCGTAGATTGAAATAAATAAATAAATAAATATAGCTTTTCGAAAATGATATAAGACCGAAATTAAAATGGATGCATTCTTTGTGTACTTTGGTGCTCATACGCAACCGAAGTATTCAGTCATGTGAAAAGAGGCACACTTCCGAGCATTCAGGGCATGTATCTACATAATATGCAATTTTAAGATTTGGTTGTATTTCACTGGAATGTATTCCAACAGACCTTATTTCACTTGGCGTTTTTTCACGGCACCTTATTTACAAAAAATTAGAGCATTCTTTATTATTTCAAAACATAACAATTTAGTTTTTGCGTCAAGGGGGTAATTAGACAGAGCTTGTCGTCATTCCCGGCATATCCAGATAATTTAAAAATGCAATTGGAAAATTGACGATCTCATTTTCATCAATAACAAATTAACAGTCATGAAATCACGTAGCGGTAAATTTTGTATTTGACAGTTAATTTCGTCAAACATCGACATTTCTTGCTGCTAAAATCGCACGATTACTGAGCCAATCTAAGTAATTATTAAGAATATCTGGGAATACACTGTCAAAAAGTTAGGTTTTTGAATTAACAACAGAGCAGAAATCATCTGGTAGTTTGATAAATTGCGTATTTTGATGCAATTCAATTGTACCGTTTCCAATATCAAGCAGTTGATTTGAAGATACTTATGCCAATGGACCATTATACAATTGTACTCGAATGGGCATGGTCAATCGAAGTGTTTTAAAGTTTTTCCATAAAAATTATTTTTTCAAACACGCGTTGATCTAATCAGCACACGTAGAGCGAGGAAATACAAGTAATATCTGCCGGAAATCATTAGATAGTAATAAAACGTGTTCCTGACTCGTATTTCTACCTAATTAATTCTTCTTATTTCTGGCCAAATGGAACTATATTTCATGAATTTGAAAATAGACTAAACAAAAAACAATTAGCTCAGAATCCTTTTCAATAAAACATTACAACGCTCAATCCACGACTGAGCAGCTTCAAAAGATTCTAATATATTATCAGAATGTTAATGGACTAAGGACTAAAACCAATTCGGTCTTCTTAAATTCAATTAGTCTACCACACGATGTCATAATACTGACGGAAACCTGGTTGAATAACTAAATTCTTGACACTGAGCTCTTCGACTCGACGTATCAAACTTTTAGACGTGACCGTCATCTCTCCGATTCCTCTTGCGTCGTCGGAGGTGGAATACTGGTGGCGGTTAAGAATTCTCTTGCCTGTAACCTAGTTAATGACTTTCGACACTCTATCACCGAACTTTTATGTGTAAAAGTTAAAATGCAGAAGGGCCATCTCTACATTGCTTCCTCATATCTACCGCCAGCCTCTACTAAGAATTTGTATGACGAGTTACTTAATTGTTTAGACAGCATCTTTCTAGAACTGGAACCTGAAGATGAGATTCTTGTCGTTGGTGATTTTAACCTTCCTAATCTGATCTGGACACGGAACGAAGATAATAATAGCTACATCCCAATAACCGCCTTTAATATTAACGAATACACTCTAATAGATGGAATGTCTTCATTTGGAATGACTCAATTTAATGGTACAACCAATTCCTCAGGTAAAACGTTAGATCTTGTTTTTTTCTCTGAAAATGTTAACTCTGATGCTGCTGTTTTGGCCACCGCTGATGAATTGACTAAAGAGGATCGTCACCATCCAGCACTAGACATATCCTTAAACTTAAACATGAATTCTTCTTTTAACAAAGCTAGTAACAAACTTGAATTTAACTTTAAAAAATGTAATTTTGTCGAACTCTCTAATCTACTACAAGATATTCAATGGAATCAATTGTTTGCTAACTGTGATATTAATGTTATGTGTAATGTATTTTATTGTGAATTATTTGATGTATTCTATAAAACTATTCCAATCAAATCATCTTATAAAGAATTTAACGATCCACCATGGTTTGATCGTCAACTTAAAAACTTAAAAAATAGAAGAAACAAAGCTTGGCTAAAGTTTAACGAATCCAGGGCTGCCGAAGATTATAATACTTTCCTGAATTTGAAAGATCTTTTTATCGATTACCACGAAATGCTACATAAAAATTATATTGCAAAAACAGAAATGGAATTAAAAACCAATCCTAAATTATTTTGGCAACTTGTTGATGCAAAAAGAAAAAACGGTGGCTATCCAAGTTCTATGACATACTTAAACTCTACAGACCAAACATCAGAAGAAATTGCAAATATGTTTGCAAATTTCTTTAAAAACGCGTTCGCGGATACTAATGACCTTAACACTGATGTTAATATCTCTTCCTCCGTACCATTTACTCATCTTAGCTCCATTAATTTCCACATTACTGAAGATTTAATCACTCAAAGTATTTTAAATTTAGAAGATAACTACAGTCCGGGTCCTGATTATATTCCAGCTTCTATCTTGAAGAAGTGTGTCTCTCATTTGTGTTATCCTCTATTTATACTATTTAATGAATCATTAAGTAGCTCTATTTTTCCCGATCTTTGGAAAAGTGCTTATATAACCCCTGTACATAAAAAGGGATTAAAAACTGAAATCAAAAACTATCGCCCGATTGCTAAACTATCTGTAATTCCCAAATTGTTTGAATCCATTGTATGTAATGTCCTCTCTTTTCATTGTAATTCAATTTTATGTAGTAATCAACACGGTTTTGTTAAAAAAAAATCCACTGTGACAAACTTATTTAATTTCACTTCTTTTTGTTTTGATGCTTTTGAAGACCGTGCTCAAGTTGACTGCATCTTTAAGCACTATTCACATGAGCACGAACAACGACCAACGAATGAACGAATATTCGTCGATTTTGACATTTCTTTCACATGAGAGTTTTTAATTCGTCGCGAATGACGTTTCACTTTGACAATTGTTTTTTTTCTGTTTATCATTATTTTGTTTTGCTTTGAAAACTATTAAGAAAATGCGGTCGAAGCTATATTTGTTAAAAAAAAGGTTAGGAGCCACAGCCGAACACCATTCACCACCGAAACCAAAACAAGAATGATTTTTTTAGGTTAAATCCGCGCGATTATTTTATTCGTTGCGAGTGTGGATCGAAGTGGAACGCGAATAAAGTTTGACAGTTCGTTTCAACTAGAATTTTTTTCGCGACGAATAAATTTGTTTTCTTAAATTTATTAATATGTGATATTAAAAAGTAAAAGTATGCATCATAAATCAAATAGAAACTATATTGCTATCGTTTTGTTAAGAATTTGTGTGGAAATATGTCTTCAAACGTATATAAACTCACATTTTCTAATTCATTCGTCGTTCGTTGGTCGCGCTCATGTGAATATTACTTTACTGATTTTAGTAAGGCATTTGACAAGTTGAGTCACAATACCCTTATTAATAAATTAAATAGCTTAGGATTTAACAATAACTTCCTTCAATGGATCTCATCGTATTTAAATAACAGACATTACAGTGTTGTTTTTCGCAATGCTTGTTCTAATCAATTTATTGTTAATTCAGGAGTACCTCAAGGCAGCCATCTAGGTCCTATTTTGTTTATACTTTTTATAAATGACATCGTCTCAATAGTCCAAAACTCTTGCGTTCTTATCTATGCTGATGACATTAAACTTTACAAAAGAATAAAATCTGTTGCCGATTGCACACTTTTACAAGACTTAGAGACTGGTGCAGTAATAACAGACTTTTACTAAACATTGATAAGTGTAAAGTAATGAGCTTTACACGTAAAAAAAGTCCCATAACTTACATTTACTCATTTGATTCGAACCCTCTAATTAAAGTTTCAGTATTTTCAGATTTAGGAATTATATTAGATTCAAAGTTGACCTTTATCGATCACTTAGATCACATTATTAAAAGAGCCAATAAAACATTAGGATTTATTAAAAGATTTTCACGCGACTTTAAAGATCCCTATGTTCTCTAGCTTCTGTTTATTTCTTTTGTTAGGCCTATTCTTGAATATGGCTGTGTAGTATGGGCACCTCACTACTCTATACACATATCGCGGCTTGAAGCAGTCCAACGAAGGTTTTTGCGATTTTGTTTCCGTTTCCTTTCTTGGTCTCATGAGTCACCACTTCCATTATACAGGGTGAGTCATGAACAATGCGACAAAATGCTAGGGCGTGTAGGTTGCGTTGAGACAAGAAAAAAATCGTATGGGAGGGGGGGTCTATTCCCCTCCGTTTAGCCGGGAGGGGCAATTTTCGAAAAAACTGATTGAAAAGCCAATAACTTTTTCTTTCATTCTGTGTTTAAATAAATCTATTCTAAGAATAGATGGCGGTCAGCCATCAGACGAATAGGGGGAATAACATGTAGCATATGAAAACATGCACGTGCCGTAACTATTCGGGACTGGTGGAAGTGTGATCATAGCCTCTTTGCGGCGGCCGCTAGTAACAAGCCTTTTAAAAAAGGTTTGGCTAATATGATCAGGCTAGTTCCTCAGGTTGGCAACAGGTTAATTCCCTGTTCCGTAAAATTTTAGAATTACGAACCCGACAACAAGCCTCGGAAACGGACTGATCTCACGACGACAACCAACGCAACGAAAACGGCAAAACGATTTACGAATTTTCTTATGGAACGTACGATCGCTCTATAGAGCTCGAGCTGCTCAGCAGCTAGCCGATGCCCTGTCAAAATATAGAGCTGACATAACAGCACTACAAGAAATCAGATGGACAGGGAATGGTGTTTTACAGAAGAAAGAATATGACGTATACTACAGCTGTCATACAAAACACCATGTGCTCGGGGTAGGCTTCCTAGTCAGCGAAAAAATGAAGTCTACCATCATCGGCTTTAACGCTATAAGCGAAAGGCTATGCACCCTTCGCGTGCGAGGCAAATTTACGAACATTAGCCTCATTAACGTTCACGGACCTACGGAGGAGTCCTCAGACGAAGAAAAAGAGACTTACTACGAACAAGTCGAGAGGACCCTCAATGCCTGTCCAAGGTATGACGTAAAAATCATCCTTGGGGATTTGAACGCAAAAATAGGTCGGGAGCCGGTATTCAGGCATTACGCAGGCACCCATAGTTTGCATGAGAACACTAATGACAATGGACTTCGAGTCTTAGAATTGGCAGCATCGAAAAACATGGTCGTTGCGAGTACCAGGTTCCCGCGAAAAGATATCTACAAAGCCACCTGGGTATCACCTGATGGAGTCACTCGTAACCAAATAGACCACGTGTTGATAGACCGTCGCCACTACTCGAACTTGATGACGGTACGAACGTACCGAGGCGCCAATATCGACTCGGATCACTATCTTGTTGGTATGGTCTTCCGAGGGCGGATTGCCTTGCGAAGACGTATTGCATCCGCCGATCAAGTTCGAATCAACACGGCTGCCCTGCGCAATGAAAATGCCAGTAACACCTTTGGTAATGCGTTAGGACTCGCCCTAGAATCGCTTGATTTAGGGAGAGTAAGTCCTGGGGCCCAGTATGCTGGGCGTAGATGAGAAGTGGACACGCCTTAAGAATACTGTCATTAGTACTGCCAACTCCATCTTAGGCAGCAGTCGTAGAAATCGGAACGACTGGTTTGATAATGAATGCAAGCTAGCGACTGAACGTAAGAATGTTGCGTACCGAGCAATGCAGCAATCTCATAGAACGCGGGCACGCGAAGAAGAATATAAAGAGCTCAGAAGAATAGAAAAACGGCTTCACAGACAGAAAAAATCAGCCTGGGAGAAGAACTTAATCTGTGAAATAGAAAAAAGCCGAGAGCGAGGTCAGCACCAGGCGCGGAAGTTCTACCAATCCATCCGAAACATGACGCAGTACACACCACGCTGCACATACTGCAAGGACGGAGAGGGAAATCTGATCACCGATCCACAAAGCATACTGGAGCGATGGGAAGTGTACTTTAATGAATTGCTAAATGGTCAACTCACTGCAGAAGTGGAGGCTCCACTGCTTCAAGACGAATACCCTATGTTGCCGTCACCAAGCATAGAAGAAGTTGAGAAGGCAATAGACCGGCTAAAGAAAAACAAAGCCCCGGGAGCTGATGGTATACCAGCCGAATTATTTCAACACGGTGGGCCAGCTCTACGTCAGGCAATTCATGATATTATAGTGCACGTGTGGGAGCGTGAAGAAATGCCAGAAGACTGGCGAAAAGGTATAATATGCCCCATACATAAGAAAGGAGATGTCACAACGTGCAGCAACTATAGAGGTATCACGTTGTTGAGTACCGCCTATAAGATACTCTCCTCTATCCTACAAGACCGGATAACCCCATACGCTAAAACCATCATCAGACAATATCAGTGTGGTTTCATTCCAGGCAAATCAACAACTGATCAGATCTTTACCCTTAGGCAGGCGATGGAAAAATGTCTAGAATTTAACATCCCAACATACCACCTGTTTATAGACTTTAAGGCCGCCTATGATAGCATAGCCAGGGTAGAACTTTACAAAGCCATGAGAGAATTCGGCATCCCAAATAAATTGACACGACTATGTAGGTTGACCATGACCAACGTAACAAGCCAAGTAAAAATAGCCGGATTGCTATCCAGACCAATCAACATCTTTAATGGACTCCGACAAGGGGATGGTTTGGCCTGCCTCCTCTTCAACCTGGCGTTGGAGAAAGCAATCCGTGACTCTGGCACGGCAACAAGAGGGACCATCGTCAACAGGTCCAGCCAGATACTGGCTTACGCAGACGACATCGACATCATCGGAAGAACCGAGCAAGCTGTACACGATTCCTTCATCCAGATCGAGCAGGCGGCACAAAATCTGGGGCTGCACATTAGTGAAGGTAAAACAAAGTACATGGTGGCGTCGAATGCGAGAGGAACAGTTGGTCAAACAATCAAGGTAGCGGAGCACGAATTTGAAGTGGTGCAATCCTTTAAATACCTTGGGTCAATAGTAGCAGCCGATAACAATATAGAAGAAATACGCGGGCGGCTTCTCAAATCCAACAGAGCCTACTACAGTCTGTCAAAGCTCTTCAAATCCATAAATCTCACCATAACTTCAAAACTACTGCTGTACAGGACCATGGTTCTGCCAGTACTCACATATGGATCCGAGACTTGGGTGCTTAGCAAAAGGCACTCTGACCTCTTAGCCGCGTTCGAGAGAAAAGTCTTAAGGAGAATTGTTGGCCCCATATGTGAGGAAGGACGATTCCGGAGACGGTACAATCATGAATTGTACGCAATCTACCTTGAAGCAGATATAGTGACAAAAATTAGGCTCGGTAGACTTCGGTGGGCAGGGCACCTAGCTCGCATGAGCGAAGAGGAACCTGCTCGGAAAGTTCTTTGTGGTACATTCTATGGCAGACGACAGCGTGGTAGACCATGCTTGCGCTGGAGAGATGGCGTAGACCAGGACGCCCGGAGCCTTGGGGTGCGCAACTGGATGGCGTCGGCTCGAGACCGGGATAGGTGGAGAGACTTGTTGAAGGAGGCCAGGACCGGACCCCGGTTGTCGAGCCGATGATGATGATGATGATTCTAAGAAATAGTTTTTGAAATATTAATTTTCAAAGTCAAAATTTTGAAAAAAAAAATTTAAAAAAAAATTTCAAATTCATTTTTTTCAAAATTTTACGTAATTAAATGCTAATTTTAATTTCAAAATTCAATGCTGTTATTAATTTTAAGTCTAAATAAGAAAACCGGATGCAAAAATTTTATGTCGTTCTCAAGAAATTAAAAAAAAACCAAAACCACCTTTTTCTAAGAAAAACATTTATTTTTATTGTAACGAAGCAATTTATTTATTTATTTAGCATTAATCTTAGTTTTTTTACTTTTTTTTTAATTGGAGTCTTATGAGAACGTAATAAAATTAAATAGTATTGGAATAACCCTGGATTAATATTATTTTCATTGATAACTTCTGAAAACTGACCTGTCAATATTTTTGCCTTGGCCTGCCCGCAGCCCATGGGTTCTACCTGTTATGGGGACAATAGGGACAATAAAACCGCATTTTTTTTAATGAAAAAAAAGAAAATTGCAACGCAAGATAAATAAAAGGCATTGCAGTTTTGCTTAGTAATTATTTCAAATTTGAATATTAACTCATTAACACGGAACGATGTCAAGCTCATACACCCGAGAAGAATTAACGGACATGCATTTCTGCTACGGTTTAGCTAATGGTCGAAGTCGTGAAGCCGAAAGACTGTACGCTGAAAGATATCCCGATAGGAGGTGTCCCCATCATAGCACGTTTCCAAGAATCCACCGACGTCTAAGAGATCACGGAGTGCTGGAGCATCGAAGAAGCGATAGGCCAGTTTCTGATGAGTCAAGAATCTTAGATGAAAGAATTCTGGATTTAGTCCGAAATAATCCCTCCGTCAGTAAAAGAAGGATATCCACTATGCTTGGAGTGTCCCAATCTAGAGCATGTCGAGTACTTCGGGCGGAAAATTTACACCCGTACCACTTTACGCCTGTTCAGGAACTCACCTCAAACGACAAGTTATTGAGAACCGAATTTTGTAGAACATTACTACTTAGAAATGAAACCGAACAAAACTATTTTAGAAGAATATTCTGGACGGATGAAGCACAGTTTACTAGGCATGGGGTTACTAACTTCCACAATTAACATTATTGGAGTAGCGCCAATCCACACAAAAAAAAACAAAACAAATCACAACACCGCTTTAGTTGTAATGTTTGGCTTGGTATTGTTGGACACACTGTGATCGGGCCCCGGTTTTTGAATTCCATTATTAATGGAGAATCATACCTGCAATTCCTACGAGACCTTTTACCCGATTTATTAGACAGCGTTCCATTGGTTATAGCAGATACTTTAATCTACCAACAAGATGGTGCTCCAGCACACTACAGCTTACAGGTGAGAAACTGGCTGGATGATCATTTTAGTGACCGTTGGATCGGAAGAAGGGGCCCCACGGAATGGCCGCCTAGGTCACCAGATTTAACTCCCCTAGATTTCTATGCATGGGGATTTATGAAGAATTATGTTTACGAAGTGGAAATAGTATCATTGGAACAACTGAAGGAACGAATTGAAGTTGCAGGAAAATTTGTCAAGCATAAACTTATGTGAAGCCATTACAAGGAGATATAATCTATGCCTTCTAAACAATGGAGATCATATCGAGAATTTTTTATAAGTACTTCCAATAAAAAACATAGTAAAAATAAAAGGAATAAAAAAAACTAAAAAAACTAAGATTAATGCTTCTTAAATTGCTTCGTTACAATAAAAATAAATGTTTTTCTTAGAAAAAGGTGGTTTTGGTTTTTTTTTAATTTCTTGAGAACGACATAAAATTTTTGCATCCGGTTTTCTTATTTAGACTTAAAATTAATAACAGCATTGAACTTTGAAATTAAAATTAGGACTTAATTACGTAAAATTTTGAAAAAAATGAATTTGAAATTTTTTTTTAAAATTTTTTTTTTCAAAATTTTGACTTTGAAAATTAATATTTCAAAAACTATTTCTTAGAATAGATTTATTTAAAATTAGAATGAAAGAAAAAGTTATTGGCTTTTCAAAAACGTATCGCACAGCATTGTGAATGAAGCCGTTGATTTTAAATAATTTTTTTCCCATTTTAAGTCAGTTTTTTCGAAAATTGCCCCTCCCGGCTAAACGGAGGGGAATAGACCCCCCCCTCCTATACGATTTTTTTCTTGTCTCAACGCAACCTACACGCCCTAGCATTTTGTCGCATTGCTCATGACTCACCCTGTATTTACATAGGTTGGTTTTGATAAATCTTCCATCACTTGAAAGCCATCGAAAATATATCCAATTATTTCAACACGGTGGGCCAGCTCTACGTCAGGCAATTCATGATATTATAGTGCACGTGTGGGAGCGTGAAGAAATGCCAGAAGACTGGCGAAAAGGTATAATATGCCCCATACATAAGAAAGGAGATGTCACAACGTGCAGCAACTATAGAGGTATCACGTTGTTGAGTACCGCCTATAAGATACTCTCCTCTATCCTACAAGACCGGATAACCCCATACGCTAAAACCATCATCAGACAATATCAGTGTGGTTTCATTCCAGGCAAATCAACAACTGATCAGATCTTTACCCTTAGGCAGGCGATGGAAAAATGTCTAGAATTTAACATCCCAACATACCACCTGTTTATAGACTTTAAGGCCGCCTATGATAGCATAGCCAGGGTAGAACTTTACAAAGCCATGAGAGAATTCGGCATCCCAAATAAATTGACACGACTATGTAGGTTGACCATGACCAACGTAACAAGCCAAGTAAAAATAGCCGGATTGCTATCCAGACCAATCAACATCTTTAATGGACTCCGACAAGGGGATGGTTTGGCCTGCCTCCTCTTCAACCTGGCGTTGGAGAAAGCAATCCGTGACTCTGGCACGGCAACAAGAGGGACCATCGTCAACAGGTCCAGCCAGATACTGGCTTACGCAGACGACATCGACATCATCGGAAGAACCGAGCAAGCTGTACACGATTCCTTCATCCAGATCGAGCAGGCGGCACAAAATCTGGGGCTGCACATTAGTGAAGGTAAAACAAAGTACATGGTGGCGTCGAATGCGAGAGGAACAGTTGGTCAAACAATCAAGGTAGCGGAGCACGAATTTGAAGTGGTGCAATCCTTTAAATACCTTGGGTCAATAGTAGCAGCCGATAACAATATAGAAGAAATACGCGGGCGGCTTCTCAAATCCAACAGAGCCTACTACAGTCTGTCAAAGCTCTTCAAATCCATAAATCTCACCATAACTTCAAAACTACTGCTGTACAGGACCATGGTTCTGCCAGTACTCACATATGGATCCGAGACTTGGGTGCTTAGCAAAAGGCACTCTGACCTCTTAGCCGCGTTCGAGAGAAAAGTCTTAAGGAGAATTGTTGGCCCCATATGTGAGGAAGGACGATTCCGGAGACGGTACAATCATGAATTGTACGCAATCTACCTTGAAGCAGATATAGTGACAAAAATTAGGCTCGGTAGACTTCGGTGGGCAGGGCACCTAGCTCGCATGAGCGAAGAGGAACCTGCTCGGAAAGTTCTTTGTGGTACATTCTATGGCAGACGACAGCGTGGTAGACCATGCTTGCGCTGGAGAGATGGCGTAGACCAGGACGCCCGGAGCCTTGGGGTGCGCAACTGGATGGCGTCGGCTCGAGACCGGGATAGGTGGAGAGACTTGTTGAAGGAGGCCAGGACCGGACCCCGGTTGTCGAGCCGATGATGATGATGATGATTCTAAGAAATAGTTTTTGAAATATTAATTTTCAAAGTCAAAATTTTGAAAAAAAAAATTTAAAAAAAAATTTCAAATTCATTTTTTTCAAAATTTTACGTAATTAAATGCTAATTTTAATTTCAAAATTCAATGCTGTTATTAATTTTAAGTCTAAATAAGAAAACCGGATGCAAAAATTTTATGTCGTTCTCAAGAAATTAAAAAAAAACCAAAACCACCTTTTTCTAAGAAAAACATTTATTTTTATTGTAACGAAGCAATTTATTTATTTATTTAGCATTAATCTTAGTTTTTTTACTTTTTTTTTAATTGGAGTCTTATGAGAACGTAATAAAATTAAATAGTATTGGAATAACCCTGGATTAATATTATTTTCATTGATAACTTCTGAAAACTGACCTGTCAATATTTTTGCCTTGGCCTGCCCGCAGCCCATGGGTTCTACCTGTTATGGGGACAATAGGGACAATAAAACCGCATTTTTTTTAATGAAAAAAAAGAAAATTGCAACGCAAGATAAATAAAAGGCATTGCAGTTTTGCTTAGTAATTATTTCAAATTTGAATATTAACTCATTAACACGGAACGATGTCAAGCTCATACACCCGAGAAGAATTAACGGACATGCATTTCTGCTACGGTTTAGCTAATGGTCGAAGTCGTGAAGCCGAAAGACTGTACGCTGAAAGATATCCCGATAGGAGGTGTCCCCATCATAGCACGTTTCCAAGAATCCACCGACGTCTAAGAGATCACGGAGTGCTGGAGCATCGAAGAAGCGATAGGCCAGTTTCTGATGAGTCAAGAATCTTAGATGAAAGAATTCTGGATTTAGTCCGAAATAATCCCTCCGTCAGTAAAAGAAGGATATCCACTATGCTTGGAGTGTCCCAATCTAGAGCATGTCGAGTACTTCGGGCGGAAAATTTACACCCGTACCACTTTACGCCTGTTCAGGAACTCACCTCAAACGACAAGTTATTGAGAACCGAATTTTGTAGAACATTACTACTTAGAAATGAAACCGAACAAAACTATTTTAGAAGAATATTCTGGACGGATGAAGCACAGTTTACTAGGCATGGGGTTACTAACTTCCACAATTAACATTATTGGAGTAGCGCCAATCCACACAAAAAAAAACAAAACAAATCACAACACCGCTTTAGTTGTAATGTTTGGCTTGGTATTGTTGGACACACTGTGATCGGGCCCCGGTTTTTGAATTCCATTATTAATGGAGAATCATACCTGCAATTCCTACGAGACCTTTTACCCGATTTATTAGACAGCGTTCCATTGGTTATAGCAGATACTTTAATCTACCAACAAGATGGTGCTCCAGCACACTACAGCTTACAGGTGAGAAACTGGCTGGATGATCATTTTAGTGACCGTTGGATCGGAAGAAGGGGCCCCACGGAATGGCCGCCTAGGTCACCAGATTTAACTCCCCTAGATTTCTATGCATGGGGATTTATGAAGAATTATGTTTACGAAGTGGAAATAGTATCATTGGAACAACTGAAGGAACGAATTGAAGTTGCAGGAAAATTTGTCAAGCATAAACTTATGTGAAGCCATTACAAGGAGATATAATCTATGCCTTCTAAACAATGGAGATCATATCGAGAATTTTTTATAAGTACTTCCAATAAAAAACATAGTAAAAATAAAAGGAATAAAAAAAACTAAAAAAACTAAGATTAATGCTTCTTAAATTGCTTCGTTACAATAAAAATAAATGTTTTTCTTAGAAAAAGGTGGTTTTGGTTTTTTTTTAATTTCTTGAGAACGACATAAAATTTTTGCATCCGGTTTTCTTATTTAGACTTAAAATTAATAACAGCATTGAACTTTGAAATTAAAATTAGGACTTAATTACGTAAAATTTTGAAAAAAATGAATTTGAAATTTTTTTTTAAAATTTTTTTTTTCAAAATTTTGACTTTGAAAATTAATATTTCAAAAACTATTTCTTAGAATAGATTTATTTAAAATTAGAATGAAAGAAAAAGTTATTGGCTTTTCAAAAACGTATCGCACAGCATTGTGAATGAAGCCGTTGATTTTAAATAATTTTTTTCCCATTTTAAGTCAGTTTTTTCGAAAATTGCCCCTCCCGGCTAAACGGAGGGGAATAGACCCCCCCCTCCTATACGATTTTTTTCTTGTCTCAACGCAACCTACACGCCCTAGCATTTTGTCGCATTGCTCATGACTCACCCTGTATTTACATAGGTTGGTTTTGATAAATCTTCCATCACTTGAAAGCCATCGAAAATATATCCAATTCTGTTTCATTGCTGGTATTATAAATGGAAATATTTCATCTTCGTCAATCCTTTGTAGGCTAAATTTTAACTTTAGCCAAGCTAGCATAAGATTACGGCAGCCTTTACGTCAAATTTTCAGCAGATCAAACTATGGTGCAAATAGTCCTTTGTATCAATTAATTGTAATATTTAATAAATTTTACTTTCTGTTATCTTCAGTAAATGACAATTTAAAAAGTATAAATTTTAAGATTATATTTTTTAGAGCAATAGAAAATTTGATTTAATTAGATTTAATAAATTTCAATTTGTAACGTTAGTATTTAACAGTCTCCAATAAATGTAACAACACCACCGAAAAGTCAGTTATTGCCGTTTAAATTTTGCATGGTTCTGTGAAGTGCCTCGAGAGAATGTTTGTGACTCATATAGTGCATTCATTCCAGACAACAATTGAACATTTTTGCTGTACTGCACCCATTGTGTTTCTTGTTTTAATATTACACATAGCGTTATTGTTGTGATTGTCTAATGAAAGTTTTAGTGCAGAATGGGCCGTTCGTGTACCATCTAACAAAGTGGCCGTGTATGCGATTGCCAATGCATTTTTTTTGTGACCGTATTTTTGCAAGTATGAATGACAATAAAAATGTCTAACCGGTTCCACCAGGTGCGTCTAAGAAAAGAAAACCACCTTGTTTAGCATCGACAGCTAACATAATTTGATCGTAAATAATTCTTTGTTCAGCTGTCATAGCTCATTTGTTTTTTTTTTTTATTTTACTTGCAGTCTATACTGCCCTCCTAAGGAAAAAGGTTTTTTATTGTTTTGTTTAGTCTCAAACTCTAAAACCTGATGATAATTTTTAATAAAAAAAAACCATAATATTTAAAAATAGTATAAAGGAATTAAATAAATAAGTTTCACCAAAAAAAAAAAAAACTGTCGACAGCCTAAGCATGCTTCGCTAAAAATTGTAATTTGAGATACGACCTTCTCGCTTAGGAGGGCAGTATCATCATCATCGTCTCGACAACCGGGGTCCGGTCCTGGCCTCCTTCAACAAGTCTCTCCACTTATCCCGGTCTCGGGCCGACGCCATCCAGTTGCGCACCCCAAGGCTCCGGGCGTCCTGGTCTACGCCATCTCTCCAGCGCAAGCATGGTCTACCAAGATGTCGTCTGTCATAGAATGTAACACAAAGAACTTTTCGAGCAGGTTGTTCTTCGCTCATGCGAGCTAGGTGCCCTGCCCACCGGAGTCTACCGAGCCTAATTTTTGTCACGATATCTGCTTCAAGGTAGATTGCGTATAATTCATGATTGTACCGTCTCCGGAATCATATGGGGCCAGCAGTTTTTAAGTTATGGTGAGATTTCTGGATTTGAAGAGCTTTGACAGACTGTAATAAGCACTGTTGGATTTGAGAAGCCGCCCGCGTATTTCTTCTTCTATATTGTTATCGGATGCTACTACTGACCCAAGCTATTTAAAGGATTTCACCACTTCAAATTCGTGCTCCGCTACCTTGATTGTTTGACCAACTGTTCCTCTCGCATTCGCATTCGACGCCACCATGCACTTTGTTTTATCTTCACTAATGTGCAGCCCCAGATTTTGTGCAGCCAGCTCGATCTGGATGAAGGAATCGTGTACAGCTTGCTCGGTTCTTACGATGATGTCGATGTCGTCTGCGTAAGCCAGTATCTGGCTGGACTTGTTGACGATGGTCCCTCTTATTGCCGTGCCAGAGTCACGAATTGCTTTCTCCAGGTTGAAGGGGAGGCAGGCCAAACCATCCCATAGTGCGTTGACCAGTGGACAAAAATAAAAAAAAAATGTAATTTTCAGCTTCAAAGCTGCGGAGCTGCTGTAGCATATGTTAAATAACTGTTATTTGTTATTTTTAATCATTTGTTTTTCTCTTGTTGGTGGATTAGCGAGATTGTTGTAAGCATTCAAGGTAATTTTTGTCAGAGTTCAAGTTGGAAACTGCAATTTTGTGCGACTAAACTTAGCTCGTAAGAAAAAAATACTTTGTTTACAGTTTTTTTCTTTTGTGAATACTTAAAATGGATACTTTGAGGGCTTATATCAGTAAGTGAATTTCATTTTTTAGAATTTTTTAAAATCTTAGTGAGTAAGTAAAAAAAGGCTCTTTTTTAGGTCATAAAAATTAATTTCAGTTAAGTTTATAATATATGCGTACCAAAGTATAGCAACATTTTTAATATCATTATCTTCTCCTATTTTTGCAATTTAAGAAAACTTAACATTTTCTTGCTACTTTTTGCTAACCTGCAAAATATTTGACTTTTTGTAGGACAAGGTCAAACAATAAAAAATGAAAAAAATTTTGAAAAATGGATTTCTGTTGATAAAAACTCGAGGCTTAAAGAAGTTACCAAGTTTATATTGACTGAGTTAGGGATTCAGAACTGTCCCATGACAACTAAAATTGATTTTAAACAAAAAGTCAAGAATTTTGACTCAAATCTTGGCCGGAGATGGAAGCAATGCTCGCGAAACCGCATTCTTCTTGCAAAACATCATGAAGTCTGGTTAAAAAGTTTTTTTATACTTCCATGTAGCGTTTTGAATTTTCTGAACAATGCAGTGTCTCACAATCAACCGGGACCTAGTCGTGGAAGACCTCAAAAACCATTTTCAGAAGCATCTCAGAAGACCAAAAAACGCAGAGTGGGCGCTCTTTTGGCCTCTAACTCTAAAATTTAAGGAAAAAGTGGGTCTCAATATTGACAAGCCTAAGCCAGGATTCGGGTCTACAAATGATGGGAACACGGCAAGACGTTTTTTCATGGATTCAAAGACAACCGCAGAAATAACAGGACTTGATGAACGGCTTATTTATAAATTCTCTATTGTATTGAGAGTCTTGGCTTCAGGATTTCCTATTGACATAGATACATTTTCTGGACTGCTCGCCGAAGTGAAAGCATTATACCTCGAACTTTATATTTGGTATTATATGCCAATAAGTGTTCATAAGCTTTTAATTCATGGCCCGGATATTATTTCATCATTCGAAATACCAATTGGTCAGCTTTCTGAAGAAGCACTTGAAGCAAGCCATAAAGAATTCCGAAAACATCGCCTTTTTCACACTAGGAAATCATCTCGGATATATACAAACGAAGACGTACTGACTGCGTTGCTTCTTAGGTCAGATCCTCTTATTTCAATTTTAAGGAAAAAAGATTCTAAATTGTCAAAAAAGGATAATAAAGATATCGGGCAATACATAAAAATGCCGGAAAATACTAACTCATCTTCGCTAACTCTTAGTTATACTAGTATTGAAGATTCAGAAAATGATTCTTCTTGATCACTTTTGTATAATTCAAATTTTCCTACTTAATTATGATTTGTTATTTGTTTCAGCATTAAAAATATAATATTAGATGCACGTGAATACATTTTAAAAAATAATTTGCATGTGAAAACAACAATGACCATTTCTAATTTAAGCTTTTTTGTTGTTTTAACACGTAAACTATTTTTCAAATCGTATATACGTCTGAAAAAAAAAATCCCATAATAATGTTGTTATTTCAAAAATATAATTTATTGAAAAAGGATCTTTTAAAGCTTTTCCAAATAAAAATTCAAAACTAACAGTTGCGCAAATATTTTTGTTTTCATTGATCAGTCCGTTTTATTTTGATGGCCACCTAACAGCCAAAGTATGAATCAAATGCTTTTTGAATTCTTTGTGATTTAAATTAACATTCTTTTATATTCACCAGTCATATTTTATGCACAGTAACCTTATTTTTTGAAAAACTGATTTTTGTCCACCATCTCCATACAATCGACGCACTGTGATCCCCTTGTCGGAGTCCATTAAAGATGTTGATTGGTCTGGATAGCAATCCGGCTATTTTTACTTGGCTTGTTACTTTGGTCATGGTCAACCTACATAGTCGTGTCAATTTATTTGGGATGCCGAATTCTCTCATGGCTTTGTAAAGTTCTACCCTGGCTATGCTATCATAGGCGGCCTTAAAGTCTATAAACAGGTGGTATGTTGGGATGTTAAATTCCAGACATTTTTCCATCGCCTGCCTAAGGGTAAAGATCTGTCAGTTGTTGATTTGCCTGGAATGAAACCACACTGATATTGTCCGATAATGGTTTTAGCATATGGAGTTATCCGGTCTTGTAGGATAGAGGAGAGATATCTTATAGGCGGTACTCAGCAACGTGATACCTCTATAGTTGCTGCACGTTGTGACATCTCCTTTCTTATATATGGGGCATATTATACCTTTTCGCCAGTCTTCTGGCATTTCTTCATGCTCCCACACGTGCACTATAATATCATGAATTGCCTGACGTAGAGCTGGCCCACCGTGTTTTGTTTTTCTTTATTTATTTATTTATTTATTAACTCTAACAAGTACAAGACTTTCTTAGAATATCTTACAAACTTAATCAAATCTAATTATTATTAAATATTATTCAACAGTAAAGCCTTACTTTCATTTCTACTATAATAAAAATCAATCTAAAAAATTTTCAAATTGATTGAAATATGTAGCAGCATTGCATATTGGATTATTCAGACCGTAATTAGTATAATGTCTAGGAATATAGAAGAAGTCGTTCTCTCGAGGTCGAAGGAAACGGGCAGGTGCATAGGTATTTAATAAGGATAGTAACTTGGGGCTATCAATATGACTACAAATAATGTCCCTCGAAAACAGAGCAAAATAGTAGACACGTCTGCTATGTAGTGGTTTTAGACCTAGTAATTGACACCTTACCTCGTAAACAGGCATATCCGAGTTAAAAAAAGTTTTACGCAAAGCCATTTTAGTAAACCTTTTTTGAATTCGTTCAATACGTAAAGAACCCTTTTTATAGAAAGGAGACCAGATAACGCAGCAATACTCAAGGTTTGTCCTTACCAATGAAATGAACAAACATTTAAGGGTGTGAGGATCACTAAATTCTTTAGAGTTTCGGAACACAAAGCCAAGCATAGCATTTGCTTTAGAAACCAGAAAGTCCATATGCAAGTCAAAACTAAGTTGAGAATCAAAAATAACTCCCAAATCTTTTTGCATCGTAACTCGAGTTAGGTCACATCCAGAAATTTTATATTCGAATATAATTGGGTCTTTAGACCTAGTTAATGACATTACGGAACACTTTTGAATATTCAAGTGCAAACTATTGATTCTACACCAGTTCGTAAGCCTTTCAATATCCTGTTGAAGTTTCAAACAATCCGATGGTGATTTAATTTTCTTATATATCTTGAAATCATCAGCAAAAAGTAAGCCATTTGAATCAAAAATAAAATCCGGTAAATCGTTAATAAATAAGAGGAAAAATAAAGGACCCAAATGGCTTCCTTGGGGAACACCCGAGTGATTTATTATAGCTCGGGAAACAAACGAACCTAATTTGACATATTGTTTCCGATTATTTAGATAACTCATTAACCAGCTAAGTAAAGCAGAATGAAAACCAAAACTAATTAGCTTGCGCTCTAGAATATGAAACTGCACCCGATCAAAGGCTTTAGCAAAATCAGTGAAGACAGCATCAACCTGAAAGTGTTGTTCCATATTGCATAGGCAAAAGTTAGTAAAAATGGCTAAATTAGTTGTAGTGGATCTACCACTTACAAAACCATGTTGATCCTCAGATATAAAAGAACGTACGGCCGAATAAAGTTTCTGTTTGACAACAGCTTCAAATATTTTTGGAAATAACTGTAATTTCGCAATTGGCCTATAATTTTCAATATCATTTTTAGATCCAGATATATGAATTGGAGTGACAAAAGAGTACTACCAGGAATCCAAAAACAACCCTTGAGAGAGTGATAAATTAAAAATTTTTTGAAGTGGATAAAGTAAGTTAAATCTACAATTTTTTATGAATAAGGGTGGGAAATTATCAGGTGGAAGAGTAATGGAACTATCGAGAGCGGAAAGTTCATTTAAAATATCACTCTCAGAGATATAAAGAGATCCCATGTTAATGGAAGAGTTCTCGAAAGTCGATTGACTCACAGATTTATGTTCATAAAGAAAGTTCGATTGGAAAAAAGTAGCAAACATATTGCAAATACATTTTAAGTCGCTGCTTACATTATCTTTAAACTTCATAGTAAGTGGGAGGCCAATTGATTTCCTTTTCTTGTTTAGAAAAGCCCAAAAAGCTTTAGGGTTGGTTTTAATCTTTGTTTCAGTGGATAAAACGTGCTGATGATATAAAAATCTTTTTAAGAATTCATACTCTTTTCTCAATCGACAGAATGTATCACGATTGCGTGGATCATATAAACTCTTCCTATAAACACGTTGCATTTCTTTTTTTAGATTTGATAATCGTTTGTTGAACCAGACCGGCTTATTTGAACTTAAAACTTTTTTAATAGGAATACATTTGGAGAAAACGTCCTCAATTATATTCCTGAACAAAATATAAATATCTTCCAAAGATATTAGCCGGCCTATAGCCTTCTAAACCTATTCTATGCTTCGTGACGGCAACATAGGGTATTCGTCTTGAAGCAGTGGAGCCTCCACTTCTGCAGTGAGTTGGCCATTAAGCAATTCATTAGAGTACACTTTCCATCGCTTTGTGGATCGGTGATCAGATTTCCCTCTCCGTCCTTGCAGTATTTGCAGCGTGATGTGTACTGCGTCATGTTTCGGACGGATTGGTAGAACTTCCGCGCTGGTGCGGACCACGCTCTCGCTTTTTTCTATTTCACAGATTAAGTTCTTCTCCCAGGCTGATTTTTTCTGTCTGTGAAGCCGTTTTTCTATTCTCTTAATATTCTTTTTCGCGTGCCCGCGTTCTTTCAGATTGTTGCATTGCTCGGTACGCAACATTCTTAGGTTCAGTCGCCAGCTTGCCTTCATAATCAAACCAGTCGTTCCGATTTCTACGACTGCTGCCTAAGATTGAGTTGGCAGTACTAATGACAGTATTCTTAAGGCGTGTCCACTTCTCATCTACGCCTAGCATACTGGCTCCAGGACTTATTCTTCCTAAATCAAGTGATTCTAGGGCGAGTCCCAACGCATTACCAAAGGTGTTACTGGCATTTTCATTGCGCAGGGCACCCGTGTTGATTCGAACCTGATCGGCGGATGCAATACGTCTTCGGAAGGCAATACGCCCTCGGAAGACCAAACCAACAAGATAGTGATCCGAGTCGATATTGGCGCCTCGGTACGTTCGTACCGTCATCAAGTTCGAATAGTGGCGACGGTCTATCAACACGTGGTCTATTTGGTTACGAGTGACTCCTTCAGTTGATACCCAGGTGGCTTTGTAGATATCTTTTCGCGGGAACCTAGTACTCGCAACGACCATGTTTTTCGATGCTGCCAATTCTAAGACTCGAAGTCCATTGTCATTAGTGTTCTCATGCAAACTATGGGTGCCTGCGTAATGCCTGAATACCGGCTCCCGACCTATTTTTGCGTTCAAATCCATAAGGATGATGTTTACGTCATACCTTAGACAGGCATTTAGGGCCGTCTCGACTTGTTCGTAGTAAGTCCCTTTACTTTTCTGATGTTCGTAAATTTGACTCGCATGCAAAGGGTGCATAGTCTTTCGCTTATAGCGTTAAAGCCGATGATGGCAGACTTCATTTTTTCGCTGA
Source organism: Baccha elongata (assembly GCA_951217065.1). Classification (NCBI taxonomy): domain Eukaryota; kingdom Metazoa; phylum Arthropoda; class Insecta; order Diptera; family Syrphidae; genus Baccha; species Baccha elongata. The sequence continues at coordinate 86,326,907 of OX578274.1, forward strand.
CTAGAAAGCCTACCCTGAGCACATAGTTTTGTATGACAGCTGTAGTATACGTCATATTCTTTCTTCTGTAAAACACCATTCCCTGCCATCTGATTTCTTGCAGTGCTGTTATGTGAGCTTTATATTTTGACAGGGCATCAGCTAGCTGCTGAGCAGCTCGCGCTCTATAAAGCGATCGTACGTTCCATAAGAAAATTCGTAAATCGTTTTGCCGTTTTCGTTGCGTGGGTTGTCGTCGTGAGATCAGTCCGTTTCCGAGGCTTGTTGTCGGGTTCGTAATTCTTAATTTTACGGAACAGGGAATTAACCTGTTGCCAACCTGAGGAACCAGCCTGATCATATTAGCCAATTTTTTTTTAAAGACTTGTTACTAGCGGCCGCCGCGAAGAGGCTATGATCACACTTCCAACGGTCCCGAATAGTTACGGCACGTGCATGTTTTCGTATGCTACATGTTATTCCCCCTATTCGTCTGATGGCTGACCGCCTAAGGAGGGCAGTATAGGTAATATAAGTACGGTGACCGTTCGTCCCGTATTTCCCATGACAGTCCTTTATTTGATTAGCCGATCCCGAGTTTTTATTTAGGAATTACAGTTACGTACAAATGTGCCGTATTCAATATTCAGTCCCGTATCAGTTTCGTATTTCCATAGTCATTTTAAGTATTATGTATATTATTTAAACATTGTATTATTTTGCAGAACTCAAAGTTTTATGTCAATAAAAAAGTAAGTGAAGAAGAAAACCTGCCTTTTAAAAAGAATGTATACGTACATATATAGATAAGGCGGCCAACCGTCCCTCATTGAGGAGGACCATCCCCCAAATGGAGTTGTAATCCCCCATAGCGAAAATTAATAATATAGTCCCGCAAAACCACAAAATCGTCCCCCATTGCCCCTATCATTTATAGATTTCCATGTCTCATCTACTTGAATCACTGTACGTTTATACGTGTCCACTACACTTCTACTAAAGAGAAAGAAATTTTCTCTGGAAATTCTATTAGTGTCTGTCTGCCACTCGGTCTGCATCGTCCAAATCACCCCATTCATATACCCATCAGAGCAGATAAATCAATACGTTGATTTCCACTCTTTTAAATAGTGTGTCTGGAAACGTGTGGTCCATAATATGCCTAAAGAGTTTTGTTGATGTGGAAACTGGAGTTTACTGCTACAATGTACAGCTCGTATCTGCTGGAAAACATGATAAGGAGGAGATCTGCCCTTCCAGAAAAACTGAAGTCTGCTCTTGAAGAGGAATAGTATAATTTAAACGGTACCATGCAACAATCCTGATTAAATGCATATCCAGGTGAACTAAGGCTTTGTTAGATGTTCGGTAAAGCAATACCCACTATTGAAGTGAGGATACTCGTTGGAAAAAAAATTGAAATAAAAATATAAAGTGTGCATTTTCCTTAATTTATGTCTGGTTTCTAAGTTTTTTACTTTTTTATATTGTCGTGTTTTGTTTTCTTAGTTATAGCAAAAAAGTATCAACAAAATACATTTTTTTAACTATCTTGAAAATGCTTCGAGGTGCACAACTTTTTTTGTAACTCAGTATTTGATAAAAAATATTAAATTAACAAATAAAATGTTTTCCTTTTTCACACTCACAATCCAATCTCAAACTTCATTCCCACTCTCTGTCCACGAGATTGTCCCCCATCAGCTTTTCATAAAGTTGGCCACCTTATATATAGGCAGTAAATTTGTATGTGTAAAATAAACTTAAAAATAAAACTAAAATGAAGTGTAAATATATAACCTTTACTATTTATAAAAATTATTTGAGCCATTTTCGAGAAAATATGGAGCACTAAAACTGTTTGATGGGAGATACGAGGTATCTACAACCAAAAATTACTACACACTAAGTACTTCACGTTTAAAATTAAAAGACACGACTGGGTCGCCCGAACTTGCTCTTGAAGAAAGTTACCTTCTAGTTAACGATGTAGTGATCCACTACATGCGACTCATCCCTTACCATTGGTATGTCTATTTTCACTCCCAAGCCACCGCATAGAATTTCATGTTGAAGATATTCTTTTTGTTGCGCAAACGATCCTCATGATCATCATATCCAGAAACCCATAGCGCCGCCTAAACACTGCAATTAATTAATTGTCGCCTGTTGTCATCTGAAACCACTGCGCCAGATACACAACTATATGGGACAGTGCATGGCAAACGCAAAGGGAAAGCACGAGCTTCATTAATAGGTCATCACCCAAAATTCATTGATACCTTACACTGCAATTGTCAATCGCTATTGTCGCTCGTTGTGTATCTGAACTCGATATAGCTATGGCTATAGATACAGATAAGAGATACACAACAAATGGAGCCAGTATGAAGTGCATGAGTTATTATTTAATGGTGTAAATGACCGGAGTCTTTTTAGCTACGTTTGGATATGTATGCATTTTGGGTATCGATATCAATTGGCAATAAAAATTGATATTTTACGACGAGAACGCATTTTTTATGAAAATGCATGATAATGCATTTTCATGGGACAAGTGTTAAAGTATGGTTTGTGGTGGGGATGGAAATCGACATGCAAATTTGGGTTATTACATGGTGGCAGCGGTGGGATCCATACAAAAGTGATCTCCTACAAAAAAAAAAAAAAAAAAAAAAAAAAAAAAAAAAAAAAAAAATCCTACTCTACAGAAGACCGCTCTTCTGATGCGTGGCTGGAGCTAAATACCAGCCAGTTAAAAAAGTTACAAGTGAAAAAAAAACACAAAAACAAAGACCTGGCGAATTTCTTACACAGGACGCGGAGGCAGTGAAAATAAATTTAAATCAGTGAAAATATTTTTAAATCCAAAGGAATTCCAGGTCAACTACAACAGGCGACCAGCCAGTTAAAAAAGTTACAAGTGAAAAAAAAAAAACACAAAAACAAAGACCTGGCGAATTCCTTACACAGGACGCGAAGGCAGTGAAAATAAATTTAAATCAGTGAAAATATTTTTAAATCCAAAGGAAATCCAGGTCAACTACAACAGGCGACCAGCCAGTTAAAAAAGTTACAAGTGAAAAAAAAAACACAAAAACAAAGACCTGGCGAATTCCTTACACAGGACGCGGAGGCAGTGAAAATAAATTTAAATCAGTGAAAATATTTTTAAATCCAAAGGAAATCCAGGTCAACTACAACAGGAACAGCTAAAGCAGCAACAACATCATCAGAAGCAGCAACAACAACAAAAAATAAAAGCAGCAAATTATTTAAGTAAGAATTAAATAAAAAAAACATATATATATATATATATATTGGGACATCTTTTTCCTCCCATTTTTTTTCTTCTTCCTCCCCTCCCCCAAATAATTTTTTTCTTCAAAATTGTCAAGACACGACGAGACCTAAAACGGTTAGAAAATTTTCTTTTTCTTCCTTTTAATCTAATAGAATCCGAAACAATGGCTTTTCAGGTCAATATTAGTGACATTTTTAATATAGTGCCGACCTTCAATGGTGACCCGAGTGAATTAAACAAATTCATCGCATGTGGGAACATCTTGTTCTCGTCATGTAAAAAAGAGGAACATGCAACATTCCTCGAAATTGTAAAAACTAGGCTACAAGGTCTGGCCTTCGAACTAATACAGTTCAATTCTTTTACAAAGTGGAGTGAATTAGTAATTAAACTAGAGGAAGAGTATAAAGAAACCAAGACTCGTTTTGTCGCCCAAAGTGAACTTCTGGTGGCTCAACAAAACACCAAAGAGTCAGTTAAGGAATTTGGGGACAAAATATCAAAACTATTAACCTCCCTTAATTCGGCAACATTCGCAGATACTAGTGATGCCTCCATCAGGAAGTACCTGGTCAACGAGAATGAAAAACTGGCTATACAAACATTTGAGGATGGTCTCTTGAATCCAAACTTACATTTGATGGTTCAAGCTCACGGGGAAAAGAGCTTGAAAAATATAATAACTTTCGCAGAAAACCATGCTGCAAGAATAGATAGGCCGATGCCTACCTATAGAAATAAACCCCCCTTTACAGCCAAATTCACCCTCAAACTTTTCCTTCCGACCCACCTGTCAAATTTGCGGGATCTTGGGACATTCTGCCCAAACCTGTTACCGCAACAAGACCTTACCTAACATTACCCCAAAAACAGAAGTTGTGAAATGCAATTATTGCAATAAAAGTTATCATATGGAAAGTGAGTGTAGGCTTCGAAAACTACACTCACAAACAAACCAAGTAAATCCAAATAACCCTTTTAAAAATGACAGAAAAACTGGTGAGCAACGACAGGTGAACTTCCACCACGTAATGCCAGAAAGCAATTTTTCTTATTATTATGTGGGAAACGACACTTGTCGGGTCGAAGAGATCGGCTATCCTTCCCGACAACAAGTTCAGGCCGACATACACCAAACCCAAGAGTAGTGGCAAGCATAATCATCGAATTGCTCCCCTACAATGATTTGACCATAATTAGAATTCCATTCACAGACGGTAAGAATAGAAGTCTTGTTATCGACACTGGTGCTGAAATAAGTATAATTAAAACACCTACAGCCAAACCCATAAAAAACAATAAAAATAACATAACAATTTCAACCATGGGCGGTCATAAGGTAATGAGTACCAGTGTTGTGAATGAGTCTCTATGGGTCGGCTGTGATGATGACAAAATTATAGTTAACCACCCCTTTCATATTCTAGATGTATGTACCGACATGGATTTTGACGGCATAATAGGAAACGATTTTTTAAAAAAATATTCATGCGTACTTAGCTACGATCAAAATTTTATTAAGATCTTTCCCTTCATTTATGATCAATCTACCGCTATGATACATAATTTTGGGAAAGTACTGAGTACTATTCATTATCATAAAGCGGGTGTTTCCGCTAATGTATCAAAAGCAAATAGAGAAATCCATTCGGTACCCAAATCTGTAACATTTAATGGAACTAAAAATTTGCACAAAGATTACTCAATTCAAGTCAAAACTGACCTTCAAGAAGATTGTACAATCGAAGGGTCTAACCATACTGGCTCTAACTCCTTTCAATGTCATACAGACAATAGTGTAGGGGGTACTGAAAAAGTATGGCAATCGTTGAATGATACCGCCTGTTTCGGGCTTGCCTACGGGTCGGATCAGACGATTCATCAAAACAAGACTACGATAAAATTGTTAGCAAACCACTTCCTAAGGAAAAAGTTATAAGTACAAAAATTAAAAATAAGCCTATGGTAACAAAAACCATAGCACAAAATGATATAAACCCAGCAGAAAGTAAGACTGGGATAGCAAAAATAAATACATAACACTTGTGCAACGTAGTCAGCAAAGGATAGAAGTTCCATTTAATTCCAATAAATCACGGGATATAGTAATAAAGAAAAAAGAAATAATCCCAGGGGTGTATGTAGGTGAAACTATAGTTAAACCTGAAAAAAATAAAATAAAAATATTATTAATGAATTCTTTAGAAGAAAAAAAAAAACCTTCATCCAAACGACTTAAATTTAGAATGGGATACTCTTGACAACTATAATATTATTTCAGCTGATAGTCATATAGATCGTTTGCAGAAGAGGCTATCAGATTTACAAACAATTATAAAACTGGACCATTGCAATCAAGAGGAACAAAAATCAATATTGAACATCTGTAGAGAATTCAATGATTTGTTCTTCCTCAAAGGTGACCACCTTACTTACACCAATCCAATGGAACATAAAATAATAACCAACGACAGTAAGCCCCCATTATTCTTAAAACCCGAACTTCCCGAAAGTCAGAAGCAAGAAATTCACAAGCAGGTAAACGAAATGATTGATGATTCAATTATACAACCTAGCTTCAGTCCCTGGAACTCACCTCTCCTCTTGGTTCCGAAAAAATCTGGTAACGATGACGAAAAAAAATGGAGAGTAGTCGTAGACTTCAGAAAATTAAATGAACAAACAATCGGAGATGCATACCCATTGCCAAATATCACAGACATTTTCGACCAGCTAGGTCAGGCAAAATATTTCAGCACCCTTGATTTAGCCAAAGGGTTTCACCAAATATTGGTAGCCGAAGCTGATAAAGAAAAAACTGCGTTCAGCACGCCATTTGGTCACTATGAATATAACCGTATGCCATTTGGTTTGAAAAACGCCCCTGCTACGTTCCAACGCCTCATGAATAATGTTCGCATGGGACTGCAGGGTATCGAATGTTTTGTTTATGTAGATGACATCGTCATCTATGGGTATGATCTTGATAGCCACAACCGAAAGCTCGTTAACATTCTGAAACGTCTAAGGAAGCATAATTTGAAACTCCAACCAGAAAAGTGTAACTTTCTTAAAAAAGAATTAATTTACTTGGGGCATATTATTTCAGAAGAAGGAAGCCTGATCCCGAAAAGATCAAGGCAGTTAGAACATTCCCCGTGCCCAAAAAGCCAAAAGATGTTAAATCATTTTTAGGTTTTGTGGGATACTATCGAAAGTTCATTCCCAATTTTGCAAATTTATCCAAACCAATGACAAAACTTTTACGAAAAGACGCTATCTTTAAATGGGATGCCTTCTGCGACGAATCTTTCAGAAGTTTAAAACAAAAAATTATAGAACCTCCCATACTTTCTTATCCTGACTTTTCTAAAGAATTCATTGTTACTACTGACGCTAGCGATATAGGTTTAGGGGCGGTTCTTTCTCAAGGTCCGATTGGACACGATAAACCAATCTCATTTATAGGTCGAACCCTCAATGATCAAGAAACAAGATACACAACGTCGGAAAAGGAGTTGTTAGCAATTGTTTATGCACTTAAACAGTTTCGACCATATATCTATGGACGAAAGTTCACTATTTACACAGACCATAACAATTTACTATGGTTAATTGGACAAAAAAAACCCACATCCAGATTGGATTGTTACGATGGCGCATCTTGATGGAAGAATACGACTTCAACATTATTCACAAACAAGGTAAATGTAATGTCATCGCAGACGCTCTCAGTAGGGTAAAAATTAACAACGACAGTAAGGTACTGGTGACAACCCGCAACCAAGCTAGAAATCAAGTAAGCCAAGTAAATATACAAGATGATGAGGTAGAAAATATAGAAGTCTTGTCAACCTTAACAATCTTAACATACATTTTTCAAAATCAAAACAAGGTCGTTTACGTTTTTACCAATGAAAAGATATTTTTAGATAATATCGAGTCGATAAAAACGGTACTTTATGAATTCCATGACTCCCCCCTCGGAGGTCACCAAGGCATAACAAGGACTATAAAGAAAATTAAGCAACAATATTATTGGCCAACAATGAACAATGACATAAAAAACTATATACTACAATGTAAATCCTGTCAGACAAACAAGTTAATACAGAATCCCCGAGTTCCCATGAAGATTACTACAACAAGCTCAACTCCGTTCGAAAGAGTAGCTTTAGATATTGTAGGGCCTCTTCCAATTAGTTACGAGAACCATAAATATCTCCTTACCTTCCAAGATGACCTGACCAAATTTACTGAGGCTATACCACTAGAAAATGCAGAAGCCTCTACAGTAGCTAGGGAGTTTGCCGAAAAAATTTTATGTCGCTTTGGATTTCCTGAAGCACTCCTAACGGATCAAGGCACGAACTTTCTCAGCCAATTGTTTAAGGAAATTTGCAAACTTCTCAAAATAAAAAAAATTCAAACTACTCCATACCACCCTCAAACTAATGGTGCACTTGAACGTAGCCACCGCAGACTAGCCGAATATCTAAGGCATTATGTGAATCGCGATCCCCTTTCATGGAACACATGGATCCCATACGCAATTTTTGTGTTCAACACAACCCCACATAGCAGCACTGGCTATACGCCACACCAACTATTGTACGGTTATCCGGCCAGGATTCTAGCTATTCTTGGAAGAAATCCGCAACCTACCTATAATTATGAAAATTACTACAACGAACTAAAGTCCCGATTACAGCACGGATTCCATATTGCCAAGGAGACTTTAGTAGGTAATAAAGAAAAGTCAAAAAAATATTATGACAAGCATTCGAAACCAAAAACATTTAATGTAGGAGACAAAGTTCTTATCAAAAACCATACAAGAAAGAACAAATTCTCTTCTCTATGGGAAGGACCATTTGAAATAACAAAAATTATTTCCGACGAAACGACGGAAATAACTATAAGAAACAAAACGAAAGTAGTACACAATAATGATCTGAAGCCCTTCATGGAATAATCCCTAAACAAAAAAAAAAAAAATTGGCCTCGTAAATAAAAGTAATAATTAGATAATATATTATTAATTGTATTCCATTGAAGTATTTTAGTTTGAGATTTTATAATCATTTAGTTTATAAAGCAAGTAAATCGTTCCCCTTTGTTCATACCTGTTCAAAAAAAAAAAAAAAAAAAAAAAACAAAAAAAAAAAAAAAAAAAACAATAAAACTACTGCGTCAGTGATAACAAAAGAATACTTTTCATCTTTCTTTTCCGCTCACCTACCCATTACACAGTCGCACAGAAAAAAAAACTGAGTAAATATACAATCATTTTTTTTCAGAACATGAAGTTCACAATTCTCCTCCTTGGCCTTCTGAGTATTACTTATGGGAATTTGATTATAAGCCAAATCGAACAAAAGGCTGGTATTTACTTTGAAGTAATAGGACCCGCCGAGTTATATACTCATGAGTGGAAACTCATAGTGTATTATGACTTGGAGCATTTGACCAAAGCACTTGATGAGGCATCCACAATTATCACCGAAATCACTAATATATGCCAACAACTTAAGGATAAAGATCAGTTTAAAATAATATGTAATGCAGCATTATCTGAAATGCACCACTTAATGCAAGACATCGGAGTGAAATATAGTCTTTTGAACCCACATTACCGACAAAAAAGAGCATAATTCAATGCTGTAGGCATTTTAAGCAAATCACTCTTCGGTACATTGGACGAAGAGAATGAAGACCATGTGGTATCTCTTGTTAAAAAACAAACTCTTATCCTCGAAACAACCAAGAACGTTTTTAGCAAGTCAGAAGCAGCTATCAAAAATCAAATGATGGTAATCAACTCTAAATTAGATTATACAAAAAAAATGTTGGATAGACTGATTAATACGACAAACATTGTCGCTTTCACTGAATTGGAATCCCTCACATCCTTAGTCACACTCATCATTGTGAGATACCTAAACGCATTAGACGATATACTTGATTTAGTTACAGACGTAACCCATGGCAAACCTCACCCATCCATTATAACTCCTGAGCAATTTGAAGTAGTGTTAACAAAAATTAAACAAGAACTCCCATCAAACACAAAATTACCTAGTACTCAGATAGATAACAACATTATATCTCTTTATAAAATGTGCACTACCAAAGTAGCAATCCATGATAACAAAATAATATACGAAATTAAAATACCAATTCCGTTTGTTGAAAAATATATTTTGTACAAAAGTATTCCTTTGCCAACTATACATAAAAATAACTTCGTGTTCATACACCCTACCTCTAATACATTTTACTCGATTACAACAAAGAAAATTACTATCTATTAAATACAGCAGAGTTATCTCTCTGCAAATCCCAAAATGATAAATTCATATGTCCCCTTACACATCCATTATTGAGTACTAAATCAGAAAACCCACAATGTGAAATCCAATTGCTAAACAGAATATCAGTTATTCCCAAGTCATGCGAAATAAGACAATCCAACCATTCAACAGTATGGATCCAACTATCGCAGAAGAATAAATGGATTTTCTCAGCTTTTAATAATTATTATATTGACGAAATATGTGACGAAAACATAACCTCATATAATTTACACGGTACGGCCTTAATAGAAATCAAAGGGCATTGTTACCTTAAAAACAAAGACATGACAATACACACTTTTGACGAAAATTCTACAACAATTAGCAAATTTTACATTCCTCCGATAAACATTTCAAAATTACTTATAAATAATACTTCAAGTTTACCAAAATATCCCAACAACTTAGCCATTATTAAATTCTCTAGCCATGAAGACTTAAAATTAGTATCTGAACAAATAAGCGAGTTAAAAGCAGACGAGGCAAAACCGCTGACAAATCTTAGTGAACATCACGTTCATCATTATATACTTATCTACCTTATTTTAATTCAAAACCTGAACCCTCTCCAAAATTTGTCCTACGCCAATATCCCAAGTAACCAATAAAATATATATACATAAATATAAGATTGTTAAAATAAAAAAAAATAATCTAAGTAACCAATAAAATATATATACATAAATATAACATTGTTAAAAAAAAAAAAAAAAAAAAAAAAAAAAATTATAAAAACTAAATAAGTTAATATAAAAACAAAAAAAAATGTTTAAATTATTAATATAAAACTTCATGTTAAAAATTTTTAAGATAAATATTTTACATTTTTACGTATTTAAATTTTTATGGTACATTTATATTGTCAAATTTAAAAAATTATATCTTTTAATTAAACAAAACCTACAATGCAATTTTTATAAAATGTAATCTTTTCATCCTTTCGCAACTTTACAGAAAATTAACCTCTTCAAGGTATAATTTTCTTTCTTCAAGGGGAGCGGGATGTAGTGATCCACTACATGCGACTCATCCCTTACCATTGGTATGTCTATTTTCACTCCCAAGCCACCGCATAGAATTTCATGTTGAAGATATTCTCTTTGTTGCGCAAACGATCCTCATGATCATCATATCCAGAAACCCATAGCGCCGCCTAAACACTGCAATTAATTAATTGTCGCCTGTTGTCATCTGAAACCACTGCGCCAGATACACAACTATATGGGACAGTGAATGGCAAACGCAAAGGGAAAGCACGAGCTTCATTTATATGTCATCACCCAAAATTCATTGATACCTTACACTGCAATTGTCAATCGCTATTGTCGCTCGTTGTGTATCTGAACTCGATATAGCTTTGGCTATAGATACCGATAAGAGATACACAACAAATGGAGCCAGTGTGAAGTGCATGAGTTATTATTTAATGGTGTAAATGACCGGAGTCTTTTTAGCTACGTTTGGATATGTATGCATTTTGGGTATCGATATCAATTGGCAATAAAAATTGATATTTTACGACGAGAACGCATTTTTTATGAAAATGCATGATAATGCATTTTCATGGGACAAGTGTTAAAGTATGGTTTGTGGTGGGGATGGAAATCGACATGCAAATGATTTGTATAAATAGGCAAAGGATGATGAGGAATTTTTTCAGAGTTAATACTTCCATCAAATAAGACTGCAGTCAAAGCATTGAGACAGCGGGTCTTATTTTGAAAACTATAATTATTAATACTTACTAAACACTGAGGTCACAGCCAAAGCATTAAGACAGCGGGCCTCTTTGTTTCAATAAAATTAATTATAAAACTAAAAAAGTATTTTCTTTGACTCTCCCCAACGCACTCTTCTCCTAATTTAATAGGAAAGCACGGTGTGAAGCGCAAGCTTAAATTTGGGTTATTACAACGACTTGAAAATAAATTTGACCAGTTTAAAAAAAAAAGTTTATTTTAATTTCCAAAAACAAATTTTTTTTCAAAAAATACTATTTTTATGCCATGTTTATGGTTTATGAACCTTACATATTAAATTTGAAACTAATCGGTTCAGCCGTAGATTGTAGGTACTTATACAACCAGACAGACAGACAGACAGAATTTCCGGACCCACTTTTTTCGACCTCTCTATCATCGTAATGCCATGTTTGATAAAAAAAAATTGTTTGCACGAATGCATAATTTGCCTTATAGAAGGTACCTATAATCGCAAGTAAAAATCACTCAAATCATTTATATTGCAGATCCAGTGAAGAGAAAACCGCACATTCGCACACACCCACTTATCCATGGACGCACATATACGCACATAAAATATCAGTTTTGCTTAATGCCTCGAATTTTTCGTCCCAAAACCAATACTTGTTTTTTGGGCAAATAAACAAAATTAATTTGAGTTATAATTCTCCCTCTGGTGACTTTCTTTTTTTCTGTCCCGGTCGTCTTTGATCTTTGTCTTTGATTCGTGCAAAAAAAAAGTTTTGAAATAACAATTAAATATGACATTACGATTATAGAGAAGACGAAAAAAGTGGGTCCGAAAATTCTATCTGTCTTCTGTCTCGGCACCTACAGCCTAAAGGGGTGGACGATTTATTTAAAATTTGTTTTTTATGAAATTCAAAAAACTTGCATACTCACTTATTTTAACAAAAATATTTTCAAAAATTATTTTAAAAACATTTTTTTTCAAAACCGATTGAACGATCATACTTGTAAAACATGGATTTAGAACTTTTAATAAAATTTCATACGATTTTTGTAAAAAATCCCGATTTTAAAAAATCCAAACAGTACCTACGAAATTAAAATCTCGAATTTTATGTAAATTAATTCTTTCTTTTCCCTCGAAACTATAATCGAATTATAACTTTTTTGGTATTAAACTATTCGGGAATTTTTCAGTCGGGATTTTATCATTCGGGTTTTGGTAGTCGATATTTTGTCAGTCGGGATTTCGTACTCGGGATTGCAGTTGTCGGAATTTAAGGTCGGGATTTTCTCAGTTAGGATTTTGGGAGTTGGGATTTCGTACTCGAGATTTAGACTAGGAATTTTTGTTGCTAAGATTTTGTCAATCGGAAAAGGCATAATAAACATCCCCTATTGCAAGTTAATAATGCAATGATGTGCTTGCTTGACCGCAGTTTGGGAAGAATACGATAACTTTGGCGCCAAGAATTGATAACCGTTTTTTGTAGAACAGTTTAATACAAGCATTTTTTACTATTTGTGTCTATCTCCCTCCGTTCGGGCGGGAGGGGCAATTTTATAAAAACAGTGCTAAAAATTTAAAACAAATATTAAAAAATAACGGTTATACTTACAACTAAGTTTTATATCTTTTTTTAAAGCCAATACTTTTTTCTGTTAGATGATTTTTAAATCAAGTGAAACCTATGCAGTCTTTGAAAAAACGGACTTTAAACTCAAAAATTGCGAAAAAAAAGGTAAAAATAAGATAAAGAGCACGATTTTTCAAAACTGCAAAATAAAATACTACTTTTTTTTATAAAATTCGTTGCTCATATTAATTTTAAATCATAAACTGAAAACAAAATGATTTTATGTTTTCTGGTTTTTGAGAAAATGGAAAATTACTAAAACTACTTTCTTATAAGAGTTTTCTTTTTGTTTTGGTATACGGTGAATGTTGTACGTAGGTTCGTTTTTGTAATGATGCTTGGGCATCTTTAAATGCAATAGAAACTTTGCATTCACCCAACCTCGCACCCACCCCACCTCGCACTCACCCCAAATCCTATAATGTGTCCAAGCAGGGGGGTTTCAGGGGGGGCAGCATGCCCCCCCTTAAATACCTCACTGTTTATAACGCCTTAATACGTAAGCAAGCAAAAAACAAGTATCCAATAAAAAAGTTGTTTTAGTAGTTTTCCATTTTCTCAAAAACCAGAAAACATAAAATCATTTTGTTTTCAGTTTATGATTTAAAATTAATATGAGCAACGAATTTTATAAAAAAAAGTAGTATTTTATTTTACAGTTTTGAAAAATCACACTTCAAAGTTTTTTTTTACCTTTTTTTTCGCAATTTTTGTGTTTAAAGTCCGTTTTTTCAAAGACTATGCATAGGTTTCACTTGATTTAAAAAACATCTAATAGAAAAAAGTATTGGCTTTAAAAAAAGATATAAAACTTAGTTGTAAGTATTACCGTTATTTTTTAATATTTGTTTTAAATTTTTAGCACTGTTTTTATACAATTGCCCCTCCCGCCCAAACGGAGGGAGATAAACCCCCCCACCAATAGTAAAAAATGCTTGTATTGATCTGTTCTACAAAAAACAGTTATCAATTCTTGGCGCCAAAGTTATCGTACTCGTGCCCGCAGTTCTTCTTAAAAAAGTTTTTTTCGGGAAAGGGAAGAAGAAAATCAACTAACCATAACCAAACAACCAGAGACGGTAGAGTAGTTTACGTGAGGTATTCTTGACTACTACGCGATTAAATTCGTGTAGTCATGGCAAAAATGCTTCCTACTTTTTGTGAAAACATAAGTAAGTCTGTTGCGTAATTGTGGTAGTTAATGTAGTTAACGTAAGTATTAAAATGTAAATGCTAAATAAATTTACACTAAACTAAATGTAGTACACGTAGCGCCAACTGTTAAAATATTCAGTGGGCTGCTGTCAACTTGAATGTTTTCCGCCTGAAAACTAAATTTGAAAGATTTGATGTTGTTTTAAAATGTATTGCAGTTAATGGGATTGATTTCACATAATAAAAAAGCATTGCACTGATATTTTAGTTTTTTTGCTATTTAATTTGACAGTAGAACCAATCTACATTTTGATAGTTAGCGTTTTGTGTACTTTATTTAATTTAGTTTTTAAAGAAAAGTAGTTTTTTGTCATCTCACTGTCAACACTTTTCATTTTCTTTCATTCTCTATGGTCTTGTTTTTGCTTGTGCGCTTGTGCCTTGTGTTTGTGCCTAGCAAGAAAAACCGAAGGATGCAACCGACAAATTTCGTTACATTATTTTATTTTTTAGAGAAGTTCACTTCCAAAAGTTGACTTTGAAATTAATTAATAAAAAATAAACAATAAAAATTATACATCTTAGGCACGTCAGCAAGACATAATTTAAAAAAAAACATGAAAATCGGTAAGATAATTTCAGAGTTCGTCGTGCACAACAACGTGACACGAGATTTAAATATAATAGATAGATATCGAAACAAGATTTTTTTATTTTCAATAATTGAATAATATTTAATTAGAAAACTAAGTGAGCTTTCTAATTAAATATTATTCAATTATTGAAAAACCCTTCTGGTTTTTTAACTTGAAACTAATTAGAGCATCGACAAATAAAATTGAATTTAGTACATCATTACCTAGTGGCGCCCAATATTTAAAAATAGTTTTTTGTGGTTACCTATCAATGGAAAAAAATTTATGCTTTTATCACAAAGTGCACAATCTTTGAGCTAAGCCTCCCACTATATGGGAAATCTCTGAAAAGCAACCTACCTCCAACAAATCGATCATTTTCGTCATTTGCGAGTATATCAAAACTCTATGTCCTTGGGCTTTTAATCTCGTAAGTAAACCGTCCAAAACAGTTAACTTACCAGCGTCGGAGACAAGAGTCTGTTTATCAGGAATCACAATAGAAGACCAACCATATTTAGGCCTGCATAGTTGCAGACCGTTGTGTACTAAGTTAAAGTCGCCCAGATTGTCACATTGCATGTGACGAATGTGTGCCCATTCTGCTGCTCGACTTTCACAACTAAGAAGAAAAAATAAATTACAGAGCAATTAATTAGTTCTAGAAAAGAAAAGATATTAGCATACCGGAAGCAAGCAAACTTACTAGGCGTCAAATTAAAATATGTATGTAATTATGTATTAAAGTTATGAATTAGAAGCTTGAGCTATTCTTTATTAAATGTTTAAATTTAATGGCGCAAAATTATAGTCAAAAACAAATATAGTTTGACACTAATTTCAGCCTAGTGTCTTACCCCCAGTTCCACAGTCAACGTTTAAACTCCACTTTTAGTTTAAACTGCAGTTCAACAATTAATTCGGTTTCAAAGTTTCGATTAAACCTTAAACTACGTTCAATTTTTAGTTTAAGTTAACCGAAACAATTCTGCCGTTTAAACTACAGTTCAGCTTCTGCAACCACTCCCCGGGTGACATTTAAATTAAAGAAAATTTATTTACAACATTGCAAAACATTACTTATTTTTAAGAAAATATTTTGTTTACTAACAAAAATTGCTGTTTTAAAATGTATTTGATTTGTGAAAAAGATTTTAAAGGTTAGCGACGAGAAAAACTTTATACTTATTGCGAATATGAGAAGCGCAGAAAAAAAACGAAACAAAAGAAATCTCAGACGTTTGCCAACAACAAAAAATATTTGTTGTTTGTTTCACGTGTTCTTTGCCTCAAAGAGAGTAAGGGAAGACAAGGAAAGATAGTTGAATACGAAAAATGCTGCCAGTTTCTTTGAATAAAATCTTGTTAAATTTCACTGTGAAACCGGACGAGTTGAATGAAAAATGTTAACTCTGTTTAACGTTCAGCTGAACTGAAATTTAAACGTTCAATGTGAATGTGTGGGTTATTTTTTTTTTTTAATTATTATTATTATTTATAATTTTGTTGTTATTTTTTGGGCTTTAGGTCAGTTAGTTTTAATTAAATTTTTTTATGACGTTTCGTCTATGATAATGGATATCATCAAGTGTTATTTATTATCTGAGGAGTACATCAAATTTTTTTGGAGCAATAGCTCCAAGGCTTTCGTCTCGACTATAAATATTTATTTTAATTAACAGTTGCATTCTGGCAGACGCCGTGTAAAGACGTGTTATTCATAGCTATAATTTAACACAGCTGTCAGTTTAAACCACGTGTTTAGAAAAAATTGAAAATTATTTAATTTTTCTTTCTGTTGATTATATTTACCAAATCTAAACAACCAAAAGTAAAAACAAAACAAAAAAAACATGAAAGGGGGTACCGACCCCCTCAAAAACCGGTTTATAGAGTTGTACCACGACGCCCCTCTTAGCCGGTTAAACAAAGACAAACGAAAAAAAAATTACGAAGATTTTCCCCCATTTCCTAAGCTTACAACCAACGACAACAACATACCTCGGTACATCGTCTTCTCGGGTCTAGAAAAAATTGGAAAGAAAAATATATCGACTCCATCCCAGTTAAAATTACATCCCATATCGCTCTCAACTCGGTTCAAGGCAGAATTTATTCGAAGTTCATTATAGAAATTCCGGAAAATGAGCTTCTCAACGAACTTAAAAGTCAAAAAGTTAACATTCGACTTAATACGTCGACCATCAGACATAAAAATTGGATGGTTAAATTGCAAAGTTGACGAACCCCATGAGATGTAACCAATGCCAAAAATTAGGACACACCAAAAAACGCTGTACAAACACATCCCTATGCAAAGAATGCTGTCTTCCTCCTCCACATGATGATTGCAATAGAATTTACTGCATCAACTGTAAAAAAGAAACACACACCTCTTACGACGCAGCATGCCCTTTGTTTCTGCGGTATAAGTCTGTAAACAAAATTAAAGCCGACCGGCGCTGTACAGTCCGGGAAGCCTGGGCAATATATAATGACAGCTCGTCTCTCCACCAACTGCCAACACCAACAAAACATCCCTTCGTCAAACCCACAATGGCAGAAATTATAAAAAATAGAATCCTAAATAAAACAAACAAACCAACCCAGCCCGACAATACAGTAACAACGAACGCATCATCTTCCCATATAAATATCCAACCTTCAACAACTAATTCTATCTTAAATTCCGAAGCTAACAAAGAAAAAGTAACACAAGAAAAGATCGCTAATCCTAACAGTCATACAGAAAATTCATCCATCTCTACACAACAACTAGGTTCCGACTTCAATTCTCCAAAAACACCTTTCCACACTTCCTCTATCCAATCAAACACAACAACAAATAAAACAAAACCAACTTTAAAAGAAAGAACATTACTTCTCCCACACCCACAAAACCTCTCACCAATCTCTGCTCTTACACAAAACCTTATCCAAAAAAATTGAATACTTCAAAGAAAATACAAGAATGGAATATGATGACGAAATATAATAACGTCAATACAAACCTTCATAACCAAGGCTCCGCTGATCAGGGATTGAATCGTCCGAGCACCTTACTGTGCTCCTACGCTTCAACATTTGGACAACGGAGTCACAAAAATAACAAACAACTTCCAAACTTCAATTTTTCACAATCTCTAAATTATTTCAGAGCTCTCCAATGGAATTAACAAGGATATATTAACAATTACGATGAGCTGAACATTTTAATCAAAGAACAATCGCCATGTGCTATATCTCTGCAGGAGACACATTGTGCTTTTGCATCTTCGCATATTGTACCAAAAACATACAAAGGCTATTTTCACAACTCTCCACAAAACACAACAAATAAGCAGGGCGTTGCCATCCTTATCAAAAAAGAACATCCCCCATAAGGAAATAAATATTAATTCCAACATTTTAGCCTAAGCAATTGAAATAAATTTACCATTCAAATTTACATTGATAAACCTTTATATCTTACCTAAGCAGTTATTTTCCAGTCAAGATCTAGAAGACATAATCAATCAAATCAATACACCCATCCTACTTACAGGTGACGTCAATTCCTGGAACACTCTTTGGGGTTCTCCCTCCACTTACTACAGGGGTACTATAATAGAAGAGTTTTTATTTAGGTCAGACCTTAACATACTAAACGACGGCTCGCCCACTCACTTTTCAACACACTCAACCTTTACTCATATCGATATAACCTGCTGCTCACCAAGCCATCCTCCCTTCTGCATCATGGTTCACACTTGATGATCTCCACAACAGCGACCACTTTCCGATAATTTGTAACCTTCAAACCGGCGCAACCTATCAATTTTATCCACCCTGCCCCAAATTTAAAACCGACATGGCTGATTGAAATAAATTTCAAGTAAGTGTCTCAAACTTTCTATCCAATAAAGCTATCTCCAACAACCCAAACAAGGAAGCCGCTCTGCTTCAAAGAGGAATAAGGTTTGCTGCCAATGTTTCTATTCCTCAAAGTCATGCTTTTCCAACAAAAAGAAAAGTACCCTGGTGGAACTCCACCCTAAAATCTTTAAGAGAAAAAAAAATGAAAGCTTGGCAATTTTTCAAAAAACACCCAACAAAAACTAACCTAATAGATTTTAAAAAATCAACCGTTTTATTTCGCAGAGAAGTAAAATCAAGTAAAGCCAAATCTATATACGAATTCACTTCGGCAATCAATCCCAGCACACCACAATCAAAAATTTGGAACAACATCCGTTGTCTAACAGGTGACCCCTCCCCCCGTTACATCAAATGTATCCTAACTAACAATGAAAAAACGCTCAATAAGTCTTTCTCCCGCCAGGGTTATCGATCTCAGTGTACCAGCAAAACAGCTAGAGTGCCATATTAATGAAGTAGAGCTCGATTGCTGCCTTAAAACCTTAAAAGGCAAAACTCCAAGTAGGGATCGCATCTCGTATCCTATGCTAAAAAACCTCCCTCAAGAAATCAAACGCAGACTTCTTAGTCTATATAACGACATTTTTGAAACTGGTATCATTCCGCAATATTGGAAATCTTCAACAGTCATCCCCATACCAAAACCAAAAAAAACAATTAATTCCGTCGACGGATACCGCCCCATATCCCTCATCCCATGCACATCGAAGGTACTAGAAAAAATAATCTCGAAACGCCTTCTGTGGTTCATTGAATCGCAGAATGCCACAAGCGCCAACCAACTTGCTTTTAAGCCTGCAGGAGTTGTACCGACGCGTTGCTACACATTGACCACCATATCTGTAAATCTCTTTCTGCTCGCAGTCACGTTACCTTACTTTCGCTTGACTTCGAAAAAGCTTTTGACCGGATAGACATTCACCTTATTTTAAACAAACTGCATTGATTGATTGATTGATTTGTGTTTATTTAGCATGAAAAAGCCATTTTTACATTTTTAATTAATTAATTCATATAATTAATAAGTAAATAAATAATTGATGATTTTTAATAATTATTTTTAACAAACATAAGTATAACATTTTTATATCTTGTAAGATTTGTTTCAATTTTTGCAGCAATTGGAAGACTGTTATAAATTTGTATTCCTTTGTAAAAAAACATATTTTGCGATCTATTATTAACGAACAATTGTACATTAAAATTATTATTGCTTCTTAAATTATAAGGTTGAACCTCAGCTCTTGTAGTTAATCTTCTTTGAAGATATTTTGGCATTAAATTATTTTTGATTTTAAATATAAATAATAATGAACTATACACAATTCTTTGTTTGATATTTAGCCATTTTAACATATTTAGCATATAGCTTATTGGCGTGTATCGATTACAATATAAAATTGACCTCATAGCTTTAATTTGTAATTTTTGGAGTTTTTCAATCATACCTGTAGTACCCAATAATAGTATCGTAGAGCAATACTCAAAATGGGGCCTAATTATGGTATTATATATTTTAATAGCCATTGAAATACATAATTTCTTTCTTATTCTGCGAAAGAAACCGATTTTTTTGGATATTTTTTTTTAATTGGGGCATTGGCCCAAAAATGTTTAATTACATTAAATCGTTTCTGTTAAATAGAAAAATGTCCACCAAAGTCAACAATATTTTTTCCTCTACCCTCCCCCTAAACAACGGTTTACCTCATCTTGTTCATAGTAGCTTTTGATGAAATCAGTGAAATAATATCGAAATATAAATCATTAAATCACTGCATATACAAAAATGTAAGACACTGCATGTTTGTCGTAAACTTTCTTGTAAATATGAACTTAATTTGAACAATATTGATATAGAAAACGTTACCAACTTAAAAATTTTAGGATTGCTTTTTAACAGTAAATACAGCTGGAAACCCTACTGTCTAGAATTAAAAAAAAGTCTAACTAATAGAACAAATATTATAAATTATCTATCAAGTAAAAAAACTTAATGTTCACATCAACACCCTTTGTAACATAACACGGACATTAGTACTAAGTAAACTCGATTACGGTTTATATTTATATGGAAGCTGTCCAAAAACTACAATGAACATCTTAAAACCAGTTTAACATCATGCAGCCAGGAGAAGCATAAATGCATACCGCACAACTCCAATCCAAAACATCATGGCAGAAGCTGGACTTCCATCTCTCGAACAAAGACAAGCCGAAGTAGTCATAAAACTCATACCCAAACTTTCATTTTCAAACAACTCAATCATAAACAGTGACATCATTTCCACAATTAATTTCAAGACAACCAAACGCATACCTTCAACCATTGCCAATGTGTTAAGTATTGCAAGAAAAACCGGCATACCTATGGAACTTTTCAAACAACGCCAACAAACTTCTCCACCCTGGTATGTACCAACCTCAATATTACTCGATCTATCCAAGTATCAGAAAAACAACACAAACAGCGTAATATTTCGTAAATTTTACCTCGAAATTACAACAAAACTCAAATCGCAGGGATGGTGTACTATTTTTACTGATGGTTCGAAATCAGACGCTAATACCTCCTTTGCAGTCACCTTCGAGAATAGAACTATATCATGTAGAGGTATTTTGCCACACTTGGCATCTATTTTTACCGCTGAAGCACTCGCTTTACAAGAAGCTATCAAAACGTCCCTTAAATCGCGTACAAAAACAATTATATGCTCTGATAGCCTTTCAGTACTCCACGCAATAAACAACCCAAATCACAATTCGGTTCTGATAAACAATATAAGGGAAAGCAGCATTAAAAACCAAAAAACACTTGAAATTATGTGGATTCCTAGCCACATCGGGATAGAAGGGAACGAATTTGCTGACCGCGAAGCAAAACTAGCTAGCAAATCTCCCGTCTACCTCTTTAATGTCTTCTCCAAGTTGGATCTTCAACGACATATTGAAAAAATCATCCTCAAAATGCGAACTGAAACCTGGCGATGCAACCAATCTCACTACTCCACCATAAATCCGGATTGTAAAGCCCCACTCTACCCGAAATCAACTACAAAAAATATGAACACCAAATTTACACGCCTCCGACTGGGACACACTATAACCACGCACCAACACCTACTTAAAAGGGAAAATCCACCATCCTGTACCTTATGTAACAACATTTTAAATATATCACACCTAGTTGACCAAACCACATGCAGTACTTCCGCACAATTACAAACCACCCTACCCAACAATCAAACAATCTACGAGGTTCTCAACACATTCGACCATGATATCATCGCTACAATCCACGATTACTGCACCAAAGCAAATCTTCCCATATAAATTACTACTAAAGATAGGGCTGAAAGCCTATGACCGCTATGCCCTTATTTTTTTTCAAAATATTTGCTTGTAATTTAAATTATGTGCAAATAAATAATAATAATAATAATATTTTAATTAAATTATTATTTTTTTTATATAATGTATTTTTATTGGTTTATTTTTAACATAGATAAGATTTTGTTAATAGTTTCCATAATTGCAACTGATGGTTCGCTCATTGTGATGAAGATGTTTTCGTTGAGATGTCGTTTTGCAAGTGGTGATGATAGGTAGCAAGTCCCAAACAAATGGTTCATGTTGAGTACTTCGCTGTTGCACTTAAAGCATAAAGGCTGAGGAAGTTTTTTGAGTAAGTGTTCATGTGTTATTGATGTGTGGCCGATCTGGAGTCTGGCGAAATTTGTTATATGAGGTTTTATAACAGATTTATGGTTTTATAACAGATTTATGGTACATAGGTTGGGTCTTAGTCGGGTTTATTTTTGAATAATGATGCGAGTAATTTTTCGAAGATTTT
Source organism: Baccha elongata (assembly GCA_951217065.1). Classification (NCBI taxonomy): domain Eukaryota; kingdom Metazoa; phylum Arthropoda; class Insecta; order Diptera; family Syrphidae; genus Baccha; species Baccha elongata. The sequence goes on from OX578274.1 coordinate 86,349,456, forward strand.
GTGCTGGAGCTGCGCTTGGATCGATCTTAGTAGGTCACGTTTGTTGAAGATGTCGTAAAGATACGTAGGTGCGGAACATGCAGCGTCGGCGGCTTTGTCTGCCGCTTCTTTGCCATGTATCCCTACGTGTCCTGGCACCCAAATCAATTTGGTTTTGCTTGATGTTTTTAGGAGAATGTACCTTATGCGGCTTATTTAAATACATTGGTTGCTGCCGTTCAGAGAGGCACGGAGCACAGATAAACTGTCATTTGCTGCTTGCGCATATCGTAATGCTTCAAAAATGGCTTGTGCTTCGGTAGTGAAGATTAATGAAAACTATAACAAACATCCTTGTTTGAGAATCAATCCATTTGCTTCGGTAAGTACAAAAGCAGTGCATAGCATATGTTTTTGAACCATCGGTAAAAATATAAGACCATTCTTTGTTCCTTAGATCTGTAGACAATTGAAGGAGTCTGACCTTAAAGTATTCGTTTCTGGTGTTTGTTTTGCTGTGGTTGCTTAGGTGTAGCATTATAGAGTTTAGATTAAGAGTCCATGGTGGTTGTGATTCTTGGAAGTTGGTGATTCGCTTTGTAGGTATTTCAAGATATGTACCAAGTTGGTATGAAAGGCTAATCGCGGATGGTATTCTTTTATTTGTTTTCCATTGTAAAATCTTGGGAAAGTCGTCGTCTATAACAGAGCCCGTTAAGAAAACGAATTTTGAACTGGTCTTATCCACCATGTTTGCGTAACGATCTTCAATGGTGGGGAGTTCTGCTTCTGTAAGAATACTTTTAATAGGAGATGTAGGGAAAGCGTTTATACTTCGCCGGACATTGTTGTTTTTGGAACGCTACCGTAGATGCACAATGCATAGTCAAATTTGTTGAGGATGAGTGATCTGGTTAGTTGACATAGTGTGGTGATGTGAGCGTTGCTTTTGTTGCATGATAGATATTTATTAATACTACACCTTGCAGCCAATGCTTTTTATAATGCAATGGTTTTTCCAATTATACTTACAATTAAATAATAAACCTATGATGTATACTTTTTGTACAGATTTAATAATAGTATTATTAACTTTAAGTATCGGTATTTTACAAGTTTTCTTACGGAACATGTGCAAAAACTTACATTTCTTTAAAGAAAAGCTGGTACCGGAGGTTGAAGACTATGCTAATATATCTTTTAATATGTTTGATAAAATAGTTTGAGCGAGATTTGGATCATTGAGTTTACACATGATGTGACATCATTCATCTGCGTAAATGCAATGTTCCAAATATTAATATTTGTGCATTGATATTATTTAGCTTAAATCATCAAAAGCTATTGAAAAAAGAATAACTGAGAGCGGTGATCCTTGGAAAAATTATTGTTAACTTTAACGCAGAATTTGCGTTAAAGTTAACTCTTTAAATTTATTAAACACAAGATTGATCCCTATGCAGTCGAAAGCCTTTTCAAAATCGAGACCGAGAATTGAAAAATTATTTCGAGCGGATAGTGCGTTAGATACGACAAAGTCAATGTGTAGTAATGAGCCACGTTTAGGTTTAAATGCAACCTGATTTTTATTAATTAGTTTATGTTTTTCAGTAAACCAGAGAAGCCGGTGAGCAACTATTTTTTCGACTATCTTTGAGGTAAAAGATATAAGGGATATGGGACGGTAGCCATCAGAGGTGCTAATATCTTTCTTGGGTTTGGGTATCGGGATTATGCATGTCGTTTTCCAGTTTTGTGGTATGACACCACAGTCAAGGATGTTGTTGTACAGATTAATTACCCTAGTGTTTGCCGATTGTGATAGGTTTTTGAGCACGGGATAGCATACGCGGTCACGACCAGGTGTTTTCCTATTTACGCTCTTGAGACATAGTTTGAATTCGCTATAACCTATATTTTCCTATGGAAATTGGGCGGCTTTAGTTGGGAATAGAAAGATATGGCCAACCTATGACATGAATGATTTAATAAAACGAAACAGAATAGACACGGCCAGGATCGTTGCAATCGTCACTGGCCATTGGCCAATAGGCGAACTGCATATACCTTTCAATAGCTACTGCCGTAGTTGTAGAAATCCGCTAGAGAAGGAAACTATTGAGCATTTCCTCTGCTACTGTCCGGCCCTGGCTAGGTCTCGCCTCCACGCATTCGGTAGCCTGTTTATCGACAACCTAAAAGTGCTGTCAAACAAAAGGATAAATGATTTTACCGCTTTTCTCAACAGCACCAGCTGGCTCTAACAAACCAAGCAATATCTTTATTTCAACTTTCACATTTGAAGTTTTTGAAACTTCCCTTTAGGACTGGCTTTTCGGAGTACCACTCTATTTTTGGCGATAGCATCAGATCACTGATTTATACCTGGTAGGTATAAATTGCCTTTGAACGGGCCTAGCCTCATATAGATCTAGTGTAAAGTTATTTGGCAGGCTATCAGTCCAAATGGAACCACCCAGCACACAGTGTGAGCTAAGTTCTTCCTTTGGGACTGCGGGCACAGACTAAAAACTGATCCCCTAAGCTTAACAGTTAATACCACTATATCACAAAAAATTAGGTCAAACGAGTTATGGTATCAAAACGGTGCTTTTTGGCGCTAATTGGGTTTCTTCAGAACAGTTGTTCTGCGCAACCGCCATTTTACCTACCTACCTAAGTTGGAAATGAGGATGGGGTTAGTGATTGATATTTTACTTGGATGAAGTCAGAAGGAAAATTAGTATCGTCTGAAGAGTTGGACCAGGTTTGTCCGAAAGTTTCGCAGATCTCTTCGAGAGTGAAGACTAAGCTCTGTGATGTGCTTAAGAACTTAATTGACTGTCGAACAGAATCACCCGTTATGCGTCGTATGTTTTGCCACATTGAAGATCGTGAAGAGTTTGGATTTATGGATGTTGTAAATTCATGAAAACTATTTTGCTTAGAAAGTCCTAATTCCCTACGGAAAAGGGCGTTTGCTGTTTTGAAGGATATAAGGTTTGGCTGAGTAGGGTGTTTTTTTTTAAAGTGGCCATGCATTCCTTTTTTCAAACCTCAGGGCAGCAAGTGCTGGGGATCACCAAGGCACTGTTAGTTTTCGGAATCTGGGATACATTTGCGGAATGCTAACGTTAGCAGCGTTTCGAACACTTTATAATATAGTTGCAGCTTCTTTGCTTATGTTTGTGCTGATTGGTTTTGATTCTAAGGAGAGTGGTATGGTGTTTCTATAAATATCCCAGTTGGCGTCAGTCTGTCCGATATCTAACCGAAGAAGGAACAGATCGAGATTGTTGGTGGAGTGTTATTGTTGTAATGATAGGATAGTCGTCGCTGTTATGGAGATCATCAAGAGCTTGCCAGGCAAGTTTTGCATATAGAGTTGAAGAGCAGCAGGTGATGTCGATGTTCGTTAAAGAGTTATGGGTGAAAAAATGCGTAGGTGATCCATCATTTAACAACACTAAATTTGAATTTGAGAAAATCTTCTATGACAGCTCCACGTCTGTTTGTGTAGGGGGATCCCCATAAAACACTCCATGTGTTGACTTCTTCAGCTAGGATTAATGGAGTGTCGATTTGCGAGACAAGGTTATGTAGGCACGGGAAAAAGCGCGTTCGAAAATTGCACATATGCTAGATAGCAGATTGAAAACCCACCAGTTTAATTATATTTCAATTCAATTCAATTTTTCAGGGACTTTTTATTTATCAAATTCTCATATAATTAATTTGTACAAAATATTCATTTTACATATTTAAGGTGCCGTCCGCCAGAGTGACAACTTAATGTTTGGAAAATTTAAATAATAAATAAATATAATTTAATAAACACAAAATTATGTATACATAGGTATGTAATGTATTTCTTATTCTTTTTTTATTTTTTTTTTTTTTTTAACATTTCTTCAACAATTTTTCTTCTGTAACGCAATGCTCAGCTAAGATCTTTGATAACTGCATCCAATTCTCACCATTCAAAATGATTAAAATTTCATTGACATTTAGTAAGTTTACCCCTAAGAAATGTAGCACATCTTCCTTTTCCCTCAAAGTCCACAAAAGCCTGGGATATCAGCTCTATTTGGGATGAAATTAAGTTGTAGCACTTCCGATTTAGTTTTAAATATATTGTAGATACAAGCAATTGAGAATTTTGGGTTAAAGTAGTTGAGACTACATAAGTTGTGCATAAGTTGAGCGTAAACAATTCTTTGTATTGAGTTTCTGGCTTTTATTTCACAATCTTTTCTCTTTTTTGCATCAACTGCGCTTATAAAGTCATAAGCTTTCTTATCCCAAACATCTAAGTTGTTCACGTGAAGATCAAAAGGAAATCCGCAATATTCTGCCAAACGTTTCCATTCAGCAAACCAAGAATTTTGTCTCCTTATTACCAGCATGTTTATTTTCTTGGGGAGTCTACTGTCATCCAGCTTTAGCGTTCTAAGTATATAATCCACTTGCGTTTTAAAAGTTAGAATAAACAACGGTGAAATTCCTGTTTTAAGAAGTAAGACGTGGTTACTTGTCGTAGTCGGAAGTTTAAAAGTTCTTTTTAAGAAGTAACGTAAAAGTTGTTCCACTTCATCATACTCTGGGGCCAACCCATGTCTGCGCTGAGTCGATATCCTTGTTTGCCATGATATATCTCCAGGTTGCATTCAGTGCGCTTTTTGATTTGGCAAGCTTTGACACCATGTGTTTCCTCAATGACAAGTTTTTTGTTATGATGATTCCTAGATAACTGTACTCGCTGACAATCTCGATATTCTGGTTTCCAAAATGCCACTTTTCATTTCGACAGTTTCTACCTCCTCCTTGGAGAAAGATCATAATTTTCGATTTTGTGAGATTAACCTGAAGCTTCCATGTGTCGCAGTAACTAGCCAGCCTATTGATCATCAACTGAAGTCCATGTGGTGTCTCTGCTAGTACAACTTTGTCATCAGCGAACATAAGATGACATACCCTTAAAGTGTCGGTCACGCTTACTCCACTCGTAAAAATTTCTTCAATATCATCAATATAGGGGGCAAATAGAAGTGGGTTAAGTTACATCCTTATCGGAGGCCAACTTCTACTTCGAAGTATTCTGAAAGCTCACAACCATTAATAAAGGCAGATGTTGTGTTAGCATACAGGCTTTTAATAATTTTGCCAAACTTTAAAGACATTCCCTTGTTATAAAGTTTTAGCATAAGTGCACGCCTATCAATGGTATCAAATACTGCTCTAAAGTCTATGAAAAATGCATAGAGTTTGCGTTTTCTTTCCATTGATGATTCAGCTATATTTGTAAGCGTATAGATTTGATAAACAGTGGAGTAGTTCTTTCGAAATCCTGCCTGGTTTTCACTCAATAGGTATTGAACCCATTTATATAACCGATTGTATAGAACTTTTGTAAGAATTTTCATTGATGAATTAAGAAGTGAGATACCTCTATAGTGTTCCGGGTAGTTTTTTTCTACTTTTTTGTGAATTGGTTTTAGTAACGCCTTATTAAATACTTCCGGGACGAATCCACACTCAAACAAGAGATCAAAAGCTATTCTTAGTTGTTCAGCGAACTCATTAGTACTTAACTTGTAAAATTCCATGGGAACTCCATCAGAACCTTTGCTTTGTTGTTTTTTGAATCCTGCAGTGCAATCTCGATCTCAGAATATGACAAAAGTCGATCCAGCTGGTCATTTTGTCGAAAGGGAACTGCAAACTGAAACGTCTTGCTTGAATTTTCCATTGTCATATTTTTTAAGTAATCTTTCAGCTTTTGAATTTCAATAGGCACCGTTACAGTTTCTGTACCTTTATTGTTCAATTCTCGTACTACTTTCTTAAATTCTGTTGCATTTTTGCATCCGGTAAATACTATTTGCGAGACTTTCAGCATATGTACGCCGTTTATCTTTCCATAGTTTTATAGAGTCACGGTTTGATACAATATACATTTGCCGCGTGAAATAATTATGTGGAGATTTTCGTAAAATCTTTCACCAAACAAAAGACTTTTTTCTCGCATCGGACAGCTCCGCATCAAACCACTTCAACCTATAATTCACACTTGATCTATTTTTTGATGTCGGTATCGATTTTAATAAAATATCGTTTAACTGTTCCACAGTAATAGCAATATTTTCAGAATTATTTTGGGCAGTTCGTAGATTTTCAGTCAGTGCACTTGTGTATCTATCAGCTTCCATTTAAACTTTGTCAAAGCTTCAGATGGTAGCGTTTTTTCCGGTGATTGTGCACTTATTGGTCGGCTTAATGAAATCTCGATTGGCATGTGATCCGAGTGAATTTCAGATATAAAGTATTATCTGAAATTCACTCAGATCACTCAAATTGTTTATTAACTCACACCAATCTATATCCGCAAGTGCATAGTCTATGCTAGCCAAGTGTGGTCGACGTATTTCCTTGTGCATATTCAGAGAATTGAAGCAATTCAGCCTCGATTCCTTCGTTTTGCTCTTAGGGGTCTTCCATGGGTTGATAACTTCAACTTGCCTCCGTATCGTGATCGGTTACAGCGGTTATAGCTTACCATCCCTAAAAAACCTCGTGAAGTAGCTGATGTCATCTTTGTGCATCAAATTGGATCTGGTATTACGAATTCTTCTGCAAGTCTTGAGGCAATGAGTTTAAACATCAACTCCTCACAGAACTTATGGCAGGAATGAACCCGTTACCAGAATGTTGAGGAACCTTAATGCAAACAGCAATATTTTTGATTATAGTCACAGCAAAAACGCACAAAGAAATCTTTTGTATGGTAGAACATCTATCTAAATTAAATTATAATATATCTGTAAATACATGTTTTTCATAAAAAGAGAAACTCAAACTGCAACCTATACTTATTTTAATAATTGCTTTCGCATGCTTTTCTTTATTACATCTTTTTTTTTTTCTTTTAGTTTTACTTTTTATTCTTTTCATAATTTTATATATTTTTAAACTGCTTGCATTAAGCAGACCCATTCTCCTAACTTTCTCCTAACTTTCGACGGTACCTGAGTGTTCATAAAAATTTGTTACTTTCAACATGACACAATAAATGACTTCATATTGTGCCGATACGACTTGCAACCGAATTTGCCGTCGTGCTCATTGAAATGGGCCCTAGCTCGTGCGGTATCTATGGGGGAAAGAGGCGTGGGATAATTCAATTTAATTTAATCTATGACTGAGCTTCCTTGAAGGCCAATAAAAGTAGTCTCCATTTCATTTGCGCCACCACTGGCACCAACTATATTCTGCGAACTGCAACCAACTTCACTTACAATCGTTGACGTTTCTGTCTTATTTGAAATTTCCTTCTGCTTCTATGCGATGTCCATTTTGTTTACTTTGCCTTTTTTTCATCTTCGATAATGTTTGTATAAGATTTATAAAAGAAATTTGGAGATAAATTAAGTTTGTTAGATATCAACTCTACACCATTCTCTCGGTCTGAAACAAAACCCGTATTATTGCACCATCGTACAACTACGCCATCAATTAAAAGTCTGTCGTCGCGTAATGAAAATCCAATTTGGCTTTGTGTTTTCGCAGTTGCAACAGCCTCCCGCGCCTTTGCATCATTGCTATGGGATACTCCCTGCTTTAATTAATCCCAGTTCCTTTTAGATTTTTCGACTTCTTAAGAACTTGGAAAGCATTTTGTTTATTGCTAAACTTTGCCAGAAAAGTCACTGTTCCGTTGCGGTTTGTGGTTAATTCTTGAATTTGTTGCGATGAAGTTATGGATTGCGAATTAGCCAAACTTTTGCATATATTTTCAACTTCAAGCAGTTGATTGTAGTTTTTCTTTTGCAATTTGAAAATTAAATTTGAATCAATCTTTTCAATTTCGTTTTGGAGAAAATCACATTTAAAACCCAGTTCCTTGACAGTCAGTTTAAGCTAGTCATTTTCTTCTTTAACTTCAGCCAAATCGTCTCCTAACTAGACTATATCATTTTTCGTTGCAAGATCATTGATCTTCGAATCAAACATCTTACTAAAGTCCTCAATAGACATTGATCCGAATGAATTGGTCATATTTTTTTCTTTTTTTTTTGGTGTGATATTTTGTGATTCGCGTGACGTTTCTCCAATTTTTCTTTTATTTTCCATACGATGTTGTTTTTCAATAGGTTGGTTCTTTTTATTTTTTTATGTTTGATTTTTTTCTCTTATTTTATTTAAATTACGAAAAAGTTGAATAACTCACTTGATATTTGTGATGTTCGTGATTATCAGTATGTTTGGAATTTAAAATGTTAGTGCCTTAATTTGATAAAATTAAATAGTTTTACAGGAGCTATAATTTTTCACAACTTAACACAATAATAACAGTGTTGCCACTACCTGTATTTCTACTCCTGTTTTAAAAGAAACTAAACAGTTTCTGAAAAAAAAAACAAAGAACTTATTATCACCTCAGCTGATAAAGGAAATGTAACGGTGGTAATGCACAGCGAGGAATATCGATCAGAAATAAAGACAATGATGGAAGATAGAAACATTTACTGGCCTATTAGAACGGACCCAACTAATATTCTACAGACTAAAAATAATACGAATCAACAAATAAAAACAATAAAGACTAAAAATAGTCGAATTAGATTTTATTAAGTGGAGTATTTATGAATGAAGTTCAATATTAAAGGTTTTGTGGCCTTTACTCCAAGCATTGCGTTTCGCCCTAGTTTGATGGTGGGCTCATCAGCTAGATGACATCAAACCCAATCTAGTACGCAATAATTGTCGATGATTACCGACTGCTTTATAAAATTTACAGAGAAAACTCCCTGTAAATTATATTATTCTAAAGAACTTTGATTAAAGTTAGACATTAGAAATTACGAAGTTATAAGAATGAACAAATAAAAACAATAAAAAGACTAAAAATAGTCGAATTAGATTTTATTAAGTGGAGTATTTATGAATGAAATTCAATATTAAAGGTTTTGTGGCCTTTACTCCAAGCATTGCGTTTCGACCTAGTTTGATGGTGGGCTCATCAACTAGATGATATCAAACCCAATCTAGTACGCAATAATTGTCGATGATTACCGACTGCTTTATAAAATTTACAGAGAAAACTCCCTGTGAATTATATTATTCTAAAGAACTTTGATTTAAGTAAGACATTAGAAATTATGATGTTATGCTCGTGGCCAAGCGAAGTTATAAGAATGAACAAATAAAAACAATAAAAAGACTAAAAATAGTCGAATTAGATTTTATTAAGTGGAGTATTTATTTTGGAGTAAAGGCCACAAAACCTTTAGTATTGAATTTCATTCATAAATACTCCACTTAATAAAATCTAATTCGACAATTTTTAGTCTTTGTATTGTTTTTATTTGTACATTCTTATAACTTCGCTTGGTCACGAGCATAACATCATAATTTCTAATGTCTAACTTTAATCAAATTTCTTTAGAAAAATATAATTCACAGGGAGTTTTCTCTGTAAATTTTATAAAGCAGTCGGTAATCATCGACAATTATTGCGTACTAGATTGGGTTTGATGTCATCTAGCTGATGAGCCCACCATCAAACTAGGGCGAAACGCAATGCTTGGGGTAAAGGCCACAAAGCCTTTAATATTGAATTTCATTCATAAATACTCCACTTAATAAAATCTAATTCGACTATTTTTAGTCTTTTTATTGTTTTTATTTGTTCATTCTTATAACTTCGCTTGGCCACGAGCATAACATCATAATTTCTAATGTCTAACTTTAATCAAATTTCTTTAGAATAATATAATTCACAGGGAGTTTTCTCTGTAAATTTTATAAAGCAGTCGGTAATCATCGACAATTATTGCGTACTAGATTGGGTTTGATGTCATCTAGCTGATGAGCCCACCATCAAACTAGGGCGAAATGCAATGCTTGCAGTTAAGGCCACAAAACATTTAATATTGAATTTCATTCATAAATACTCCACTTAATAAAATCTAATTCGACTATTTTTAGTCTTTTTACTGTTTTTATTTGTTCATTCTTATAACTTCGCTTGGCCACGAGCATAACATCATAATTTCTAATGTCTAACTTTAATCAAAGTTCTTTAGAATAATATAATTCACAGGGAGTTTTCTCTGTAAATTTTATAAAGCAGTCGGTAATCATCGACAATTATTGCGTACTAGATTGGGTTTGATGTCATCTAGCTGATGAGCTTACCATCAAACTAGGGCGAAACGCAATGCTTGGAGTAAAGGCCACAAAACCTTTAGTATTGAATTTCATTCATAAATACTCCACTTAATAAAATCTAATTCGACAATTTTTAGTCTTTGTATTGTTTTTATTTGTTCATTTTTATAACTTCGCTTGGCCACGAGCATAACATCATAATTTCTAATGTCTAACTTTAATCAAATTTCTTTAGAATAATATAATTCACAGGGAGTTTTCTCTGTAAATTTTATAAAGCAGTCGGTAATCATCGACAATTATTGCGTACTAGATTGGGTTTGATGTCATCTAGCTGATGAGCCCACCATCAAACTAGGGCGAAACGCAATGCTTGGAGTAAAGGCCACAAAGCCTTCAATATTGAATTTCATTCATAAATACTCCACTTAATAAAATCTAATTCTACTATTTTTAGTCTTTTTATTGTTTTTATTTGTTCATTCTTATAACTTCGCTTGGCCACGAGCATAACATCATAATTTCTAATGTCTAACTTTAATCAAATTTCTTTAGAATAATATAATTCACAGGGAGTTTTCTCTGTAATTTTTATAAAGCAGTCGGTAATCATCGACAATTATTGCGTACTAGATTGGGTTTGATGTCATCTAGATGATGAGCCCACCATCAAACTAGGGCGAAACGCAATGCTTGGAGTAAAGGCCACAAAACCTTTAATATTGAATTTCATTCATAAATACTCCACTTAATAAAATCTAATTCGACTATTTTTAGTCTTTTTATTGTTTTTATTTGTTCATTCTTATAACTTCGCTTGGCCACGAGCATAACATCATAATTTCTAATGTCTAACTTTAATCAAAGTTCTTTAGAATAATATAATTCCCAGGGAGTTTTCTCTGTAAATTTTATAAAGCAGTCGGTAATCATCTACAATTATTGCATACTAGATTGGGTTTGATGTCATCTAGCTGATGAGCCCACCATCAAACTAGGGCGAAACGCAATGCCTAGAGTAAAGGCCACAAAATCTTTAGTATTGAATTTCATTCATAAATACTCCACTTAATAAAATCTAATTCGACTATTTTTAGTCTTTTTATTGTTTTTATTTGTTCATTCTTATAACTTCGCTTGGCCACGAGCATAACATCATAATTTCTAATGTCTAACTATAATCAAATTTCTTTAGAATAATATAATTCACAGGGAGTTTTCTCTGTAAATTTTATAAAACAGTCGGTAATCATCGACAATTATTGCGTACTAGATTGGGTTTGATGTCATCTAGCTGATGAGCCCACCATCAAACTAGGGCGAAATGCAATGCTTGGAGTTAAGGCCACAAAACCTTTAATATTGAATTTCATTCATAAATACTCCACTTAATAAAATCTAATTCGACTATTTTTAGTCTTTTTACTGTTTTTATTTGTTCATTCTTATAACTTCGCTTGGCCACGAGCATAACATCATAATTTCTAATGTCTAACTTTAATCAAAGTTCTTTAGAATAATATAATTCACAGGGAGTTTTCTCTGTAAATTTTATAAAGCAGTCGGTAATCATCGACAATTATTGCGTACTAGATTGGGTTTGATGTCATCTAGCTGATGAGCCCACCATCAAACTAGGGCGAAACGCAATGCTTGGAGTAAAGGCCACAAAACCTTTAATATTGAATTTCATTCATAAATACTCCACTTAATGAAATCTAATTCGACTATTTTTAGTCTTTTTATTGTTTTTATTTGTTCATTCTTATAACTTCGCTTGGCCACGAGCATAACATCATAATTTCTAATGTCTAACTTTAATCAAATTTCTTTAGAATAATATAATTCACAGGGAGTTTTCTCTGTAAATTTTATAAAGCAGTCGGTAATCATCGACAATTATTGCGTACTAGATTGGGTTTGATGTCATCTAGATGATGAGCCCACCATCAAACTAGGGCGAAACGCAATGCTTGGAGTAAAGGCCACAAAACCTTTAATATTGAATTTCATTCATAAATACTCCACTTAATAAAATCTAATTCGACTATTTTTAGTCTTTTTATTGTTTTTATTTGTTCATTCTTATAACTTCGCTTGGCCACGAGCATAACATCATAATTTCTAATGTCTAACTTTAATCAAAGTTCTTTAGAATAATATAATTCCCAGGGAGTTTTCTCTGTAAATTTTATAAAGCAGTCGGTAATCATCTACAATTATTGCATACTAGATTGGGTTTGATGTCATCTAGCTGATGAGCCCACCATCAAACTAGGGCGAAACGCAATGCCTAGAGTAAAGGCCACAAAATCTTTAGTATTGAATTTCATTCATAAATACTCCACTTAATAAAATCTAATTCGACTATTTTTAGTCTTTTTATTGTTTTTATTTGTTCATTCTTATAACTTCGCTTGGCCACGAGCATAACATCATAATTTCTAATGTCTAACTATAATCAAATTTCTTTAGAATAATATAATTCACAGGGAGTTTTCTCTGTAAATTTTATAAAACAGTCGGTAATCATCGACAATTATTGCGTACTAGATTGGGTTTGATGTCATCTAGCTGATGAGCCCACCATCAAACTAGGGCGAAATGCAATGCTTGGAGTTAAGGCCACAAAACCTTTAATATTGAATTTCATTCATAAATACTCCACTTAATAAAATCTAATTCGACTATTTTTAGTCTTTTTACTGTTTTTATTTGTTCATTCTTATAACTTCGCTTGGCCACGAGCATAACATCATAATTTCTAATGTCTAACTTTAATCAAAGTTCTTTAGAATAATATAATTCACAGGGAGTTTTCTCTGTAAATTTTATAAAGCAGTCGGTAATCATCGACAATTATTGCGTACTAGATTGGGTTTGATGTCATCTAGCTGATGAGCCCACCATCAAACTAGGGCGAAACGCAATGCTTGGAGTAAAGGCCACAAAACCTTTAATATTGAATTTCATTCATAAATACTCCACTTAATGAAATCTAATTCGACTATTTTTAGTCTTTTTATTGTTTTTATTTGTTCATTCTTATAACTTCGCTTGGCCACGAGCATAACATCATAATTTCTAATGTCTAACTATAATCAAATTTCTTTAGAATAATATAATTCACAGGGAGTTTTCTCTGTAAATTTTATAAAGCAGTCGGTAATCATCGACAATTATTGCGTACTAGATTGGGTTTGATGTCATCTAGCTGATGAGCCCACCATCAAACTAGGGCGAAATGCATTGCTTGGAGTAAAGGCCACAAAACCTTTAATATTTAATATTTAATATTTATATTTAATATTTAACATTCATAAATACTTTACTTAATAAAATCTAATTCGACTATTTTTAGTCTTTTTATTGTTTTTATTTGTTCATTCTTATAACTTCGCTTGGCCACGAGCATAACATCATAATTTCTTTAATCAAAGTTCTTTAGAATAATATAATTCACAGGGAGTTTTCTCTGTAAATTTTATAAAGCAGTCGGTAATCATCGACAATTATTGCGTACTAGATTGGGTTTGATGTCATCTAGCTGATGAGCTTACCATCAAACTATGTCGAAACGCAATGCTTGGAGTAAAGGCCACAAAACCTTTAGTATTGAATTTCATTCATAAATACTCCACTTAATAAAATCTAATTCGACAATTTTTAGTCTTTGTATTGTTTTTATTTGTTCATTTTTATAACTTCGCTTGGCCACGAGCATAACATCATAATTTCTAATGTCTAACTTTAATCAAATTTCTTTAGAATAATATAATTCACAGGGAGTTTTCTCTGTAAATTTTATAAAGCAGTCGGTAATCATCGACAATTATTGCGTACTAGATTGGGTTTGATGTCATCTAGCTGATGAGCCCACCATCAAACTAGGGCGAAACGCAATGCTTGGAGTAAAGGCCACAAAGCCTTCAATATTGAATTTCATTCATAAATACTCCACTTAATAAAATCTAATTCTACTATTTTTAGTCTTTTTATTGTTTTTATTTGTTCATTCTTATAACTTCGCTTGGCCACGAGCATAACATCATAATTTCTAATGTCTAACTTTAATCAAATTTCTTTAGAATAATATAATTCACAGGGAGTTTTCTCTGTAAATTTTATAAAGCAGTCGGTAATCATCGACAATTATTGCGTACTAGATTGGGTTTGATGTCATCTAGCTGATGAGCCCACCATCAAACTAGGGCGAAACGCAATGCTTGGAGTAAAGGCCACAAAGCCTTCAATATTGAATTTCATTCATAAATACTCCACTTAATAAAATCTAATTCTACTATTTTTAGTCTTTTTATTGTTTTTATTTGTTCATTCTTATAACTTCGCTTGGCCACGAGCATAACATCATAATTTCTAATGTCTAACTTTAATCAAATTTCTTTAGAATAATATAATTCACAGGGAGTTTTCTCTGTAAATTTTATAAAGCAGTCGGTAATCATCGACAATTATTGCGTACTAGATTGGGTTTGATGTCATCTAGATGATGAGCCCACCATCAAACTAGGGCGAAACGCAATGCTTGGAGTAAAGGCCACAAAACCTTTAATATTGAATTTCATTCATAAATACTCCACTTAATAAAATCTAATTCGACTATTTTTAGTCTTTTTATTGTTTTTATTTGTTCATTCTTATAACTTCGCTTGGCCACGAGCATAACATCATAATTTCTAATGTCTAACTTTAATCAAAGTTCTTTAGAATAATATAATTCCCAGGGAGTTTTCTCTGTAAATTTTATAAAGCAGTCGGTAATCATCTACAATTATTGCATACTAGATTGGGTTTGATGTCATCTAGCTGATGAGCCCACCATCAAACTAGGGCGAAACGCAATGCCTAGAGTAAAGGCCACAAAATCTTTAGTATTGAATTTCATTCATAAATACTCCCCTTAATAAAATCTAATTCGACTATTTTTAGTCTTTTTATTGTTTTTATTTGTTCATTCTTATAACTTCGCTTGGCCACGAGCATAACATCATAATTTCTAATGTCTAACTATAATCAAATTTCTTTAGAATAATATAATTCACAGGGAGTTTTCTCTGTAAATTTTATAAAACAGTCGGTAATCATCGACAATTATTGCGTACTAGATTGGGTTTGATGTCATCTAGCTGATGAGCCCACCATCAAACTAGGGCGAAATGCAATGCTTGGAGTTAAGGCCACAAAACCTTTAGTATTGAATTTCATTCATAAATACTCCACTTAATAAAATCTAATTCGACAATTTTTAGTCTTTGTATTGTTTTTATTTGTTCATTTTTATAACTTCGCTTGGCCACGAGCATAACATCATAATTTCTAATGTCTAACTTTAATCAAATTTCTTTAGAATAATATAATTCACAGGGAGTTTTCTCTGTAAATTTTATAAAGCAGTCGGTAATCATCGACAATTATTGCGTACTAGATTGGGTTTGATGTCATCTAGCTGATGAGCCCACCATCAAACTAGGGCGAAACGCAATGCTTGGAGTAAAGGCCACAAAGCCTTCAATATTGAATTTCATTCATAAATACTCCACTTAATAAAATCTAATTCTACTATTTTTAGTCTTTTTATTGTTTTTATTTGTTCATTCTTATAACTTCGCTTGGCCACGAGCATAACATCATAATTTCTAATGTCTAACTTCAATCAAATTTCTTTAGAATAATATAATTCACAGGGAGTTTTCTCTGTAAATTTTATAAAGCAGTCGGTAATCATCGACAATTATTGCGTACTAGATTGGGTTTGATGTCATCTAGCTGATGAGCCCACCATCAAACTAGGGCGAAACGCAATGCTTGGAGTAAAGGCCACAAAGCCTTCAATATTGAATTTCATTCATAAATACTCCACTTAATAAAATCTAATTCTACTATTTTTAGTCTTTTTATTGTTTTTATTTGTTCATTCTTATAACTTCGCTTGGCCACGAGCATAACATCATAATTTCTAATGTCTAACTTTAATCAAATTTCTTTAGAATAATATAATTCACAGGGAGTTTTCTCTGTAAATTTTATAAAGCAGTCGGTAATCATCGACAATTATTGCGTACTAGATTGGGTTTGATGTCATCTAGATGATGAGCCCACCATCAAACTAGGGCGAAACGCAATGCTTGGAGTAAAGGCCACAAAACCTTTAATATTGAATTTCATTCATAAATACTCCACTTAATAAAATCTAATTCGACTATTTTTAGTCTTTTTATTGTTTTTATTTGTTCATTCTTATAACTTCGCTTGGCCACGAGCATAACATCATAATTTCTAATGTCTAACTTTAATCAAAGTTCTTTAGAATAATATAATTCCCAGGGAGTTTTCTCTGTAAATTTTATAAAGCAGTCGGTAATCATCTACAATTATTGCATACTAGATTGGGTTTGATGTCATCTAGCTGATGAGCCCACCATCAAACTAGGGCGAAACGCAATGCCTAGAGTAAAGGCCACAAAATCTTTAGTATTGAATTTCATTCATAAATACTCCACTTAATAAAATCTAATTCGACTATTTTTAGTCTTTTTATTGTTTTTATTTGTTCATTCTTATAACTTCGCTTGGCCACGAGCATAACATCATAATTTCTAATGTCTAACTATAATCAAATTTCTTTAGAATAATATAATTCACAGGGAGTTTTCTCTGTAAATTTTATAAAACAGTCGGTAATCATCGACAATTATTGCGTACTAGAT
The DNA here is from genome assembly GCA_951217065.1 of Baccha elongata. Lineage (NCBI taxonomy): Eukaryota > Metazoa > Arthropoda > Insecta > Diptera > Syrphidae > Baccha > Baccha elongata. Next base: position 86,366,333 of record OX578274.1, read on the forward strand.
TGGGTTTGATGTCATCTAGATGATGAGCCCACCATCAAACTAGGGCGAAACGCAATGCTTGGAGTAAAGGCCACAAAGCCTTCAATATTGAATTTCATTCATAAATACTCCACTTAATAAAATCTAATTCTACTATTTTTAGTCTTTTTATTGTTTTTATTTGTTCATTCTTATAACTTCGCTTGGCCACGAGCATAACATCATAATTTCTAATGTCTAACTTTAATCAAATTTCTTTAGAATAATATAATTCACAGGGAGTTTTCTCTGTAAATTTTATAAAGCAGTCGGTAATCATCGACAATTATTGCGTACTAGATTGGGTTTGATGTCATCTAGATGATGAGCCCACCATCAAACTAGGGCGAAACGCAATGCTTGGAGTAAAGGCCACAAAACCTTTAATATTGAATTTCATTCATAAATACTCCACTTAATAAAATCTAATTCGACTATTTTTAGTCTTTTTATTGTTTTTATTTGTTCATTCTTATAACTTCGCTTGGCCACGAGCATAACATCATAATTTCTAATGTCTAACTTTAATCAAAGTTCTTTAGAATAATATAATTCACAGGGAGTTTTCTCTGTAAATTTTATAAAGCAGTCGGTAATCATCGACAATTATTGCATACTAGATTGGGTTTGATGTCATCTAGCTGATGAGCCCACCATCAAACTAGGGCGAAACGCAATGCCTGGAGTAAAGGCCACAAAATCTTTAGTATTGAATTTCATTCATAAATACTCCACTTAATAAAATCTAATTTGACTATTTTTAGTCTTTTTATTGTTTTTATTTGTTCATTCTTATAACTTCGCTTGGCCACGAGCATAACATCATAATTTCTAATGTCTAACTATAATCAAATTTCTTTAGAATAATATAATTCACAGGGAGTTTTCTCTGTAAATTTTATAAAGCAGTCGGTAATCATCGACAATTATTGCGTACTAGATTGGGTTTGATGTCATCTAGCTGATGAGCCCACCATCAAACTAGGGCGAAATGCAATGCTTGGAGTTAAGGCCACAAAACCTTTAATATTGAATTTCATTCATAAATACTCCACTTAATAAAATCTAATTCGACTATTTTTAGTCTTTTTACTGTTTTTATTTGTTCATTCTTATAACTTCGCTTGGCCACGAGCATAACATCATAATTTCTAATGTTTAACTTTAATCAAAGTTCTTTAGAATAATATAATTCACAGGGAGTTTTCTCTGTAAATTTTATAAAGCAGTCGGTAATCATCGACAATTATTGCGTACTAGATTGGGTTTGATGTCATCTAGCTGATGAGCCCACCATCAAACTAGGGCGAAACGCAATGCTTGGAGTAAAGGCCACAAAACCTTTAATATTGAATTTCATTCATAAATACTCCACTTAATGAAATCTAATTCGACTATTTTTAGTCTTTTTATTGTTTTTATTTGTTCATTCTTATAACTTCGCTTGGCCACGAGCATAACATCATAATTTCTAATGTCTAACTTTAATCAAAGTTATTTAGAATAATATAATTCACAGGGAGTTTTCTCTGTAAATTTTATAAAGCAGTCGGTAATCATCGACAATTATTTCGTACTAGATTGGGTTTGATGTCATTTAGCTGATGAGCCCACCATCAAACTAGGGCGAAACGCAATGCCTGGAGTAAAGGCATGTCTAACTATAATCAAATTTCTTTAGAATAATATAATTCACAGGGAGTTTTCTCTGTAAATTTTATAAAGCAGTCGGTAATCATCGACAATTATTGCGTACTAGATTGGGTTTGATGTCATCTAGCTGATGAGCCCACCATCAAACTAGGGCGAAATGCAATGCTTGCAGTTAAGGCCACAAAACATTTAATATTGAATTTCATTCATAAATACTCCACTTAATAAAATCTAATTCGACTATTTTTAGTCTTTTTACTGTTTTTATTTGTTCATTCTTATAACTTCGCTTGGCCACGAGCATAACATCATAATTTCTAATGTTTAACTTTAATCAAAGTTCTTTAGAATAATATAATTCACAGGGAGTTTTCTCTGTAAATTTTATAAAGCAGTCGGTAATCATCGACAATTATTGCGTACTAGATTGGGTTTGATGTCATCTAGCTGATGAGCCCACCATCAAACTAGGGCGAAACGCAATGCTTGGAGTAAAGGCCACAAAACCTTTAATATTGAATTTCATTCATAAATACTCCACTTAATGAAATCTAATTCGACTATTTTTAGTCTTTTTATTGTTTTTATTTGTTCATTCTTATAACTTCGCTTGGCCACGAGCATAACATCATAATTTCTAATGTCTAACTTTAATCAAAGTTATTTAGAATAATATAATTCACAGGGAGTTTTCTCTGTAAATTTTATAAAGCAGTCGGTAATCATCGACAATTATTTCGTACTAGATTGGGTTTGATGTCATTTAGCTGATGAGCCCACCATCAAACTAGGGCGAAACGCAATGCCTGGAGTAAAGGCCAAAAATCTTTAATAAAAATAATACCTTCATCAAAGGCCAATTTGAAAAACAGAGAATAATGACATATAACCCTATTGCGAAAAGAATTTACGGACTACCAAAAATACACAAATCTGGATTGCCTTTAAGGCATATATCCTCGTCGTTCTATTAAAACTCCCTAAGTCCATTTTTAGCAAAAATGAGATAAATACGCCAAGTTTATGCAAATGACAAAATCTATGTTCTATCAAAACTCCCTAAGCTCTACTTTCCTCTATTATCAAACTATAAAGTATTTAAACTCCTGAAATCCAAAAAAATAAAATTTTTTGTCTATGAAAAGTCCCTAACTGGACTTAGGGAGATTTGGCTGACAAACTTTTTACCTTTTGTATTTTGGTATTCACTTGTTGTTGCATCAATCAATTATTGTCCTTCGCAACGGCAGTCACCTTGTTGTGGTGCGAAGGCTTAAGTTTCAAAGACTCATCTGAACTGCTTTTTCAGGGCAACCTAAATCTGCAGGGATTTTGAGGAGTTACGAACCAAGTACTGCCCCCCCTAATCCAGGGTGTTACGTGAACCGTGCCTATTGGATGGTTTGCAGCCAGGGGGTATACCGGCTGTATTATAACGGTACCTCTTTGAAACCGGGTCACCTCAAAGAGTAATTTTGACCTCACCATACTATGCGGAGCTCTAGTATGACGAACAACCCTTTCTCTAGCTACTCGTGGGATTTTATATCTACAAAAACAAAAACAAAAACAACAAAAACTACAAAAAATTCTTCATTCCGCGGGATGTAACCGCGAATGAGTATGCAGATCGCATGGAGAGAGACCTCCATGGAGAAGATCTGAGACCGGGATGCAGTAAGCAATTCCTTAAGGCACAAACGAACCGGGCAGTAAACCGAGAATCATCGTCCAAAAACCAGGGGAGAATACCTCCCGGGAAAAAGGAAGATGACACTCAAGGCGCATCATCCAGTAGTCAGGGGAGAATACCTCCCGGGCCTGGAAAAGATGTTGCCAAAAACAAAAAGGACGTCGGTGAAGAGAAAACACCTTCTTCAAAAGATGACGGTCCCAAAGCATCTCAAAGGGTTAATAATCCCGAGAGACCACCAAAAAGCCGGAACCGTAGACCGAATCCATTTCCTAGCCTAGGCAAACAAGGCGCGCTTGATGACCCCTGGAGAAAAGGGCTAAGTGGAGCAGGCACGAAGTGGTATTTCCGATTCCTTGATGGAGGCATGACTCCACAGGAAGCAAGGAAGAAGGTGGATGAAAGAATCGTCACCTTACGAAATGAGCCCCAAACAACACCTAGACAGGGCAAGAGGAGCAGTAGCCAAATCACTCCTCCTGAAAGGCACGGGTCTAAAAAACCCAAAACTACAGCTGTGCCTACAGCAGCGGGCCCAAGTACCGCACCAGCAAGGTACGATTCCAAAAGACAGCATTCTTACGCCAGTGCTACCAAAATAGTAAGAGTTGCAGTATTGCCCAAGGAATACCCTCAAAAAACTCTTAGCACTTCCGAGCTAACACTCCTAGAGGAAGCATTGATAGAGGAGGTTTCCTTAGGGTGGGAGCATAAGCTCAAATTTGAAGGCATACACTTCAAAACGGGCCTGCTCGTAGTTGATTGCGCTGACCAAAATACAGCAAATTGGTTGGAAGAAAAGGCAGCGAAATTAAGCGCTTGGAAGGGAATTGAGTTGACATCGTGCTTGGGAGATAAAATTCCAAGGATGCACACGATAACCATGTTCCTTCCAAGAAGCACTGGGCAAGAGGACCAGAAATCGCTAGCACTTATCAAAGCGCAAAATGAAGGCCTCAACATACCCGCTTGGAAAATTCTAAGTAGCAAAGTTGAAGGCAAAGGTCAGTTGCTAGTGGTTGGTATTGATGACCAGTCAGCAGAAGCCATTCGCAAAGCAGGTAGCGAACTGCATTACAAGTTTGGCAAAGTAACTGTCGCGGGCTTAAGGAAGGTGACTGGAGCTGGGTCAAGTAACCAGACCAAGCCTACAGGAAATGCGAAAGCAATAGTCCCGAAAATCGCCATACCAACACCTGGTCATGAAGAGATATGTAACGAAAAAGAAAAGGTTTCCGAAACAGTTCCGCCTACCCCATCTTTGTTATCGGTAGAGCCCAATGTTCTAGAACTACCGAAATCTTCAAAAATTGGTTCAAAAACATCAGAACCAAATCCAGAGCCAGTATCAAGCGAGGTAAATGAAGAAATAGAGGGCATGGACCTCTCTCCCAGCTTAGGTGACTTAGCTGACGAAACTCTTCCTACGGAGGAAGAAGAGTTACATCTTCTTGAAGATGAGGGGGCAGTGGCCCCCAATCAATAAAAACCAGATGTCAGCAAACGGGATCAGCAACAGGGCAGCCCAAATAAATCTACACCACGCTAAAGCGGCTTCGGCCGTAATAGCAAGGAAATTCGTGAAGGATGACCTAGGGCTAGCGCTGATCCAAGAACCCTGGATAAACGGGGGAAAAGTAAGAGGTCTTTCATGTAAGGACTCGCAGGTATTATGGGACACGAGATTAGACTCGCCCAGAGCATGTATAATTATCAGAAACAATATTAACTTTATTTGTCTTTCAGATTTTATGACGCGGGATCTGGTGCCAATACAGGCCCAAATCAACATCCAGGGCCATCCCCGTACGATGGTTATAGCATCCGCTTACTTCGATGGTGATGATGTAAACATACCACCTCCGGAAGTACAAAAATTGGTGGATTATTGTAACACCAAAGGACTACTGACGTTAGTTGGATGCGATGCGAACGCCCACCACACTACATGGGGTAGTAACGATGTTAATAAAAGGGGTGAGTACCTTTTAGATTTTATTATCGAGAAAAACCTAGATATATATAATGTAGGGAATGTCCCCACTTTTGTAACTAGGGCAAGAACAGAAGTCTTAGACATTACGTTTGGCACGCCAAGCATAACTAGTTTAATTAAGGATTGGAGAGTCTCCAATGAACCCTCAATGTCTGACCACAGAATTATTGTGTTTTCCATAAATGGCCTTTTAACAGAGTATGACTCTGGAAGGAATCCAAAGAAAACAAACTGGGCCCTATACAAAAACAATCTTCAATCAAAATTAGAAAGAATAGGTCCAGCTAGAACAACAAATAGTCACCTTGAGTTAGAGAATATATCAAATGAGCTAAGTGGTGCAATCCATGAGGCCTATGAACTCAGTTGCCCACTTAAAACCACAAAAAAACGGGCAGATGCACAGTGGTGGAACTCAAATCTCTCGAAACTTAGGTTCAAAGTGAGAAAACTCTTCAACCAGGCCAAAAGAACTGGTGAGTGGCATAGATATTCCGAAGAGCTTACCAAATATAATGGGGAAATAAGAAGAGCCAAAAGAAACAGCTTTGTAAAATTCTGTGAGAGCATTGGCTCTACACCAGCAGCTGCAAGACTGCACAAAGCTCTAGCAACAGATACAACAATCAAATCTGTAGCACTTCGTTACCCAGATGGTAGTTACACAGAAGATAACGAGCAAAGATTAAATTTGCTCCTAAATACACACTTTCCAGGCAGTTTACCAATGGAAAGTAATAGTGTTGAGAGAATTTCTCTGAAACCTAACAGAGTGGACTGGATGATAGCTAAAACTATCTGTTCGGGAAAAAGACTTGATTGGGCAATTAGCACCTTTCAACCTTTTAAGTCACCGGGAGTAGACGGGATCTTTCCAGCCCTACTACAAAATGGGAAAGAATTAATCATGCCATATCTAATCAGCATGCTTCGAAGCAGCATAGCACTTGGATACATACCAAGTCTATATAGAAGAGCAAAAGTTATCTTCATCCCTAAAACAGGAAAAAAAGATACCACACATCCTAAGTCTTTCAGGCCAATAAGCTTAACATCTTTCATTCTGAAGACACTGGAAAAGGTAATTGATAACTTCATAAGATCAGAAGTATTAACGATTTTGCCACTGAATCATAGACAACATGCTTATAGAGCAGGCAGATCAACTGAGACTGCCCTATACGAACTCACCAATACCATAAAAGGAGCTCTAAATTCAAAAGAAACGGCAATATGTGCATTCCTAGATATAGAAGGTGCCTTTGATAACACCTCTCATGATGCCGTAAAAAATGCTCTCATGAGGAAGAATGTACCCAATACTATAACACGATGGATTTGTGAGATGCTATGTACAAGAACGGCAGAAGCACATGCCGGGTCAAGCACCCAGACAATAATCACGACAAGAGGTTGTCCTCAGGGAGGGGTATTGTCACCCTTGCTGTGGAGTCTTGTTGTAGATGAGTTGCTAGAATGCCTAACTACTAATGACATACGATGTATAGGCTTTGCCGATGACATTGTTTTAATAGCCTATGGGAAATTTGAGGAAACTCTCTGTGACATAATTCAAAGAGGGTTGTCAATGACAAGAAAATGGTGCTTATCAGTGGGCTTGAATATAAACCCAGCAAAAACCACAATAATACCATTTACGAATAAAAGACTTCTTAAGCATATAAAGCCTATCAGGTTAAATGATGAAGTAATAGATTTGAAGAAGGAGGTCAAATATCTAGGCATTACACTAGACAGCAAACTCCTTTTCAACAAACACTTAGAGATTACTGTCGGGAAAGCCACAAAAGCCCTTATGATATGCAAGAGACTTGCAGGTAAATCATGGGGGTGCAAACCAAACATCCTTAGATGGATGTATACCATGATGGTCAGACCCATAATCACTTATGGTGCGGTTGTGTGGCATAAAAGAACCGAACTTGAAAAGACTAAGAAAACACTAGAAAAAGTGCAAAGGCTCGCCTGCTTATGTATAACTGGAACAATGAGAACATGCCCAACAGCAGCAATGGAGGTCATTCTTGACCTGACACCATTACATATAGCAATTGAAAGTTCTGCAAAGGGGGCAATCATGCGTTTAGCAAAAGAGGGAACTGGTGTAGGTAAGTGTATAGGATTGAAGGAATTAACTTCACTATCCAAATATGCACCCCTACTTGACATTCCTAGAGACAACATGATTAAGAAATACAACTTCGAGAAAAATTTTCGAACTGAGTTACGCAACAAAAAAGAATGGGTAGGAGAAAATGAGAACTACCTTTTAAATACTAAAGCCATCAAGTGGTACACTGATGGATCAAATACTGCCGAAGGGACTGGCGCAGGGATTTTTGGGCCAAGAACCAAATGCTCTGTACCAATGGGTAAGTCCTCTAGCATATTCCAAGCGGAAGTAAACGCAATTAGAATATGTGCGCAGATAAACATTGAAAGAAACTACCGGAACCAGAATATAGCCATAATGTCAGACAGCCAAGCTGCACTCAAAGCACTAAATTCCTGCGTAATCAGCTCGAAGCTGGTTTGGGAGAGTGTAAACGAACTCAACAAATTATGCAAAAACAACACTGTAACATTATACTGGGTCCCAGGACATGTTGGAGTTGAGGGAAATGAGAAAGCTGATGTTTTGGCTAAGGCAGGGGCAGTGGCACCCATGATTGGGCCGGAACCCTATTACGCGATAGGTGAAAATGTGATAAAAAATCAAATCAAAGCGGAAGAGGAGGCAAAAAGATCCAAAAACTGGAAAGAACTCCCAAAACTGAGACAAGCCAAAATGCTTCTTGGGAACTATAACCAAAAACGATATAAAGCTTGTATAAACCTGAGTAGAAACAAACTTAGAATCTTAACGGGTTTCCTCAGTGGTCACTGCAAACTTAAAAGACACCTAAACATCATAGGTATATCCAGTAGTGCAACCTGCAGATTCTGCGACGACCAAGAAGAAACGCCAAATCACCTTCTAGGAAAGTGTGGGGCGATAATGCACAAAAGAATAAAACATTTGGGAAGTTACCAGATAGAGGAGAGCGAATTACCCTCTCTACAAGTAAAAAAGGTCGCAGTGCACCACAACCCCTAAATTTAATCATTCATTCATTCATCAATTATTGTTTACCGTCATAACAAACAGTATTTTCATTGACTCTAGCTATTCCGTTATTTTTCACATCAAATTTTATTTAAATGGTACTTTTTTAGAGCAGTGAGTGTTGTTCGTAATGGAGAGCAGAGGTAAAAAATTGGTTAACTTAGCTTTACAAAATAGAAGGCAAGCTGATTTGCAGGTAGAAATCTATTAAAATATTATAGGTCCATAGTTTTAATTTTAATTCTTATTGTGGCTGTAGGTGTTAAATAGTTCTAATAATAATGTGATTTCCCTTGAAGAAGAAGTGAGTCAATGTGGTTCTAAATGGAGTAAGTTAATGAACACTATAAATCTGTTCAACAATTTTATAGTTCAGTGAAAATTATGTGTATCTTAGCATCAACAAGAAGCCCTTGATTTTGATAACGATGATGTCGATGCAGATCAAGATTTTGTACCAAATGATGGAGAATTTTCTGATTCATCTGTGGGCACTTCTGTACCTCCAAAAAAACCAAATAGGTGGAACAAAGCAGATCCTGACCGCTGGTTGTGTAATGTCCAAAAAAGAAAGAGAAATTTCGGACAAAAGTATGTTTGTAAAAATACTACTGTTCTAGCTAAGACTCCAAATCCTGTGGATTGTAGTAAATGCTACTTCAAGTGCAATGAAAGCTTCACAGAAGACGAAAGAAAGGGATTTTATTTTGCGGAGTATACAATGTCATGAAACAGTAAGACAAAGACGTCGGAGTCAAACCCTTTAGCAAAGAAATCGAGCAACAAAATACTTTAAGCGCGCTCAGAAATGAACCACTGCCAATATCGTACCTTAAAAAAAGGACTTATTGCGTTTATGTGAAAAAAACGTAATTCCCGAAGAATTTCACGGATGGTACAAATCGCTTCCTGTATCTACGCTTCCATTAGCAGATCGGATTCCCGAGGCAGCGTTAGAAAGCAGCAGTGATGAAGAAGAATAAAAATTTGCAACAGGTTGCAAAGTTTTTATTTCAAAAGCTTTTTTACCTTGAATTCTGTTTTTTTTTTATTTTTCGTAAAAACTTATTTTCGTAAATTTTAAGTTTCAAGATTGAATTGATTTCATATTAATTAAAAAATACAAAAGTTTATTTTTCCATAAAAAACACCCATTTTCTTCTTGTTATGTTGTCAACATAATTATGGTTTTAAATAATAAAAAAGTTGAATGAAAATCATACTTTTCCTGTTTTCTTTTTCAAAGAAAACTCCCTTAGTCCATTTTTTCCATTTAATTCATTCCACATTAATCATTTGCAACAATTTTTACTAAACAATGGTTACGCAAAACCTGTTCTACAATTAAAGCCAAAGATTGTGCATTTCTGATCATTTTTGGATTTTTTATACTGATTATCAACTTTAAAATGCAAATATCTCAAAACACAAAAAATGGACTTAGGGAGTTTTAATAGAACGACGACATATTATGTTCCTCTTCAAAAGTACCTTGCTACAACTTCGCACGATATCTTATCGGAATTCTCAAAAATTTAACGTTGGACTCACAATTTAACGTAAAGAATTCATTTGACTTTAAAATAAAATTCGACAATATACAAATTAACAACAGCGAAATCTTGGTGTCCTTCGATGTAGTGTCACTTTTCACAAATATACCTGTAAAATGGCCCTAGAATTTATAAACAAGAAATGGGGCCAAATTAGAGAACATACTAAAATTAAAAGAAAAACTTTTATGGAATTTCTACGCTTTTGTATAATTGGCAACAATTATCTAATATACGAAGACAGAGTTTACCAACAGCGGAATGGCATGCCGATGGGAAATCCAGCATCACCAATCATAGCTGACATAATTTTGGAAGATTTACTTGAGGTTTCTTTAAAAAAAACTTAACACTCAACCAAAAATTTTAACAAAATATGTTGATGACATATTTGCAATAATCGAAGCTTCTGAAAATCACAAATTACAATTCCCAGTAGAAACCGAGAAAACACAAAAATTGTCATACTTAACACGATTTTTACATATTAGAGACAAAGGGCGGTTTAAACTTGATTGGTACCAGAAACCTGCAGCTTCAGGTAGCATCATAAACTATAATTCACAAAACCATTCCTAATACTGCACAAAATTTAATAAACAAGCTCTCAGTATAAGTGACCCCGAATTAAATTTTAGAAATAAAACGAAAATCAAAAATATACTTGAAACCAACAGCTTTCCAGAAAATTTTAATACTAGAAACAAAGGTAAATGCTATGGAGGATTCCAACTGGCAAAAAAGACACCAAATGTGACCAGGTTTACGTAAGAACAACAAAACAAAAATTAAAAAATAGTATGGCAAGACCCAAATCAGACATAAAATCTAACGCACAACAAAAAACAGCGTTGGCAACCCATTGCATAACAGAGAACCATTAGAGACGAAGAGACGAAAATAATGCAACGAGAATCTCACTACAACAAAAGGATGACAATAGAAACATTACATATAATAAACACAGACAACACGATTAATCGAAAAACGGATTTTGACAATGTATGCCCGCACTACAAGCACTTGCTGGAAAGAAGAAAAAAGAAGAACAAACGTTTTAGATCCCCTTAATACCCCGCTAGTCCTATTTTGCTTTTCTTTTGTGTTTTGTCTTAGTGCACTGATTCTTATCAGTTTTTTGTTTATAATGATAACGTAAAGTACTGTGTGAAAAAGGTTTAATTTTTTTAAAAGTGCAATATAAGCGTCAATATGAATGTTTAATGGTATAATATAAATGTATATATAGTGCAATATTAATGTAATATATATATGTTTGACTTGTGTTATTTAATGTTCATAATGATGCTTGTTTTTGATAAAAATTAATGTAAGATTACCTACCTACATTATTGTTTTTCAAATTCAAATTAATTGAATTTTTAAATAATTTGTTTTAAAATAGAAACTAAAGTATTAGCCATAAAAATTTTAATGTACTCCTCAGATAATAAATAACACCCGATGATGTCCATAATCATGGACGAAACGTCGTAAAAAAACATTTTATGTTTTATTTAATTAAAACTAACTGACCTAAAGCCCAAAAAATAACAACATGTTGACATAATACAAAAGGTAACAAAAATCACATACATTTACAATTTTGCGCCAATAAATTTATTAAATGTATATATTTAATTACTATTACAATTATATACCTTAAAACCGACTGCAAATTATTGTTGACACAATAAAATAATTTGGATGTTTAAAAAATAAAGAAAATTGTAGTTGTAATTCTAAAAACGATCAACTTACTATATCCTTCTTTTGACAGCTTGAACCTTCTGTCCCAAGCCATACAAGAATCGTGGCATTTCAATTGGTTCACAAAAAAATTTTCTTGGCGCTTTCGATTTGTAGGGAAACTCTGGCAAAAGAATCGTGGAAGATTTGACATTTTTATCTGGGTTTTTTGAAGGGCGGCCTTTAGTTGGAGATTTAAATGTTTTTGAATCTTCTTTAATAGTTACTGATCTTGAGTCATCGTCAATATCGATCTCTGCTTTACATAAGACGCTTCCCTCGTGAGGGGGTGAACTTTTTTCCGTAACCATCCGACATCTGCTTCTAATGACACGATGCTCAATGGTTTCTTGCATGTTTACGATTTGGTAGTCACTGAATGTATAAATAGAGCTTTCCGATGCTGTCTGAAAAAATAAAAACAGTTTTTTACATTTATCTGCACTAAGATTCAAGTTATAAATCAAGACACAGAACTTTTTAATCAAGAGTTCTTAGTTTATAGGAAAGATCGTCATGTGGATGAACAAAAATCAGTAGGAGGGGGTGTTTTAATTGCTGTTCGCAATCACGTTTTATCTACGTACATTTATTTTCCTTTCAATCTCCCTATTGTCATAGTGTGTACCAAACTAACCGTACAATCTAACTTTATATATATTATAAACACATATATTCCTCTAAGAAGTCCACCTGTGGGGTATAATGAACTTGCTATGGCCTTAAATTTTATTATTGACTTGTCTTGCTCCAAAAGCAATAATCAACTTCTCGGATATTTCAAACTACCTCATAGAATGGGTGTCTTTGGAAGATGGATCATATCAAGAGGCTTCGTTAGCATCGTCGCAAACAGAGCTTCTCTCCTTAGATGGTATAAATTCTGCTGAATTAAAAATTTTAATCCAGTACTTGTTTTTTTTTTTATTAATATTTTAACTATATGTCTGTAAGGCATATTGCCTTTTAAATGCAACAGACGTTGCACGACTCTAGTTAGAAGGACTAGAAAGATAGGAAAGAATTATTTTGGTACTCGATTTAGTATTTGCTTCTGACGCTATTTGTACGGTTGTTCAAGAATCTACTTCTGCCATTACTACTATAGACAACTACCATCCACCTCTGGATATATTTAATTGTAATTGTTAAGACTTTTCATATGTTTTGGACTTTCGTAAGTCAAATTTTCAGTTGCTTTCTGAAAATTTAAGTAAATAAAATATTGATAATATATCACCTTCGATTAATAATGACGATGCAGTAAATATTCAATGTGAAATAGTAGAAACGAAGAGACGCGATTAAAAATATGAGTACAAAATTCCATGGAAAGGTCATCAGCATCTTTTTGAATCGATCTTGGAAAATGCAAAACTGCGTGCGAATTGAAAATTTTGCTAGTAGGACTTGCTTGACAATTTGCAGTACCGCCAAAAAGATACAAAGACAGTAATATGATACGCACCTACATCAACATATTTAGAAGCAAATAGTTGCTAACAACAAACTTTAACTTCCTTTCTTGGCAATCCATATTCCAATGGGTTTGATTTTTGATATCTACAGTCGTAGGTATATCTCCCAGCCTTCTTGTTTTTATGATTTCTCATGTATAATATTTATATTTCTTAGTATCTATTACGGCAGCAATTAATACAGCACTTATTTTAAACAAGAATAATATTTAAAAATTAGTTAGAAATAAAATGTGTTATCAAGCAAACAATTTTTCAAAGCAAAAATTATTTATGACAGATATCAGCTGTTTTCAATTTCACGAAAGGTGAATTCGGAATACATTCGGAGTTGCCAAAACGGTCGAAATGTGGAACACTGAAATAAAATTCACTCGTTTTGCAATTTCGATATCAGTTTCATTTCACTCGATTTCTGGAAACTAGCTGTAATTTAAAAGAGACCTCGACACCTTTTTAATCTGATAAAACTCCGCCTTTTTCGAAACAACACAGTCTTAAACTGCCACCTTGTGAAAAAGAGCTGTTCCATGGTGATAACCTGTATTGGCCTGCCCTCCGTGACAGGTTATGCAATCTACATCAAACATTGTCATTTGAGTAAAGTAGAAAAATTATTCAATATTCCAGCAAAAACAAGAGGTGATGCATCAAGAATAGTAAATTTCCCTTAACCAATGATAGTTTTTCGTTAGCGTGGGAGGCATTGCGTGCTGCATACAAAAATACGCGAATCCTTGTGAACAACCAGGTGAAAAATATTTTCAATTTACCTACGTTACATGAGGAATCGGCAAAATCAATTCGCTTACTTCAGAGTACTATAAATGACTCGGTAGCAGTACGTCAAGCGCACCACCTCGTCTTAATCTACACTTATATATAGTGATTCTCGATCTTTTACCCGAAAGAATACTGCACAACAGTATAACAGAGCTTAGACTTTTTTCGCTTAGCCGGGCGGGGTTAACTGTAAAATTTGCTCAGCAGATCACTCTGTATATATGAGTGTAAAAAATTCTTTGCTTTGGCAATACCAGCTATAAAAACTGTACGTCAGAACAAGATGTGCAACAATTGCTTAGGTACCAGTCACCAAAAATCTGCTTGCGCCAGTAAATATTCGTGTAGCCACTGTAAAACACGTAACCACTCTCTTTTGCATCTCAAGCATCAAGTCAAAGCTACCATATTTCAACTCATAAGAAAGTTTTACTCGCTACTGCATTAGTCAGCATCTTGGGAAGAGAAACCAAGCACACAGTTCGAGCCCTTATTGACACCGGGTCTGAAATCTCCTTTGTATCGGAATCTATTCAAAAAATTTTATACTTGCCATCTTTTGATAAAACCACCACAATTTCGGGAATTACCGGTAGCAATGCCATCACGTCAAAGAAACTTTGTTCTTTTTTATTTAGCTCTTTTGCAGGCTCTCAGGTCACCATCTCAGCGCAAGCTATAGTGCTTAAAACACTAACGAACGATCTCCCAAGTGTTTCCTTCACGGTTATAGACCATATCTTTTTGTTGGTCTCAAGTTGGCTGATCCCACATTCAACACAAAAATCAATTCAATCAGGTTGATCTTCCGATAGTACCGGACTGGTATCCACCAATCATACGCAATGGCATTAAACTCATTTCGGACACTCTAGTTGCTCAAAATACGGATATTGTCTGGACCCATGCCAGACTCATTCCAATCATTTAATACTTTCATCGTATCGGAGTCTGTAAATACTTCAGAGTTAAATACTCAGTTAAATACTCAACTAAGAAAATTTTGGGAGCTAAAGAAGTTGCCAGCCAAACCAATTCGATCAAAAGAAGATTGCTACTGTGATGAGTGGTATCAGAAAACAACCTCGAGATGTAGTGACGGTAGATATGTTGTTCGCCTGCCGTTCAAGCCTGAACCTTCAAAAGAAAAGTTGAGTGTCTCTAGATATATTGCGTTAAAACAAATTTCTAGAATCGAAAGATCGTTAGCTTTAAAAGCAGATCTAAAATCTCAATACTCAAATGTCATCTCTGAATATTTGTCTATGAACCATATGTGTAAAGTATCCCCTCTAAAAAAGGTTGAAGACGATCAAGACAAATCCTTCTATCTGCCTCACCACGCAGTTTTAAAGCCCGAAAGATATCTCTTTATTAATAGTGTGATGGAGATTTTACAAATTTGTTGACATAGACAAAATGTACCGACAAATTTTGACTGACGCACGTGACACGCCTTTTCAGAGAATCTTATTTCGCAGCTTCCCCGAATCAGAAATTGAAGATTTCAAACTCTTGACTGTAACATTTGGGGTTAATTGTGCTCCCTACTTGGCCATTTCTACCCGCTTACACTTGCGTCAAAAATTCTACAGACGGAATTTTACGTCGACGATATTTTGTCTGGGGTTCACACTATTGAGCCGCCAAACAGGCGCAAAACGAACTTATTTCATTGCTCGACTCAGCTGGGTTCCCTTTACGCAAGTGGACCTTAAATTCTCCTTGTTTACTCAAGCATTTGCCTCAAAAACATCTTCTGAACTAAAACTTTTTAACACTTGATACTGAAGTTTGGGGATACGGTGGAATGCTAATGGAGACAATTTCTTTTTCTCAACACAACCTATTGCTTTGTCTAAAAGTCCCACAAAACGGGAGGTATTCTCTCAAATCGCACGACAGTTCGATCCTGCTGGGTGGTTGGCTCCAGTAATAATAGTTGCAAAAATGCTGATGCAATCTGGTTGGAAAAAACTGATGCGGATGAACCCATCAACCCACGACACTTTTACTACTTGGGGAAATTTTGCTGAATCGCTGTCAGAAATACAGCGAATTGAAATACTTCGTTGGGTGGAATATGCTCCAACTTCTGACATTCAATTTCATGGTTTCTGTGATTCGTCTGAGAAGGCATATGCTGCGGCGTTATATATACGCTTTTGTAAAACTGATGGAAATACGACCTCTCACTTGATCTGTGCATAGTCAAAAGCTGCACCCATCAAACGTCTTTACCACTCCTTGAGTTTTGTGGGTCACTCTTTCTCTCCAAAATGATAAAAATTTATTTGCCTCATTTTCCAGTACGGTCACATCAAACATTTTTATGGACAGACTCCTCTATTGTGTTAGCATGGCTTAACATACCACCTTGTGTGTGGAAAACTTTTTTGGCAAACCGCACAAGCGAAATTCTCGATAATGTGGGTGAGTCCACTTGGAGACACGTCAAATCTGCTGATAATCCTGCAAATCTGGCAACTCGAGATCTGATGCCTTCGGATTTAAGGCTCAATAGTTGTTGGTGGAAGGGCCCGTCGGGGCTCTGCAAACCATCTTTAGAATGGTCAGTCGCTCTACCAACCACCCCATGTATCGAAGATCTCGAACAAAAGTCAATTGTTACACTGGTAGAAGTCTCAGAAGTCTCGATCGTTTTTCCAATTTACCTCGAGCTTTTATAACACTGCTTCAAAACATCAAAGTCATAAGTACTTATCTCACAATCTTGCTCAACATGAAATGGATTTTGCAAGAAATCTTCTGTTTGTACTTGCCCAGAAAGTTCATTATGCTGCTGAGTATTCTTTGCTGTCAAGTGATAAATTAATTTCTCACAAGACCTATTCTGTCGTTCAACCCATTTTTAGATCCAGAAAAACTTCATAGAGTGAATGGCCGACTTGCTAGATCTGATCATTCTTACAACGAAAAGCATTCAATAATTCTGCCATATGAATCTAGACTTTCTTTGCTTTTAATCCAATTCATGAACTTTCTATTCATGGTGGCAATCTCTGATCTGATCTGATCTGATCTCATCATTCTTACAACGAAAAGCATTCAATAATTCTGCCATATGAATCTAGACTTTCTTTGCTTTTAATCCAATTCATGAACTTTCTATTCATGGTGGCAATCTCTTGATGACGCGGTTAGTTCGTCAATGTTTCTGGGTTCCGAAGCTAAAAAATCTTGTAAGAGCTTGCATCCGACAGTGAAAAACCTGTACTATTTACAACAAATCGCTGACCCGGGAAATAATGGCTGTCAATCTTCAGAGCGATGCACCTTTTCACCGCCTTTCACGATCACTGGAATCGACTTTGCCGGTCCATTTGTGATCAAGAGCTTCAATGAACTGCCGCATGTCTAAAGGATATGCTTGTGTGTTTGTCTGCTTTTCAACAAAGACAATTCACATTGAGGCAGCAAGTGATTTGTCCTCGAAGCGTTCTTGGTGGCATTTTCAGGATTCTCAGCAAGACTAGGTCTCCCTAAGGAAGTGTACTCAGTGGTACCAATTTCGTTGGTGCTGATTCCATTTTGCGCAAAGATTTCAAGAGATTCATAAATTCTATTCCACAAGAAACAAGAGCTAAATATGGTGCTCAGGGTTTTGCACTCGAATTTTATTCCTCCGGGGGCACCACACATGGGTGGATTATGGGAAGGCGGGGTTAAAGGTTTCAAAACACATCAGCGAAAATTGGGGGGTAAAAGTTCACCTTCGAAAAATTCTCTACAGTTTTAGCACGCATAGAAGCATGTTTAAATTCACGCCCAATCTCAGCGATGTTAAATGATTACTCTGATCTTTTGGCTTTAACACCCGGTCATTTTTTAGGTGGGGGTCCACTAATAACATTTCCGGAACCCAAACTGGCTTATGACAATTTTGCATTTTACCAACAGACTTGATTTTTAAAACAGATTGCCTTCCAAAAATAATGCTTTATACTTTCTTTTCAATTTATTCATCTAGCTACATATTTTTTGGCGCATCTCGCCAAGGCGGGCAGTTATGTTCGTGCATATTGGCACTTTGGTATAAATTTCAATTTTCATTGCTCTATTGAGAGAACACTCATTCCGAACTACTAAAGAGTCAATGTGTAATAACAAACATGTAGCTCAGCCTACCCTGTTTTTACACTGTCCTTCTGACAGAACTAAGAATAACTTATTCATTCCGTCTTTTGCCACAGCCAACACAAGTTGCTTTTTTAATAAATCCAATAAGTTAAAGTTTGCCCTTTCATTTTGTCGACTAAATATAAATTTAATAGTCAGATAAACAAATTCATTTGTAAATAAAGTACAATTTAAAATTAAAATAATAAAAACACGCGAAGAAAAGAAAATTAAAAAGAGAAAAAATAAAGTGCACGACTGGGTCGCACGTACTTGTACTTTTGCCACGAAAAAAAAATTAAATTTAATAACTTTCTTTTTAAATATAAAGGAAAAATAAAATCATATGCATTTTCACGAAAGTGCTAAAACTTCTTTTTATATATGTTTATAAAAAAAATTATTGCAAAATTGTTAGAGCAGTTTTTAAATAAATCGATGTTTACTTAAGACAGTCAGTGTCGCTGTACAGCCCGTTCAGTTCGTTGTTATATTTTCTCCATTCCCCATTTACGCAGATAGGACTATAAATCACACGGATAATTTTTCTTTCAAAGCAGCCTAAAGCGTTTTTATCTACCTTTAGTAATGTGCATGTTTCTGCACCATAAATAAGGACAGGACCATATTTTGCAGATTAGCTGGTGCATACTCCTAACCAGTTCATCGCCAACCACTTTGAACAGATAGGCCAACAGCTCCAGCATCTTTATTGTTCATAATTTTATATATAGCTATCTTCACTTCATCTAGGTCGGGTGGGCAGAATGGTTGGCCTGCGTCGTCCCGGTCGAATGGTGCAATCTGCATAGGAGCGGAATTCGGTTCATCATCGCCGTTGTATAATTTGCAGAAATGATCTTTCCATGATGGTTGGGTGTTGTAGGACGCGGGAAGTCACTGAGTGGCGTCAACATGGCGATGTCCAGTGATGTAACGAATACTACACACCAATTGTGCTTATTTTACCTCCAAGTGGTAACCATCGGGTACTGGTCCCGTCCATCCGGACTTGGATTGCTAAACTAATAAGTGAGAGTGTTAAGCAAAAGACAAAAATAGCAACACTATAATGCTCTGTCGAAAATGACTGGCTGAATAAGTCGGCTGAAGTCTTAGACGAGTCCATCGGAAGGATGGTGTGCGGCGGAGGAATTCATCTGAATCAACGGTGCCACCAAGAGTTTTTGGACGACAGAGACCTTACGTGAACTACTCTGGTATATTTAGAGCTGAGGTCAGTAAGAAGGGGGGAAGGAGTGTTTCCACTAAGGCACTTTCTCCATTCATCAAGACGGCAGCGGAGGAGTTCCCCATATGGAATCAACGGTGGCGTCTACAGTTCCAGTCAGGTTGAACTACTTAGTGAACACCTTATACGGGCTACTACGACATATTCGTTATAGGCTCAGGCCTATAAGGAGCGGATTATCCGGCTCCCCACCCTCTAAGAGTCTGGTGCTCCAGGATGGGGAAAAAACGAAACAAGGACAAGGAACTTCGGATCTGTACGTGGAATGTTCTGTCGTTGTACAGACCACGTGCAGCCGAACAACTAGTGGAGACCCTGGATAGGCTAAGGGCTGATATACCAGCTATCCAGGAAGTGCGATGGGATGGAGAGGGAATACGAAGGATGACATCGTGTGACATCTACCACGGACCGTGCTAAAGTGAACAGGGTCACCGGCTATTTGAGAGCGGTTTTGTGATACGAGGAAGACTTAAGCAAGAAGTCTTATAGCCTTTTTACACCGAATCAAAACCCGGTTTTTGCGAAAAATCAAAAACCTGCATCTAAAACACAGTTTTTCCCTTACGTTTTTGTCAAGTAACAAGTTTACAATAACCACTCGTTTTTGCAAAAACCTATCAAAAACCAGTTGAAATTGTGAGATGAACAAATCAAACATAATTAGTAAACATTCAGCACTCAATCAATTGTGAAGAATGAGAAATGAAAGAGGACTGTCAATAGAAATTATTTTATCTGTGTTCAATGCGACTACTACGAATCGATACCGAATAGAATAGAACATGTTATATAAGTGCAAAATGAGAAAATGGCTGTGCTGAAATGTAAAGCTGCTTCAGTCCTTTTCAGAACAGTTCCAACCGTTTTGAGAAAAATTTTTGTCTTTCCTTTAAATCAGAACAGTTATGATTTGCGTACACCAACACCAAACCTGTCATCGGCCGAAGTAAGCTTGGACACCTTCGCCCGAAACATTGTATATATATTTTAATAGTAAAGTTATAACTGAATTTCCCACCTGGCCATCTAGCGGCCAAATAAGTAAACTGGTTTTGGGACTTTTTATACTTCAGAATGGGATTATATTTGAAGAAAAATTGTTCGTGGTTGTTTTATTGTATATTTGTGGACTCTACTGATGGATTGCGACCTTATCGTGGTGGTAGGGCTTAAACTGTTCATTATTCTACGGCATCTAAGATGTCTTGATCAGTGAACTAACTGCAATCCGGGAGAACGCCTCGACCTAGGACGTTCACCCTTAAGTTTGATGAAGAACCAGAGCATACCTGAATGTTTATTTATAAACATCTTCAGTGTAATGTCCGTGTTTAATAGGTAACCTATCCCAGGATTAACTGGTTAACGGCCCTACATCAGGCAAAAGTAGTTAGGGCAGGGGAATCACGAAAGTGTCCTTGACGATTACTCATTTAAACGTTTGAAAGGGAACTTTCATAACATGAGTGTTTTGTTGGTTTTTCACCGGGCTAGTGCCATTGTGATAGTAGCAAATAAGCAGGGTGGTCTTTGTAACTCAAGGAGGCCACCCGAAAAGGCGGTAGATAACTACTCTATCCCAGAACATAAACTGGGTAACGAGCGTTACTACCGTCAAAAATTGAGTAAGTTAAGTGGAATTGACGGAAGTTGAGCTGTGGAACTTGAGTTTGCTTCCAGTTCAAGACATACTTGGGCACATCTTCAGGGTAGGCAATCTCTGTGGCTTTGTAGGTAAAGTCAGAATGTCAAAGTTTTACAGTTGGGAGTATTTCCTCAACTAAACGACGTTTTAGGTTTGACGTACAATAAACTTAGCACGGGTGTTAGGGGCCCTAGAGTTTGTTCGAGAGGAATGTCCTTTATGGAATTTAATCTTGATCATTCTCTACCCTAAAAGTTGGGCTGGCCCTTTCGGGGAGCTTCGTGCTGGCTGTGGTTATCCAAAGCGGAAAAATTTGGCCCTTCGGTGCAAGAGATGTAGATCAGTCTCGCTTCTTAACAAGGAGTGTGCACATACCTACATGTTCTCAAATTTGTTACTGCGGTGTAATCTACTTCGGTAATTATACTTCAGGACGCTGGTTTACGTTCAATTGAACCCGCAGTGGGTTTGCCCACCGTGGGGTTTAGAAGCTTAATTGCTCAGGTACCCACGTAAAGCTTATCAATCACTGTATATTTGTGGACGATGATTGGGTTTCAGTATGCCCGAAGCATTAATATAGATTTGTAAAAGTGTGAGAAAAATTGTTGTTTTTTCAAATTTTGGTTCCGACCTCAGGGCGTCTCGTTGAACAGAACTTTTACGATAAATTGAAATTGTCATAATTTGAAACTGAATTTACCAAATAAGGATTATTAAAAATGCACAAAAATCAATTTTAAATAATTCTTTTCAATTTTATTTTCATTTATTTCATCATTCATTAACGAAATAAAAAAGGTTTATTTAAAAGCACAATTTCAATGTTATTGACAAAACAAAATTATATGTCAAACAAAAACGGGTGTGAACAAATTTCGAGTTTTTGTCAAAAACCGTGTTTTTGATTCGGTGTGAAAAGGCTATTAGGCTTCAATTCAATTTATTAGTATCAGGTGTACAAGTAAGACTATAAGTCTTTTATAGTACTTAACATATGGACAGATAATTCAATTTTATATAAATTGAAATTGAAAGAAATTAGCAACAAAAAGTAGATACACAATTTATAATTTATTTTTATTTTTGGTACCTACATAAATGAAAGAAAAAAAAAAGGAACAATTACATAAGAGAATAAAATTTTACAAGTTTCCAAGTTGCTGTTTTTTAAAATTTGCGAAAACTCATATAAACGGCTTTTTTAAATTGCGAGTTTTTTTTTTACTATTTTCTTTATTGTCACTGGTAGAGAGTTTCAAAGACTGTAGCATACACAAAAAACAATCTAGATGGATTTAAGTAGTTATGGGGATGAGTAATTAAGTTGAGGGTTCGAGTCGAGTGCGCAAAGCGGAGCTTATCAAATAGATATTTTGGGCTTTTATTATAAATAATTTTATGCAAAAAGAAGCAACATCTTGCTTCTAAAAATTGTTGAAAGGTACATCCAAGAACGCCTTGATAAAATTGAGAGACATGGTCAAGTCGTCGTAGACCAAAGGCATACCTTACCATGACGTTAAAAGTAACTAGTAGTTTGTGGAGAGAATGAGAGTCTGGTTTTGCAGTACAAGACAGCTGCATAGTCAATGATAGGAAGTAGCAATGATTTAATCAGTCTTATCTTAGTGTCAACAGATGTCAATTTAGAAAAAAGGTTTAATTTTCTAGAACCCCCATATATACGGCCAATATATATTTATTTAAAGATTTATATGATCATTTCCAGAAAGTGAACGATCAATCTTAAAACCAAGACTAGCCACATTATCCATAAACAAAAGCTGAGATTGCGATAAGAAAATTGGTAAAAGGTTTATGGTATCAAATTTCTTTTTAGAAATAGCAATTAGTTGCGAATCGGCAGGATAGAGTCAGAACATTGCACAGACACCAATTGTAGATCCTTGAAAGGTCTTCGTTTATTTTACATACCAGTTCCTCTAATAAGTTGAAAGGTTTAGACAAATATAGCTGACAATCGGAATTTAAATGAAGCAATAAAAATAAACAAAGAAAAAACAGCATTTGCACATAAATCGAACTCTACTCTTAACAAATTTTTTACAAAAACAAAACCACCTCTACCAAAAGAACAACAAAATGACGTAGTATATGAAATAAAATGCAATGGGAAGGAAGATGAAAATTGCAGACTCATATACATAGGAACAACAAAGAGAAAACTAGCAGTAAGAATAGCCGAACACAAAGCAGACGTAAAGAAAAAAAGATCATCGACTGGGCTCTCACAACACATGACAGAAAATGGACACACAGCTGATTTTGACAATATCAAAATACTAGACAAAGAGAAACACACCAACAAACGATACACTCTGGAAAATCTGAGAATTCAGCAAAATATAAGAAAAGTCATGAATTTTAAAGAAGACAAGGACAACATCAGCTCGATCTACAATACTGTGATAAATTAAATATAGTCTGTGATAGTTAGTTTTTTAATTTCTGTTTTGTCTATGTTTCAAATAATTTATTATATTTATTAGTTTCCGTTTACTAAGTGCAATATAAATGTTAAATTATTTAAAATTATTATTATAATTCAAAAAAATTTATAAAATGTAACTTGACGACAAAAGTGAGTAAATATTCAAATCCATAGCCCAAAAAACAATGTTTCTAAAAATGTAATTTGTATTAAAGGTCTTAATAAATTAAACACCCCTGAAGATGTTGGCAAAAAACCAAACGAAACGTCGGGAAAATTAATGAATTAGTCTTTTAATTGCTTTAAAAACCTAGGATCAAAAAGCCCAAATTTAAAATACACATTATTAAAATAATAGAATATTGATCAATTCAAAATTAAAATAGTTGAACATCATCAACATAGAGATGTAACGTTACATGTTGGCACACTTGAGGAAGGTCATTTATATACATGCAAAACAATAAGGGGCCCAATATGGAACCCTGTTTAACTTCAGAACACATTTCTATTGATTCGGACAAACAATCGCCAACTAAAACTTTTTGACTTTTTGATCAAAATATGCACAGAGTTTAGCTCACAAGGTATCATGGTCAACACAGTCGAAGGCTTTTGAAAAATCTAACAATAATAAAATCGTCAAATTATTTTGATCATACTGGACTCTTACATCATCAATAACCTTGAAGATTGCTGTAGTGCAGCTATGACCAGCACGAAATCCCGACTGTATCGATGAAAGCAGGTTATGGTTTTTAATGTGGTCAGAAATTTGATTCGCTAAAACCTTTTCAAAGATCTTGGACAGGCAAGGCAGAATACTTATGGGCCGAAAATCAGAACAAGATGAAGGATGTGGCTTTTTGGGGACAGGAATAACTTTAGCATGTTTCCAACAATTAGGAAATGATGACGTATATATGCAAAAGTTAACAATGTGGGTAAAGCGGGATATAATTTGTGGTAATACCATTTTTATAAAACATATCGGAATGCCATCTTCACCAACAGAGTTAGATTTGAGAGAACGAATGTATATAAGTACATCATTCTCAGAAACAACATCAAAGTCAAAAACAATCTGAATTCTGATATAAAGCCATGTTGTTAGGGACAAATTTCGAAGTATTTGAATTGTTAGATGCAAAAGCATTGTTCAAATCATTTGGATCCGGAAAATTGTTAAGGACTTCTTTTTTTCCTATGCCAATAGAACGGAGACTACTCCATAGCTTACGTGAAGACTGGTTTATATTAAGTTTAGACAAAAAGTATCTTTTTTTAGCTCTACGAGTAACAAAAGATGAATAGTTTCGAGCTCGGCAAAATATCTCCCAGTTAATGGAGTTAGGGAGATGTTTCCATTTACAATACAATTTACGGCGATTTTTTATTGAACTTAGTACTTCAGAGGTGAACCACGGACACTTTGTATTGCGAATAGAAACAGTCTTCAAAGGAATATGCTTTTCATACAAATCAAGTAACAAATATTGAAGAAAGTTAATTTTATGATTAGCATTATAAAAACTATTGCATAAACCCCAAGGAACATTATTGGCTTCCAAATTTAGGGCTTCTCTATTTACAGAATTGAAATCGCGGTAATGAAATGTAGATGAAGAAATAGTACGAGAGAAGTCAATGTTGTAGTTGCAGAAGAGCAAATCAATATTTGTTACTTGTCTGATATTCCATCAAGAGACAGTTAATCCATAAGGAGAAAATCAGACAAGTCAGAGACAATCAAAAAGTCAAGAAGGCTTGGAGCAGAATTAGGACCGAAACGGTTAGCATGGGAATTCGCTATATAGAAACCAGTAGCAGCAATTTCATCTTTTAGTTGGTTGGCTCTTGTATCAGACAAAAAAAGATCAGCTTTATAATCACCACAGAGGATAATGTTCTAATAAATTGCAGATAAATCACGGATAAGAGCAAAAATGGTTCAGGAGAGCAACTTCTATTAGGATTATATAAACTGCCAACAGTATTAGTGACTCTATCATTGCGTATCAGTGTGTAGTTCTTAAGCTGATACATGTTATTGAGAGTAAGTAAGTAAGTAAATAATTCGTTTATTTACAATTTTTGATACATTTACATTGGTTTTTTTTTTTTTGAATTTGAAAGCTTTGGCTTTGCCGTCAGCTCGACTAACAAATTAAATTTCTTGATTTTAAAGATACTGTTATTTTAATTTTCAGTTTTCATTTGATATTTTTGATTTTTATTTTTAATGAATGTGTGTATGTATGTATGTAGTTATACCTAATGTAGATTAATCATATTGTCATGATCAGTTTCCTAAATCTGCAAATTTCCTTCAGATAGTTAGAAAGGTTTTGCCAGTCCGGCCATCCAATATTTGTATTGTCTCCTGCATTGAGAGAGTAAATTTTCCAAAATACGCGACCCTCTTATGTCCAAAAATTGGACATCTGCTTATAAAGTGAAAGCAGTCTTCTTTGGATCTTGTATTACATAGTGTGCAGAACTGGTTAAAACTCCCATTGTAGTGAAGTATTATGTCTCAACAGACGACCTGTTGAGACATAATACTTCATTTTTTGCTTTGAAGATTAAAGAAGTGTCTTTGGGCTTAAGATAATCATGGAAATAATTATTGTTACTCAGATTATAACTCAGCTGGCTATATATTATTTGGCTTTCTGATTCGATAGCAGTTTCTACAAGTTTATTCCGAATCGGGTCTTCATTAACCTGAATTATTCTATAAAATTTTTCTTTCACACCAAGAATGTTGTTTGGATCAATTTGTAAATCTTCACCACATGCAGTGGCGATCCGTTGACATTTATCATACCACCAGTCCTTGTTTCTTACTTCGTACAGCAGCATCATTTTACTTAATCGCTCCCCTCGAAAACCTAACATTTTAATAAGATAATCAGCTTGTAGTTTCAGAGTGCTGGTAAATATCTTTGGTAGGCCGGTTTCTAAGTAAATTGCATAATTCGGTGTGTTGATTGGTAAATTAAATTTTTTTTTGATGAAATTTCTCTGAAGTTTCTCAACTTCTTCATACTTTTCCATTCCCCAAACTTGAGCTGCATAACACAGAGTTGACTTCACAACTGAATTGAAGATTTGGTATTTGACAGACGAATGTATTTGGTTATTTGAAAAAAATTGTCTCCATGTTAAGTTTATGAGACTTTGAGACGCCTTGGCTTTTCCGACGAGGTGCTTATTAAAATTCAGCGTTGGGTTAAGGTTCACTCCAAGATATTTACATTCCTTTGTCACTTCGAAACTCCTTCCATTGTACTTTCAATTGTTTCCAGCTTCAGTCCGATTAGATCGCGAGAAAATCATAATTTTTGAGTTTTCAGTGTTGATTTCAAGTCCCCATTTTCCACAGTACATAGACAGCCCGTTTATCATCAATTGTAAATTTTCTTTCGATTCTGACAATATGACCAAGTCATCAGCATAAAGCAACACATTGATTTGGATTCCTACCATTCTGATTCCTCCAGGAAGGTGGTTAACAATGTCGTTTATAAACAGTGCAAATAAAAGTGCACTAAGCGGACATCCCTGTTTGACACCTGAATCAGTTCTAAACCATTCAGAAAAATGTGATCCATCCCAAACGTAAGCTGCTGTATCTGTGTACATATTTATAGATGGCATGTAGAAATCTGGTTGAAACACCTAACTGTGTAAGTTTGTATATTAGAGCATAACGATTTACTAAATCAAACGCTGCTTTGAAATCGACAAACAACGCGAACACTTTTTTATTTCAAGCTTTTGATTTTCTATATTGTAGCAAGATTCTTTGTTTTAACTGCATTTACTCAGTGATAACTCGTTGGATGTAAGCCACTGTGTTCTTCAGCTTAGCAGAGTTCTTAAGCATTTTCATCGCGGTTTTGTTACAGCCAGTGTTTAGTTTCATTTTGATTAAGTTGTTGCTTTTGCTTATTGTAATGGTCTTAGACATTGCGTGTATATCTTCATTGTCCAACAGCAGTCGATCTGTGTTTTCATATGGAATTGAAAAAATAATAATTTTGCCTTTTAGTTCACGGTTTTGCGCTTCAAGTTCTTCTTCTAATATAGTGCATCTAGCTTCAAATTGATGAACTTTTTGCGCTAAGTCTTCATTTTGTTTTCTCAAAGAGGTTATCAACGCATTTAACGTACTGAGATCTTCCTTCGATGCTAGGTTTGCGGTTGCCTTTTTGAGTTCGGTTTGGAGAGAATCATCGATAATGCATTTGATTTTGATCAGATCAGATCAGACATAGTCATTTTTGAATTATTTTTAAACAATTTACTCGCTCTGTTATCAATAAATGAGTTTTGTTGGTTGCCGTCGGGTGAAGTTTGGCAGCTCTTACGTTTGTTATAGCTCATGAGATTTCTCAAAACTTAAAGATTATTTTATGCGATTTTATATTTTGTTACCTCTTATAAAAATCGCTGAACAAGTAATTTAGATAAAAAAGAATATATTGGTTTAAAATAAATATTAAAAATTTGGAAATTAAACAGAATTTAAAAAAATTAATACGGGAGAGATATTTGTACACAACTTTTCACTTTCACAGCAGCGTTGCCAGTTATTGAGAGTATCAGGTCTAAACCATGTCTCAGTTATGCAAACAATGTCAACTTCTGAGGATTCAAAGATGTACCGAACAAAATCCATTTTATCTAAGTTTAAGCTTCGAGCATTCATACAGCAAACCCTGAACCCCTCACGCATACCGGAAAGTATTTTCAACATGCATTGAATAGAAATTTCTATACCATCAGACGGAACCGAACTAACAGACATAATAAAGAAAATAAATGGATTTCGCATTAAAGCTAAATTTAAAAACATAACGCTGATCTGTGTCCACGCCCCTCACGAAAAGAAGGATGAACCATCCAAGGACGAGTTCTACGACCTCATAGAGAGCACGTACGATATGTGCCCGAAGTACGACATCAAAATCATTCTGGGTAACTTTAATGACAGATTCGGAAAGGAGGGCACTTTTGGTTCAATACAGGGTGGAAGACTTCGCGGTGGGGCGAAACATCATCATATCGAGCACCCATTTCCCGTACCTTGATATACAGTGATCAAAAGACCATCAACCAAATTGATCACATCGCAATAAACGCCAGACATGCTTTCAGTATCCTGGATGTTCGAACATTCCGTGGGGCAAACATAGACTCTGACCACTAAAAAAGTGCTAAAATCGCAAGAAACTGCAAGAACCTTTGCTGACCACGTTTCTACTAACATCTCAACAAGCCCGCCACCAGCAGCAAGTGCAGATAACCAGTGGAGACATTGTCAATAAGCCATCAGAAGTGCCGCCTCTGATGTGCTGGGTTTGACTAGGCATCCATAACGAAACTCCTGGTTCGATGAAGAATGACGGTTGGCGCATGCAGCGAAGAACGAAGCCTACCAGCCAATGCTGCAAACTAGAACCAGAGCCACTGAGATAGCGAGCTGTGACTGGTGCATTTGCCAGTATTGAATCGGAGGCGGCAAAGATGGGATTAGCTGTTAATGAAGACAAAACTAAATATATGCCAATCGCTGTTTCTTCGGGCTGAGAAAGCATTTCAGTAGTAAGGCCCTCTCTCATAGAACCAAGGATAAGACCTTGATCATATGTATGGGCAGAAGCATGGGCATTAAAAGACTCGGATGAGAAGTTACTTGGGTGCTTTGAGAGAAAGATTCTTCGAGTGATTTTTGGATCTGTGTGTATCGAAGGAATTTGGAGAAGAAGATTCAATGACGAGCTATACGGGCTATACAGCGATATTAACCTGGTCAAGAAGCTGAAAATACAGCGGCTGAGATGGCTGGGTCACGTGGAGCGTGTGGACACCAACGCCCCAGCCCCACGAGTCTTCGAGTCGCATCCGGATGGTGTACGCAGCATTGGAAGACCCCCAATAGATGGCGCACACAAGTGAAAAACGACCTCAGCCAACTTGCGGTGCAAAATTGAAGCGGCTTGCTAGGAACAGATCTGGCTGGAGAGACATGTTGGTTGAGGCCGTAGTCCATCCTGGACTGTTAGCGCCATCTTAAGTAAGTAAGTATATCTTCAGCACCAACTGCGATTCTAATATGATGTTCCCACGGTGGTCGTTGCATGCTTCGGTTCGGGCATTGTAGCCTTGTGTTGTTCTTTTTACCTTTTGGTAAAACTTCCGAACTTTATTCATGTTATGGCATCCCTCTATTTCCTTCATCGCGCGCTTCTCATGCTCCTTCTTTTTTCTACTGAGCAGTCGATGTTCCTCTTTCCTCTTCTGCACGATTAGAAAAGGACTTACAATCTTGCGATTGTAGCCGGCCGACATTGAGTTGCCTAACAGTATTTCGACGTTTTGGTACTGTTCTGGATATCCGCAGCATTACCTTGGCTACAACGAGGTAGTGGTCCTAGTCAACGTTGGCTCCTCGGAACGTTCGGACATCTGTGATGCTGGAAGAATGCCTCGCGTCGATCGTAATGTGGTCAATCTGGTTGAAGGTCGATTGATCAGGATTTCGCCAAGTCCCCTTGTGAATATTAAGATGCGGGAACTGCGTACTAGCTACCACAATGTTTCGCCCCGCAGCAAAGTCGATTAGCCTGAGTCCATTGCTGGAGGTGGTGTTGTGCAGGCTGTTTTTTTCCGATTATGCTACCAAAGATTTCTTCTCTTTCTAGTTTGCCGTTAAAACCACCCAGGACAATTTGAATGTCATAAATAGGGCATTGCTAATATGCTTTGTCCAAGAGCTCGTACAATTCATCCTTGGTGTTCTCATCTCTCTCCTCTGTGGGGGCATAGAAATAAGAATATTTAATCGCAACACATGGCTCGAACGAGTCATTGATGCAAAATACAATTATGTTATATTTATACTGAATTACATACATATGAATTAATTTTTGTATTACATCTATGTATAAAAAATGTAATATTCTCTTCTGAATTTTTGTTTGAGTCTTTTGTTAATCTGATGATTTTGAATAAAACAATTATTTACTTACTTTCTTACTTACTAACTTAAACTAGTAGCTGCTTTGAAGTTGATTCAGCGTTGACCGATTTTAATTAATAGTGCGTGTATTTAAATTAAATTGCAGTCTCCGTCTAGCTCTCGTAGCGTTTACATCGTTGGCTTCTCTCTGTATTTTGGTGTGCTTAGCTCACTGTGCGTGTGCATATACATATATACATCTCGCTTTTACCAACGGTTCTATTACTGGTTTCTTTTTTCCAAGCCACGTGTTTTCTTCTTTTTTCACGTGCAACACATTTATTCTTCTATAAAATATGGCCCCGGGGCCAAATAAAATAAAACCCGGGAACAGATTCGCTGGGTTAGCTAACTCATCGTTTCTTGAACCTCGCCCAAAGAAAAATAAAATGAACATTAATCTATTTGACGAATATCCCGATTTACCCATAAAAACTAACTTCAAAAATCCCAGGTTTATCCTCATTGCCGCGAAAGATGAAGCAAAACCCCTTTCTGGTGTAAGTATTTTCGTATTACGAAAAGCTATTGATGCTATTAGCACCGAGTACGAGAATATTTCCCAGTTGAGAGATGGGAACATACTCATCCTAACCAAATCTCAAAAAGTTGCCGACAAATTTCTTCGAGTTACCAATCTAGCAAACCAATGTCCTGTTTCGGTTAGCCTCCACGCTAACCTTAATTCATCCAAGGGTATTGTATATGCGCATTGTCTCGCTAGTATCCCTGAAAGTGAAATAGTGGAAGAAATGAAAACGCAAGGTGTAACTGACTTTTACAAGTTCACCAAATTACATGATGGAAAAGCCAGCTCAACTGGATTGGTTCTCTTCACTTTTGACCTTTACCAAGCTCCCACAACTGTAGAAATAGGATGGCTCAAGGCCAAGGTCCAAGAATACATCCCCAACCCGATGAGATGTCGCAACTGCCAATTACTTGGCCATACTTCGAAGAGATGTTCCAAAAACAAAGCCTGCGCCACATGCAATCTTCCTCCCCATGATCCTTCAGAATGCACCCGCACCATGTGTGCGAACTGCTCTGAAGCCCACCCCTCCTCATCCACATCTTGCCCCAAATATTTGCAAAATAAAGAAATTCTAAAAATTAAAACGAGGAATAAATGCAGTTTATCAGATGCCAAGCGCATCTACAATCAATCCAACCCTGTTCTTCCAACTCTTTCCTCCATATCATATGCAGACAAAACCAAAAAAAATCAAAAAACTACAACAGTTACTAATCCATCTAGCTCCTTATCACTCGCAAAAACAAATTTTACTTCTAAAGCACCCAACAACGAAAATATAACCCTACCAAACCCTTTTTTGGAATCTCAAATTTCCTTCTCTCTTCCAGTCACAAACATCTCCACCACACCAAGACAAAATTCAAACGAACAAACAATTACAACACATCCAAATATTAACCAACCTATTCAAAATTACTCTACTCCCTCTACACAAAATTTAAACAACTTTACCCCTAATTCTCCAATAACTTCCATGACAAAAGACCAGATAAACAATAACGAATACTTTATGGACTCATCCGAGATGGATGATGATTTATTAAACAAACAAAAATATTGCAACTCAAAGGTCGCGGCCTGAGTTGGCCGGAGGGGGGGCGGTACCAGCAGGACTGGCCCGTCCCAATTTCGTCCAGGGCGGACCGCGACCTCAAAATACTTACCAACCAAAAAAATACCACATGCAAAATTATGCAATGGAACCTTAAAGGTTTCATCAACAATTATGATGAACTAAACATCCTTATAAAAGAGCAAAAACCATGTGTCATATCTCTACAAGAGACTCACTGCGCATATAATTTTAAACCAATAATTCCTAAATCATATTTAGGTTATTTCAAAAACTTTGCTTGTAACCTTTCAGCTAAACAAGGGATCGGTGTTCTAATTAAAAATAACATCCCCCACAAAGAAATAGTCATCAATTCCAACATCTTAACCTTAGCTTTAGAATTAGAACTTTCATTCAAATTCACGGTTTTAACCTTATATATTTTGCCAGATCAAATTTTTGACAAATCCGACCTTGATTATATATATCCTTAGTCAAATACACACCCCTGTTTTCTTGACTGGAGATGTAAACTCTTGGAGCGTGTTATGGGGCTCTCCCAAAACTAATTCCAGAGGTAATATCCTTGAATCCTTTTTGTTTTCTTCCAATCTCATCGTTTTAAACGATGGTTCTCCTACTCATTTCTCCACCCACGGCACTTTTAATCACGTCGACCTAACCTGCTGCTCCCCGGAAATATATACAAAAACTTCTAGGGAAATATTAGATTATCTCCATGGAAGTGATCATTTTCCTATATTTTGTACCATATCTATTAGCCAAGGGTTCACTACAACAGCTGTAACTCCTAGATTCAAAACTGATTTAGATAATTGGGCTTGTTTTGACAAGTACATTATAGATTACTTATCAGTTAATCCATCTTCAGGCAACGTGAATAAAGAAGCAGCCACAATTCTCAAAGCCTTTCATACTGCTGCGAACAAATCTATCCCACAAAGTTCCCCTCACACGGGTAAACATACAGTCCCGTGGTGGAGCCCGGAGTTGAGAGATTTAAGAGAAGATAAAAAGAAAACTTGGCGTCTTTTCAAACGTCATCCAAATCAGACCAACCTGATTGCTTACAAAAAATCCAATGCTTAATTTCGCAGGGAAGCAAAAATAAACAAAGCGAAATGCTTCAGCGATTTCACCTCTTCCATCAATCCCTATTCACCTCCTTCAAAAATTTGGCAAAACATTCGATGCCTAACTGGTAGCTACAATTGTAAACCTATTAGAACAATAATAACGCCCCTAGGTTCGGTGGATACACCTTTGGAAATTAGTAACTATCTAGCTGAAACCTGGTCAAATGCATCAAAAGATGTAAATTTTCATATAAACTTTTGTATTAATAAAGCAAATTGCCTAAATGCTTCCTATAATGTTTCTATCTCACCAGCCGCAAAATATATCGAAGGCCAAATATCAAATCTAGAGCTGCAAAGTTGTTTAAGCAAATTGAAGGGTAAAGCTCCCAGTAGGGATAGGATCTCCTACCCCATGCTTAAAAATCTTCCAGAAATAGCTACCTCCAGACTCATGCATCTTTACAACAATATTATAGAATCAGGTATTATTCCTCATAATTGGAAATTAGCCACAATTTTACCATTGCCAAAACCAAACAAAAACACAAACACTATCGATTCATATCGTCCAATCTCGCTAATATCGTGTATGTCAAAAGTCTTCGAAAAAATAGATGCTAGAAGATTACTTTGGTTCATTGAATCAAAAAAATTAATTTCATTAAACCAAGAAGCTTTCAAACCAGGTAAGGGCTGTGCTGATGCACTTCTTCACTTGGACGCCTACATATCAAAAGCCATATCCGCTCGTAATCATGTCACCGTACTCTCCTTAGACTTCGAAAAGGCTTTCGATAGAGTTGGTATCCATCTAATATTAAATAATTTGATACGATGGGGTATCGGCAAAATTTTTCTTACCAATAGACAAATTTGTGTCAAAGCCAAGCCAACAACTGTTTCTCGTCTTCCTTCCCATTATTCAATGGCATTCCACAGGGATCGCCATTATCAGTCGTGTTATTTATTATTGCATTCGACGAACTGAGCAAAATAATAATGAAACACCCTCTCCTTGACCACTGCGCTTATGCAGATGATTTTTACATTCTTTGTAAAGTAAATGACCTTGATAAAACCAAAGACTTACTATCAAAAGTAATTAAATATATACTTGATTGGTCCAAACTTTCTGGGGCAAATCTGTCTCTGGATAAATGTAAATCCATCCACATTTGTCGTAAACTATCATGCAATAACTTAGTTTTAAGTATTAATAACATAGATATAGATAATGTCACCAACCTGAGTATCCTAGGTATAACATTTAATTGTAAATTTAATTGGAAGTCCCGTTGTGTGGAGCTTAAGAAGAAATTAGTGGCTAGGGCTAACATTGTAAACTATCTTTCTAGCAAAAAATGTAATGCTCATATTAATACACTCTGTTCTATTTCAAAAGCGTTGGTACTAAGTAAAATTGATTACGGTTTAATTATCTATGGGAACTCGCCAAAGTCAACAATCAACGTAATAAAGGCCCCATACCACCAAGCTGCATTAAAAATATTCTTATAGAAGTTGGTCTTCCTTCCATTGAAGAACGTATTGCCACAGCCAGAAAAAAATTATTCGAAAAACTCTCGTTCTCAAATGGGTCCATAATTGACAAGGACATCACCTCCATAATGAAAAAGGTAAACCTAAACCGCATTCCTTCTGCAATAAGTACCTGCTTACACTCTGGAAAACAAATTAACCTGACGTTAAAAAAAAAGAATAAATTCACACCATCCTTCCCACCGTGGTCCATAAAAACATCTTCAATAAACACCGACCTAGCAGTTTACAATAAATCAAATACCTCAGATGATGTCTTTCAGGCGTCCTTCCTCAGTGTTTCTTCCAACTTGAGATCAAATGGATGGAACTTCGTATACACGGACGGTTCAAGGAATCAGACTTCCACATCCTTTGCAGCCACTCAAGAAGACAGTTCACTACTTGTAATTTGAATCCTACGACCATATGCATCTATCTTTACTGCTAAAGCCTTTGTAATTATGAAAACAACAGAAATATTATCCAACACACGTGGAAAACATATTATTTGTTCGGACAGCTTGTCAGTGCTTAATGCTTTACTAAACCCTTATCATGATACAGAAACCATCAATAAAATAAGGGACTCTCTCATTAGGTATCCCAATAAACTAAAGATAATGTGGGTTCCTAGTCACAAAGGAATTAAAGGAAATGAACACGCCGATCGCGCTGCCAATCTTGCACATAACGCCCCTGTTTTCACCTTCTGGAATTACACTAAGCTGGATCTGCTCCGTGAAATCAAACAGAAGATTCGAAACCAACTTCTTTCAGAATGGGAAAACTACCGCCATCACTACTCAAGCATCAATGAAGATAGATCGCACCCTCAGTATCCATCAACCACCAGTAAAATAATGAACACACAATTCGTTCGTCTACGATTGGGTCATACAACCTCCACCCACCAACATCTACTAAGGAGGGAAAACCCACCAACCTGTCTTCGCTGTAACTCCCAAATAGATATTAATCATATCTTAGGAATAGGACCTTGCCCCCATGCAGTTTCAAAAAATCAATACTTAGTACCAAACCTATCAACAAAAAAATTTTTAAAAATCCCAGCCACAACAATATTCTTAAAATCGACAAATTTATACAAAAATGTAATGTAGATATTTAAATTTATTAAAAAAAAAGATATACAAAAGAAAAAAACAAATGTAAATAATTAATCATAAGTTATCTCGCTCAAGCCGAAAGCCATTGTAGCTAGTGCTTTTTTTTCTATGTTAGCTTTTAATTTTAATTAATTGTTAATAAATAATAATAATAATAATAAATTAAATTGAAAGAACTCTTCGATTGCATTCATCTTTGCATTTAAGTAATATTTATGCTTAAAAAAACAGGCAAATATCGACGGACATTAAACCATAATTTAAATGGGCTTAAGAATTATGAGTCAAGAAAGACATTCACAATAAGATCCTCATGATTGTGGTTGACTTGCAAGATGAAAGCGGCTTGCTCGAGATCAAGGACCTAAGTTAACAAGGTCTAAATGGTGAGCTCATTATCATAAATAATTTTTTACTGTATTGCATTAGCTAGTTTAATATACAGACATTTCTAGCTAATTTTTTTGTATATAGTTTTTTATGCATTCGATGTGACCAAATTAAAGAAATAAAACTTACCATTCTTGTGAAAATGAATTCTTTCAGGACACTATCTTTTGTTAAAAACCTTTTATCTAATGCATTTTCCAAAGTTGGCTCTAACAGCATAATTTTTCCGATTGAATGATTCACCCACCAATCTACTCGATAAGCATAATCAGCATATTCTTTCAAAGTTTTTAAGTAATGTTTTAGGCTGAAATAGATAATTAACAATTTAATTTTCAAAACCTTTATATACCTACATAATAAAATATAATAAATAATAGCTTACAGTCCATTAATTCCAGAAACTGTAATGTCTTCTATATTTGTTGGGGTCAAATCAGAAAATCGGCTAAAACCAAACGGACAATTTACTCCAACGTCTTTATACTTCAGATAAAGCTCTGATTTCTTTCGTTGTTTTTCAGCAAACAAAGATCTGTGCACATGCTCTCCCTTAAATATGTTAAATCTGGAAAAGGTAAATTACGTTTAGAATGGGGCACGCATTAGTCTCATTATCAACAAACCTATTGTACAGCAAATGTTTTTTACTCGGCAGCAAAGAAGTCAGCAAAGCTTCGTTAAATATCAATCTCGGTATCACATACTCCTCACATTTCATCAAAAAGGGACTCTTTGCATCCCGCCTTTCGAACAGCTCGGGATGATTACACACCTTCCTGAATTGCATAACTAAATTCATTAGGTTGGATGTGAAATTCCTGTCTACATGGTGGCCATCGTTCCCCCCCACAGTATAATGTAAAAGATCCTCAATGCGAATCTTTTTTTTTAGAGCCATATAAAGCAACTTTTGTCTAGTTGTCAATGGGCAATATACCATGATCTCGATCTTATCAGAGAGTTCATTCTCAACGTCTTTTTTGATGCGTCGCAACATAAAAGGCTTCAAAATCATGTGCAATCTTGATATCTGTTTTTCATCAATTCCTGTCTTGTTCTCGGCGTGACTTTCAATATCTTTCGAGAACCACTCGTTAAATTCATCATGCGAGTCAAACAGTGTTGGCATTATAAAATGCAACAAAGCCCATAACTCTGCCATACTATTTTGAATTGGTGTTCCACTTAACAACAAACGATTGCGACAGTTAAAACCAAGTAACAATTTCCACCGCATGGAGGAGGAGCTCTTAATAGCTTGAGCTTCGTCCAAAATCATATACTGCCATTTGATTCGATTAAAATACTTATAATCTGACACAATCAATTGATAACTCGTAATTACAACATGGAAGCTGGCATCCTTTGTGTGAAGATCTTTTTGCTCCCAAAATTGTCGAAGAATTTTCCTTTCATTCGGCGATCCCCAGTAAGGAACCACATTAAAATCAGGTACGAATCGTTGCATCTCTTGCTGCCAGTTATGCAGCGTCGATGCCGGTGAGATAACCAAAAATGGGCCCCAGACGCCATACTTCTCTGCAATGTGACAAAGGAAAGCGATGGATTGGACAGTTTTACCTAGGCCCATTTCATCTGCAAGAATTCCACTTATTCCTTGGTCATAAATATTTGCAAGCCAAGTCATCCCTTTCAGTTGGTATGTTTTAAGAGTTCCACGAAAGATATCAGGCTGCGGTAAATCTGGCTTGCAGTCTGGCGAGCAGGATGGAATTTCATAGTCTGTCTTCTGTTAAAATAAACAAAAAAGAGACAATCGTACACACTGAAAACATTTTTAGTGAACTGGAATTGTAATAGAATTTAGGAGGTAGAAAAATCAAAAGAGACCATCATCGTAGATCATTAGTATTTTTAAGAACAGCTGATAAACAACTGTGATTTACTCTTAAGTCTGATTAGGTTGATGGTAAAAGGTCAATGAAATTTTAGTACGTTGTTTAGTGTTACGGATTTATATAATATTATTATTATTATTATTATTAATTTTATTAAATGGTAAATAAATTACAAATTTAATAATTACTTAAACTAGAAATTAGCTGCCAGGGCTATCTACTAGGGAAGTTAAATTTTTAATTGTAAAAGATAAGAGATATATACATAGGTAGTTATTATTGTTATTATTTTTTATTTTTTTTTTTTTTTAAATAGAGTTTTCAATTTTTAAATTTGTCATTATATTGTATACCAAATTTATGTTGTCAAAATTGATATTTTTCAAAAGATGGTGCAAGTTTTGCTTTGATAGTTTTGCGCAGGTTGAAGAGACTTTTGGACAGGAAAGAAGGTGGGTCATTGTAAGAGTGGAGTTATCCTCGCAGAGATGGCAGAGTGGAGGTGCTTCTTTATTGAACAGGTGTTTGTGTGTAATGTATGAGTGGCCCAGTCTGAGCCTGATGTATAGCTTTAGTTTTTTTAAAGATATGTTGCTGGGATAGATTGCTCTGTCCCCGTTTGGATTTAGATTTTTGTATGAGTGGTTGTAGTTTGTCCAAGATTCTTTTCTTTTGAACTTCCAGTTTTCTAGAAGTAAATTGGTAGTATCTTTTTTATTGTGTTGAAAAAAAGCTTTTAATGGTTCTTTTTTCGCTGATTTGGCTTCTGCGTCAGCTGCTTCGTTGCCATTGATTCCAACGTGGCCGGGAATCCAGATGATTTTTAAAGTTTCGGGATTTAGGATGAGATGGTGTCTTATTGTTACTACTATTTCAATCGAGTTCGAAATGTTTTCTATAGCCTTTATAGTTGAAAGGCTATCCGAAAATATGATTGTTTTTCTTTTCTGGGAGTGTGTTATCGCTTGGTATATAGCAAACGCTTCGGCAGTAAAAGTGGATGTGTGAGAGGATAGTAGCCCTTTGGAGACAACGGAACCGTTGGCGCCAACAACAACAAACGAGGTGTACGTGTCCCCTTTGGATGCGTCTGTAAATAGTAGTTTCCATCCAAGAGATTTGTAGTTTTCTGCGATGTCTTGAAAAAGTTTTTTGTACATATCATCAGAGGTTGAATTTTTTGGATAGTTGCAAAGTTCGGTGTTTATGGTGTTACTTGGAAGGTTCCAAGGTGGTTGGCTATTCTTTGCGTAGTTTTGAATAGAGATCGGAACATCAAAGTTCTTTGCGAACGTGAGTGCCCTACATAAAGTTGATTGGATTCTTTGATGTCTCTTTCGATTCACAATTTTTTTGACTTCTGGATGGATGGATGTTCTGTATGAAGAGTTTATTTTTGTAATTATTTTGGCCGTGAGAAAGTCAATTCTGTCCGTTAAATGAGGAAGCCCAGCTTCAGTTAATATGTTTATGATGGGTGTTGAGCGTATGGCTCTCATGCAGCTTCTGGTGGCGGAGTGGTAAGGTGTTGTGATAAGACCCAGAGATGATTTGGAGCATTTTCCGTAGATTGGTAAACAATAATCAATTTTTGATAACACTATGGATTTGGTTACATTTATAAGAGTATTAATGTTCGCGAAGCTGTTTTTTGAAGACAAATATTTAATTATATTAACCCTGGCAGTTAAACTTTTCCTTATATAAATACAATGGTTCTTAAAATTAAATTTAGAATCGAATATAATGCCAAGAAATTTCAAAGAATCAACGTTTTTTATACAGCTGTTGTTTAAATTGACTTCAACAACTTTTGTACAGTTGTGTTTTTTACATATATGAAACAATTCGGATTTTGAACATGAAATCATCGAGCCCGAGTAATTACACCATTGAAGAATAGCATTTATAATAGAAGTAAACATATTTCCCAATTCGTGGAGGTCTTTAATTTTAGAAAAAATGATTAAATCGTCGGCATAGAGTGAGTGTTCGACTTTATGAAAGCTGTCTATTATATTGCTTACTTCATTAAAAGCTATGATGAATAGCACCACTGATAGTGGAGATCCTTGGGGGATGCCGTTCTTAAGTTGGTGTAGATTTGAGTAGATGTTGCAATATTTTATTCGGAAATTCCTGTTAGAAAGAAATGATTGTATGTATTTGTATGTTTTTGGTCCGATTTTCCATTTTAATAGTTCATTAAGAACAACATGTGCTCCGATCCTATCAAAGGCTTTTTGGAAATCTAGACTGAGAATGGTGGCATGATTTCGTTCAGACAATGATGTGGAGACAAAATGGTCAATATGGAGAAGGGCGTCTAGAGTAGACTTCCCTTTTTTAAATGCGACTTGTCGGTTGTCAACCAGTTTGTCTTTTTCAAGGAACCAAAATAAACGTTTGGCTATTATTTTTTCTAAAATTTTTTCTGAACACGGAAGGAGGGATATAGGGCGATACCCTGAAATTAATGTGCGGTCCCCGGTGGGCTTAGGTAGTGGTATGATATTGGCAGTTTTCCAGGCATGTGGAATTATTCCTGTGTCGAAGATGTTGTTGTATAGTGCCAGTAGACGATTTTTTAAAGTCAGAGGTGAGTTTTTTAACATGACATATGAAATGCGGTCAAAACCCGGGGTTTTGCCTTAAAAATGTGGAACGCTTCACGATTTTGCGTGTCATCCTTGCGCAGGGGCCATGCTAATCTTCTCTGTATCGTTCCAATTTAAGTATATGTTCTGCCGAAGCAAGAACGATTTATATAATAAAATCTATTATTTTATGCAAATAATAAAAATTGAACCGCGAACTTTGGAGAACATTAATTTTATGTTTTCTTTTATTAACAATTGAAATTGATTTGTCAGTTTGACATTTCATGTCAGATGCCAAATCCCTTTAAGGAAATTTATGGAAAAGTAGGTCACATTAGTTTTGGGGGTTATTAATTATGGTTCGAAGATGTCTTAAATAGTCATAAAGATAATGCTGGATAAATGCCTCGATTTATCAATAAATCTTTAAAATCATCAATTTTTTTTTATTTTAAATTAATTATTTATAAATAATTATTTTTTATTTGTGTTTGAACAAAGAAAAATCTCTTGCAGTAGCATAACGCGCGCGATTGACGTCGTTTAATTTTTATTTGAATTTTCAATTAATATGAAGTGATTTAAAAAAGAAAAACATTTTAACTCTCACAAGAAAAGGTACTTAGCATTTTGCATTTTAGTTAATTTTCTATTTTTTCATTTTCTTATATCTATCTTAATGCTTTTCTTTTATATAATTAGCGCGCACTCAAGGGGTTATGACTGCTCTTATAATGTTGATTATACACAGCACGAGCGTTTAGGAAATATGGAGAGGATTTAAAAGGAGATGTCGATGCACATTGGTTTTGAATACTTGAACGTCACAAAGAGGGGGAAAAATCGTGTGAGGCAAGGAATTCCACAAACGTGTTGTTCGGCTAAAGAAAGAATCTCTATATTTAACAGTACGTCCGAAATTAGGCTCAAGGGTGAACTGATGAGCATTCATAGCTAAGCGAGTATTACGGCGGAATATTTTAAGGGGAGGAATGCAACTGGCTATTTCAATTGAACACTGTTTATAGAAGAAACGAAAAAATAACGTTAAACAAGAAACATTACGACGGTGTTCTAAGGAAACAAAAATTTCAGTAATGGATATGTCTCCAATCAGTTTTTTTTTAATTCTCTTTTTTGAATTCTATCTAATAGATTCAATTGAGTTTTAGGAGCACCTGACCAAATATGAGAGTTGTATTCAGGTTTTGGGCGAATGTATGCCTTATAAACTGTAGCCAGATCAGAAGGAGAACAAAATTGTTTGCATCTTTTGAGGAAACCTAAGCATTTAGCAGCGTTTTTCGCGACTTTGAATATGTGATCATTCCACAGGAGGTGATCGGTAATACACATACCGAGAACGCAGAGCTTTTCGGTTTCTTCGATGCAAGTGCCATTCATGGAAAGTGGCAACGGTGGTATATTTCGCTTGGCCGACAGAAGACAGCATTGTGTTTTTGAAGCATTAAATTCCACACGGTTGTTTACACCCCATTCTATAATGCTGTTAAGATCGGAATTTAATGAGTTTAACATACGATGCCGCTCCAGTTCCACATCCGAAGAGCAGGGATGTGAATCTGAATGCTTGACAAAAGATCTTCAACAACTAGCTTCATATTCAGCCCTATTACACAATCCATTCGTGGATTTCCGAATGGATTTCTACTACGACTGAGCTGAAGTGTCGGAGAAATATATATATTTTTTTCCGTTTCAATACGTTTCCGTTTCATTAGTAGAAATACGGATAGGTATTTCCACTAATTTCAAAATTCGTATAGATATTTTCCACTACGAAGGGAGTTGGTGATAGTTATTTCGGGATTCGGGGAATTCTTTCAATTACGATGGAACGTGTGATAGGGCTGATTAACTTAACTAACTTACTGGCCCAATGCGGGCGCTCTAAATCAACATATAACTATATTTAAACGATGCCTTTCGGTAAATTATTTACATGTAAAAAATTCATGATAACTTAAAAACTAACGAGAATTTTTTTTTTTAAAACTCATTTTTGATATCACTTTTTTCACTTTTTTATAAAACTTAAAGCTATCCTTTACCTAAATAAAACTAATTTGAACTTAATTATCATCATCATCATCATCATCGTATTAATAAAGCGAAAAAGGGCATTTGTATATTTTTGTGTTCGTCCGTGCTAATCTCAGAAGCCTCTGGACTGATTTGAAATTTTTTTGCCTTTGAATGGTTAGACATATGGGATGGTTTTGAGCATATTTAATTTTTTTTATTTTTTTATTTTATAGGGTGAAATGGGGTAAACACAATTTTTTTCGTCATGGCTCTGTAACGTCACGGCTAATCTCAGAAACCTCTGGACCGATTTGAAATTTTTTTTGTGTTTGAAAGGTAAGACATAGAGGATGGTTTTAGCCATATTTTTTTTTTTATTTTTGTATTTCATAGGGTGAAATGGGGTGAACACAATTTTTTTTCGTCAGGGCTCTGTCTCAGAAACTTCTCAGAAACTTCTGTACCGATTTGCAAATTTTTTTTGCGTTTCAAAGATAAGACAGAGAGGATGGTTTAGGGCATATATTTTTTTAATTTTTTTCATTTGGGGTAAGCACAATCGAAGTCACGCTGCAGAAGAGTTCTGATGACTTCAACTATTGGACACGTTCTACGAAATTGAATGAGTAAGACTACCAGATCAGTTTAAATACTAAAATGAATCGACGGGTTCACAGCTTCTTGCTGCAGACCATTTTTAATATCAAATGTTGTGATATTAAAAATGTAACTTCTAACATTGCCACTTTTGACAACAAACTTTCTACCATTGAGCATGTCATGAAACATATATATCAGTGGTTTACTTATGCCAAATCTAATTAGTTTCATTATATAGACCCTCTTACCATACGGTTTCAAAAGCCTTCTCTAAATCCATCAGAACGGCACCCGTGCATTGATTTTTCGCTTTGTTCCATTGAACATCAGAAACTAACTTAGACGCTGCATGAATAGTGTTATGTTCCGCCTTAAAGCCAAACTGATTTTTTGAATAATATTTTTGTCTCCTGCCCAATTGAACAGAGCTCTATTGAGAATTTTTTCGAATATCTTACTGATACTTGCAAGAAGATTTTTGGACCAAGGATTTGCCGGAAAGGAGCTGTCCTTTCCTTTTTTTGGGAGAGCACAGCTGTCTTCCAACTTACCGGATAATATGCATTTTACAATGCTTTGCCGAACAGTGTGGTATAAATGTCTACTGCCCCCTGAGGGAGATGTCTTAAAACAATGTTGGGTATACCATCGCCCCCGCAGATTTCTTTTTCTTTATTGTTTGAAAATTTAACTGAAATTGTAGCTTCGAAATTAACAATGAACTGTGTCCATTTCGCTCGGCGAAGTTTGCGTTTGCCAAGTTTTCTTCATTGAATCCGATGAAACTGGTGTTCTCTGATCGCCATTGCGTTATAATATATAGATTACAAACTAACTAACAGATTGATCAGGTTTTGATTAGGTATACCTTTAGATTTATGATACGACGACGATTTGAGTGGGTAAAAGAAATACCAACAGAATGATTGTTTCTATATGTAATTTATTACAACACTTTGAATAATTACCAGAACCCTATGTATGGAAATTGATCTTTATTGTGTGACGGTTGAACTGCAAGAGATTGATTAACAACAGCTTAGATTCTAACAGAGTCAAAATTTGTCAACTCATCCACGCACAATCAATGTAAGTGCTGTTTGTTGGCCTTGGATGAGGATTAGAGATAAGCATTTTCCATACA
Source organism: Baccha elongata (assembly GCA_951217065.1). Classification (NCBI taxonomy): domain Eukaryota; kingdom Metazoa; phylum Arthropoda; class Insecta; order Diptera; family Syrphidae; genus Baccha; species Baccha elongata. Next base: position 86,410,911 of record OX578274.1, read on the forward strand.
GGTGAACAAATAAAATGAATGCAAATGTATAAAGGCAAAAATGTACAAATAAAGTTTAAATATATGTAATAGAAATTCAATAGTTTAAATGACTATGTTATGAACAAATTAAACTGAAAGTAGGTACGTTAATGAAAATAAATTGATGTAATGAATCTAATGATAGAAGAACAAGGTGTTTATGATCATAAACATTCCGGCCCCCTGGAACAATTGTTTCAGGACGTTGGTAGTACGGCAAGCTTAGAGATGGGTCGAGTGAATGATCCGTTGTTGGTGATGACCGTGGCGACACGTACTCTGTGATCTGCACCTGGACTAACAGCTTCAATTCTTCCCATTTAATCGGTTGTTTTTTGTTGCCATTTGGGGCGCTCTTGAATAGATGTTAGATATTCCATCTGTCATCTTTTCCAAAATCCTTGAACCATGTATTGGAGGTGGCTCCAGTGTAGTGTTTCAAACGGTTCTAATAAGTAAGGCTCTGGAACTGCTGTTAAAGGCTCACCTATAAGAAAATGTGAAGGGGTTGAAGGATTGAAATCATAATCGGATAGAGAACAAACACAAAGGACGAGAATTTAAAATTGCTTCTATCTGTGTAAGAACAGTGTACAGTTACTCAAATGTCAAGATAGAATTGCCAATGACACGGCGTAGATGTAACTTGACAGATCGTACTCCGGACTCCCAAAGTCCACCAAAATGAGGCCCTGATGGAGGGATGAAATGCCATGAAATGCTGTCTTTCGCAAGGGCTTCAGCGATTTTTTCATTGTGAATCCTAGGCACAATTACCTTCTGCATTTTATCTAAGCAACGACGGGAACCTTTGAAGTTGCTTCCGTTGTCGCTATACACATTGGGACATCTTCCACGACGAGAAACAAACCAGCGCAAGGCGGCCAGAAATGCGTTAGTAGTCAAGTCACTTTCCACTTTCAGGTACATTGCTTTCGTGGACATACAAAGAAACAACGCAATGTATGCCTTAGAAAACTTTGGGTTTCAGCCAAGGGAAAGTTTTATTGTCAGCGGACCAGCATAGTCACATCGTGTATTTAAAAACGGTCGCGATGGTTGAATTCGTTGAAATGGTAAATTGCCCATAAGTTGCGTAGTCGTTTCTTTCCTTTGCATGAAACATACTTTGCAGGTGTTTACGATCTTACGAATTAAATACCGACTTCCCAGTATCCAATACTGCTGCCTTAGGATCGTGAAGGTTGCAGATACCCGAGTATGAAGATAATTTTTGTGGATATCTAGAGCTATTAGGTAGGAAACATGATTATTAGTAGGTAAGATAATAGAAGGGTGTTTCAAATTATAAGGAACGATATCATTTTTAATTCTCCCACCAACACGAAGAATTCCCTCATTGTCAAGAAGTGGTGAATATTTTATTAGTTTTGATTTAATTGGAAGAACTTTGTTGAGTTCAAGAAAATCGATTTCAGTTTTAAATGTAATTTTTTAAACATGTTTGATTATAATTTTTCTTGCGACTCGGATTTCACTTAGTTCAAGGACTGACAATATTCGCGCACTATTGTTCAACCGACTATTTGACGAAAACCGAACACACCACGCGACGATTCTTTGCAATCGATATCAGCACGAGATTTTTTCTGTTGGATTTTGCGAAGGGTTGATTTCTACAGTTACTGCGAGTGCCAAAGGTTTTGTAGGTTTTTCTTGATTGATTTTCAATTGTTAATTTTTCAGAGTTAAATTTATTTTTGGCCCAGAACTTTTGTGATTTTGATAAGCTATAGTTTAACACATTTGAGTGAAGTATCCCACGCCATCCCCAGTCAGCTGGATTAGATTCAGACGCGATATGATGCCAATATTGACGCGGAATAGTTTCGAGAATAGCAGCAGTACGATTAGCAACAAAGGTATTCCACCGACGAGGTGGTGATGAAAGCCAGTGCAACACAAATTCCGAATCACACCATGCAAAAACATTAGCAATAGGAACAGTCAACGAGGTTTTTACGAGAGTGAAAGTCTACAAAGGAGTAACGCACCACATAGTTCCAACCGCGGTATAGTTACAGGTTTTAAGGGTGCAACTCTGGTCTTTCCTGCGATTATTGTTGTTTTAAATTCACCCGAACCTGTTTTGCATCGAGCGTAAATAACTGCGGCATGGGCTACCGACGAGGCATCAGAAAAACCATGAATTTATACCCGGTTGGGGACATAACCCAATATTCCTTGGAACACGAATTTTCTCAAAGCAACCAAGTTCCTGTCTATAACTCATTCATTTTCCGCACATTTAGAAGACCATTTATGATCCCAGACTAGTTTCAGGTCTAAGGACCAAAGTTCTTGGAACAGAATTTTAAAAAGAATTACGGAAGGAGCTAAGAATCTTAACGGATCAAATATTTGTGCAATTTCAGACAACAATGTTCGTCTAGTTGGAAACCAATTCAATCTTAATTCACCCATTCGAAATGAAAATTCATCCTTAGCTGGGCTCCAATACATTCCCAGGACCTTAATTAATAAATTTGTTTGTTGTGAATCTGTCCAACAGAATTCACAATCGTCTTGTGGCAGCTTTGATAGCAGAGGCCAACAATTTGATGTCCACTTACGAAGTTGAAGTTGAGCCTTGGACAGTAACTCAACGAGTTCGGATTGAAGGGCTTTTCGATTGAATCTGTCCCCGTCATTATATCGTCTACGTAAACGTCAGTCAAGAGAACGCAAGAAGCCGTTGGATACTGGGTCTTGTATTCTTCAGCAGTTCCGTATGTCACAGTTAAAAGGCAGAAGTGTTGAATATCATCACTGGGAGATTCCCTCCAAACGATCCTTTGGATATCTGTATGTTGTTTTTCAACCCATATTTTTCGGAAAATCTTAACTATATACGCTGTAAAAATGTACCGATGTTGACGGAAGCGAAGACAGACCCCTACCAAATCTCTCTGAATAGGAGGACCGATAAGTAACAGAGAATTTAACGACTGACCTACAGAATCCTTAACTGAACCATCGAAGACGACTCGCAGTTTTGTCGATGAACTGTCCGGTTTGAATACTGCATGATGTGGTAAGTAAAACTGCTTTCCAGGAAGAGTCTGTAATTCCTCAGGACGAAAAGATTCCATATGCCTTAGAGATAGATACTCCTGCATGAATTTGGTGTATTCTTGTTGTAGATCAGGATTGGATTTGAAGCGACGTTCCATAGAGAAAAAGAGTTACGGAAATAAATTTCGGCTGGATCATGACTAGCTGCTTGGTCTTTTAAAGGACTGATTTCTTCGAGTTCCCAAAATCTTTGCAGGATAACATCAACATCAATGCCGGCGTGAAACGATGATACAGGAAATGTGCTGGGTTCAAAAACTTCTCCGGATATAACCCAACCGAATAGTGTATTCTGCGCCACTGGTGTTCCGAAGGGACCTCGAACTTGTTCTCCCTTTAAGATGCTCCACAACTTGTCTGCTCCTGACAAAATATCTATCCAACCTGGAACATTGAAATAAGGATCAGCTAACTCTAAGGTTTAAATATGAGACCAGCAAAAAATATCAACTGGAACCATCTCGCAAATATAATTGCAGAGAAATGCATCCTTTTGTAAATCCTGCTTCAGTTTTAGATAATCCGAGAATGGGAGTACGAGAATCTAACAAAACCCTGCAGTCCACAAACTCTCTCTGTGTTTAGAAATCAACAACCATCATAAACAACAGTACATAATTTGTATAGTTTAAACATCATTATGAACTTCATTATCTCTTTTTTTTTGCATTCTTTTCCATAGTCAAATTCTTTTCTTTAAATTCATTTAAACTTTTATGTAAGCAGTGCTATCAGTTTAATCTTTCACTTGTAGTTGTTAATGGTGGGGTCAACTCACATGTATAGCTTCTTGATCTCGTTTTGCAACAGCATTATTATTCATTATTTAATAATAAGGTGCAATTCAGTATTGTGAATTTGTGTATTCTTGGCCCTTGTTATTGCTCTTGGATTCGACTTGGGGAAGTTTATTATTCAATTTTATTAGTCGAATCCCTTCGATTTACGGGTTTCAAATATTTATGAACAAACAAAAATAGAAATCCGTAACATATGGTCCTTCGCAATAAGCCGAATTAACTCTAAATCAGTGAATTAAATTAATTGTGGGAACAATAATAAAAAGTGAATAATTATTGAATTTTTTCGTTGGGTTCTCGTGGCTTTATAGCTTGTGTATATATGTATATATACATTTTATATATAGTTATACGTATACATAAAAACATTACACTATATATAATATATATATAATAAACAAAATAATTTCTTTTTTGATCATAATTTCTTCGTATTTTCGCCCTCGAACTTTGAATTTTTTTTTGTGAAAACATGATTGCAGTGAAGCAAAAACGTGGTGTGGCTAAGGCCACTTTAACTCGTGCGGTTGAATTTTTAACCATTATTGATCAATCGACAACCTCGGGTATGTTAGAAATTCGTTTGAATAGGGTGATTGAAGCATGGTCAGAATTCACCACTCTGCACTATGAATGCCTCCCGCTGGTGCCGGACGCTGAGACCGATGAGTTCAATTCTGAATCCGGGGTATATGAAAACAAATATTTTGAGGCTCATGCAGGATTGACTGAAGCGATTCGTGTACGAAATTTAAACAATAATTTAAACAATCCTGTTCTAGAACGCATTGCAAACGATCAAAGCAACTTTTTGAAATCATTAGACGCGTCGGCTAAAACTCCTGCCAAAATCAACCTGCCACCTATCGTGATTCCAAAATTTTCCGGTGATTATAAGGACTGGCCTTCCTTTCGCGATTTGTTTTTGGGTTCGGTGGATGTGAAAGAAAATTTGTCATCCACTCATAAATTTCAATATCTGAAATCTTTTTTAAGCGGTACTGCTGCCGATCTCATACAGCACATTAAAGTTTCAGATGCAAATTACACCGAAGCGTGGGATAGACTAGAAAAGCGTTTCGATCGGGGAAATTTAATTGTGCAGTCGTTTGTCCAGACATTTTTGTCTCTTCCTTCAATAAATGCTCCAAATGTGCAGATTCTTCGAAAGATTACGGATGGTGCGGATGAGGTCATTCGCGGTTTAAATGCATTATCGAAGAATAATCGCGATCCGTGGCTAATTTTCATTCTTCTCAATAAACTCGATAGTGAAACAAAACACGCTTGGGCAGAAGAAATCGGTTCTCGTGAAGACATGACAATATTAAAGCTAATTGAATTTCTTGAGCAACGGTGCGATGCATTAGAGTCGTGCCAATCTCTGAATCGCGTATCGACATCGCGTGTAAAACAGACAAGTTCGATTCGAGCGTTAACAGCAAAGCCATCGGAAACGAATTCACAATGCCCTTTGTGCAAAAGCAATCATCAACTATACCAGTGCTCTAAATTTCTTGAATTTGACATTCCTTCGCGTAGAAACTTTACCAAAACCAATTCGATTTGTTTCAATTGCCTACGGTCAGGTCATTCCGTGAAAAAATGTAATTCTACATTTCGCTGTCGCGTATGCAAAGCTCGACATCACTACTTGGTTCATCATGATGAAAATAATAGTTCTCTCCCTTCTTCTTCGGTGCCTACTTCATTTCCAACAAATCCGTCGTCATTGTCATCAGATTCGCTTCAAAATCAGTCCTCGGGGACTCCTTATTCGTATGCTGGTGCACCTTTGGTTAATAACCATTCGCTTGAGTTTAGCCTTCGAAAACAAACAGTTTTGCCAACAATCCTTGCTAAACTTAAAAATAATCAAAACCAGCTTGTTGATGTTCGCGTTTTACTGGATACAGGGTCGCAATCATCGTTCGTATCTGAATCGTGTGTCCAAAAACTTGGACTTCAACGAACGCATGCTCGAATCCCAGTACTGGGATTAGGTTCAGTGAAAGCTGGACATACTAGAGGCCTCGTGTCTTTGAAACTTAATTCTCGTTACAACTCTACTCTTTTATCAGTCGATGCCCTTATTTTGGGTAAACTGACTTCGAATCTGTTGAATTAACATTCGATATAAACACTGTTCACATTCACTGTATGAAAATATTTTCTAGTTACTCTAGAAATACGTCTCAGATATTATAAAAATAATTAAATATTAGTCAAAATAAATCGATCTAGAAAATAGTTAATTTCTGTTTTTCTCTAAATAAAATATAAGAAGAATCCTTTTAGGTCCAACATTATTTAATAGGTTATTGGCCCAGACAGAGCACTAAAGAAATAATAATGGTTGATTCTTTGCGAACATCAATTGCAAAGCTGGGAACGAATAATTACCATTTATGGAAATTCAAGCTGGAACTTTTGTTACGAAGAGACAGTTTGTGGGACATTATTGTCGAGCCCCAACCAAATCCAGTCACTGCGGATTGGACCAAAAAGGACAACGAGGCTAGGACTATAATTGGCTTAGCAGTAGAAGATAGTCAACTTCATCACATAAGGAGGGCGAACACAGCCAAGGACGCATATAATAAACTAAAGGAACACCACGAAAAGGCGACTCTCAGTAATAAGGTGCAACTCATGCGAAAAATCTGCAATTTAAAATTTGAAAAAGGTGGTATTATGGAAGAGCACATCCAGAAAATGTCAACATTATTTGAAAAGTTGACCGCTTTGGGAGAGAATCAACTCTCAGATAACTGGACAATCGCTATGCTTCTTAGCAGCTTACCTCAAGAATATGACACACTTGTAACAGCGTTAGAAACAAGGAAGGAATCGGAATTGACCTTGGACTTGGTTGAAAGTAAACTGCTGGAGGAATACTCTCGTCAAAACAACCATGAAAGCAACTCAGTGATGAAAATTACTTGCAAGGCATATGCAGATCATACTAAATGTTGTTTCTTTTGCAAGAAAAAAGGACATTTAAAAAAGGATTGCAGAAAGTATAAGGAGTGGAAAAATAACCAACCCAAATCTAACATAAACATTGTTACATCCAATGAGTTTTGTTTTCACCTAAACGGTTCTACTGGTGAAGGTTGGATTTTGGATTCGGGAGCTACTGTCCAGATTTCAAACAAGTTGGAAAATTTAATTATCTGAATTCATCACTGAAGGAAAATGTAACAGTTGCGAACGGACAAAATATAACATCAGAAGGAAAGGGTACCTGCAAGATAGAGGCCATAAACAGCAAAAATAAGGAGGTACAAATAATAATTGAAGATGTTCTTTACATTCCAGGTCTGCAAGGAAATTTAATATCTATAAAGAAGTTAACAAGCAAAGGATATACAGTTAACTTTCGTAAAAATCAATGCGAAATTCTTACTAAGGATGAATTCGAGGTAGCAGTTGGAGATCTAGTTGAAAATTTTTTCAAGTTAAGACAAAGAGCAGCAGACGCAAAAGTATTGTATGCGGAAGAATGCAACGAAAAAAGAAATTGTCTCCATCACTGGCACCGCATATTTGGGCATCGGAATAATGAAGCAATTAAGCGGCTAGAATCGGAAAATATGGTGAGTGATTGTTTTAAGTTTCTTAAGTGCAATAAAAGTAGGGACTGCGAAATTTGTGTGCAAACGAAAATGACTCGTCTGCCATTCAAGTCAAAGTCAAGCAGAAAAAGCAAGGCACCTCTGGATCTCATTCATAGTGACGTTTGCGGTCCAATGCAAACGACAACACCTGGTGGAAAAAGATATTTTGTTACATTCATAGACGATTTCAGTAGATACACCGTAGTATATTTGCTTAAAGAAAAATCAGAAGTTTTTGATTGCATGATTCAGTACATCGAAATGGTGAAAAATATTTTTTCTAAAAAACCTAAATTAATAAGATCAGACAATGGTGGTGAATATCTAGCGAATAGAATTCTGAAATTCTTAGAAAAAGAAGGCATTGGATTTCAACACACAGCACCGTACACACCACAACAGAACGGCACCGCTGAACGAAAAAACAGATCGTTGGTTGAAAGGGCAAGATGTATGCTTTTAGATGCAAAGATGAGCTATGAGTTTTGGGGTGAAGCAATCATGACGGCAAATTACTTACAGAATAGATTGCCTACTAGTGTTCTACAATGCACACCTTATGAAAAATGGTTTGGTATAAAACCTGATGTAAGCAATCTTAAAGTTTTCGGAAGAAAAGCCTTCGTGTACAGTCCCAAGGAAACTCGTAAGAAGTTAGACAACCGAGCACAACTCAGAACATTTGTTGGTTACGATGATCACTCAATGGGATATCGATTGGTTGATGAGAAGACAAAGAAGATTACTATCAGCCGTGATGTAAGATTCCTAAACTCATATAATGGTAACGACAACCAACAGAATATTCCTAAAGAAATTGAATCACCAGATGCAGAAGTATCAGTTTCAATCAACCGGCAAAAGGAAACACCTTGTGATGATGAAAAAACCGTAAGGTTAGAAGAGACCCCTGATGTCAGCCCAGACTTACAAGAATATACAGAAACTACCATTAGGAAATCAAATAGAGAAAATAAAGGAAAGCCTCCACGACGCCTTATTAATGAAATAAATGCAGTACAGGCACAAATTATTCAAGAACCAAGAAATTACAAAGAATCTTTATCCTGCAATGACAGTGAAAAATGGAAAGTTGCAATGAAGGAGGAGATTCAAAGCCTTAAGGAAAATAATACCTGGGAATTAGTTGTTCCACCAGAGGGAGTAAATGTAGTTGGCTGTAAATGGACTTACAAAGTGAAGCTGGATACAAATGGCAAAGTGCAAAGATTTAAAGCCAGATTAGTTGCTCAAGGATACAGTCAAAAATATGGACATGATTACGATGAAATTTTTGCTCCTGTGGTTAGACAATCAACTTTCAGAACACTTTTATCAGTAGCGGGACAGCGACGTATGAAAATTAACCATTTAGATGCCAAATCAGCATTCCTCAATGGCACACTCAATGAAACAATATATATGAAGCAACCACCCGGCTTTGAATCAGGAGGAGAAGAACTGGTATGTAAACTACGAAAAAGCATATATGGACTAAAACAGGCAGCACATGTTTGGAATGAAACAATCCATAAAGTACTCTCGGATGGCGGTTTCATACAAAGCAAAGCTGACAAGTGCTTATATACTTTAAGTCAAAGTGTTACATATTAATTTACGTAGATGACATTCTGGTTGCCAGTACAAAAGAAAAAAGCATCAAAGATGTAGAGGATTTGTTAAACAAGCATTTTGAAATAAATAATCTTGGCGAAATTCATCAATATTTAGGGATCGAAGTAACAAAGGACAATTCATCGAACTATATGATCAGGCAAAAACAGTATATCGAAAAAATTTTTAAAGATTTTGGTTTGCAAGATTCAAAAATTTCTAAATTTCCTCTTGAAACCGGATATGATAAAAAAGACAACAATTCAAGCATTTTATTAGACAACAAGGAATATCAGCGTTTAGTTGTACAAGATTTAATTGGATATGCTGATGCAAATTGGGCAGCAGATACAACTGATCGAAAATCAAAATCAGGATACATATTTTTTGTCAATGGAGGAGCAGTTAGTTGGAGCTGTAGGAAACAAAGCTGCGTCTCACTTTCGACAACAGAAGCTGAGTTTATTGCACTCTCAGAAGGATGTAAGGAAGCGACATGGCTTCGAAACATTTTAATTGATTTGGATTTTGAACAACATAAGCCGACATTACTATTCGAAGACAACCAAAGTTGTTTGAAACTAATTCAAGAAGAGAAACTCAGTAATCGTTCAAAACACATTGATACTAAATTTCATTTCGTAAAGGACTACATTACAAAGAAAATCGTAACATGCAAATATTGCCCATCAAACGATATGCTAGCTGACATGTTAACAAAACCATTAGGATCTGGACGAATTCAAGAGTTAAGAATGAAATGTGGAATTCATACGAATGAGGAGGAGTGTTGAATTAACATTCGATATAAACACTGTTCACATTCACTGTATGAAAATATTTTCTAGTTACTCTAGAAATACGTCTCAGATATTATAAAAATAATTAAATATTAGTCAAAATAAATCGATCTAGAAAATAGTTAATTTCTGTTTAATAAAATATAAGAAGAATCCTTTTAGGTCCAACATTATTTAATAGAATCTACCATCAACATCATTTGATATTTCCACCTGGGAATATCTTTGCAATTTGGATCTTGCTGATCCTTGCTTCAACTTTTCAAGTGCAGTTGATGTCATTCTTGGCGCTGATAAAGTTTGGTCAATCTTGAGATCAGAACAAGTGTTTGGACCACAAGGTAAACCTATCGCCCAAAACACTTCTTTCGGCTGGGTTATCGCGGGAGAGTTCTTTGATTCAAGTAATGGACACCAAGAATTATCTTCACTTCATTCCACATTTGACGTTGACGCTATCCTTCAGAGATTTTGGGAACTAGAAGATATTGCTCCTTACAAATCTAGCGATGCATTTAACGAACCAGCTGAAAAACACTTTCAAAAAATATTTTGTCGCGCTTCAGACGGAAAATACGTCGTTTCACTTCCATTCAAAGACCATTTACCAAAGTTCGCAGGTACATTGCAGCCGGCAGTTTCGCGGCTGTATTCTATGGAGCGTCGGTTTCGGATAAACCCAAAATTGCAACGGCAATATACAAATTTCATGCAGGAGTACCTCGATCTCGGTCACATGGAACTTATACCTTTTGATGACATTCAAAAAAACCAATCGTTTCAGTTTTATCTACCCCATCACGCTGTTTTGAAGCCAGACAGCTCAACTACGAAGCTTCGGGTCGTATTTGATGGCTCTTCAAAAGATGCGAGCGGACATTCGTTGAATAACCACTTGTTAATCGGTCCGCCTATACAACGCGATCTTATCGGTGTCTGCCTACGGTTTCGACAACATCGTTTTGTGTTTACCGCCGATATTGTCAAAATGTTTCGTCAGATATGGGTTAATGAAAAGGACTGTGATTATCACCGCATTGTGTGGCGGCAAAACCCAAATAGTCCGATCGAACATTATCGTCTACGAACCGTAACGTATGGTACTGCGTCGGCACCATTTTTATCGGTACGCGTACTGCAACAAATCGCTGAAGACTATAAAACGGTGTATCCAAATGCAGCCCGAATCTTGCTAAGTGACGTGTACGTTGACGACGTTATGACAGGCGGAAATTCAATCCAAGATTTACTCGAGTTACAATCTGAACTTATTTCGTTATTATCTGAAGCTCGCCTTCAGCTTCGTAAATGGAGCTCCAACTGTTGGGCTTTACTAGCTAATCACAATCCTGAAGATTGCGAGTATTCATTCGTGGATCCTGAACGTTCGCAGTCCCTCATAAAAGTACTGGGAATGTACTGGAACCCTGCCTCAGATATGTACTCTTTTCGCCTTACAATTTCAAAGCCTTGCCACTCGATAACAAGAAGAAACTTGCTATCTGAAATAGCCAGTATTTTTGACCCTTTAGGACTGTTAGCCCCGTCAGTGATCCTTTTTAAAATGTTATTTCAGAATCTATGGTCTTCTAATTTGAACTTGGGTTGGGATGATCCCCTTCCCTTCGATCTCTCGGAAAAATGGTTGAACTATCGTGAACATTTGCCATGTTTTGAAAAGATTTGTGTTCCTCGTAATGTGTTTTCATCTGACGAAATTGTCGAGCTGCACGGCTTTTCAGATGCTTCATCGCTAGCTTACGCCGCTGTAATTTATGCCCTGTCAAAATCTGTAGACGGAAAAGTGACTGTTGTAATCGTTGCTGCGAAAACGAAAGTTGCCCCTTTAAAACCCGTATCTATTCCTCGCCTTGAACTCTGTGGTGCGGTATTGCTTGCTCGTTTATTAACATTGATAAAATCTTCATTCAATATTTCAATTAAAAGAATATTTGCGTGGTGCGATTCCGAAATCGTACTGCATTGGCTTTCTTCTCCCCCTCGACGGTGGGCAACATTTGTTGCCAACAGGACTGCCGCGATATTGGAAACCTTACCCAGAACTGCTTGGCGGCATGTTCCGTCTGAATTAAACCCGCTGATTGTGCGTCACGTGGCGTTTCACCTTCAACTCTTGCCGATCACAGTCTTTGGTGGAATGGTCCATCTTGGCTATATGATTCAGAGGACTGTTGGCCAAAATCGAATCTTTCTCTGAACACTTTGGATGCTGAATCAGTTCAACGGGAGGAAAAATCAGTCGTAAGGCATGCACTCGTCACGTCGTTTGATGGACATGTCTTTCAAGATCTGATAAAGAAGATTTCGTGTTGGAATCGACTGCAACGTGTAGTTGCTTACATCTTTAGATATATCTCGAATCTTCAATCTAAAACCAACCCTCGAGCTATAAATGGTTTGAGCGATGTTGAAATTCGCAAGGCAAGAATTTCCATTTTAAAATTCGTTCAAATATCCAACTTCGAAAACGACATCATGCATTTGCGAACCAAAAACCGATTACCTGCTAAATCAAAACTGTTGAGGTATGATGCCTTTTTGGATCGTGATGGACTGCTTCGCATCGGTGGACGCATCAAAAACGCAACCGTATCTTTTAATATTAAACATCCTATCATTCTACCTAAAACTAACCCTGTATCTAACCGCATTATTTTAGATTTTCACCGTCGATATCTACATACAGGAGTAACTCAGACTTTCGCTATCATTCGACAACAGTTTTGGATTATGGGTAGCCGCAATCTTATTCGCAAAATTATCCACAATTGTAAAAAGTGTTTTATGCAACGACGAGGTACCTGCCAGCAAATCATGGGTGACCTGCCGTCATATCGCATCCAACCTACTCGCGCATTTACAAATACAGGATGTGATTATGCAGGTCCTTTCACCATCAGACTATCCCGGTGTCGCAACGCTAAGATGTCCAAAGCCTATATCGCATTGTTCGTGTGTATGTCTACGAAAGCCATACACTTGGAGCTGGTCAGTGACCTCACCACAAACGCTTTCATCGCAGCTTTACGCAGATTTATTTCGCGCCGTGGCAAATGCACCAACATATATAGCGACAACGGGACGAATTTCCATGGAGCCCGTAGATGTTTAACTAAGATGCATACTATGTTTATGAAACGATCGAACAACGAGAAAATTACTGACGCCCTTGCCAGGGACGGAATATCTTGGCACTTTATCCCTCCCTCTGCCCCACATTTTGGTGGGTTATGGGAGGCTGGCGTCAAGTCAGTGAAACTTCATTTGCGCCGGGTTGTTGGGAATTCAATTCTCACGTTCGAAGAATTATATACCTTTTTAACCCAAGTAGAAGCCATACTAAACTCTCGCCCTTTATTTCCCATATCTGACTTTGATTTAAATCCATTAACCCCAGCACATTTCCTTATAGGTGAACCACTCACAGCTGTTCCTGAGCCAAGCCTTCTTGAAACTCCAACCAACCATCTAATACATTGGAATCATATCCAGACCATGGTCCAAGGCTTTTGGAAAAGATGGCATACAGAGTATTTGACCACCCTACAAGAGCGACCGAAGTGGCAGAAAATCACCATCAACTTTAAACCTGGGGACTTAGTGGTTATCAAGGAACCTAATCTTCCACCAATGAAATGGGTGTTAGCCAGAATCGAATCAGTCAACCCTGGCATAGACCAAAAGGTACGAGTTGCTACTGTACGAACAGCAACAGGGACTTTCGTTCGTCCTATATCGAAATTGGCCTTATTACCGATGTCCTGAAACTCGTTCCAGGGGGGCCGGGATGTTTAGAAATCAACAACCATCATAAACAACAGTACATAATTTGTATAGTTTAAACATCATTATGAACTTTATTATCTCTTTTTTTTGCATTCTTTTCCATAGTCAAATTCTTTTCTTTAAATTCATTTAAACTTTTATGTAAGCAGTGCTATCAGTTTAATCTTTCACTTGTAGTTGTTAATGGTGGGGTCAACTCACATGTATAGCTTCTTGCTCTCGTTTTGCAACAGCATCCACAAATTGTAACAACAATGCACTATTGTGCAAATATGCGTGGGCAGAAAATCTGCGTTTATAATAATTTCTAAATTATATCGTTCACTTGGAATGAGATCGTGCAAGAGACCACACCATTAACCCTGCACTTGGCTAAGTATCATCTTACTTAATATATATTAATAATAAATTATAACGTGGCTACCTGCATTTTGTATCGACTCAAATTCATTATTTAATAATAAGGTGCAATTCAGTATTGTGAATTTGTGTATTCTTGGCCCTTGTTATTGCTCTTGGATTCGACTTGGGGAAGTTTATTATTCAATTTTATTAGTCGAATCCCTTCGATTTACGGGTTTCAAATATTTATGAACAAACAAAAATAGAAATCCGTAACACTCTGATTATATTGAACCTTGGCAAATATTGTTGGTAATATTGTTTGACGCCGACCAAGTTCAAGCGAATGATTATTAACGATTGAAGGGTTTATATTTGACACACTAGAAGCTGTTGACAGGACTGGCAAAGCCGATTGACGAGCTGTAGCAGAAGTACCTTCTTGTTCGTGGGCATGAACCAAAGAGTGGTGACGTAAATGGCACACCTGGCAGCGAAAATTAGACCGACATCTGAATGAAGAATGACCAATACGCAGACAGTTGAAGCAAAATGATTTAGCTTTAGCAACATTTCTACTCGCACCGATATCTAAGCTAATGAATTCAGAACACTGAGGTATATGAAGTCCTTGACACTTTGGGCATTTTATTTGACTTTCATTTGCTTCGACCACATGAGCTCTAATTTGTCTTTGCCGTGATGTAGTTGAACGGTTTAACGATTGAAATGATTCTAATGCATCACACCTCATTTGTAAAAAGTTAAGAAGTTCCTCAAAGGAACAATCATCGCGAGAACCGGCCTCCGCTGCCCAAGTCTGCCTAGATTCGTTGTCGAGTTTGTTAAGCAATAGATATATAATCCTCGGATCGCGTCCCGATTGTTGAATAGAATTAAGTCCCGGAACAACTTCATCGGCTCCATCAATTATTTTTCGAAGCAACTGAACATTGGCGGCATTGTTTGTGGGTAATGACAAAAAAGATTGAATATATGATTGAACGATTATATAAACCCGATCATATCTTTTTTCAAGCCTTTCCCATGATTCAATACAATGTGCTTCGGAAATAGGAATTGTCTTGACTAGATCAAACCGCCAAGGAGCTCTTCAGATTTATATAATATACACTTAAGTAACTGCATGGCTATCTTTGATAATCTTTCTAGCTCACAGCATGTTTTGTATGCTGGTGATTTTAATGTAGGTTCCATAAACTGGACTTTTGATCCAGATGAAAAACTATAAATTCCATTTAATGTTAAAAACGAAACTAAAGCACTGGTTGTTGATTTTTTTGTTCTGTATGATCTCGTTCAGTGTAATCCTTGTTCTAATGATTTAAATCGTATTCTTGATCTGATTTTTGTTGACATACAATTTAATGTATCAGTTGAAAAATCTCAGCTGCCAATGCTTCAGAATTCAATTCATCATTGTGCCTTAGAAGCTAATCTTACTTTTTATAGTTATATAAAAAAAATCAAATTGTAAATATGTACATTGCTGCAAGAATGCTGACTTTGATGCAATTTATGCTATTTGGCCTCATTGTCTTGGGATGATATGAGAAGCCAACTTGATCTAAATGAAGCGTACGATATCTTTAAATGTGCACTTGAAGGAACAGTTTAACGTTTTATACCGAAAAATAAAGTTTTTTGTAACTCTAATCCTATTTGGTTTAATAAAAGGCTGTCTAATCTTAAAAATCAGAAAAATAGAGCCTATAAAAAATTTAAATCTCGATGAGACGATCCTTCAATTCGTAGTACATATTTAAATCTAAAACGGGAATTCGTTTCCCTAAACCATTTTTTGTATCGCGACAACATAATCACAAGATTCTCCTTCAAAAACTATCTTACCTAGGTATTCACTCGAACCCACATCGATGGATTAAATCCTATTTAATGGATCGTGTTCAGATCGTTAAGATTGATGGGCATTCATCGGAACCTTTCAAGTACCATCGGGAGTTCCACAGGGTAGCCACATTGGACCATTGCTATTCCTCTTATTTATTAATGATATACCTAATATTTTTAATCACTCTCAATGCCTTCTGTACGCCGATGATTTGAAGATTTATAGAAAAATTGATTCAATTGAAGACTGATTACTTCTTTAAAATGATCTTTTAAGGCTTTCTCATTGGTGTGAGCTTAACTATCTTCACTTAAATGTGTCTAAATGCCAAGTACTTACTTGTATAAGAAAACAAAATTTTGTTAACTTCAATTATAACTTATCCGATATTAATTTGAAAAGCCACTCAAAAGAAACATCTTGGGTTATTCTTGATCGAAAATTGACTTTTAAGACTCATATAGATTTTATTACTAATAAAGCTAATTCATTGTTGGGGTTCGTTAAAAGAAATACTCGTGAGTTCTCTGACATTTTTGCTCTAAAATCGCTTTACTTCTCGTTGGTAAGGCCTGTCTTGGAATATTGTTGTGTAATATGGAACCCTTACTATACTACATCATATGATAGAATTGAAAGAGTGTAAAGAAGATTCTCAAGGTATGTTATCTATAAGCTTAATTGGGATTGTGAAGTTTCGTGTTACAATGCTAGGTGTTTATTAATTGGTATTCATACTCTTTCACTCAGAAGAAAATATTTTTCTATTATGCTAGTCCGTGATATTCTTGTTTTTCGTATTAAGTGTTCATTTTTATTAGACAAAATTGGCTTATATATTCCCCCAAGAAATACCAGGGTAAACTTATTTTTTCAGGTAAATTTTCATCGAACCAATTATGGCTCTAATGAACAGATTTCACGTTGTATCAAGGAGGCAAACTCTGTATGATTTTATATTGATATGTTCGATAATTCTTTAAAACTATCAATTTTGAAAAACAAGCCAATGATCAAAAAGATGACGAAGAACTGGCAAATTTTAAATATGACAACTCATTGCAACTTAAACTCATCGAAATACCTGGCACAAATCTTTCTCTGTTATGCGATGTATCAACTACACGAGTTCGTCCATACGTTACAGAAAGCTACCGCAAACAAGCATTCGATTCAATCCATAACATTGCTCATCCAGGCATAAGATCGACCATCAAATTGATAACCGAACGATTTGTCTGGCCAAACATGAAAAGTCATATCAAGCAAATGGTTGAAAAATGCGTTAATTGTCAAAAAGCAAAAATAAATAAACTTAATCGAGCAGTGTTCAAAGAATTCAAAGTACCAAGTCGTAGATTCAAACACATCAACATCGATCTCTTCGGGCCATTACCACTTTCGACTGGGTTTGAATACTGCCTGACTTGTATCGACCGCTTCACAAGATGGTCAACTGCAATTCCGATTCAGGATATAGCTGCAGAAACTGTTGCTGCAAGAGCTCCCCTTAATGTATAGATGGCGTATTTTGGCGTACCTCAAGCAATCACAACCGATCAGGGTAAGCAATTTGAATTAAAGTTATTCAACGAACTGTCGAAACTAATAGGCGCAAAGCATTTCCGAACAACTATAACACATACCACTAAGCATACCACTCACAAGCAAATAGTATGATTGAACAAATGCATGGAACATTAAAAACTGTCATCAAATGCCACACTGACAGCAACTGACAGATAGTTTACCAATCGTACTACTTGGACTTCGAACGACTTTCAAAAAAAGACCTGAAAGCAACTCCAGCTGAAATGGATTTCGCAAAACACTCACATTACCAGGAGAATTCTTCGATAATCCAAAAAATGAATATTTTGAAAGTGACTGTGCAGAATCTTCGAAAAGCAATTCAACAGGTTAAACCCGTACCCGCTTCTAACCACTCATTGAGTTTTTCAATGTTTTTCATTCATTCAATACGATCTCAAAACTTGTACTCACGTTTTTGTCAGATGTGAAACCACCTATAAAAACGCCTTACGACGGTCCTTTCAAAATCATAAATCGTAACGATAAACATTTTGATGTTGAAATGGATAGACTTAAAGCAGCTCATTTATCCAAAAAAGATGAAAAAATTATACCAAAGAAGTTACCATCGAAAATAGACGTTCTTAAGAAAAAACATAAATAAGATAAATGATCAGTCGGAGAACAAAATCAAAAGCCAAGTACAAGTGGCATCGGAAGACACGTACATTTTCCAAAAAAATACACCGAATTCAACTAACGATAATTTTGGAGGGAGAGTGGATGTAGCAGCTAATCATTTACCATTATTATTATTTTAATTATCATTCATTTAAATTCAATTATCAAATCGCACTAAGTTTCAATTCTTTTATCAATTCTAAATTCACTCTTCTTAAATTAACATAGTAACATTTAATTAATTTTCTGTTTTTTATATTTTATTATTTCAAATAATTCAATCATTCTTAGTTTTGATAGAGAACAAAATAGACTTTGTTTCAGTTTAACTTAAATTAATTCAATTAAAGAATTTGTTGAATGTGTTTGAACAACAACAACAACTTATTTGTTGTTTTGTTATACACATCTAGTCCAGTCGAGATGTCGGAAAAAGAAAAAATTGCGAAGTCAATGAAACTGACACAGATTGTTCGGGGGTATACTAGGAAGACCCCCTTAATTTCTTGACCTCGAGAACCCTGTGCTATCTTGGGGAGGGGCGAAAAACCCTTTTTTTGTCTTTTTTCAGTTTTTCGCTTATATTTCTGAAATTAATCAAATTTTCCGACTATAATGTACAACAAAGTTAAAGACCATTAAATTTCATAAAAATTGGTTGGTGAACAAGATCTGTAGGTCCAATATTGACGGAGATACAGCTGATTGATTTTTGGGGTATTTTGACCCCTATAATGAAAGTAGGTATGTACTGTACAATAATTCTATATATTTTATTATTAACATAATTTGTAAAAAAAACAAAGTAAAGCTAGTAGGTTGAGTCAAGATGGAAAAAAAACGTAATGAACGTGGGTTTTTTCCCCCCGGTTAAATAGGGGGGCAATTTTCACAAAAAAAAAAGAGTGAAAAAAAACATGATTTCAAAAAGACCGGAACGCCTACAATGACATTTTATACCTTTTTGTAAAGCCAGCAACACGTAAAGGCCGTATATCAATGTGCTGGTCGCATGTCACCGAGCGAACCCCACATAAAACTTTCAATTGTTCGTTAATGTTTTGAAGACATAGCATGCCTATAATCTATCTTGACAACACACTATTACTGATTCCACGTCCACGTGTCAGCCCGCCACAGCTTGTTTGTTTAAATTACAAGACATTTGGGCATGCGTTTTTTGTTTTTGAATTATTTAAAAAAAATTTTTTTTCAAAATATTTAGTTTGAAAATTAATTTTTCAAAAACTGTTTGGTCAAAAAACTTTATTGAAAAAGAAAACGAAAGAGGCGGTTTCTAGCTTTACAAAAAGGTATAAAATGTCATTGTAGGCGTTCCGGTCTTTTTGAAATCTTGTTTTTCTTTTTTCACTCTTTTTTTTTTGTGAATCTTACCCCTCCTGGTTAACCGGGGGAAAAATAACCCCGTCCATTACGTTTTTTTTTCCATCTTGACTCAACCTACTAGCTTGCTGGACGTTATCTGACGAGCCCACAAAGCTAGCACCGGGCGAAACGCAATGTTTTCTTGGACTATAGGCCGCTAAACGTATTAATTTTGAATAACAATTCAGAAAAGTCCACTTAAAATAAACTGATGCTAAGTCTTCTACTTGGTTGAATATTCTTAATATAAAAAATAAACTTGTTAAATTAATTTTCTTATTAGTATGTAGATTTTGTATCATTATTTATTTTATTTCTTTGTTATATCTTAGCCTTGGCCACGAGGCTAAACAAAAACACCACCCCCAGTTGAAAATGATTGCAACGGGGATCTTGCTGGTATAGTTCACATTAACTTTTTGTCAAAAAAGTTATGTAATCTGAGCTAGAAAAATCTTTAAATTGCGAGATGACAAGGTGCTTTTTGCTGGACGTCATCTCACGAGCCCACAAAGCTAGCACCGGGCGAAACGCAATGTTTTCTTGGACTATAGGCCGCTAAACGCATTAATTTTGAATAATAATTCAGAAGTCCACTTTAAATAAACTGATGCTAAGTCTTCTACTTGGTTGAATATTCTTTATTTAAACAAATAAACTTGTTAAATTAATTTTTATATTAGTATATAGAATTTGTATCATTATTTATTTTATTTCTTTGTTATATATTAGCCTTGGCCACGAGGCAAAACAAAAACACCATCCCGAGTTGAAAACGATTGCTACCGTCACCTTGCTGGTATAGTTCACATTAGCTTTTTGTCAAAAAAGTTATGTAAGCTGAGCTAGAAAAATCTTTAAATTGTGTAATGACAAGGTCCTTTTTGCTGGACGTCATCTCACGAGCCCACAAAGCTAGCACCGGGCGAAAGCAATGTTTTCTTGGACTATATGCCGCTAAAGGCATTAATTTTGAATAATAATTCAGAAAAGTCCACTTAAAATAAACTGATGCTAAGTCTTCTACTTGGTTGAATATTCTTAATATAAAAAATAAACTTTTTGAATTAATTTTCATATTAGTATATAGAATTTGTATCATTATTTATTTTATTTCTTTGTCAACTTACTAGCTTTTATTTGTTTTTTACAAAGTATGTTAATAATAAATAATATAGAATTATTGTACAGTACATACCTACTTTCATTGTAGGAATCAAAATACCCCAAAAATCAATCAGCTCTATATCCGTCAATATTGGACCTACAGATCTTGTTCACCAACTAAATTTTAGGAAATTTAATGGTTTTTAACTTTGTTATACATTATAGTCGGAAAATGTGCTTAGTTTAGGAAATATAAGCGAAAAACTGAAAAAAAGACGAACAAATTAGGGGTTTTTCGCCTCTCCCCAAGTTATCACAGGGTCCTCGAGACAAGAAATTAGGGGGGGCTTCCTAGTATACAATCTGTTTAAGTTTCATTGACTTCGAAATTTTTTCCAGGTAAAAGTACATATCGACTGGACTAATCGACTTTTTATTACGAATTATTTCGTTTATTCTATATTTTCTTATTCGAAGTAAGTACCAGGGGGTCGATTCTGTTTCTGTGAAACTGTGAAGTGATAAATAAAATATCATTTCAGTTTTCAGAACGACTTTTCATTTTATCATTTCATCATTTCTAGTCCAATCGAGATGTTGGAAAAAGAAAAAAATTGCGAATTCAATGAAACTGACACAGATTGTTCGGGAGTATACTAGGAAGACCTCGAAAACTCTGTAACTTGGGGAGGGGCGAAAACCCCTTTTTTTTGTCTTTTTTCAGTTTTTCGCTTATATATCTGAAATTAAGCAAATTTTCCGACTATAAGATACAACAAAGTTAAAGACCATTAAATTTCATAAAAATTGGTTGGTGAACAAGATCTGTAGGTCCAATATTGACGGAGATACAGCTGATTGATTTTTGGGGTATTTTGACCCCTATAATGAAAGTAGGTATGTACTGTACAATAATTCTATATATTTTATTATTAACATAATTTGTAAAAAAACAAAGTAAAGCTAGTAGGTTGAGTCAAGATGGAAAAAAAACGTAATGAACGTGGGTTTTTTTCCCCCCGGTTAACTAGGGGGGGGGGCAATTTTCACAAAAAAAAAAGAGTGAAAAAAAACATGATTTCAAAAAGACCGGAACGCCTACAATGACATTTTATACCTTTTTGTAAAGCCAGCAACACGTGAAGGCCGTATATCAATGTGCTGGTCGCATGTCACCGAGCGAACCCCACATAAAACCTTCAATTGTTCGTTAATGTTTTGAAGACATAGCATGTCTATAATCTATCTTGACAACACACTATTACTGATTCCACGTCCACGTGTCAGCCCGCCACAGCTTGTTTGTTTAAATTACAAGACATTTGGGCATGCGTTTTTTGTTTTTGAATTATTTAAATTTTTTTTTTTTTTTTCAAAATATTTAGTTTGAAAATTAATTTTTCAAAAACTGTTTGGTCAAAAAACTTTATTGAAAAAGAAAACGAAAGAGGCGGTTTCTAGCTTTACAATGTTTTCTTGGACTATAGGCCGCTAAACGCATTAATTTTGAATAATAATTCAGAAGTCCACTTTAAATAAACTGATGCTAAGTCTTCTACTTGGTTGAATTAAACTCGTTAAATTAATTTTTATATTAGTATATAGAATTTGTATCATTATTTATTTTATTTCTTTGTTATATATTAGCCTTGGCCACGAGGCAAAACAAAAACACCATCCCGAGTTGAAAACGATTGCTACCGTCACCTTGCTGGTATAGTTCACATTAGCTTTTTGTCAAAAAAGTTATGTAAGCTGAGCTAGAAAAATCTTTAAATTGTGTAATGACAAGGTCCTTTTTGCTGGACGTCATCTCACGAGCCCACAAAGCTAGCACCGGGCGAAACGCAATGTTTTCTTGGACTATAGGCCGCTAAAGGCATTAATTTTGAATAATAATTCAGAAAAGTCCACTTAAAATAAACTGATGCTAAGTCTTCTACTTAAAAAATAAACTTTTTGAATTAATTTTCATATTAGTATATAGAATTTGTATCATTATTCATTTTATTTCTTTGTCAACTTACTAGCTTTTATTTGTTTTTTACAAAGTAATAATAATAAATAATATAGAATTATTGTACAGTACATACCTACTTTCATTGTAGGAATCAAAATACCCCAAAAATCAATCAGCTCTATATCCGTCAATATTGGACCTACAGATCTTGTTCACCAACCAAATTTTAGGAAATTTAATGGTTTTTAACTTTGTTATACATTATAGTCGGAAAATGTGCTTAGTTTAGGAAATATAAGCGAAAAACTGAAAAAAGACGAACAAATTAGGGGTTTTTCGCCTCTCCCCAAGTTATCACAGGGTCCTCGAGGCAAGAAATTAGGGGGGGGGCTTCCTAGTATACAATCTGTTTAAGTTTCATTGACTTCGAAATTTTTTCCAGGTAAAAGTACATATCGACTGGACTAATCGACTTTTTATTACAAATTATTTCGTTTATTCTATATTGTCTTATTCGAAGTAAGTACCAGGGGGTCGATTCTGTTTCTGTGAAACTGTGAAGTGATAAATAAAATATCATTTCAGTTTTCAGAACGACTTTTCATTTTATCATTTCACAAGTACCTCTTATGCGATTCTCGATCTCATTATAAAAAATTGTTGACAGTGTATGTACTAAAAAGTTCTAAATGATAAATCCTGTGACTTATGTGCAATTTTGAGTTTATTATTTGTGTTTGAAAACACATTTTGTGAAGCAATGTCAGGATTAATTATTCCGATACAACGTAGCTCATAACCAAACAAGGGCTCTTGCCCAAAGGTTCATTGTAATACTGAAAAACAGAAATTTCGCTGCTGCCTTGCAGAAGAAAGGGTGTTATTTTACTGTCCAGCAAAAGCAGTATAATTAAAATCAATGCATTCTTCATCGCATTCGGAGCAGAATTGTTAATGAGACATATTCTCGCCATTAAATTTTTATAAGTATACACTTATCAATATACAAGCTAGCAGTAAGGCAAAGTATAAAATATTAAACTATACAAAAGATATTTTTTTCTCTAATCTGCTAACGATTGGTCTTATTGGTGTGGATGTTGTCAACAGTAGTGTGGATGTGTTAGCAGACTTGTTTTCTGATGAATAGTCAAACATTGTGAAAGGAATGGTTGTTGAGAAAAGTGTGAAGGTTGGTAAATGTCAGTGGTTTAATAGAAAGTTAGCTAAGTTAAAACAAAATAAAATTTTAGAGTATGAACAGTTCAAACTTGGAAACTAAAGTTCGGTATGGATCGAATATATTTCAGCAAGAAAAATTTATAAAAAAGAGCTTCAATCAGCTTACAATAACTTCATTCAAAAAAAGATCGACACATCGGCAAATTCGCAAAATATATGGAAAAACATAAAAACATTTGTTTTAAGTTCGAGCCATAGTGAAATAAAATATGTAACATTTGACGGCAATATGATATATGACAGTAAAGAAATAGCAAGTGAATTTAATAAATATTTTATAACAAGTGTGGAAGATATTATCGCGGAAATCCCAAAAACGACATATTCTGATAAAATTAATAATAATATGACTATTTTCACCTTTAAAACTATTAAAAACAGAGAAATATATGAAGTTTTGAAATATATGGGTAAAAAGAAAGACTATAAATTTATTAGTGCACAAATGTTTTTAGACGGCTTTGAAATCCCAGGTCCGATTTTAAAATCAATTATCAACAAATCCTTATCATCAGGTTATTTTCCTAGCAAATGGAAAGAAACGTTGATAATACCAATACAAATGACTCCAAATACAATTTTATGTGAAGAATATGTTAATATGCTCCCCATTTATGAAAAGGTCTTAGAGAAACTTGTAGAAAATCAATTTAGAAACTTTTTGGAAGTTAATAATTTAATATTGGATCAGCAATCGGGGTTTCGAAAAGGGTACTCGTGTGAAACCACGCTTAATTGGGTGGTAGAAAATTGTAAATGAGATGGAGAGCAAAAATATTGTCATAGCAGTCTTTTTGGATTTGGGAGTGACTTTCTAGTGAACGGATCATTCAAATAACATCTCCTAGGAAATTTGTTAAAATAGTGTATTTTATTGGAAATAAAAATACAAAACATAGTTAATTTGATTTAATAGTGATTAAATAATAACACAAACAAATTTAATCATAGAAATATTTCAGTGAAATTGTAATTAAACAAATTAAAAATCTGAAATTTGCATATTTAATTATAACATTAAAAAAAAATAGGTATATAATAAAATAAAAAATTGAATGAAAAATGGAAGGCCAGTGTAGTGAAGTTAACTGTGCGAAAAAATGAATAAACAGGAGTGATGTTATGCAGTGGTATGTGTGGAAGAAAATTTCACATTAAATGTGCTGAACTTAGTCAATTTGACTTAAGCCTTTTAAATAAAAACCCAAGAATAAAATTCATGTGTACTGATTGTCCAAGCGTTTTGACAGCAATGAATAAACAAATTGAAGCTTTTGAAAAGAATAATCTTGAATTAAAAAAACTTCTGGATAACAACAACAACCAACCATCATGTACAAACACAGCACAAACACAACACAAGCTATCATATGCACAAGCACTAAAAGAAAAAAGTGAAGTTATAGTGATTAAACCTAAAAGTGACCAAAATAATTCAAAAACAAGAGAAGATATTGAAAGTGTAATTAATCCAACCAGCATGAAGTTAAAAATAGACGATGTAAAGAACGTGCAAAACGGTGCTGTTTTGATAAAGTGTGATAAAGAGTCTGTGAAAGCAATAGAAAATGAAATAAAATCAAAATTGTGTGACTACGATGGAAAAATACAAGAGCATAGAAAGCCGCGTATTCATATTGTGGGAATGAAAGAGACAATAAGTGAGGATGAATTGAAAAAAGCAATAATAGATCAAAACAAATTTAATGAGAGTGATTGTGAGATTAAATGTATCAAGATATATTTATCGCATAAAACCAAAAAATATAATGCTATTGTTGAAGTGGATAGGGTTACCAACAGACATATTATGTGCATGGGAAGTTTATATATTAGCTGGAAGAGGTACCCCGTCTACCAATATATAAGTGTACTAAGTGCTTTAACTGTTGTTGTTATAATCATATTGCAAAATACTGCACCAAAAATTAAATTTGTTTAAAGTGTTCCGGAAATCATGATGTTAAAGATTGTGTAAGTAATTTTAGCAAGTGTATAAACTGTGCAATGATGAATGAACACACAGATCAACAGATTGATGTTAATCACATGGCATCGGATAATAACTGCCCTATATTTTTGAGAAAACTCAGAGCAGCAGAAGAAAGAGATCGCTTCTAGCAACTAGAAACAATTAAATGTTATTTTTCTAATGTTGAGGGTCTGTCCAATAATTATTCTAGTCTACAAATAATTATGAGTGAATTTAACTGTGATATAGTCATATTAACAGAAACTCATGTTACAAAAAATCATGACATTAATCAAGTGCAATTAGAAGGATATTATATGTTTAACTGTGAAAGTGAGTCTAGTCATACTGGAGGCTTAGTCTTTTATGTGAAAAAAATCTTTAAATGTTCTTTTGTTAAAAAAATTGCTGTAACGATGAAATTTTAGTGTCTTGTTATTAAAGTGCAATATGAAAACTCAGCTGTGATATATTTAAGTGCAATTTACAGATCTCACCAGTCGACAAAAAATGATTTCTGTAACGAACTTGAACAATGGATTGATTTCCTTCAACAATGTAATAATAATTTTATCATCATGGGTGATTTCAATATAGATTGGCTGGATATAACAAACACGTACACAAGACGTCTAAAGCAAATAATTACGGACAACAACTTAACTCTTCTAAACATAGAACCTACAAGAATAACGCCAACAACTCGAACTCTTATTGACTATGTATTAACTAATAATAAATTTATATTCAGTGCAAAAAATGAACATGACTTCAAAATAAGTGATCACGAGGCCCTAGATATTCGTATAAAGTGTCAAAAGCCGAATAAGCAAAACAAAAAGACTATAAAATACTGCAAGTATAGTAAAGAACATTTTATCAATAAACTTATGTCAAACCAATTTTTTAATAGTTTCAATCCTGAATTTCCACACAATGTCAATGTGTTGAGTGAGCAATTTGCGAACGAATTAAGTTTGGTAGTTAATACTATGGTGGTTTCACGAAATGTTTCTTTTAAAAATAGTGAGTTGTATACTAACGAACTTAAGTTAGCAAAAATTACTAAAGTAAATCATTACAAAGCAGCAGTCTATCGGAACAATTCCGAGGACTGGCAGTTATATCGTCGAAACAGGAACAGCTACAAGCAATTATTAGAAAATACTAAATCTAATTTTATAATGAACAAAATACAACAAGCAAATAATCAAAAAGACATGTGGAGACAGTTAAAAAAATATATATTAAAAACTAATAAGGATGAAATATCAGAAGTGCAATTTGAGAACTGTGATAAAGAAGATAATAATGCAATAATAGCTGAAAGACTTAATAAATTTTTCATTAAAAGTGTGAATGACCTTGGAAATGCTGTGATACATTTAGAATATACAAGTCTGATAGAGGAGTGCAATATAGAATTTAAGTTTATGCATGTAGTTATTAATGATATTCTCAATATTCTAACTGTGATAAATAAAAAAAAATGACTTTAATTTCCTAAATGTTAAAATGTTAAAAGACTCTATTGATATTGTTTGGTCCAGTATATAAACGTATAATAAACAGTTCCTTTAGTGCCGGTGTGTTTCCTAAGTCCTGGAAAGAGTCTCTTATACTTCCTAAAAAGAAAGTTGCAAGTTCTGTTAAATGTAGTGATTTTCGACCTATTAATATGCTCCCGCTGTATGAAAAAATTATTGAAAAAGTGGCAATGATACAACTTCAAGATCATCTTGACAATAATAACATTTTAAGTGTTCTTCAATCGGGTTTCAGGTCCAACCATTCATGTGAAACCTGTGTTAATTATGTGATTAGTGACTGGAAAAAAGAAATTGACAATAAAAATAGTATAATAGCAGTATTCCTAGACCTGAAACGCGCATTTTATACAGTGAATCACATGATTTTGCTGAATAAGCTCGAAAAATATGGTACAGAATTAAAATGGTTTAAAACTTTTTTGGCCAGTAGAATCCAAAAAACTTCTGTAAACAATAATATTTCAACTGCTGTCAATGTAAATATAGGCGTCCCTCAGGGATCAGTTTTAGGTGTTCTACTTTTCCTATTATACATTAATGACACGGAAAAAATTATTAAATACTGTAAACTCGTGCTTTTTGCTGACGATGGACTACTTTATATAACCGGAAAAAATATAGGAGAACTAACTGTGAAAATGAAACAAAATTTAAGTGCAATATATACATGGTTAAACATGAACAAACTAATATTAAATATAGATAAAACCAAATTCATGACTTTAAATGTCCCTTCACAACAAGACATTATAATTTCAATCGACAACACACAGATAGAACAAATAACATCAATAAAATATCTCGGAGTCTATATAGACAATATATTATCATTTAACGAACATATAGATTTTATTTGTAAAAAAGTGTCGAAAAAACTGGGTGTCCTTAGAAAAACGCGTCAAAATATATCAAAAAATAGTGCAATAAAAGTGTTTAATGTTACAGTAAAGCCCCATTTTGAATATTGTGCCAGTTTATTGTTTTTATGTAACATATCTCAAAAGCTTAGACTTCAAAAGCTGCAAAACAAAGCCATGCGGATAATTCTGAAATGCGATAGATACACACCAATAATAACTATGCTAAATACACTAAATTGGCTTAATATAAACCAAAGACTTTTTATGATGGCGATGATATTTGTCTTCAAAATAAAACACAACATGTGCCCTCAATATATTCAAGCAAGTGTTCCTGAACAAAGAGTGATCCCGTACAATCTACGTAACGTTGAAGAGTTTAACATCATCCGAACAAGAACTACAAGAGCCAAAGCTAGCATATTATACATGGGACTTCAAGCTTTTAATAATCTTCCTTCCAATATGAGAAATATAAACAGCTTAAATTGTTTTAAAAATGAAATTAGTTTATGTGCAAAATCTAACATTATATAAAACAAATTCCTAGAAAAAAAAATGAATGTATTCAACTCCACATTTATGTAAAACAAAATGTACAAAACTTAATGGCCATTGAGCCAAATAAAAACTTAAAATTAAATTAAAAAAATTAGATTTCAAGAGAGCCTTCGAAACTGTGGACCGAAAAATACTTCTTGAAAAGCTCTTTAAATATGGAATCAAAAATAATGAGATAAAATGGTTTGAGTCATATCTAAATGCTTAAACACAGCGTACATCAGTCAACAATAATGTGTCTAATGCAAAATAAGTAAAAACAGGGATACCGCAGGGCTCGGTGTTGGGAGTGTTCTTGTTTCTGTTGTATATTAATGATATAAATTTGGCAGTCCAATATTGTAAATTATGTATGTTTGCTGATGATGCCCTTCTATTTATTTCGGGAAAAGATATGCGAGAATGTACGGATACAATTAATAGTGACTTACAATCCATAAGCGAATGGCTCATTACTAATAAGTTAAAGCTTAATATTAAAAAAAAACTAAATATATGAGTATCAACACTTTGGATCAGAATGTTGTGCGAATTAATGGAGAGAATATTGATCGTGTGGATGAGTTTAAGTACTTAGAAGTGGTTATTGATAGTAAAATAAATCTTAAAGCTAATACGGATCACGTATGCAAAAAATTATCAAAAAAAATATACTTTCTTGGACGAATTAGAAAAAAACTATTAATTAATACTGCAAATAAAATTTATAACGCGGTTGTAAAACCTCATTTTCAGTACTGCTCGACTATTTTATTTTTATTTTCCCAAGGAGATATTTCTCAGCCTCAAAGACTTCAAAATAAGGCAATGAGAATTATTTTGAAATGTGCGCGACTCACTCATATAAAATCTATGTTACAGAGACTTAATTGGCTAAACATAACACAACTAATTAAATTAAATGTTTTATTGTTTGTTTTCAAGTTAAAAAATGATATGCTTCCGAAGTATTTAAGCAATAATTTAAAATATGTCAGTGATTCCCAACCGTATAATCTTAGAAGTGCTCAAAACTTTAGACTACTAAATAAATGAACGTCGCGAGGGCAGAACACAATGATGTTTAAAGGACTTGAACTATATAATAACCTTCCTAATGAAATCAAATCATTAAATAATATAAGAATCTTTAAAAAAGAAGTGATTAAATATTTGAAATCGGATAATTCATAAGAATTATAAATACCCTAATGAACCAAATGGCTTTTTAGTCAAATTAATTGCTCCTACAATCTTTTATCCTATTTTTTTTATTTAAGTATAATTCAACACTTGAAATAAATAATATATAAAACTAATAAAAATGTCAGAATTATAACACAAAAATAATCATTATAATAATAAAAATAATTTAAAGGTCCTTCCCGCGCGTCGGTTGGGAGGGGAAGTGGGCGGGGCATAATAATAATAAAACTGTTCCGGCAAAAAATCAATAAAAATTAACAAAAATAAATTGGTTTAACTTAAAGTCGTGTTTTATTGGTAAGTGTATAATCACTTTAGCAAAATTTTGTATGGGATACGAAAAGTGTCGATAAATAGGTCAGCAATTAAAGTGGAAATAAAAGTGAAGATAGAATCTTGGAATGCCTGGAAAGTTTTGACGCGAAATGAGATGTCAAAACACTTTTTGTTTAATGGTTGGTAGCAGCCGTGGACGACAACGTAAACAGTAAACAATAATTTTGGTATATTATTTATTTCGCGTATTAAAATTAAAAAAACATCGGGAACTTCTTATCCAACAAGTATTATACTCAGTTTTACTTTATAGTTTCTTTTTTATTGTATTTATGTATTAAGTAAATATTGTGAAATTATTAATAAACAAACAAACAAAAATTATTTAATGGTCTTTTTCTGGTGCGTGCCGTTTCAATAAAATGCTGCTCTTCGGTTATT
The DNA here is from genome assembly GCA_951217065.1 of Baccha elongata. Lineage (NCBI taxonomy): Eukaryota > Metazoa > Arthropoda > Insecta > Diptera > Syrphidae > Baccha > Baccha elongata. The sequence continues at coordinate 86,441,638 of OX578274.1, forward strand.
TCACCCTTTCCCTTAAATTCTTGAGCTGAATCTTCAGATGGTGGAACGTGGAAGAACAACGTCTGCAGGAGGAGCTGTAGCATTGATTTTGGCTACGAAACGATTGCTAGTTGGATCACTCTGTATTGTATTGAAGAAGAGAAGTGCTATAATTTCGGCATGAATGTATGCTGGTGGAAGGCGATTAGGAATATTTCAATACTTGAATTGTATTTCTTTCTGGATTTTTGTAATTTTTATTTTTATTTTTATTTATTTTTGCACTTTCACAAAAGAACTTTTGGCAGAAAAACTTGTTTTATATATTTATTTTCATCTTATATAATGTGTTTGTTGACACTCTTGATAATCTAAGACATGGACTCCATATACAATGATTGCTTATGGTTGTGTTCAATGAGTATTCATTTAGGGTCGCGCTTTGCGGAAAAACTGTGAAGCTTTCAACCTACGAAAGTTGCAAGAAAGTTTGGATGATTTTGAAAATTTCGCTTAAAAACTAATCAAAATAAGTTAAACCAGATTTTTTAATTAAATTAATATAATTTGAAATTAAATTTGGAAATATTCAAGCTAAATAATGATTATTTATCCGGTTTTTATATATTTGGGGTGGAAGGTGGGGTACGAGTTAACCAACTTGGCATATACAAATAGCCATACTTTTCAGACACATCCGAAAATTTATTTAAAACTTCAACTTGGCATATAGTCAAGAATACTAACTTTGAAATAAAATAAAAAAGTGGAGATAAAAGTGAATATAGCGTTTTATTGGTTCTTTCCAGTGCTGACTAACTATAAATTACCAACAAAACACGCATTATATAATATAACTGCATTTCAGGTTTTTGGTTAAAAATTTAGAAAACGGAGGTTTGGTATTAACGATTTTTACAAATTGATAAAGGCTGCACCTATTATATTAAAAATCGGTATAGAAATAAAGTTAGCCATTTAACACAAAATGGCATTCACAATTTTTAGCTAAACACCCGTTTAGATCAAGTTGTATGGTAGCTATCATTAAACGGGTGTTTAGCCTTTAGCCAATTTTTGATATTTTTGACTTTCTTCAGAACTTAATAAATCAAAAATTGCAGTCCCAACGTTTGCTAAAAGAGCAAGTTCGTGCGATCCAGTCGTGCATTTTATTTTTTGGTGTCAGAAGCCTTTTTCCCGCGCTAAGTTTTGTTTTTCATTTTGTTTTTCTTTGCTCTTCACAAAACAAATTGTTGTGATAAATTATTTTTCATTTGAAAAAAAATTGACATTTGAATTAAATTTTTTCACAAATTGAGAATCAGAATGATAGTGAAGCTGTGAAAAAAATTATTATAGAGAATCGACCCCCAGCACCAAAATCCATAAACTATTAAAAATTAAACGAAACTATTTTAAAGAAAACTTTATTCACACCGAATATAGTGTTCTCTCCAAAGAATGTACTCTACTCAAGAGGGCACACATGGAGTGTTCCCTCAGTTTTTATTCACACCACACATTGACTGGACAAAAAACTCTGGATCTCGACAACACTGCCACCTACAGGGTCCAACTATAGCTAAGCATTATTCAGATAACTACATAGGTATATAAAATAAATGTTATCAAAATTGGTGAAACCGTTTTGCAGAAGGGGAATAACGAATCACAAAAATACACGAATCCAACGAATAATTTACATTGGGGTTTAAGTTTTAAGCGACTGAATTAATAAGTTAAAACTTTGAAAATTAAAAACATTCATACCTCCTTAATTGTTACGTCAAATTGTTGAGTCTTTGCACGATCTGTGTCAAACGCATCGGCAGCATGTCTCTGGGCCAGTTGTTTCATCAATACCGAGTCGTAGTCATCATATATCGACAATCTAGGATTGATTTCCTCGTCCAGTTGATTTAAAATCCTTAACTGCTCCTCCTCTGTACCAAACCCCAGTTTTTTTGACATGAAATGTGCATAAAGCTCAGTCTGTGTAATCAAAAAGTTAAGCTTTCGCTGCTGACGTTTAGCTTCAATAATTTCAACATCAATCTTTCGTTGTTCCTCGGCCTCCTTTTCCATTCTTCGGCGTGTTTCCCTTTCTACACGATCATAACGCTTCCAGTAACCTTGCATTTCCCTTGTTAAACGTTTGGCTCTCCAAATTGTCTCCTTCATGATCCTTTGTGACTGCATTGCCTTTTGTCGAGTTACTTTCATGCACGTGGTAGCAACGCGTTTACACCCCTGCAGTTCTTCTTTGTGGTTATTTGCCTTGGCTCTTTGGATTTTACCAAGTTCTTTTTTCGACATCAACTGGAACACTTTGCGTCTCCTTGCAGTCATCAATTCAGGAGTTTTGGCAAGGGAAGACTTCTTTTTGCGACCGCGACCAGAGTGCAGTTCTCTTGGTGAACCGATTGGACCCTGCGGCTTAGAATTTATGTCACGTTCGTTAAATTTATTTTTTATTTGTAAACGATACCCGGACGTCTTCCACTTCTGACTCTTAATGTCGTGGGTGTGTGATCCTGGCGAGTGACTATGTTTACTATGCCGCTGTTTTGGCCTCTGAATCTTCGGTGGTTTTTCCTTCTTTTCACGTTCCTTGCGCTTTTTGCGGACACCAACGATGGACCGCTGGTGCTCTGGAAACATGTCATATGCTGAGAGGAGTCCAGTTCCGTAATAGCCATATTGAGTGTTCTGCATTAATAATAAAAAATGTATACTTACAAGATTATTTTTATAAAATTAAGGCCGCGCACTTGCGATTATTTTTAAGTGCAGTAAAAAAATCGCAAATCTTTACATGGAACAATTTGCGACTTTTCAGTCACATGTGCGCGCTCTCATTTAATACAATGAGTTCTATTATTTGCGACTGTATATCCTTGCGATTGAAATCGCCAGTGCGCGCCTGGCCTAAAATTACTTTTTCTTTTTTGTAGTAGGATTCCCGATATTTTTGTTCAACCAAATGGTTTCTAAGCATATCCTTAACATAGTCATCTTCATCAGAGATTTCCGATTCAATTTCCGTATCACTAAGAAGGGCATCACATAACCATTCTCGTTCGCTAGTTACACTAGATAGATTGTATACAAAGGCTTTATCACTTTGTCGTTCTATAAGACAAATCAATAAAATATCTATAATTCGAGGCACTATATAAGAATTGCAACTTATGTACCTTCTTTGGAAAAATTTAGTCCTTTGAAGCGACCACCGACTCTTCGCACTCGATTACCTTCTTCTTCTTCAGAGTCCGAGTCAGTACTGGCCAGCGGCTGAGATAGCATCTTATGTGCGAAGGACATGAAAGGTCTCATGTCCAGACTTGCTTCAAATCGCTGAAAATGCAGAGGTTTAGCAAACTTTTTCAAGTTGGAGCCATTTTCTACAATTGAGGTTTTAGCCACATTCATGATTCGCTTCTGTTTTTGTATGTGTTGTTTTTTTTGCCTAAGATTCGAACCCTCAATAAGAGTTTTGAGTTTTGTTTACAAAAATATAATCACTGCTTTTGCAAGTTCCTTTGCAAATAGACTTTGAAAATATGTTCCCATAAATAAATGAAATAAATATAATTTTAGACATCAATTGCCTAGATTTTCTTCATAACACAGAAGGACAGAAGTTCTTAACGGGAAAATTTCTGTTTGCCTCCAATTGCCTCCAAAGGTTTAGGGTGATTTTTTTGATTTGACAGATTCGTTAAAAGTTCTATAGGGCTTTTTAACAGGCGGCTATATTCCACTGATCTCAATATATAACTGGATAGCGTATTCCATACAATGTATAACAGTTTTTGTGAAGCAAATTGAAGATGACAGATGGTGGAAAAAAAACATTTCAATGTTTACAAAACAATTGAAAAGCAAGGTAGGTGTTTCTGTGATAAAAAATACAAAATTAAATAATTTAATGATTTCTTTTGAAAAAAAGATATAAAGTAATAAAGTCAATTAATTCATAAAAAGAAATATTAAAATTTATAGCTTTAACTCTTTATAAATTGACCAACATATTTTTGAAAATTTCAGCTTTACGAATAGAAAGGATTTATAATATACATACAATGGTGAAAATTTGCAAATTTTGCAAAAAGGAAGCAAAAATACCAGAAAGGACACTTCGTGGGTAAGTTAATATAATGATTCAGTTTATGGAATTTCATAAAAATCTTTTATTCAGATTCCCATTAGAAGATCCAAATTTAATGAAAATTTGGCTGGCAAATTTGGGGTTTGATGCTTCATATAGACCATCTAAATATAGCAAGATCTGCTCAGACCATTTTACTGAGGATCGCTTTTCAGCAATAAAAAAAAGGAAAACTTTGCTTCCAGGTAGTGTACCTACAATCTTTGCAGAAAAACAACATAGTTGTTTTTTTTGCAACGCTACTAGGGAGTGCAAGTCTGGACTTTCCCTTCGAAAGTAATAACATAATTCCATTCCATATAGCTAAATAAAATTTAACTTTGTTACAGGTTTCCTTTAGAAAACCCAAATTTACTAACAAAATGGTTAGAGGCCATTTCAATTAAGGACTTCGTTCCAACTGTAGACAGTCGCATATGTAGTGACCATTTCGAGTCTTCTTGTTTTCAAGAAATCAAAGGGAAACCCTACAAAAACATGAGGGTGAATGCGGTGCCATCCATTTTTTTGGAAGAAAAAGGTTTCTAGAGAAAAACTTGATTTCAACAAAAAAAAAATAACTTTTTAAATGTTTGTTTATTCTTACCACAGTGCTTGAAGAACATCACGACCAGTCTGTTGGTAATGGAGAATCAATATACTGTGATGAAACAGGTAGATTTAAAATTATAATACAATAGTTTTTAATATCATGTGTTTTTTACTTCTAGATTTACACGAAGAAATTTTAAGTGGTAATGAACCAGCAATGGTTGAAGAACCTACCATCTCAAATCCTTTTGATAACGACACAACAGGTATTTGTTTTTTTGCGTCTTTAACGTGCCACTGTTTCAAAACTACAAGCTTGTGAAATGATTATTCTGATTCTTATTAATATCTAATACAATGCCAGTACAAGTTGTTGGTCCAGTCATATATAAAAAAAATATGCCTTTCAAAAGTACTATGAAATCGTTCGTACTACAAATAACTTTTAAAAGGCAGATTTTTATATATTGGCTACCAGCAAAACTTTGGAAGTCAGTTTGTGCCTGGTATTATAACGAGTGAGAAAACGTATTAATCAGGCATATAGGGCTAGTAGTTTTGGAATTACAGCACAGAACATGTTATTTTGGTATTTTTCAGGCATATCGCCGACCCTAATGTATATTTATAATGTATATTTATAAATCTTATATTAAATATAGCATACGCAAAGCAAACATATGCACTTTTATTTGCATTTCTTAGGCCACCAACAAAAGAGGACCTTGTGCATAATCTACTATTTGCATCATTACATTTTGAATCTGCAAAAGCAAATATCATATCAAAATGTCTGAATACTGCTTATACATTATCTTAGGTATACAGTTTTTTTTTATTTTTGTCTGAAACCAAAATGTAATGATGCAATCAGTAGCGCTAACTTATTTAGAGTCAGGAAGTGTAAAAATTTTATCTCTGAGTCAAACAGACAGGATTGCCTCGTCTTCTGTAGATAAAACGAATGCACATCCTTTGACATCGTTACGGGCGTACATACAGTCAAATGATTGCAGAGTTGGCTGACCATAAAAAAGAGGATAAGCAACAACGTTCTTCAGTTCATTAATTGCCTCACACGTTTTTGAATTGTACGCATTGATGGTCAGGACCTACAAAACAACAATTTATGGAGAAGACTACATACTGATGAAATAAAATCTGTTACATGATTTTCAAGAGTAGCTTGCAATAGCATTTCTACTTGATTATATGTAGCTTTTAGGTAGCTTGGTCCTTTGGCAAGAGGACACACTTTGATAGCATCGTCAACACTAACCAGTTCACCATCGATTAAGACGATTCCATCTTCTCCCTGAAAATGGTATCACCTTTAACTCAATATACAAATAACTAAAGACAATTCCTACTTTAACAGGAGTTGGTGTTGATTTTGGCATAGTTGGAAGTTGTTTCTTTATTATGTTTGAGTCGGCAGATACCAAGTTCAAACTTATCAACTGACCGCCTTCCATACAAACGTAATGCGAACCAGCTAGCATTTTTGTTGATTTATCCATGGAGCAATGATCTTTGACGTGGAAGTATCTGCTAACTGGCCAGACGTCGCAAAATATCTAGTAATTTCCAAGTGGGATCCCCACACTGGAATCACATGATACAGCATTGAATTTGTACAAAACCAAAAGGCTCCCTCGGCCTTATCTGGGTTTAAAGGCATTAACGACCATTCCCATTCGATGTTGCCCGTCGCAGCATTCCATCCCCGGACAATTGCTGGAGCTACACCTTGCACAGTCAGTAAATCAAAATTATGATTGGAATTACGCCGCGCAGCAGCTGTGCCAATTAATTGTTCCTTGAAATTTTAACTAAATTTAATATCTCCAGGTGGACTTTTTTCAAGAATTTGACGCCACTGAATATCACCAGATTTGGGACACAGAGACGCGAAAACATTTTCTGTTGTGGTTACAAGCAAACGACTATTAGGAGCATCCAAATCAAGATACGCTGAGATGAGTTTTCCAATGTGCTGGTTTCTCCTAAAATTTCAATGTCTTTTTTATTGGAAAATGTATATATGTCTATGAATGTAGTTGACCGAAAAACTTACCAATCGAATTTTTTTATCTGGTCTTCATACAAGCCACTGGTGCATTGAATAAAAAGTAACACGACGATTGTTTTATAGTGAATGGATAAGGGATTTTTACCAAGTTGTATTTTGCTGCTTGTGTTATCAATGCCAAACAACTTTCCACATTTGGTCAGAAATAAAAACTTATTAATTTTAGACCTTTGGAGCTTTAGATTTTGTATTATTTTGACAATTTTTCTACTTTCAGGAATGTAGGTTTTTGTTAAATTTTGAATATTTATTCCAACTTGTTTTCTTGGGCCAATGATCTCTCTATATTAATCAACAAATTCTTAAATGAATTAATAACATTTTTTTTGCGCAAAATTACTTTTTTACTTTATTTAAAAATATTCTTCGATCTCACACACAAAGCAAAACGCCATTTTCAGTATTTTGATATTTGTTAAACTGTTATAGTGGTATACTGTTATACAAAATTGGGGACTTTTTCATAATATAACACATCTTCAAAGTGCTTCATCTTTTGTATACGTATCCGCTATCCAGTTATATATTGATCAGTGTTATATTCTCATAATTTTCGTCATTTGATTCTTTCACACCAAATAATATCCACTGATCTCTATATATATTGAGATCAGTGATAATATCTAATGGGTAAAATTTTGTATGCCTCAAATTTCCTACAATATTGTTTGGGGTTATTTTCAGATTTTGACCGATTCTTAAAAAAATCCATTAGGTTAGGGGGCTATAGGGGATTGGAAGCTATACGTGTGGTGCTGCAGTAGCCAAGTTTGGAGCAGACAACTTAGTGCTAGTTTTGACAACCCGTAGCGCATTAATTCTTATCCTTATACGTGTGGCGCTGTAGTAGTCAAGTTTGTACTAAGGAGCAAAGAATGATTCGTTCTAATTTTCACTACCAATGGCGCATTTCAACTTTACCAGTTTTCAATTGAGGATAATTTGATTTTTTGATTGATTGATTTGATTGATTGATTTTTTATTAAGTAAGAAAAAAAAAAGGTTGAAAACAATGCATGACAGGTTGAAACAAAAAAATTATAAAATTTAAAACGCGGTGCAAATATCAAATGAAATTTAAGAAAATGTCTGATAAAATGCCGCAGTATCTAGTTTCTCCATCTCGATTATTATATTGCACAATGATATCCTCATTTGCATGCATATTATACCTATTCCGCTGAAATTCGTCTTATTGTTGGTTGGTAGGTATATGTATGTAGAAATATAATAATGTTTGTATTTGGTTTTTTGTTCGTAAAGTGGTAAGTACCAACATTTTATTTGCAAAAAAAAGAAAATCACTCGCGACCCTTAACAAATTATTTCATTTGTGTACCTATTTCTGACGTTTATCAGAGTTAAATACAACCATTGCATATATATTTCTATAGTAAGCTCATGAGAGCGACCTTTGCATATAAAAACTATAGTACCTCTGTCCTCGACGATTTTTTGATTGTGAGAAATTTCGTATTTGGCGCTGTTCGCACAAAGAATTTAATGTAGAGTAGATTTTGTGCGAAAGAGTTGACTATAGTATTTTGACTCTGACAACAATGACGAGGATGAGCAGTTTGAAAAATTTCTGTTCTTTGACAGTTTAAAAACAAGGGGAGAAGCATTTGTCATTGGCTGTTTGACTGCTCTTCTGCTTTTGAATTGAAAAGACCTTGAAGACGAAATAAAAAAGTAAGTATATAGCTAAGTATGTAATTTATATTTTATTGACTGCCAAGGACCTTGAAGACGAAATAAAAAAAATATGTAATTTATATTTTATAACAGAAAAATTGATAAGTACATATAGGTATATTATAGATATACCAATATGTACTTATATATATTTTATGCCAAAACTCGGGCACAGAAAAGTTTATTTCTGATTAGTTTCCTCAAAAAATTTATATTTTGTTTTTGTTGCAGATGAATGAAAATGAAAAAGTGATTTATCAAAAAATGGTTACCACATCGATAAATGTGTAGGAATTTTTTTTTCTTAATAAGTTTTGCATACTATGTTAAGAAATTGTGTTTTGTATTAAACAAGTAACAAAAGATGTTTAATAAAGTTTAAAACTTAATCAAAACAAACAAAAATTGTTTTTAATAAAATTTTAAGCCAGCCGTATATAGGTACAGGATAGAGTTATGAGACAAATTTATCATCGTGTACATACGTATGGTTTGAAGTGGCTTCGCAGGGTCGGTTGTATTTTCGGAAAATTGAAAATCGAACCGAGTCGATGCCAAACAATTCTCGCATTATACCTACTTAAGTGAGGAAAATAAATATAGGTACGTTAATTTTTTCATATGGCAACCATGGTTACATAACTAAAATTTGTATACAAAATCATATTAAAAGATACCATTCAGTTATATGTTGCCACATTTCAGTATCTCTTTGTGGAAACAATGTAGATTTTAAATTTCCTGTTTAGTTTTAATGTAAGATAGGTACCTATAAGAAATCAAGTTAAAAAATAAAAGTCTGTTTTTTAAATCATGCAGCGATTGAAAGGTGGCACTCCCTAGATCACGAATATGTATTTTTTAAGTCTCTAGGACGCTTAGTTTAGCCGCAAATCAAGTTTAAAGATGTCAACTTTGATACCCGTAGGACGCTTAGTTTAGCCGCAAATCAAGTTTAAAGACAAAAGTCTGTTTTTCAAATCAAGTGATACACCGTTTGAAAGGTGGCACTCCCTAGATCACGAATATGCATTTTTTAAGTCGCTAGGACTCTTAATTTAGCCGCAAATCAAGTTTAAAAATGTCAACTTTGATACCCGTATCCATGATTTTCTTGCATGATTTTCTTCCAATAAAGCAAGTTTTGCATCACCAATTTTGCATCACCAATTTATAACCAATTTATAACTTAACTAAATTTGCATCGCATCCGGATCAGATGCTAGTAAGAAGCATTTTCAATGGAATATGTAATTGTGACGTCATATTGTTTCGTCAGCAGCTACATTCTATTCTAATAGGTAGCTTGCCACATTTCATAAAGTTCAGCAATAAAGCTAGCACCTACACATTCAGAAGCAGCCAAATATTTATTTTCCACCATGCATACAGTCATACATTATAAATAAATAACTTCCAATTCCCTTTTCTTATAAACATTCATTATCAAAATAAAAACGAATAAGCTCAAAGAGAAAAAGTCAACAATTATAATTTTCATCTTCTTCCAACTCTTTGTATCCCTCAAAATATCTCCCAACAACAAGCCACTCCCCAAAGAGCTAGAGCTCCCAACATAGCTAGATGGCGCTTCGTGCGTTCCAGAAATTCGAATGTGTTCCGCATACGATGGACGTACTATAGAAATATATATGCAAAGGAGCGACTCAATTGAGTGATTTATTGAATGCCCGAAGCGCCATCTGGATATGTTGGGAGCTCTAGCTCTTTGGGGAGTGGCTTGTTGTTGGGAGAGATGTTGAGGGATACAAACTGGGGAATATTATAACGAGAAGGCATATAGAAAATTTCAAAGAGTTGGAAGAAGATGAAAATTATAATTGTTGACTTTTTCTCTTTGAGCTTCTTCGTTTTTATTTTGATAATGAATGTTCATAAGAAAAGGGAATTGAAAGTTATTTATTTATAATGTATGACTGTATGCATGGTGGAAAATAAATATTTGGCTGCTTCTGAATGTGTAGGTGCTAGCTTTAATGCTGAACTATATGAAATGTGGGAAGCTACCTATTAGAATAGAATGTAGCTGCTGACGAAACAATGTGACGTCACAATTACATATTCCATTGAAAATGCTTCTTACTAACATCTGATTCGGAACGGATTCGAATTTGTGTTGTTGTTTGTTGTATGCATACATTTTGCGATACAAATTTTTGAAAAGTAAATAACTAAATAAAATTTACAAATTTTATAGAAATAAAGTTATAAATTGGTAATGCAAAACTTGCTTTATTGGAAGAAAATCATGGATACGGGTATCAAAGTTGACATCTTTAAACTTGATTTGCGGCTAAACCAAGTGTCATAGCGACTTAAAAAATGCATATTCGTCATCTAGGGAGTGCCACCTTTCAAACGCTGTATCACTTGTTTAAAAAAACAGACTTTTATCTTTAAACTTGATTTGCGGCTAAACTAAGCGTCCTACGGGTATCAAAGTTGACATCTTTAAACTTGATTTGCGGCTAAACTAAGCGTCTTAGCGACTTAAAAAATACATATTCGTGATCTAGGGAGTGCCACCTTTCAATCGCTGTATCACATGATTTAAAAAACACTTTTATTTTTTAACTTGATTTCTTATAGGTACCTACCTACCTTACATCAAAACTAAACAGGAAATTTTAAATCTAAATCACAAAGAGATACTGAAATGTGGCAACATATAACTGAATGGTATCTTTTAATAACTAAACATAAGATGATTTTGTATACAAATTTTAGTTATGTAACCATGGTTGCCATATGAAAAAATTAACGTACCTATATTTGTTTTCCTCACTTAAGTAGGTATAATGCGAGAATTGTTTGGCATCGACTCGGTTCGATTTGCAATTTTCCGAAAATACAACCGAGCCTGCAAAGCCACTTCAAACCATACGTATGTACACGATGATAAATTTGTCTCATAACACTATCCTGTGCCTATCGGCTAGCTTAAAATTTTATTAAAAGTAATTTTTGTTTGTTTTGATTAAGTTTTAAACTTTATTAAACAGCTTTTATTATTGTTTAATACAAAACACAAATTCCTTACATAGTATGCAAAACTTATTAAGAAAAAAATTGATACAAATTTATCAATATGGTAACCATTTTTTGATAAAACCCTTTTTCATTTTCATTCATCTGCAACAAAAACAAAATATAAATTTTTTGAGGAAACTAATCTGAAATAAACTTATCTGTGCCCGAGTTTTGGCATAAAATATAATAAGTACATATAGGTATATCAATAAAATACCTATATGTGCTTATCTATTTACGATTTTTTTTCGGTTATATTTTATAACCGAAAAAAAATCAATAAAAAATAAATTACATGCCTACCTACATACCTACCTACTTACTTTTTTATTATTTCATTTCGTCTTCAACTTCGTGGCAGCAGCCAAGCAGCCAATAAAAAATGCTTCTCCCCTTGTTTTTAATCTGTCAAGAAATGGAAATTTTTCAAACTGCTCACCCTCGTTATTGTTGTCAGAGCCAAAATAATATAGTCAACTCTTTCGCACAATATATGTCTTCACTAATTCCTTTGTGCGAACAGCGCTAATTTACGCAAATTTTTAGAAAGAATAAATCGTCGACGACGAAGCTACTATAGTTTCTATATGCAATGATACAACTTAAACATGGGTTCGGTCCAGTTTAAAGTTAAACTCGAGTTTTTAGTTTAGACTTGGGTTTAAATTTTCTATGTATATCAAAAACTCGAGTTTAGCCTAAAAACAACTAAATAAGAACTTGTTAAACATCTACAGCGATAGTACGCGGCAAAGTTGATCAGATTATCAATTTTGTCCCGTAGTGTCGCTGAAGTGAAGTTTTACTGCCGCTAGGTGTGGTTTACATCATACGATTTCATACAAAGAATGTGTTGTAGTATTGTGCAGTGTAGTTCCGCTGAAGTAAACTGACGCCTGGTGCGGTTTTACTTTTAACCAGAACATCTCTAGGAACATTAACGTTTAAATCCTCAATTGACGCCTTGTAGTTCAGAGTGTTGGCAAAATCACGACAAATATTCGTGTCACTATTTTTGTCTGGTTGGTATATTATCTGACCGTCCCCGAATAGCAGCTGTAAGAAGCCGAATCGTTGCTAGTAGCAGGTGATGGTCCCTTCCTGCATCCACACGTCTCTCATTCCTCACATTGCAAAGTGATTTTCTCCAGCGTAAAGCACATTACCATATTTATTTCGCTGGCCCAAGTCATGTTTACCTTAAATGCGCTCAAGGGTGCATTGACCGGCCCAACTTTGAGGTCTCCCATGATGATAGTTATGTCTCCCTTTGGAACATTGCTGTAGACCGAGTTCAGCTAAACATAGAATGCTTTTTGTTTTCCTCTGTTGCATCAGTCGTCGGAGCGTAACAATGGATGATGGTAACTTTGTAAATTTTGGAGTTAAACTTTGCGGTTATTATCCTCGCCGAAACTGGTTCCCAAAAAATTAAGCTTTTTGTAGACTTCTTATTCAGCACTATGCCAACACCATTCAGTCTTTGACCGCTACCTGTCTCCTCCTCCCCAGAATATATCATGCTAGTAAGTCCTGAGTTTCCTCTGCACTCGGCTTTTCCCCTCCACTTCGTCTCACGCAGCCGACTGATGTTGTGTTGAATCATTTCATGTTCCATTTGTTCATAAATTCCCTGTCCATACAGAGAACGAACGTTACATGCTCCAACTTTTGTGCATCTTCGATACCCAAAAGTCATTGACGTATTAGATATGGACCGCCAGTAGCCAACTTCACGCGTGTTCCAACATAACTAGGGGCGCCATTAACTACTTGCAGGGAATCTGTGTAGCGGTGCTACGCTTGTTTTAATTAATCATTTAAGTTTAATATAATTAGAAGGAAATTGTAATCAAACTAGTTTTATTTCACAAAACAAATCCACTCTATATGGCATTGAGTCACTTGAATATGAATATGTAGACGTTTTATTTAAATTTTAAACGCGAAATTAGTACACGTATTTAACACTAAAAGATGATGGCGTATTTTTGCCGCTTTTAGATGGAACAACATTTTTTGGCCGTTTGTATGAAAATTTCAACCGACTGGCGGTCCATATCTAGTACGTCAATGCCAAAAGTATTGTCTATGGTATTGGAGAGATTTCCAGCGTTTCTGGTTGTCGATTCACTATTGATAGCATCACGATTGTTATTGCTATATGAAAAATACCGCACCTCCAAATCCGATGTGCGGTTTACTACAGTCGGTTGGACTGTAGAAGGATTCACCGAAACTTGGTTACATCTTAGTATATTTACAAAATATTTCAATGGATTTAAATTAGTTTCGAATGCAGCAGTCAAAACATATACAAAGGGACGTGCAAGCGGTGGAACACTTTATGGAATAAAAACATCTTTACTAAAAATGTATACTTTTGAAGAATTGGAGGGTTCTACTGTTTTAAAGTTACTACACAAAATAGTATGTATATTGTGCCGCTCTATATATATTGTAATAAATGAACTGAAGACTTTGAACGATTTAAAAATATTATGTTACATTTAGCAAACAAAAGTGTCCCAATAATAGGTGACTTTAATGGAAGAACTACCAACTTACAAGTATCTTTCATTCGCAACACTAACAACTCTTCGATAAACCACAGTAGTAGAATATCTAAGGATGATGTATGCAATCGAAATGGAACCAATCTTCTTGAAGTCTTGCAAATGTACGACTGTATAATTTTGAACGGTTGTACTAACGGTGATATTGAAGGTCACTTTACATTTATAGGAGGGCAAGGTAAATCTGTAATTGACTATTGCGCTGCAAACAATGATTGGGTTGATCTTATACAAAAACTTGAAGTTCAAATTAAGAACTACTCAGACCACATGCCAATTAGTGTAGAATGGTCAGATGAATTAACTACAAACCAAATAAATCTTCAACTTATCCCGCAACTTAGATGGAAACAGGATGACTTTCTGATGTATCAAAACAAGCTGGACATAAATCTTTTAAGTCTTTCAGCAATAAATGAGACAACTAATTCAACTGATGTACGTGCAAGCCATCTCATATCTTGCATAAGAAACTCCGTGCCAAGAGCAACCTCACACAATTTTAAAAGTTTCAAGCAAAAGTGGTTTGACAAAGAGTGTATGAATGCGAGAAAGAAGTCATATAACCTTTTGAACGCTCTCAGAAACTCTAACTGCCAAAACTTAAGAAATTGGTACAACGAAGTAAATAAAATCTCTTATACTTGGTCAGACTCGAAATTCAAAATAGTTTTGGAAGGTGACACAGGAAATTAGCGGATCAAATTTTAAAATAGGGTTAGAAGTATCTGCTGACGATCTTTCAATTAACTTTTATTTATTTATTTATTTATTTAGCAACAAACACCACAGAAGGAAGGGGATAGGACCCCCTCCCGTCTTAAGTTGTTTGTTTAACTAAATTAGCTTAAGAAAACACTAAGAAACTAATAATAACTTAAGTCTAAAAATTCTTAAATCTAAAGAAAGCTAGGTAGGGTTGGAGGTTCTATAGAGGTATAGAGGCATGGTATTGGTTAACCGTAGCATGCGGGTCATGGGTTCGTTACTTCCATAGCTAGTGCGATGAAAGTTTATTTTGAAAAGTGGTATTGAGCGAAGATTATTGGGACTGGTCTGGAGGGAGATTTTTTGGAGGAGCGCGGGGCAATCGATATTTCCGGCTAATAGTTGTTGAATAAAGACAATGTCAGCCACTTGACGACGTTTTTCAAGTGTTTGCATATCAATTAGTCTTAGGAGGTTTACGTAGGGAGGGAGGTTGTATCGATTTGAACAATCAAGGCCACGGAGTGCAAAACGTAGAAATCTTCGTTGAACAGCTTCAATACGACGGGAGTGAGAGATGTAGTAGGGTGATCAGACTTGGCTAGCATATTCAAGAAGGGGCCTTACAAATGTAACATAGAGAGTTTAAGTTACATAAGGATCGGAGAATTCTTTTGGCCAACGTTTTACAAAATTAAGCGCGGAGTTAGCTCTGTTTATAGAGGAGTCTAAGTGAGATCGAAAATTCAATTCCAATTGTCACAGATGACTCCGAGATCACGTAGGGAATCAACTGGGGAGACGGGTACATTGTTGATAAAATACGTTCTGGGAGGAAGTGGGATACGCTTTCGTGAAAAGATTATTGCTTGGCACTTGCTTACATTCAGTTCGAGAAAATTTTTCAGACACCAAGTTGAAAACGGATTAAGATCATTTTGGAGAAGACAGGAGTCAGAAGGGGAGGAAATACGCCTATAGATTTTCTTGTCGTCTGCGTAAATAGATATCAAAGAGTATTTATGACGAAATCGACTCGTTGATGGTTAAAATAAATATCAGTGGGCCTAGGTGGCTGCCTTGCGGGACACCAGAGGTGGCTAGAATTGAATCCGATTCAGAAGATCTGAAGATAACTTTGTACTTGATTGGATCCATGCTATAAATATTGGTTGAAAGCCTAGAGCATTAAGCTTAAAAAGGATTAAAGAATAAGAAATTTTATCAAAGGCCTAAGATCAGTTGCATTTACATCAACTTCATTGCCATCTTCGAGATCACATAAAGCACCGGAAACAAATTCTACTAAATTGGAAGTAGTTGATTTGACTTTCAGAAAACCATGTTGTTTAGGCGATACAAGTTGTTTACAATGAAACAGCATTGTATCGTATATAAGGCTTTCGAAAAGCTTCGGAATACAGGAGAGTTTGGCGATTGGACGGTAGTTAGAAATTTCTTTCTTCGGGCCTTTTTTATGAATAGGGATTATAAACGAATTTTTCCAGAGAGAAGGAAAAATTCCGCAGAATAATCCTCTTTCAGATTATTAATTTTAGCCTCGACAGTTTCCGACGAAATTATAATAGAGGTTAAGGATGTTTGCGTGCATTTGCTTAGATAAGAGAAATATTCTGAATCGGGCTTTAAAGTGCTCGTGGAAAAAGACTGACTGGAAAACTGGGCGAACAAGTTAGCAATTATTTTAGAATCATCTGAACTTGTATTCAAAAATGTTAAGGTAGAAGGGTAGCTATCAGATTTACGTTTGGCATTAATAAAGTGAAAAAATGTTTTAGGGTCAATCAATATGTTAGAGTGCATTTGATTGAGGTATTCGTTGTAAAGAGAATCACAAAGTTCTGAAAAAATTGTACTGGTGTTCATATAGTAAGTAAAGTCGAAACCAGAAGGCGAAGTAAGGTAAATTTGCCAAAGTTTGTTTCTTTTATTTCTTAAAGACAGTAGTTCACTATTGTCGGGGGGATGAAGAGGTGTTCTTATGGCGAATAACAGGGACAGATTGAGAAAGACAGCTAAACACGCTAAAGTAAAAATTAGATACAGCTAATTCTATATTTGGGTTTTGAGCGATGCTGTCGAAATCAACGGAGGCTAATAAGTTGTTAAGTTTACGGAAGTTAGCTTTACGAAAATTGAAAGACAAAGGGCTCTCAGTCAGGGTTGAATTATGGGGAAAATCATAAGAGAATGTGAGGAAAAGGGGAGGGTGGTAGGCATATAATTTAGAAAGGAGATGGTTACTTGCAGTAACGACACAATTATCTGCGTCAGAAGAAAACACAAGGTCAAGCTGACGTCCTTAATTATTTTTAACGCCACTTAATTGAAAAAGGTCTGAGTCTACCAAGCAGTCGGTAAAGAGGATTTCTTTATCTGAAGAGGGATTGAGAGCTGTATAGTAAGATTCCTCATCAGAAAGAACCCATTGAAGATTTGGAAAATTGAAATCTCCTACGACTATAACAATATCGGAAGGATCAGCTGCTTCAAAAATGGAATCAAAAGCATCTACTGCAAGCTGATAAGATTGTATAGGCTGTGATGGTCTGATATAACAGCAGATTGTGGAAATGGTAATTTTACATAGTTAAGATTTAACACAGACGTACTCAAAAAAGGTATTGTGAGATGTCTTAAAGAGCATTGAGTCGATGAGATTATGTATGGCTAGTAAAACTCCACGACCAGAAGAGTCGACATCATTAGAAGACCCGTCTACACGAAAGACATTGAAATTGGAGGGAAAAAGTTCGCAATCGCTTATATCCTGGGATAGATTGGTTTCAGACAGTGCAAAAATGTCATAAGGGAGTTTTTGAGAGTTAAGAAAGACCGAAGATGTTTTGGAGCGGAGACCTCTGACATTTTGGTAGTAAAGAGATAAAAATTTAGGGGCTGGAAAGGGAGTCATCAAGGGGTTGTTATCAGACGAGGAGGTGTGGTGAGGTGAATAGATTACATTGGAAGTTAAATCAAATGAGACTCGCTTACTTAAAGGGTTAGATGTGAATTTTGAAAAAGTCGGAAAAACATTAGTTTTGAAGCTCCAGTTTGAGTCTAATTTAGGGACTTTTTTAGGGTTTATATTAGGTTTGGGTACATTTTTGGGTTTAACACTAGGTTTATTTTTAAATACTAAGAGCGCTGATGATTTCTTCAGGAATGATCTATTAGTTTTAAATGCACTGTTGGATTTATTTTGTGGTCTGTCAATCCATTTTGTTAAGGTCATCTGTCCCAGCCGAAAAAAGTCGTCAGAATACGAGGAAAAAAGCCATATGTATCTGGATGGTATGTTTACTTTAAAACTTTGATGACGCGATCGGAGTGATGAAATTTTTTGACATTCATTAACAGAAATGGTGAATCTACGCGAAAAAAAGTTTTTTATCCAATTAACATCAGCATGACGAGGAGCACCTCTGATAAAAAATACAACGTTGTCAGATTTATTCAGCTTGTTTATCCTGTTGTTCCATTCCGACAGAGACCAAGTAGTTCCAAAACGTATAAGGGATTGTAATTTTTCTTCAGAAGGGCGTAGTTGATGAGCAGTAGAAGGCGAAGGTGAAGCATTAGAAGGAGATGGTTGATTTGCAGGAGGAGGTGGTGCGGAAGAAATAGCATATTCAATTTCTTCGGTTAGTTGGCCAATGCTTATTCGAGTTTCAAGCATTTCACTGCTCATTAAATTAATAACACTCGCAGCGGCGTCTTTTAGAAGGGCAAGGAGTTAATGGAGACCAGGTGTAGTTACTTTAGATGTTGATTGAAGATGACAATCAAGGTCACTACGAATAGAATTTAAAGATTCCATTGTTTGCATAGAGTTGGTAGTGATATAAGAGTTAAACGATGATTTCAAATCATTTTTAAAAAATTCCAAACGTTTAATTATATCGTCATTGTTATTGTTTGTAACTAATTCCGTTAACGCGGCGAGTTTTTTTTCGATGAAGTTGAATTTCGTTAAGCACCGATTGTTCACGCACTCAATTGTATTGTTAAGTTCTTCGAACGCTTTTGGAAAGTCATCAAAAACACTTTTATGAAATTGATTGTTATTAGCTAATATAGAGTTAGTAAGGTCGCTATGGCATTTGATGGCAAGTAAAACATGTGAAAGAGAAATTTCTTTACATTCATCACAGTAAAATGAAAAATGCAATAGATAATCCTTCAAACAAGCAGTTGGCCTTCTACTTAGACCAATACAGAGTGGGTGAAAAGATTTACCACACAGCCCTTTGCATTTCACTAGCTCATCACTTTTTTTGTCGATACAATTAGCGAAACAATTTTCCATTTCAATAGGTATTCGTTGAGGACAATTTAACATTTCACTTAAAATATATTGCACAGGTAGACACAAAGAAGCGAGTGGGTCAATAAGGTTGATGTTATTGCTAAGCAAATCACAAATTCGCAAGTGGGTCAGAGTTTGGGTTGGTCAGGAAAAACAGAAAACACAAATTGTTTATAAGAACGCAGTGAATAATGGATTTGGCAGAGGTAGAATTAGGTCAATTTATTATTAATTAATTGAAAAAAAAACAATGCGGGAGCGAATAAAAATGCGACTGTATCGTTCGACGGATTTAAAAATATTTGAAAATGTATTACACAATAAAGCAGAACTTTAATTTTTGTATGCTGAACCCCTCTTCACTAATGATGTATTAGACAGCGAAATAACCTTAGCCGAAGTACAACTTGCTATCATTAAAGCGAAAAATGGAAAAGCTCCAGGAGGAGAAGGGATTCCATACGAATATTTCAAAAATTCCACATCGTTATTTATTTCCCAACTAACATCTTTTTTCAATGAAGTGTTTTCAAAAGAAGAGGTTCCAATATCGTTTGAAAAGTCTGTGATATTTCCCATCCACAAGAAAGGAAACATCAATAACGTTGAAAATTATCGAGACATATCGTTTATGAACGTCATTGCAAAATTTTTCTGTGGTATACTTGTTAACAGGCTTGAGACATGGGTGAAAACCAACAATGTACTTACCCAATTTCAAGCTGGTTTCAGAAAATATTCCTCAACGGTAGATCACATTTTTGTACTTACCTCAATCGTTTAAGCATTTCAAGCAAGGAACAAGAAAGTATATTCGTTTTTTGTTGACTTTAAGTCTGTTTTTGATCTTGTGAATCGAAATGTGCTTTTCTACAAACTCTGGCAACTAGGAATATCTACGAAGTTCATCCGTATTATGAAGGAAATGTATGCGAAATCAAGAGCAGCTGTTTGGGATGGATCAACGTACTCAGAATGGTTTGAAACGGATACCGGTGGTAAGCAAGGATGCCTTTTAAGTGCTCTTCTATTTGCACTCTTTATTAATGATTTAGAAGCTTACCTTCCAGGACGGGTCCGAATTGCTGATTTAACTGTAAATGTACTTTTATATGCTGAGGACCTAGTGATACTTTCCGAATCTGCAGATAATCTCCAACTGATGATTAATCGCCTAGCAGATTATTGCACCAAATGGGGACTTGTTATCAATGCTGATAAATCAAAAATTATGGTGTTTTCAAGATCAGCGAGGAACCAAACCGCGTATAATGAATGGGCACTTCAATGGAACTCGTCTAGAGTTAGTTAATGAGTATAGATATCTTGGAGTCAATTTTAACAAAACTTTAAATTTTGAAAATCACATAACCTTTAAAGCTAAAACCAACGGATATTTTTATCTGCGAAATACAAGATATTTGATGCTGTTATCAAGAGTTCACTTTGCTACGCTGCACAGGTATGGGGAATAAGCGAATACGAAGCGATAGAAACATTTCATAGATGTTTTTTAAAGAAACTTTTTAATCTTCCTTTGAATACCCCGAATTATTCATTATATCTGGAAACGGGTCTCCCAAAAATTTTTACTAGCACTCTGAAGTCGCATGCAGACTACATTGTAAAGGTGTTGTCACATCATGATGACCGACTGACAAAATAAATGGCACTTTACGAGCTAAGAAATGAGGACTGGTGGGTGTCGAAATGGAAAGATTTGGGAAACGCTTGTGGTAACGTTGAACCAACATAATCTAAATCAAGTAAAAGATCAACTCTATAAAGTAATACAAACGCATGAAAATTCAGAACGTGATAAATTAATAAAAGAGGATCGAAAATCCGAAAGCAGACTTCTATACTCACAACTTGAATTTAACCTTATGGAGTTAAGCTACTTCAATGATTCTCTGAGTTACAGAGAAATATCTTTGATCTTTAAAACAAGATACGAAGTCCTTAGACTTAACGGATCCCCATACAATGGCAGTTTTAACCAATTTTGTACGTTATATAATTTGAAGGCAAAAGAGGACTGTTTCCACTTCATGAGTATATTCCCCATCTTTGCTGACCATAGAAAAATATTCTTCGGAAAGAAAACTATGACGATGAAGGAAACAATATCAGTGCTTAAAGATTCTGATTGGAAAATGTTATATATTTTCTTAAGAGTCATTTGTAAATATAGGATGTTACTTATAACAGAATTTGCTTAAATATTTCAAGTTAAATTTTCACTATTACCGAACATACAATGTACATAATTTGCTAAATGAGCTGACGGCAATGCCATAGCTATACATTCATAAAAATTATAAATATTGTATCAAACAAATCGAAATAAAAAATGAATTTTTAATCTAATCTTAATGTAATCTATACTGAAAATGGGCCTAGAAGCAATTAAATACTGACAAAAAATATCACAAACATCACACGAACTTATCACAACGTACCTATCTGTGGTCTTAATGTGTCGTGTGAAGTGAAACTAAAACTACTTTTTCAAATGAATTAAGCTAAAATCGAAGAATGCAGAAAATTGTGTTTCCTTAAAAATAATTCCAAAATAGTTAAAGCGCTTTTTAAATGAATCGAAGTTTACTTCATAATTATAAAATGTTTTTTTTACTATTTTGCATTTAATGTAGATAAATACAATTTTTTTTTCACGAGCCATTTTCTAAATATTGAATTTACAAAGAAATAAATTAAAAAATTAATTAAGATTAAAATTAAGCACTTCTGCTAAATGTTGGTTCTGAAAATTGTTCAAGTCATCTAAGGCTTTCTAAAAACAAATAAAAAATCCGTTCACGAGAACAGTTTTTTTTCTATGATTTGCGTAAATTGGCTTGCCATCGGCCGTTTTCGAAAACTTTATCTGCGTGCAAACTGCAATTGTAAAATGTTTTTTAACGCGACCTAAAAAAGAAAATGTTCAAAAACGCAAAGACAAAAGTTGCTGCATTAACATCGTGTTCGATAATGCAGTTTGCTTTCGTCACTATGTTCGTAAACATTAGTTTACAAATGCAGTTTGCACGCAGATCCAGATGACATTTTCAAAAACAGCCATCGTGTCTAATTGCTGCTTCTTTTAGATTATATATGTGAACGAACAACATTAAACTTGGATAAGAAATAAGAAAAACTAATAACTCATCTGCGGATTTAATTTTACATCTGGATTTAACGAAGAATTTAAATACTGAAATATGTTTTGCTTGTATGGCATAAAAGCCATTCTTCGGTAGATTTTGTATTTTGAAAAAAGCCTTAACGTCGAGTTTTATTTGTAAACTCATATATTGCCCTCAGAATCTTACCACAAGTTATCTACTAGTAAGTATTTTTTTATAAAATGTGGTTGTTTTGATATTCACAATATTGCATTATTCACTACATATTCAAAAATTGTGCATCATATCTGTTTCCACTAGCTTCTCGATTTTTAAAAACATTAAATCGATGCAGTGAAGATCTGTAAACATTTCCTTAAAAAATCGGTCTCCACTTGTGATAATGAAAAATCAAAAGGCCTACGTATAATCCCCTCCCACTTACATGTTATTGGAAATACATTTTTGTAGAACCCTCTGCTTACCTAATTAAAAGGTTTTTGTTTTCCAACTTAAAAAAAATCTAATTTTTGATAGGGTAGTGCTGAACATTTGCCAGTTCTCGAACTCTTTAAGAAGACTCGTTAGATTTTCGTTGTTTCCTGGGTTGACCGCTTAAAAACTATTCCGAAATAGCTTCTCATACTCATTTGAAAAATGAAACTCAAGAAACGACTAAATAAAACGAGTTTTGTTAAAAAGTTCGAGAACTGGATTGGAAACAGGTGTCACTACCCTACTTGACTGGATTTGTCGATCAACAAAGAAACAATCAAATTAAATCACGTTTAAATGTGACAAACGTTATTTTTAGCTTAGACTCAGAATATGTTTAGTATATTTATGTTGAGCTCATAGAGTCCAGTTATGATTATTCTTTGGACAAACAACAAAACACAATTTTATGTATGAGCTGAAAATAAACACAGACACTGGCTCAACTCGACGTTTTTTAACAAAATACCAAATGCTGAGTTTTGAAGCTTTACAGTTTATTAAAATAAAATTGATTCGAAATCAATCAAGATCTAAAGTTTCAATATTGGGAAGAAATTTAGTTCAACGAACAATTTAAAAAAGCATAACTTCATGTTTACAATCAAATATTTATTTATTTATTTATTAATAATATTTAGTGCAATATAAAATTACAAAACATAAAAAAGATAAAAGCTCTTACAATAAAGCCACACTTCCTAACTAATCGGAAGTTCCGATCAAAAATAAATAGTGAACGTTCTACACTCTGGGTACTTGACAACGGAACCCCTCAGGGATCTCCGTTATCAGTAATACTATTCATAATTGCATTCAACACAGTAAGTACGATCATTAACAGTGAAAAAATAATAGACCATGGAATTTATGATCTTATCATCATAACAAAAGTAAGACACGAGAGGCGATAAAGAGAATTTTGGACAAAATAAGAGACTGGGCAAAAACATCTGCTGCACATATCTCTATGGAACAACAACTACATATTTGCTTAAAAACTAGCTATAAAGATTTCTCATTAGACATCGCTTCTTTCATGCTAGAAAGCGTAAGTAAATTAAAAATTCTAGGACTTACCATAAACAAAACCTATCATAAACAAAACCACATCGACGAATTGAAAATATCGCTTACATCACGTTTAAATATTATCAATTTTAAAAGTTGTCTGTGCGATCATTCTGGCAAAAATAGATTAAGGCTTCAAAATCTTTGGTCACTGTTCAAAACGGCATTTGTG
Organism: Baccha elongata; assembly: GCA_951217065.1. Taxonomy (NCBI): domain Eukaryota; kingdom Metazoa; phylum Arthropoda; class Insecta; order Diptera; family Syrphidae; genus Baccha; species Baccha elongata. The sequence goes on from OX578274.1 coordinate 86,465,640, forward strand.
CAAAACAAAAAACCCCGCTCCACGCTGCACATTGCATATGTGATAGTAGATCAAAATTTTGATACGGTAGAAGCCCGCAGGCTTTCTGAACACAGCAATGTTTTTACCGCCAAATCAGCTGCAATTTTAGGAGCTATCGAATACGCCGGAAAAGAAGAGGAAAATTTTGTATTTTCTCAGACAGCCTTTCATCCTTAAATGCTATAATAAACATAAACTGCAACTTTATCCCAATTGTAAAAATTCGCAACAAGCTATGTCAACACAAAACCAAAATTAAACTTGTTCGGATACCTGGTTATGTTAACATCCCTGGCAACGAAGCAGCTGATGCCTCCGCCAAAATTGCCACCAACTCGCCTTTAACTTTTTCAAACCTAGTCAACCCATACGACTTCCTAAAAAAATTAAATACCTGCATATGGAAAAATGTTTATACAATTTTAAAATATAAATAACTACTATTCAAACATTATTAATCCTTTACGCATTCCAGTACAAACACCTGCTACTCTGACCAGACCAGAAGCGAAGGCCATCATCAGACTAAGGCTGGGGCATATACACCTCACCCATGTACATTTAATTGATAAGAACGCAATCAACATTTCCTGCTCATTGTGAAACCACCCAGAGCAAATGACAATTGAGCATCTGGTAAACGTCTGCCCCAAGTTCAATAAACCAAGTGATCACCGCACAGAAATAATAAAGCATCCTAACTCAGAAAACTGTTCAAAAATCCTAGATTTCCTAAAAGTGTCAAAACTGCTAAATAAAAAAACGGGGTTATCAAGTACATTAGCACTGACCACCATGTATTTTCAGTTTGGTGGCACTAATGAACTATTTGTGTTCTGTTTCCAGATGATTATCTTCCACTTCGTCTTGTTCTTCATGACTGTTTTTAAAGGTTCCATTCCATTTTCGTTTGCACCTTCATTGCAAGTGTGTTCGTCAACACCACCAACTTCGTCGCCATCGCTATTTTCATTTTTATTGACTCGTACCACTGATCTCTATATATACTGGATAGCGGATGCATATAAAAAAGATGAAGCAATTTGAAGATGTGTTATATTATGAAAAAGTCCCCAATTTTGTATAACAGTATACAACTATAACAGTTTAACAAATGTCAAAATACTGAAAATGGCGTTTTGCTTTGTGTTTGAGATCGAAGAATATTTTTTGAGAAAGTAAAAATTAACGCAAATCGTGCAATTTAAAATGTGTGGTAGTTTTCAAAATGCGCAAAAAAAAAGTTATTAATTAATTTAAGAATTTATTGTTTAATTTAAAGAGATCAGTGGGCCCAAACAAACAAGTTGGAATAAATACTCAAAATTTAACAAAAACCTACATTCCTGAAAGTAGAAAAATTTCAAATACCTACCGCTTGGCCAAAACAATTAGTCTCGGTCTTGTTTGTATTGTAATAAAAATCGTCAAAATAATACAACATCTAAAATATGCCTATAACTTTCGTACCTTTCGGAACAACCAAATCGAAATTATCGAAACAACAGACGATTGCCAAAGGATTGTAGCAACGCTCCAAAGGTCTTAAATTAAATAAGTTTTTATTTCTAGAAAAATATTTTATTTTATCCCGTTTTTTAGAAATTTTAATGAATACCTACAGAGTTTTGGGATTCGAAGACCCACCGCATGTTGCAACTAACATGGTACTAAGGTATCGTGCTTTAATACGTCTTTTGCAATATTAAAACTATTCGCATGAGCTTAAGATAACTTCTTGAAGACGACAAAGTTATCAAAGTTGGCATTGGTGCTTATGACGATGCAGGGAAGTTGGCATAAGATTATGGTGTTGGTGTGGCCAGTTCCTTTACCAATCAAAAAGCTGAAGGTCTTGCAAAGATATCAAAGTCAATATTGAACTTTCATCTTGATAAAAGTTGGCGATTAGTTTGCTCTGATTGGGAAGCACCTAGTTTGACTACTACTCAAAAAAAATATGCTGCCAATGATGCTATGGTTGTAGTAGAAATATTCAAATCCATGGCTAATGTTTTGAAAAAGAGGTAAATGCAATTTATTAATTGATTTTTATAGTAAAATAATTGTTTTCATTTTGCAGACGATTTTGGCAGCAACATAATTCAAATTTGGAATTTGTACTACAAGAATGTGATTCATTTTTAGATGTTCGCTTCAAAGATAGCTTTGCCAAACACGGTGCAATTGTAGAAAATCCATCCGAATTAAAGAAATCCGCTCATATAGTAATAAAAAAGCCTCTGAGCAGAGGAATCAGTACAAGATCTAAAACTTTGTATGATAATTGTTTGTTGGAAGCACCAGATGGTGAGCTACTATGTACTTGCGATCGAAAAAAAGCTCAGTGGTAAGCATTTGTTTTTTTATTAAAATTGTATTTTAATTGTGAACATGAAAAATTTGGAAGGTTGACAATACTTTAACTTTAAATGATTTTTAAATATTACAGAACTTATTACATATAAATATTATTATATAATCTACATATTTCAGGAACGTTGATCAAAACCTTGCACAACAAGTAAACTCAAATCCGTATACGGTGCGCTTGAATTTTGAACCAGTTGGTCGAGCCGTTGGTGAAGTTGGACGTTATTATCAAACACCAAAAGAAAATCAATGCGTTTTGTGCGGCCGAAAAGATGCCTATATTAGAAAAAAAAATTGTTCCAAGAGAATATAGAAAACATTTTCCAGTAGTTATGTGATCGCATACCTCTCATAATGTTTTGCTTTTATGTCCGCAATGTCACCAAAGAAGCACCATAACAGATTTAAAGATTCGTACAAAACTAGGAAAGATATGCAATGCACCCTAATGTATATTTATAATGTATATTTATAAATCTTATATTAAATATAGCATACGCAAAGCAAACAAATGCACTTTTATTTGCATTTTTTAGGCCACCAACAAAAGAGGACCCTGTGCGTAATCTACTATTTGCATCATTACATTTTGAATCTGCAAAAGCAAATACCATATCAAAATGTCTGAATACTGCTTATACATTATCTTAGGTATACAGTTTTTTTTTATTTTTGTCTGAAACCAAAATGTAATGATGCAAATAGTAGCGTTAACTTATTTAGAGTCAGGAAGTGCAAAAATTTTGTCTGTGAGTAAAACCGTTTGGACATGGCACCAAAATATGTTCATGACATTACCCAGTTTTTCGTTAATTTTTAATTTTTTTATGAAAATTTAGGTAATGTCTTAAACATATTTTGGTGCCATGCCCGAAACGGTTTTACTCACAGACAAAATTTTTGCACTTCCTGACTTTAAATAAGTTAGCGCTACTATTTGCATCATTACATTTCGAATCCAGACAATATTAACAAAAAAAGTTACTGCAAAAGCAAATATCACATCAAAATGTCTGAATACTGCTTAAACATTATCTTAGGTAAATCAGCTGCAATTTTAGGAGCTATCGAATACGCCGGAAAAGAAGAGGAAAATTTTGTATTTTCTCAGACAGCCTTTCATCCTTAAATGCTATAATAAACATAAACTGCAACTTTATCCCAATTGTAAAAATTCGCAACAAGCTATGTCAACACAAAACCAAAATTAAACTTGTTCGGATACCTGGTTATGTTAACATCCCTGGCAACGAAGCAGCTGATGCCTCCGCCAAAATTGCCACCAACTCGCCTTTAACTTTTTCAAACCTAGTCAACCCATACGACTTCCTAAAAAAAATTAAATACCTGCATATGGAAAAATGTTTATACAATTTTAAAATATAAATAACTACTATTCAAACATTATTAATCCTTTACGCATTCCAGTACAAACACCTGCTACTCTGACCAGACCAGAAGCGAAGGCCATCATCAGACTAAGGCTGGGGCATATACACCTCACCCATGTACATTTAATTGATAAGAACGCAATCAACATTTCCTGCTCATTGTGAAACCACCCAGAGCAAATGACAATTGAGCATCTGGTAAACGTCTGCCCCAAGTTCAATAAACCAAGTGATCACCGCACAGAAATAATAAAGCATCCTAACTCAGAAAACTGTTCAAAAATCCTAGATTTCCTAAAAGTGTCAAAACTGCTAAATAAAAAAACGGGGTTATCAAGTACATTAGCACTGACCACCATGTATTTTCAGTTTGGTGGCACTAATGAACTATTTGTGTTCTGTTTCCAGATGATTATCTTCCACTTCGTCTTGTTCTTCATGACTGTTTTTAAAGGTTCCATTCCATTTTCGTTTGCACCTTCATTGCAAGTGTGTTCGTCAACACCACCAACTTCGTCGCCATCGCTATTTTCATTTTTATTGACTCGTACCACTGATCTCTATATATACTGGATAGCGGATGCATATAAAAAAGATGAAGCAATTTGAAGATGTGTTATATTATGAAAAAGTCCCCAATTTTGTATAACAGTATACCACTATAACAGTTTAACAAATGTCAAAATACTGAAAATGGCGTTTTGCTTTGTGTTTGAGATCGAAGAATATTTTTTGAGAAAGTAAAAATTAACGCAAATCGTGCAATTTAAAATGTGTGGTAGTTTTCAAAATGCGCAAAAAAAAAGTTATTAATTAATTTAAGAATTTATTGTTTAATTTAAAGAGATCAGTGGGCCCAAACAAACAAGTTGGAATAAATACTCAAAATTTAACAAAAACCTACATTCCTGAAAGTAGAAAAATTTCAAATACCTACCGCTTGGCCAAAACAATTAGTCTCGGTCTTGTTTGTATTGTAATAAAAATCGTCAAAATAATACAACATCTAAAATATGCCTATAACTTTCGTACCTTTCGGAACAACCAAATCGAAATTATCGAAACAACAGACGATTGCCAAAGGATTGTAGCAACGCTCCAAAGGTCTTAAATTAAATAAGTTTTTATTTCTAGAAAAATATTTTATTTTATCCCGTTTTTTAGAAATTTTAATGAATACCTACAGAGTTTTGGGATTCGAAGACCCACCGCATGTTGCAACTAACATGGTACTAAGGTATCGTGCTTTAATACGTCTTTTGCAATATTAAAACTATTCGCATGAGCTTAAGATAACTTCTTGAAGACGACAAAGTTATCAAAGTTGGCATTGGTGCTTATGACGATGCAGGGAAGTTGGCATAAGATTATGGTGTTGGTGTGGCCAGTTCCTTTACCAATCAAAAAGCTGAAGGTCTTGCAAAGATATCAAAGTCAATATTGAACTTTCATCTTGATAAAAGTTGGCGATTAGTTTGCTCTGATTGGGAAGCACCTAGTTTGACTACTACTCAAAAAAAATATGCTGCCAATGATGCTATGGTTGTAGTAGAAATATTCAAATCCATGGCTAATGTTTTGAAAAAGAGGTAAATGCAATTTATTAATTGATTTTTATAGTAAAATAATTGTTTTCATTTTGCAGACGATTTTGGCAGCAACATAATTCAAATTTGGAATTTGTACTACAAGAATGTGATCCATTTTTAGATGTTCGCTTCAAAGATAGCTTTGCCAAACACGGTGCAATTGTAGAAAATCCATCCGATTTAAAGAAATCCGCTCATATAGTAATAAAAAAGCCTCTGAGCAGAGGAATCAGTACAAGATCTAAAACATTGTATGATAATTGTTTGTTGGAAGCACCAGATGGTGAGCTACTATGTACTTGCGATCGAAAAAAAGCTCAGTGGTAAGCATTTGTTTTTTTATTAAAATTGTATTTTAATTGTGAACATGAAAAATTTGGAAGGTTGACAATACTTTAACTTTAAATGATTTTTAAATATTACAGAACTTATTACATATAAATATTATTATATAATCTACATATTTCAGGTACGTTGATCAAAACCTTGCACAACAAGTAAACTCAAATCCGTATACGGTGCGCTTGAATTTTGAACCAGTTGGTCGAGCCGTTGGTGAAGTTGGACGTTATTATCAAACACCAAACAAAAATCAATGCGTTTTGTGCGGCCGAAAAGATGCCTATATTAGAAAAAAAAATTGTTCCAAGAGAATATAGAAAACATTTTCCAGTAGTTATGAAATCGCATACCTCTCATAATGTTTTGCTTTTATGTCCGAAATGTCACCAAAGAAGCACCATAACAGATTTAAAGATTCGTACAAAACTAGGAAAGATGTGCAATGCACCCTAATGTATATTTATAATGTATATTTATATGTATATTTAGGTAATGTCTTAAACATATTTTGGTGCCATGCCCGAACGGTTTGACTCAGAGATAAAATTTTTGCACTTCCTGACTTTAAATAAGTTAGCGCTACTATTTGCATCATTACATTTCGAATCCAGACAATATTTACAAAAAAAGTTACTGCAAAAGCAAATATCACATCAAAATGTCTGAATACTGCTTAAACATTATCTTACGTATACAGTTTTTTTTATTTTTGTCTAAAACCAAAATGTAATGATGCAAATAGTAGCGCTAATTTATTTAGAGTCAGGAAGTGCAAAAATTTTATCTCTGAGTCAAACCGTTCGGGCATGGCATCAAAATATGTTTAAGACATTACCTAAATTTTCATAAAAAAATTAAAAATGAACGAAAAACTGGGTAATGTCATGAACATATTTTGGTGCCATGTCCAAACGGTTTTACTCACAGACAAAATTTTTGCACTTCCTGACTCTTAATAAGTTAGCACTACTATTTGCATCATTACATTTTGGTTTTAGACAAAAATAAAAAAAAAACTGTATACCTAAGATAATGTTTAAGCAGTATTCAGACATTTTGATGTGATATTTGCTTTTGCAGTAACTTTTTTTGTTAATATTGTCTGGATTCGAAATGTAATGATGCAAATAGTAGCGCTGACTTATCTTAAGTCAGGAAGTGCAAAAATTTTATCTCTGGGTCAAACCGTTCGGGCATGGCACCAAAATATGTTTAACACATTACCTAAATTTTCATAAAAAAATTAAAAATGAACGAAAAACTGGGTAATGTCATGAACATATTTTGGTGCCATGTCCAAACGGTTTTACTCACAGACAAAATTTTTGCACTTCCTGACTCTAAATAAGTTAGCACTACTATTTGCATCATTACATTTTGGTTTTAGACAAAAATAAAAAAAAAACTGTATACCTAAGATAATGTTTAAGCAGTATTCAGACATTTTGATGTGATATTTGCTTTTGCAGTAACTTTTTTTGTTAATATTGTCTGGATTCGAAATGTAATGATGCAAATAGTAGCGCTAACTTATCTTAAGTCAGGAAGTGCAAAAATTTTATCTCTGAGTCAAACCGTTCGGGCATGTCACCAAAATATGTTTAAGACATTACCTAAATTTTCATAAAAAAATTAAAAATGAACGAAAAACTGGGTAATGTCATGAACATATTTTGGTGCCATGTCCAAACGGTTTTTTCACAGACAAAATTTTTGCACTTCCTGACTCTAAATAAGTTAGCACTACTATTTGCATCATTACATTTTGGTTTTAGACAAAAATAAAAAAAAAAACTGTATACCTAAGATAATGTTTAAGCAGTATTCAGACATTTTGATGTGATATTTGCTTTTGCAGTAACTTTTTTTGTTAATATTGTCTGGATTCGAAATGTAATGATGCAAATAGTAGCGCTTACTTATTTAAAGTCAGGAAGTGCAAAAATTTTATCTCTGAGTCAAACCGTTCGGGCATGGCACCAAAATATGTTTAAGACATTACCTAAATTTTCATAAAAAAATTAAAAATTAACGAAAAACTGGGTAATGTCATGAACATATTTTGGTGCCATGTCCAAACGGTTTTACTCACAGACAAAATTTTTGCACTTCCTGACTCTAAATAAGATAGCGCTACTATTTGCATCATTTCATTTTGGTTTCAGACAAAAATAAAAAAAAACTGTATACCTAAGATAATGTATAAGCAGTATTCAGACATTTTGATTTATCATAGAAAAACCCACCTTGCTTCTAAATTGTTTGGTTAACATTGAAATATTTTTTTTTTCTCAAAGTAGACGTCAAATTATGATAAAATCCACCATCTGTCATCTTCAATTTGCTTCAAAAAAACTGTTATACATTGTATGGAATACGCTATCCAGTTATATATTGAGATCAGTGACTCGTACTGACGGATGTTCAGTATTACAACTGTTGGTTGGCTTATGGTTTTTTGGATACCAGCCACGTCCAAGGCCTGAACCTTCATCATAGTCGTCTTCGTCGCTTCCATAGTAGGATTCTTCTGAGAAATGAAAAGTTTCATAAAAGAACAAACAGTTGATAAAAAATAATCTGCTTTTACCTTGCAGTCACCGAACTCTGCTGCTGCTGTGTAATGGAAATTGGATTTTCGGGGAACTCTGTATTGTATTAGATGATCCGTGTTCGGAGGTCACTAATTGCATATACCAAAATGAAAATACTGCATTTCTAAAGCAAACATACTGACAATTATTGTCTGCGTCTGATGAGGCTCTTATATCTTCGTTGTTGCATATTTTGTGTGGCATATTTGACCAACATTTCTTTCATTCTTTCATTTTGTGTCAGATTTTTTTGATAAGTTCGTTCAAGACGATGAGGGACCGTTTAAATTAAATTAAAAAAGGTGGTTAGAGCTATAAAAGCTTTTTTTATTTATAACGAAATCGACAGAATGCTGACAACTGACATTTTTGACAAGAAATTGGGACAGACATTGGGACAGAATTATGTTTATGTGTTAGTTATACGTTCAGGTATGAGAATTTTAATTGCATTACAATACGTTACGTTGTTAAAAGTGATAATTGCAATTGTTTATAGAACTGTCAATTTACATTTTGTAAATTATTTACTAAACTTTGTTTTTCCAAATTATAAAAATTGTTTTCCAAATTTAAGAAAAGCGATTCCGATCGTTTGGTACCAAAAAAAGACGAATTTTGTTGCTATGTGCTGCTAACTATACGCCATACCTTAAAATGTTAATAACTAACTAACTATTGTTTTCCAAATTCTGAAAATGGTTTTCCAAATTTTTCAAAATGTTTTCCTAATTATATTAACAAAAAAAAATTAAATTCCTGACATAGTGCTGCTATCTATACGGGGCGGTCTAGAAAATGCTGTATCTTTTCACCAATTGCAGGTAAATTGACATTTGAGCATATATTCTTGAAAGAAATTTAATTCTCTAGAACTTTTAGATTCCCAACTTTGTGCTAAAAAAATGTGAAAAAAATTCCCAACAAGAAGTTTCGCGAAAAACCATATTTTTGGAATTTGGCATCTATTTCCAGAGAGGATATCTCAAATACGGATCTGTTTAACAAAATAATGTTTGGTAGCAAATTGAAGGAAATTTTATCAGCTACATTTTTCATTCTGATTTTTTTTTTGTATGACGCACCGTGTTCAAGATATGCTAATGCAACTGTGGAAAGATCCATTTTAACCAAGCCCCCAGCCCCCGCGGCACTCCGATCAACCTGGATTTTTATTGCGAGTACTTGGGACCCCCAAAAAATTAGAACTACACGAATTGTTTTTTTGTCTTTTTCAGGCTTAGTTTGACTGGACTAATGATGGATTGTTTTAATGCAGACTGGGTTCCTTCTCTGCATTTAGGATCAATGCAAAAACCGCAACCCACAAGAGAAACAAAGAAGTCTTCTAGCAAAAATGACCCAGCAGCAACTATAGTTACAAACAATTTATAAATACCTGAAGGTAATTGCATTTGATTTTTTTGTACCTAATTTGCAAAGTTTTTTCAAGATTTTTTTTTGTTTCGAATTTAAACAAAAAAAACTAACAATGCAGAAAGTAGGAGGGTACTCTGCTGAATATAGAATGGTATCAACCATTGAAATTGAGTGGTTCAGAAACTCTGAAACTCTGAACCCAAAAACATTTCCACCCATATAATACCAACTTTTGCATTTTTTTTTGAAGATTTTTTTGTTTCGAATTTAAACAAAAAACTGTAGGAAAAGCAACCTTACCTACCTCGACAGAAGGCAACGTAATTTTTTTATATTCATCGTATTGGTTACATTTTAAAAACCCGACCAATTTAATTTTTTTTTCTTTTATTACATTTCTTCTTAAATCCGTGTTATATAAGCGATTGTGAATGGAATGAGATTTTCTTAGTGTAATCGAGATACCTACTAGATAGTTCAGATACACACCACTGCTTAGTATTCCTCACTACCACCACCTAGATGTCAACATGGAAGCTAAAAGAACGTCTTCTTGAAAATCGAAAATATTATTCGAACAATTTGCAGGAATGTCAAATTTCAGAGGCAAATGGACGCTAAGAGATAAAAATCACTTTAGAGGTAGACAACGTCATGGTGAGGAAGAGAGACGACACCAACTTCGAAAACCTAACGAAATGGCGGACACCAATAGTGACTGTCCTAAAAGCGAAAGTACTACATGACACTGATCTCTATATATACTGGATAGCGGATGTATATAAAAAAGATGAAGCAATTTGAAGATGTGTTATATTATGAAAAAGTCCCCAATTTTGTATAACAGTATACCACTATAACAGTTTAACAAATGACAAAATACTGAAAATGGCGTTTTGTAAAAATTAACGCAAGTCGTGCAATTTAAAATGTGTGGTAATTTTCAAAATAAAAAGTAATTTTGCGCAAAAAAAAAGTTATTAATTAATTTAAGAATGTATTGTTTAATATAGAGAGATCAGTGGGCCCAAGAAAAAAAGTTGGAGTAAATACGTTTTTTATTACTGTTTTTTTTTTAAAGATATAAGTACAATTTTTAAAAGATCAACAAGAAACTCTTAAAACGTAGTTGTTGCCTAAAAGTCCGTATCTACCAACTTAAATAACACGCCTGAGAAAGCATGTACTATTTATTAATTTCTGAACCCACTTTTTTCGTTTCGGAAGTGCAAAAAACTCGAAGCTTTATTTAAGTCTCAAACAGAGTTCTTTCCTCTGATGTACATGTCCACTCTTTTTCAAACATATATATATAAAAAAAAAGATACGAACAATATTGAAATTCTACGAGCTAGTCCCTGATAGTAATCAAAGCCTGTTTCCAAAAAGTTAGAATGTCGGGAGTAAAAAGTCAACACTCTTTGAGATACTCTCAGGGCTATGCCCACTTGGGAGTTTGCTCCCAAAACCAGACTCACAGCTCATCCACTCTCTAAAAACACCTACCTTTATACATACATGTAGTTACTTAATAATTGCAAGTAAAAGTGGAAAGTTGTTTATCTAAAAGGATAAGGACTATCAAACATTAGATATATGCAAATGATTAGAAACATTTGAATCTAATAATTTTCAACACTTGTTGGACATTTGTGAAAATTGCTTTCCTAGCCCAAAGATATATGGATTAGAAGAAATGGTGGATTCTTTTTATTTTGCAGCTGGGATAGTTAGCGCAAATTACAGCAGCACCAAAGCTAAACGAAATCTTTTGCTGCAACGACATTACAGTTGTTCATCATGACATTTAGAAGAAGATTTCACTGAATTTTTACCATACCTTTACCAATAGACTTACTGAAGCTGTTCCGCTTGTATGCTAACGAACGCATCATTATTATTTTTTGTTTGTTCTTCAAATGACCATGTCACCGCTCATAGGCATATCCGACTGCTTTAAAGAGTTCCATTGTTTTTAAGCTTTTTAACAGCTCAAGGCCGGGCGAACGGGATTGTTGTTTACCATTGTTTATTATAATAACAGAGGCATTTTGTTCACTATAACCGTTTAATGAAATGAAAGTTAAAAAAATAACGACGCTTTTTCATATTAAGGTTCCGTAAAAACTAAGAGATTGTAGTTTGAAGTGAATTTATGTAAAAACTAATGATATACTTTCCAAAACATTTTTTTATGAACTAGTTTTTATCAAATCAAACCTTAAATAATCTAATTTTGAAACTTTCTATATTTTCTTAGTCCAAATACTGACCCAAGATCACAGCCTCCTTCTCCGCATTTTGGTGCTCCAAAACCAGAGGTTTTCCGAGGACCTCCCAATACCGACATTCGAGGAACAATGTTTGGTTCTGGTTCAACACATGCATCTTCAGAACATGTTTACGGTAAAATAATATAAATATTTTGTTATAATGTTTAATTTTCATTACTAAACATTTCAGCTGGCTTAGATCAAACTCGATGTCCATCACCGGCACCTCATCAAGAAATTCGTGGACCCAGTCCAATACATGGTTTTCTCGATATTGTTCGTGGTCCTTTACCAAATCCAGGAACACTTCTCGGAATGAAGATACCCTTCTATCGTGGCTCTAAGTCCCCACTTAATTTTCCTCTTTTTCCACTCAATGGACAACGCCGCTAGTCCGAAGCGGCTGACCGGCGGAGAACCGGCAATTGATGCCGAGAGTCAAATGCGTCGTTGGTCTATGCCGTGGGAAGCATCAAAGACTGATAAGAATACCGTTGCTTGGCATCAGACACGTATAATGCCAATTTCAAAACTGGCTGTAACGGCATCCAAAGCCAGTTCTGAGAGAAGTACTACTCCGGGTAAGATAAAGACATGTTTTTTGTGTGCATCTTTTTTTGTATTTTATTATTTACAAATTCATTTGTAAAAGATTCAATTTGGCAAAATACTGTCACCAGTCAAGATGGTTAAGCTGAAGCAATACAACTTCTTTCATGTCGACCTGCTCCTCGTCCATTCGGTCTGCCACAGCAGCAATCTTTACCAACACAACAATTACCACCTATGGGAGCACCATTTATCGAAGAACCTGTAAGCATAAGATTAGCTATAGGTACAAATGTTATATAAATTAATTAAAAATAATTCCAGCCTGTATATGAAATGTGGCCAACTGATGAAAAAGAAGATCGTTTACCAAGTATTAAATTTCCAATACGCGATAAGGAACGCGATGACTCTAATCCATAAAAAAAATTAAGTTTACATAACTTGAAAAAAAACTAATTACGTTAATTATTACGTAATAATTAATTTGTGTTATTTATAAGATACAACTTAACTATATATGTATACATGTATATTTGTTCAAAATTTTTGTAAAATTTTAAGTGATGACTATTTTGTTACACATTTTCTTGTAATACACATCAAACTATTTTATCACTTTTTATATGTATTTGTATGACATTAACATGTGTTGCATTAACATTTTTGTATTCTATATTTTTTCTTAGACAAATTTATACAATTATGTAAAATTTTAACATAAGTTTATCTATTGACATTTTTTGTGCAGTAGAATAATTTGCTTTAATTTAAAGTTACAAAAAAAACACAAAAAAGTTAAGATTTTAGATTGCAATGTTAAGTCATAAACTAAGACAGTTAAAAATTCAGATGTGCATACCCGTTTGGCTGATTTTTCTCAGTGATACGGTGTAAAAGTAAAATATCAGTGAAAGAAATATGATTTAAAAAAAAAACTTGATTATACCATGACACGACAGTCAGTAAATTTAGTAGTGGACATTTTACAGTAGTCGTGTTTTGTTGGTAATTTTTAGTTAGTCAGCACTGGAAGGAACCAACAAAACGCTATATTCACTTTTGTATCCACTTTCTTATTTTATTTCAAAGTTGGTATTCTTGACTATATGCCAAGCCGAAGTTCCAAATAATTTTATGGATGTGTCTGCAAAGTATGGCTATTTGAATATGCCGAGTTGGTCAACTTGTACCCCACCTTCCACTACAAACAAATAAAAACAGGATAAATAATCCTTATTTAGCTTGAATATTACCAAATTAAATCCCAAATTATATAATTTTATTTAAAAATCTGCTTTAACCAATTTTTATTTGTTTTTAAGCGAAAAGTTCAAAATCATCAAACCTTTTTTGCAACTTTCGTAGGTTGAAAGCTTCTTACTTCTTCCGCAACACGCTGCCCTAAAGGAAAACACAATGAACACAACCATTAATAATCTTTGTATATGGAGTCCATGTCTTAAGCTGTCGTAGGTGCCACCAACCTTTAAGCAAAAAATGTATTGACATTATATTTCGCGCCAAATATTTCCAGGCATTCCAAGATTTTATCTTCACTTTTATGTTCACTTTAATTACTGACCAATTTATCGACACTTTTCGTATCCCATACAAAATTTTGCTAAAGTGACTAAACACTTACCAACAAAACACGACTAGTGTCATATTGTAAGTTAATTAATAAATAATCTAACATAGCAAAACTAAGCTTTTGTTCACTAATCAAATGCTTCAGGATGTTCAAGAACGATTAGTTTTTCGAGCGCATTTATATTTGCAGTCAGATATATTGCACTACAATCTGGTGACCTTGCTAATCCGGAAAAGTTAGAAATGATGGAAGTAAGTATCCACACTCACATGTACATAATTAACGTGTGGGTATTTGTTGTACGTTTGTTATATTCAAATGCATATTTGTTTAGAGCATAGCAATGTCGCTGCAAGAGCCACAAATCAAACGATCAGACTCTAGATTCAACGTTGTAAATGATTAATCGGACCATATCTTTTATAATTCCGAACCGATCTGGATAATTGATACCATTCCGGACTCAGCTTTGGACCGTGCTACTTTGTGCATAGTCAGTTTTTTATTTGGTTAAAAAACAAAAAAAATGTTCATTGGATTTTCAAAATTTAGGTACCTAGACGTTGAAAATGATTAATCGGACCATATCTCTTATAATTCCGAACCGATCTGGATAATTGATACCATTCCAGACTCAGCTTTAGACCATGCTACTTTGTGCATAGTCAGTTTTTTATTGGTTCAAAAACAAAAAAAATGTTCATTGGATTTTCAAAATTTAGGTACCTAGACGTTGAAAATGATTAATCGGACCATATCTTTTATAATTCCGAACCGATCTGGATAATTGATACCATTCCAGACTCAACTTTGGATCGTGCTACTTTGTGCATAGTCAGTTTTTTATTTGGTTCAAAAACAAAAAAAATGTTCATTGGATTTTCAAAATTTAGGTACCTAGACGTTGAAAATGATTAATCGGACCATATCTTTTATAATTCCGAACCGATCTGGATAATTGATACCATTCCAGACTCAGCTTTGGACCGTGCTACTTTGTGCATAGTCAGTTTTTTATTTGGTTCAAAAACAAAAAATATTCATTGGATTTTCAAAATTTAGGTACCTAGACGTTGAAAATGATTAAAAGTGAAAATGATAATCTTAAAGAATTTTGTAAAAAAATCTATTGTTTGTATTGAAAAAAAATCCTTGTTTCAATTTGGGGGCTTTTTTCTTTAATAAATTGCTAGGTACAAAACATAATCTATGTAGGTTTTATGATGACATTATATCAACTAAGCATAATTGGTAAGGTTGCTACGATAGTGAACACTTTTCTTTAATATTTCTTTGGCCACCAACCGCTGCTACTGTGGGACTTTTTTCTGCCGCCCGCCTGCTACGCTCTGCTGACTCATCAAGTTCCATTATAGAGAGAGCAAGATCATGGGCTAAAGCCTCGTCTTCTGTCTATAAAAATATAAATCATTTTACTTAGAAAGTTTCATAAGAATTTTTGCAATTTTTACTATATTTCCTTGGATATTTTTAGCCTGACTGCTTCCATGAGCTATATTAGCTCTATTCGCCACTGGTTAAAGATTTGTTGTAAATAATGTCGTTGGCTTATTATTTTTCCTATATTCGGCTGCATTGCTATATTAAGTGTCAAAAATGTTAAAGATGCAGATTTTGTCGGATAAAAATTTCTTACGCTGTTAAATTACGTTGCATTTTTTGAGGGCCAATGCATTCGTGGTCGGCTGTATGGCGATGGCGTAGACAAAAATTGTAATTGCAAATAGTGCATGTAACAGGTATGAGTTCATTTTTTTTACAGTTTTTGAAAGAGCAACGGTTGGTGAAGATTTTCTTTGTGTCAGATTTGCAATACTGGTCCATATGTTGACCAACACTTTGATCGGGAGATGCCCCCGTGGTGTAGGAACAGGTTCCCCACAAAGTGGACATATTGGAACTTGAAAGTCTTTCTTGAATGCTCCAGGACATTTGTGCTTCATGTAACTGAAGTGCGCAGAACAGAAAACCTTATCACACGAGTCGCATTGCATTGGTAGAAAATCTGTTTTAAAAAACATATTTCGTGTCAATAATTTGTTTCTCTTTTTTCAAATATAGACAGAAAGGCATTTAAATTATAACGTTATGAAAATATAAGCACTAAATTACTTCACGCCTTCAATGCTACAACTAGGAATAAATAAAACGATAAACTAACTTTGTACAGAATAAGAATTCGTCTCATGAATTTCTTATCAATTGATTTTGAATCAAAATGTATAAAACAAATTTCTACCAACCCTTGCTTTTAAATTGTTTTGTAAACATTGAAATGTTTTTTTTTTTCCCAAAGTAGACGTCAAATTATGATAAAATCCACCATCTGTCATCTTCAATTTGCTTCACAAAAACTGTTATACATTGTATGGAATACGCTATCCAGTTAAATATTGAGATCAGTGTACAAGATTACTACACTTTGGCATTTTCACTTTGTTGTTGTTGCACTTGTGACGTAATTTTCACTTGTGACGTAAGCACCTTGCACTCCTTTTCTCATTGGTTCGAGTAAAGTCATAAGAAGATTTTACCATTTATTTGTTTTTCTGTTTCTGGTTACGTCACAAGTGACAAAAACACAACAACTTAAAGCTGAAAAAAAACCAAGTGTCGTAATTTTGTATTCCTTCGTTCATGATAGCCGCCTGTCAAACCTAGAAAATTACCCCAAACGAATTGGAGGCTAACAGAATCTTACCCATAAGAACTACTTTGGTGTTAAAGAGGCAACTCTACGGAATTATGAGAATATAGGGAGTTTTACCATCTTGTCAAAGCTCACACTATGACGAAGACAGATTGAAATATGTATCGCGCTTTTTTCAAACTGTCAAACTCAAGATCTTGAAGAAAACAATTTGGAAATAATTTTTAAATGCGGTATTCTTTTTTGTGTGAAATTTGTGATTTCCGTGGCTTAAAAATTTATTTTAATTAGCAAAACCAACAATTTTCACAATTTTCGCGCACAAATCTTTAAAATTCCCGCTTTTTGTTTTCAATCAATTTTTCAACAATGATAAAAAAAAAATCAGCTGTTCGTCATACTGCTGTTTTTGACAATTCTGTGAGAACGAGAAAGAGATATATCGTTGTTACCTAAAAAGCCCTATAGGCGCCTGTTAAGAAGCCCTATAGGACTTTTAACGAATCTGTCAAACGAAGAAAATTACCCCAAAAATTGGAGGCAATTGGAGGCCGACAGAATTTTAGTTGTAAGAACTTCTGTGGCGTGAAGAAGCTAACTACCAAGATCACCCCAAACGAATTGTAGGCAAATCGAGGCAAACCCGTAGAGCTCACTGATCTCAGTATCTATCCATTGATTAGTACTTCAATGAGTCTATCGCTTACCATTATATATTTTTATAATACCTATAATCATAAATAAAATCGGGCTCGTTTTTAAAATTGTGATATAAAAATAAAATATTTCTAATCTGTGTGCTGTAGTTTGACAAGTAAAAATAGTGTAAATATACAGTTCAAAGCAGGTGTTTGAGAGTCGACCAGAAAATTTTCTCAGTCGGCGGAATTATTAATCGTAATGGCGTCGAGCGATTCCAAAGCTCCCGTGCGCCAAGTACGCAGAGTGCAATTTGGTATTTTATCTCCTGATGAAATAGTAAGTTTCTTAACCGATTTACGTTTTTGTATGTAATTGTTTTTTTTTTTTTTTGTAATAGCGTCGTATGTCTGTCACTGAAGGTGGAGTCATGTTTCCCGAGACCATGGAAGGCGGGCGCCCTAAGCTTGGTGGGCTAATGGATCCCCGACAGGGTGTTATCGACCGAACTTCCAGGTGTCAAACTTGCGCCGGCAATATGACCGAGTGTCCCGGTCACTTCGGTCACATAGACTTAGCAAAGCCAGTGTTTCACATTGGTTTCATAACAAAAACTATCAAGATATTGCGTTGTGTATGCTTTTACTGCTCCAAAATGTTGGTGTCCCCAAATAATCCCAAAATCAAAGAAATTGTTATGAAGTCTAAGGGCCAGCCACGCAAGCGTTTGGCGTATGTGTATGACCTTTGTAAGGGCAAGACTGTGTGCGAGGGTGGTGAAGACATGGACATGACAAAAGATGGACAACAGGCCGATCCTGGTAAGAAACAAGGTCACGGTGGTTGTGGTCATTACCAGCCATCAATCCGTCGGACTGGACTGGAGTTAACTGCCGAATGGAAACACGTCAATGAAGATTCTCAGGTAAGTCATTCAGTGTTAAAGGGCCTTACTAATTATCAAATTTAGTAACAGCTTAAATAAAATCTACACACTTTAGACAAAATTTGCACTGAAATTTTCGTAAAGTGTAGAGATTTTTATTTTAGCTGTTACTAAATTCGATTATTAGTAGGGCCCATACTCGTTTTAATCAGTATTCTGTGTATTTAAAAAAAAAATAGGAAAAAAAAATCGCAATCACTGGGGAACGTGTGTGGGAAATCTTAAAGCATATTGTCGATGAGGAGTGCTTTATCCTTGGCATGGACCCAAAATATGCTCGTCCCGATTGGATGATAGTTACTGTGTTGCCTGTTCCACCACTATCTGTCCGTCCGGCTGTAGTGATGTTTGGAGCAGCAAAGAATCAGGACGATTTGACACATAAACTCGCGGACATTATAAAAGCCAACAATGAACTGAAGAAGAATGAAGCTTCGGGTGCTGCTGCTCACGTTATACAAGAAAATATTAAGATGTTACAGTTTCATGTGGCTACGTTGGTCGATAACGACATGCCAGGCATGCCTCGTGCCATGCAAAAATCTGGAAAACCTCTTAAAGCACTAAAGACACGTTTAAAGGGAAAAGAGGGTCGTATTCGTGGTAATTTGATGGGAAAACGTGTCGATTTTTCCGCTCGTACTGTCATTACACCAGATCCGAACTTACGTATCGATCAAGTTGGAGTTCCGCGTTCAATTGCTCAGAATCTAACATTTCCTGAACTGGTAACACCGTTTAACATCGACAGAATGCAGGAATTGGTGCGACGTGGAAATTCACAGTATCCTGGAGCGAAGTACATTGTGCGGGACAACGGAGAACGCATTGATTTACGTTTCCACCCCAAACCAAGTGATTTGCATTTGCAGTGTGGCTATAAAGTGGAACGACATTTACGTGACGATGACTTGGTCATATTCAACCGTCAACCAACGCTACATAAGATGAGTATGATGGGCCATCGTGTGAAGGTACTACCTTGGTCGACATTCCGCATGAACTTGTCGTGTACTTCACCCTACAACGCTGATTTCGACGGTGACGAAATGAATCTGCACGTCCCTCAATCGATGGAAACGCGTGCAGAAGTCGAGAACATACACATCACTCCACGGCAAATTATAACCCCGCAAGCGAACAAACCCGTCATGGGCATCGTGCAGGATACACTGACAGCCGTCCGAAAGATGACTAAACGAGATGTCTTCATCAACCGCGAACAGGTCATGAATCTTTTAATGTTTCTGCCCACTTGGGATGGCAAAGTACCACAACCTTGCATTTTAAAGCCACGTCCCTTGTGGACAGGTAAACAGATCTTCTCGCTGATTATTCCTGGTAATGTGAACATGATCCGAACACATTCAACGCATCCAGATGAGGAGGATGACGGACCGTACAAGTGGATATCACCTGGAGACACAAAAGTCATGGTCGAACATGGAGACTTGATTATGGGCATTTTATGTAAGAAAACACTGGGTACTTCGGCTGGTTCGCTGCTGCATATTGTTTTTCTGGAATTGGGACATGAGATCGCCGGTCGGTTTTATGGCAACATTCAGACTGTTATCAATAACTGGTTGTTACTGGAGGGTCACAGTATCGGTATTGGTGATACAATTGCTGATCCTCAGACCTATAATGAAATTCAGATGTCCATCAAAAAAGCGAAAGACGATGTCATCTGTGTTATTCAGAAGGCACACAATATGGAGCTGGAACCAACACCTGGTGAGATAAAATCTTTTTTATACTTGCAATTATAGTTAGGTACTATACGGCAGTTAATGCATTCCTCGAATGAAAAAGTTTTGATATATCAAATATTACTAAAGATGGAAAAGGAAAAAATGTGGGTACGGAAATTCTGTCCGACAGTCTTTTTGTATCAGCAACTACAGCTCACTGGCAATTTATCTTAGTACAGACTGAAAGGTGTGACAGTATTGGCAGATCTGTCAGTGAAAAATGTGTCAAAAATGTATTTCGTTTAAACACCCATTTTTCTCTGATGACAATATTGTCAGAAATGTTATTGTCAGTTATGGGGGCTTTATGGAACAATAAAGGTGACTTCGACAGGCCACAAGCGAATTGAATCGAATCTCCCAAAAGTAGACTAAAGTTTGTCCAGAAAGATGTTTGTCAGTAGATGTTTTATCAGTGCGACTTTCATACTTTTTAGGGGAACGCTAACATCAAAAAAGCCCCTGAAATCCATAACAAAACACACAGCCACCACTGCATTTTTTTTGTAATTCCTTACTTAATGCTTAAAAAAAAGTCGTACATCCCCCATAACCTACTTGCCACACTGCCGAGTGCAGAATGATCATCATCAGAATCATGATCGTTTTGTGAAAAATTGGTTTGGAAGCGCTAATATCATTGGGAAATAAAACCTTTTGTTAGATTTTATCCACCAGATGGTAACGCTGGTACTGTTTCAATGTGACTTGAAACGATTTATTATGCATATTAATGAGGTGCAAACGTCCTATCTTTCCTGTACTGACAATCTTTTCTGGACAAACTATATCAGCCAGGGTTCGCCGTGCGGCCTGGGGGGTCATTCCGTAATTATAGTCAGACGATCTCGTCGTAGAACGTCGCCATTCTGCATTCTGGAAACGAAATGAAACAAAACGACTAATGCATTAAAGGCGTTAAAAACTACGGTATCTGTCGTCCTCCGAGTTGCTCCCATACATAAAACATACTAAGGAATAAGGGGTTTGGGAAGAGTGTATAATATGTTGAGCGAGTTGCTCCGATACATAATTCATACTAAGGAATAAGGGCTTTGAGAAGAGTGTATGCTTATGTTGAGCGAGTTGCTCCTATACACAAAACATATTACGGAATTGGAAATGTGATAAATCAACTTACCTTCCCTGGATTCCTGGATGCGGACGAAAAGTTAAAACAATGTTTCTGCTTCCAGGTGTCTGTGAGTGCAAACAAAGTGTATCCAATTTGACTACCAACGTTTTGTTGACGGATGTATCTGGAGTGGCCTTGGTATCCAAGTATAGTTCAAACAAAGTATATCCAATTCGTACACAGAATAGATTATAATATGCATGTTGTATTTCTTTATGTGTGAGCCATCAATGCAACCAATAACGGAATCCAAACATTTCAAAGAAATACAAAATCTTAATGCGGTACACAATTTTATGATGTTGGGAACTGATTAATTTCGTATGGCAGATCTTACTTTTTCATTAATTTAGGAAAGCAAGTCTCTAAAATCTGGTTTAGTTAATCGAAAATAATTTTTAAAGCTACGAAAAAAGGTAAATAAAAAGAATCCCAAAGTTTATCATCCTGCTCTAAGGGATTGAAAGCATCTCTTATTTGCCTTCGTCTTCCGATAGTTTCTCAAACCGAACTTCTTGCGTTTTCCTCTTCAGATTTAGAAACACTCAACCATACATCAATTGCACCCATTTTTGATTTTACTTTCTAATTTTGTACAAAAATATACTATTTTATTGAAAATCTTCTCTAAAACAAAAAAAAAATTCACTTTTGTCAAACGTCAAAGCATGAAAAATTCACAATCGATACTTTTTCATTCACAATAATTCAAGCACTAGTCGATCAAGTTACACAATACCGATTGTGCGATCGATCGACGGTGATCGCTGATCGATTTCACGTTTACATCTGTCTTTTCGATTCAAAACTTTTTGGCAGCAATTTTTTTTTTGAGTTGTCATAATACAAGTGTTATATATATTCTGTTTTTTATGTTTCACAATAAAGTTCCCCTGAAGAAGGTAGCAACCCCTGCCGAAACGTCGGGAAAAGTAAATGGCAATATATTTGTTTCATTTATAAACTCATCGTGACCTAAAAGCCGAAGAAAAAAGATTTTGTCTTATCTTTTTAACATTTTTAATTAAATTATACAATTGGTCAATAATTTTATCTGGAAATAATATTCAATCTAAGGGTATTTTATGAAACAATTTTTCCTTGAAGAATATTATTTTAGAATACACATATGTGATGTCATTGCATCAAATTAAGTAAAAACAAATATATTTGGTAAATGACCTTGTCAAAAAATTAATAAAACAAGATTTTGTAGTATTTCACTTCATGTAATTCACACATTAAAAATTATAAAATAAAACAAAACTTAATATGTCACTCCTTTTCAAACTAATATTGAAGAAAAAACTGGTTTGTTCAATGTTCAAGAGGTAAATTTTACTAATAAAACAAACAAAAACACCAAATAATATGTTATAATTACAACACAAGAACACGAAATGCAAATCAATAAAAAATACTGTTGGGGTTAAACTGACGTTTTGCCTGATATTTCTCTCATGAAATTAAATCATAGCTAAGTTAAACATATTTTGTTTTTAGCAATGTAGAATGAATTATGTTGAACATAAGAATAAAGTTTTACTTAACTATGATGTAGATTTATGAGGAGTATGAGCAAACGGGCCTAGAAAAAGCTCTTAAAAAGACCTTATATCAAGAAAAAAAAAATTAAAAAACTGAAAAAACGACGTTTTTTGAAATTTTGAGCGATTGTCGCTCACTTTTTTGCGTTGCGGTCACTCTAATGCGCATAACAAATAGAACCAATAATTCCTGGTTTGTTGCCTAACCAAACTGGGACTAACACTTGGAACCGAAGACTTGCCTGTTCTATTCAAAATGTAAATTCCTATGTTAACTATTTCGGCCCACATTGCTTCAGTAAATTTGGCTTCTATGTTTGAATATTTCAATGTTTTGGCCATCTCTATCACTGTCCTGTTTTCACGCTCGCTTCCACCATTCTGCTGAGGTGTGTACTATGCTGTTAATCTTTGAGTTGTTGCATAAGACCTCAATATTTGTCTGACATCTTCATTGTCGAATTCTCCGCCATTGCCACTTAGAAACTGTTTTATAGAGTTGTTGTATACTGTCCCACTGTCACTGTCCTGTTTTCACGCTCGCTTCCACCATTCTTCTGAGGTATGTACGGTGCTGCTAATCTTTGAGTTGTTGCATAAGATCTCAATATTTGTCTGACATCTTCATTGTCGAATTCTCCGCCATTGCAACTTAGAAACTGTTTTATAGAGTTGTTGTATAACCTCGTTTTGTCTTCTTGAATCGAAATTATTTGATACCATTGCAGAAACCATTTGATAAGAGAGAGTATATTTTAAAATAGATAGTATTGCTATGTCTGCTCAAAACACTAGCTATTATGCTGTCGTTTACCTCTATAAGCGACAAGCGCTATACGATAGAGCGAGCAGAAGGTACCCCAGTACGTTTATGTCGAGGGAGTTGCTTCTGGACATGAAACGTACTGATTAGGTTTTATTTGTTATTGTTATATATGCTATTTTATGTTACAAGAGGTGCCTCAGTACGTTTACGTCGAGCGAGTTGCTCTTGGGCATGAAACGTACTGCGGGAGGGGTATGTGGGAAATATATACCTTTGCCAGTTTATGTCGAGCGAATTTCATCTGGACATGACACTTGCACATCAGAGGTTGCACTTCTGATGGCATGTTGACAATGTCTCCACTGGTCATCTGCACTTCCTGCTAGTGGCGGACTTGTTGAGAGATTGGTAGAAACGTGGTCAGCAAAGGTTTTTGCGGTATCTTGCGATTTTAGCATCGCGATATGAAACCTTCTCACATCATCAGCTAGGCGCTGCGGCGCCATGGATATCCGCATTTGTACTCGAGATACTACCAAGTAGTGGTCTGAGTCTATGATTGCCCCACGGATCTGTCAGTGAAAAATGTGTCAAAAATGTATTTCGTTTAATCACCCATTTTTCTCTGATGACAATATTGTCAGAAATGTTATTGTCAGTTATGGGGGCTTTATGGAACAATAAAGGTGACTTCGACAGGCCGCAAGCGAATTGAATCGAATCTCCCAAAAGTAGACTAAAGTTTGTCCAGAAAGATGTTTGTCAGTAGATGTTTTATCAGTGCGACTTTCATACTTTTTAGGGGAACGCTAACATCAAAAAAGCCCCTGAAATCCATAACAAAACACACAGCCACCACTGCATTTTTTTGTAATTCCTTACTTAATGCTTAAAAAAAAGTCGTACATCCCCCATAACCTACTTGCCACACTGCCGAGTGCAGAATGATCATCATCAGAATCATGATCGTTTTGTGAAAAATTGGTTTGGAAGCCCTAATATCATTGGGAAATAAAACCTTTTGTTAGATTTTATCCACCAGATGGTAACGCTGGTACTGTTTCAATGTGACTTGAAACGATTTATTATGCATATTAATGAGGTGCAAACGTCCTATCTTTCCTGTACTGACAATCTTTTCTGGACAAACTATATCAGCCAGGGTTCGCCGTGCGGCCTGGGGGGTCATTCCGTAATTATAGTCAGACGATCTCGTCTGGACGATCACGTTCTTAGGAGTGAATCACCCCTATTACATTTAACGTAAACGACTCTAAAAAAATACGACGAGATCAAATCGGCATTCCCTTTGTCGTTTTCGACAGCTCAACGTCGTATACAAAATGTCAAACGTCGTAGAACGTCGCCATTCTGCATTCTGGAAACGAAATGAAACAAAACGACTAATGCATTAAAGGCGTTAAAAACTACGGTATCTGTCGTCCTCATTTTAGCCAACGACCTTTGTATATAGAAACAATAGTAAGATTGAAACTAGAAAATTTTAGGGTTTCGTGTCGCCGATGCGGAGCTAGCATCGACTTTGGTTGACGTGGGTGTTTTCATGTAAAATTAAAGAATTGAAGATAATTGCTTGGAAAGAGACCGTAATGTAGAAGTTCTGACAACAACAATGCGAAAAAAAAAGAAATATATAGCAATACTTTCGCAAAAACCAATTGCTTGGTCTGTTTCGTTTTGACATTCTTAAGTCTGAAACAGTCTCAAGCCAGTTCACTAATGTCGTCACTAGATGGCCGCCAGGGAAATTTAGTTATAACTTTACTATTACTATAATGCAACGACGCATAAATAAAAGGACGAGAAAACGCTAAGTTTTCGTTTTATTATTCATTTTAAAATTAAATATAAAATTAAATTAAATTGTATTTAATAAGTAATGATCGTTTTTTTATATTTATGTGGGGTTCCTTCTTTTAGTTATCTCGTTGTCTAGGGTATATAATTAAATGAACACACTAACTCAGGGGTATTTTAATGGACAATTGTGGTTTATTCACCTATTTGATAAATCTTATTTCTCTGCGTTAACTTTAGATAATATTTTGTAGGTAACACGACAACTTCTTTACTACGTTACTTTACTCTATCAATCAACCGGGCGGCTTATACGTCAGAATTCAACTCAACTGCTTTACAATTAATTAAATGGTGGTGGGTTTTTAAGTAAACAAAATAGGGACACATTCTTTCTTTGTTGTCCTATTGTCATCATTGTATTTGTGTTCGTCTTGTTCAGTTTATGTCGAGCGAGTTGCTCCTGGACATGACACTTGCTAAGGAATTGGGAGTTTAGGAAGAGTACATGCTTATGTTGAACGAGTTGCTCCCATACATAAAACATACTAAGGAATAAGGGGTTTGGGAAGAGTGTATGCTTATGTTGAGCGAGTTGCTCCGATACATAATTCATACTAAGGAATAAGGGCTTTGAGAAGAGTGTATGCTTATGTTGAGCGAGTTGCTCCTATACACAAAACATATTACGGAATTGGAAATGTGATAAATCAACTTACCTTCCCTGGATTCCTGGATGCGGACGAAAAGTTAAAACAATGTTTCTGCTTCCAGGTGTCTGTGAGTGCAAACAAAGTGTATCCAATTTGACTACCAACGTTTTGTTGACGGATGTATCTGGAGTGGCCTTGGTATCCAAGTATAGTTCAAACAAAGTATATCCAATTCGTACACAGAATAGATTATAATATGCATGTTGTATTTCTTTATGTGTGAGCCATCAATGCAACCAATAACGGAATCCAAACATTTCAAAGAAATACAAAATCTTAATGCGGTACACAATTTTATGATGTTGGGAACTGATTAATTTCGTATGGCAGATCTTACTTTTTCATTAATTTAGGAAAGCAAGTCTCTAAAATCTGGTTTAGTTAATCGAAAATAATTTTTAAAGCTACGAAAAAAGGTAAATAAAAAGAATCCCAAAGTTTATCATCCTGCTCTAAGGGATTGAAAGCATCTCTTATTTGC
Source organism: Baccha elongata (assembly GCA_951217065.1). NCBI lineage: Eukaryota > Metazoa > Arthropoda > Insecta > Diptera > Syrphidae > Baccha > Baccha elongata. Next base: position 86,492,216 of record OX578274.1, read on the forward strand.
CTTCGTCTTCCGATAGTTTCTCAAACCGAACTTCTTGCGTTTTCCTCTTCAGATTCAGAAACACTCAACCATACATCAATTGCACCCATTTTTGATTTTACTTTCTAATTTTGTACAAAAATATGCTATTTTATTGAAAATCTTCTCTAAAACAAACAAAAAAAATTCACTTTTGTCAAACGTCAAAGCATGAAAAATTCACAATCGATACTTTTTCATTCACAATAATTCAAGCACTAGTCGATCAAGTTACACAATACCGATTGTGCGATCGATCGACGGTGATCGCTGATCGATTTCACGTTTACATCTGTCTTTTCGATTCAAAACTTTTTGGCAGCAATTTTTTTTTTGAGTTGTCATAATACAAGTGTTATATATATTCTGTTTTTTATGTTTCACAATAAAGTTCCCCTGAAGAAGGTAGCAACCCCTGCCGAAACGTCGGAAATAATATTCAATCTAAGGGTATTTTATGAAACAATTTTTCCTTGAAGAATATTATTTTAGAATACACATATGTGATGTCATTGCATCAAATTAAGTAAAAACAAATATATTTGGTAAATGACCTTGTCAAAAAATTAATAAAACAAGATTTTGTAGTATTTCACTTCATGTTATTCACACATTAAAAATTATAAAATAAAACAAAACTTAATATGTCACTCCTTTTCAAACTAATATTGAAGAAAAAACTGGTTTATTCAATGTTCAAGAGGTAAATTTTACTAATAAAACAAACAAAAACACCAAATAATATGTTATAATTACAACACAAGAACACGAAATGCAAATCAATAAAAAATACTGTTGGGGTTAAACTGACGTTTTGCCTGATATTTCTCTCATGAAATTAAATCATAGCTAAGTTAAACATATTTTGTTTTAAGCAATGTAGAATGAATTATGTTGAACATAAGAATAAAGTTTTACTTAACTATGATGTAGATTTATGAGGAGTATGAGCAAACGGGCCTAGAAAAAGCTCTAAAAAAGACCTTATATCAAAAAAAAAAAAAAAAAATTTAAAAAACTGAAAAAACGACGTTTTTTGAAATTTTGAGCGATTGTCGCTCACTTTTTTGCGTTGCGGTCACTCTAATGCGCATAACAAATAGAACCAATAATTCCTGGTTTGTTGCCTAACCAAACTGGGACTAACACTTGGAACCGAAGACTTGCCTGTTCTATTCAAAATGTAAATTCCTATGTTAACTATTTCGGCCCACATTGCTTCAGTAAATTTGGCTTCTATGTTTGAATATTTCAATGTTTTGGCCATCTATATCACTGTCCTATTTTCACGCTCGCTTCCACCATTCTGCTGAGGTGTGTACTATGCTGTTAATCTTTGAGTTGTTGCATAAGACCTCAATATTTGTCTGACATCTTCATTGTCGAATTCTCCGCCATTGCCACTTAGAAACTGTTTTATAGAGTTGTTGTATACTGTCCCACTGTCACTGTCCTGTTTTCACGCTCGCTTCCACCATTCTTCTGAGGTATGTACGGTGCTGCTAATCTTTGAGTTGTTGCATAAGATCTCAATATTTGTCTGACATCTTCATTGTCGAATTCTCCGCCATTGCCACTTAGAAACTGTTTTATAGAGTTGTTGTATAACCTCGTTTTGTCTTCTTGAATCGAAATTATTTGATACCATTGCAGAAACCATTTGATAAGAGAGAGTATATTTTCAAATAGATAGTATTGCTATGTCTGCTCAAAACACTAGCTATTATGCTGTCGTTTACCTCTATAAGCGACAAGCGCTATACGATAGAGCGAGCAGAAGGTACCCCAGTACGTTTATGTCGAGGGAGTTGCTTCTGGACATGAAACGTACTGATTAGGTTTTATTTGTTATTGTTATATATGCTATTTTATGTTACAAGAGGTGCCTCAGTACGTTTACGTCGAGCGAGTTGCTCTTGGGCATGAAACGTACTGCGGGAGGGGTATGTGGGAAATATATACCTTTGCCAGTTTATGTCGAGCGAATTTCATCTGGACATGACACTTGCACATCAGAGGTTGCACTTCTGATGGCATGTTGACAATGTCTCCACTGGTCATCTGCACTTCCTGCTAGTGGCGGACTTGTTGAGAGATTGGTAGAAACGTGGTCAGCAAAGGTTTTTGCGGTATCTTGCGATTTTAGCATCGCGATATGAAACCTTCTCACATCATCAGCTAGGCGCTGCGGCGCCATGGATATCCGCATTTGTACTCGAGATACTACCAAGTAGTGGTCTGAGTCTATGATTGCCCCACGGAATGCTCGAAAATCCAGGATACTACATATTTTGTTTTTAGCAATGTAGAATGAATTATGTTGAACATAAGAATAAAGTTTTACTTAACTATGATGTAGATTTATGAGGAGTATGAGCAAACGGGCCTAAAAAAAGCTCTAAAAAAGACCTTATATCAAGAAAAAAAAAATTTAAAAAAACTGAAAAAACGACGTTTTTTGAAATTTTGAGCGATTTTCGGCACCATTTACCGTTATCCAATCCAGGTCAAATTTGGCTATCTGAATATCTGCAAAGGCTGATCATTTAAGGGGGTTCCCCAGCAAGGAATTTACAAAAAATACATTTTAAGCGTTGCGGTCACTCTGATGCACATAACAAATAGAACCAATAATTCTTGGTTTGTTGCCCAACCAAACTGGGACTAACACTTGGAACCGAAGACTTGCCTGTTCTATTCAAAATGTAAATTCCTATGTTAACTATTTCGGCCCACATTGCTTCAGTAAATTTGGCTTCTATGTTTGAATATTTCAATGTTTTGGCTATCTCTATCACTGTCCTGTTTCTGTTTTCACGCTCGCTTCCACCATCCTGCTGAGGTGTGTACTATGCTGTTAATCTTTGAGTTGTTGCATAAGACCTCAATATTTGTCTGACATCTTCATTGTCGAATTCTCCGCCATTGCCACTTAGAAACCGTTTTATAGAGTTGTATACTGTCCCACTGTCACTGTCCTGTTTTCACGCTCGCTTCCACCATTCTTCTGAGGTGTGTACGGTGCTGTTAATCTTTGAGTTGTTGCATAAGACCTCAATATTTGTCTGACATCTTCATTGTCGAATTCTCCGCCATTGCCACTTAGAAACTGTTATAGAGTTGTTGTATAACCTCGTTTTGTCTTCTTGAAATGAAATTATTTAATACCATACCAGAAACCATTTGATAAGAGAGAGTATATTTTTAAATAGATAGTATTGCTATGTCTGCTCAAAACACTAGCTATTATGCTGTCGTTTACCTCTATAAGCGACAAGCGCTATACGATAGAGCGAGCAGAAGGTACCCCAGTACGTTTATGTCGAGGGAGTTGCTCCTGGACATGAAACGTACTGATCAGGTTTTATTTGTTATTCGCCATGGATATCCGCCATGGATATCCGCATTCGTAGTGGTCTGAGTCTATGTTTGCATCCAGGATACTTGAAGCATGTCTGGCATCAATCGCGATGTGATCGATTTGGTTGACGATCTTTTGATCACTGCTCCGCCAAGTACGTTTGTGTATATCAAGGTGCGGGAAATTAGTGCTTGATATGATGACATTACGTCCCACCGCGAAGTCTACCATCCTGTATCCGTTGACTGAAGTGTCATCGTGCAGGCTGTGTCCTCCGACAGTTGAAGCAAAGGTGCCCTCCTTTCGGAATCTAGCATTGAAGTCACCCAGAATAATTTTGGCGTCGTACTTCGGGCACATATCGTACGCATTCTCAAGGAGGTCATAGAACGCGTCCTTGTTTGGTTCATCCTTCTTTTCGTTTGGGGCGTGAACACAGCTCTGCGGGATGTTCATGAATTTCGCTTTGATGCGGATTGTGACCCAGCGCTCGCTGAAACTGCGGAAGCCCAAGACTTCTTGCCTAAGTCTTCCTTGTATCACAAAACTGCATCCAAATAGCCGTTGTCCTTGTTTCGTTTGCTGGGGTGGTCAACATTAAGATCATCCGAATCCAAGGCTTGTTGGTGTTTCGGAACTAAAGTGTTTTTTCCATTGTAGGGAAGTCACCCCGACGCACAATCCCCATTCTGGAGGACCAGACTCTAAGATAGCTCCAAGAGCGGGGAGCCAGTAAAACTGCTCCTTATAGGCCTGAGCTTCAAATAAATCGTAGTAGCCCGTATAAGGTGCTCACTAAGTAGTTCTACCTGACTGAAACTGTAGACGCCACCGTTGAATCACTCCTCCCCCGCTCCTTACTGATCTCAGCTCTAAAATATAACAGAGTGGCTCACGTAAGGTTTCTGTCGTCCAAAAAAAAAAAACTGTGGGTGACACCGTTGATTCTGATGAATTCATCCGCCGCACACCATCCTTCTGATGGGCTCGTCTTATTCAGCCAGTCATTTCCGACAGAGCATTGTAGTGTTGCTTTTTTTTTGTCTTTTGCTCAACATTCGCACTTATAAGTTTAGCAAGCCAAGTCCGGATGGACGAGACCAGTACCCGATGGTTACCACTTGAAGGTAAAATAAGGACAATTGGTGTGTAGTATTCATTACATCACTGGGCATCGCCATGTTGATACCAATCAGAGACTTCCAGCGTCCTACAACACCCAACATGAGAAGAATGTGAAGATATATTAGAGATAGTTCTAATCCTTTGGAAATACCAGAACATTTGTAACAAGGGAATGTATTGAAGTTGTTAATATGAAATTACTTTACTCTTAATTTACTTGTAAATGTATGTTTTCATTAAGCAACTTTTTATTTATTAATATCAAATGTTTTCAAATTAAAGTAAGTTCAAATTAATATCTAGAAGGAATCAAATCGTTTTTCTTTTTAAGTAAGAAAACCTTTTCAAGAAATAAAAACTTTAATAGAGTTTGCCTTTTGTTTTAACAATGGGGCACGAGTTTTCATAGGCACTACGTAAAGCTGGCATTAGCTCATTTATATGTTTTTCAGTAATCGAACAGTTCATAATAGTTTGATTGTTATATTGGCCCAAGAATAAGGCCAATTCAGTATTGAAGGCTCCACAGTCTATTTTTCTGGGGTTCCTAAAGGGCATTGGGTTATATATGTGATGCTCTATGTCAAATGTAATCATTTTATGATCAGAGAACGTCACTTTACAATTTTGTATTGAAATGGTATCAGAATTTGGGGAAAGTGTGACATCAAGCACTTAGCTTAATAATGTTTTTTGGAATGAAACGTAATCTCTCGAATATCTATAATTTTTTTTTTTAAATTGAAACCATTATTTTGAGATCACATACGATTTTTTAATTTTTTAAAGAAAATACTTATTTGCATAAAAATTAAAACTGACACTGAATGCATTTCGGCTAGTCTACTAGCCATCTTCAGCAACACGACTGAGGGAAACTTTCTCATACATGAACATAAAACAATTTTAATACAATACAATCAAATAATAACATTTTAATAAAGTTTTTATATATATATACGAAATAAATAAATGTGAAAACAAAAACAATTTATTATATTTAAAATTAAGTGAGATAAAGATGTAAAGAGATGGAAACATTATCAAAAGTAGATAGGTACATTATTATAAGTGAAAGTAAAATGAGATAAAAGAAAGAAAGAGAAAGATACGTTATTAAAAAAATAAAATTAAAGGTTGAACAAGTTATATTCTATATTCCCCATATCTGCATTCAAAGCTGTTGCATCTCTGTGGATGTATAGACTCTCATAAGCATCCAATCGTCGATTGTCGTTCACAGATTTCAAAAGTCGAACATTAGCAATTATTGTTGATAAATGTTGTTCCTGTATTGCGTGCATTGCAAAGACGGACTTTCTTGGTTCCTTTTTTCTAATGTGATTTCTATGTTCTTTGTATCTCGTTCTTACACTGCGTTTAGTTTAGCCATAAAATTTTCTGTCGCATTCATTACACGAAATTTCGTAGATCCCTGCTTTATCAAGTTGTTCTTTTGTTGAGAGTAGCAGGTTTTTTAATTTGTGTGGGTTAGAGAAGGTCAGTTTCATATTGTGCTTATTAAATGATGAGTTGGTAATCTCTGGAGTAAACTTCACGATAACTCTTTGTTCGTCTCTGTCTAATATTTTTTTTTTGTGTGAATAATGTGGATAAATTATATCTTTCTCTTTTCAAAGAATGTCGGCGGATTGTTTTGTCGATAATTATTAGGTTGTAACCATTGACTGCTGCGGCTTTTTTTTTATATAATTCTATTCTTGATTGTAGTTGGTCATTGAAAGAGGTAGACTGACTATTCTGTGGGCTAAAGAGTTGAATGCTGCTAATTTGTACTGTATGGGCGTGTACAAATCGCTGGGGATGAAGCGTAAGGTGTTTGTGCTTTTATGATGAATTGCAATTTCAATTCTGTTGTTCAAACGTATAATTCTAAATCAAGAACGACAATTTTGTTGTTTTCTTCAATTTCACATGTGAAATTGATCTCGACAAATTGTTGGTTCAGGATTGAAAGCAGCTTGTTTATTTCGGATCGTTTTACGATGGTTAAGATGTCATCGTTAATCAAGCACTGCCTTCCTATTTGTTGTTATAAAAGTTGGTTTGTTACCTTTATTTAATATCAAGTTATTCATAATAATAAAATCATAAAAGTAACTCAAAGAGGTTAAGGTGGCGGAGGACAACTTACTCTGCTGGATGTTTATTTGTAGCACTTTCATCATGCTGTTTTTTGTCGCTGGCTACCGTTACCGGTTGCACTTTAACCTAATTTATACCAATGCAAAGCTTGAACCCTTTGGATGGAAGAAGAGCCATAGTCTCACGGTTAAGGCTTCTTGGCCTGTTTTGGTAGGCTCTTCCATCTCCAGAACTTGTCAATCTGCACAAGAAAAGTCGGGGTTGAGTCTTCTTTAGAAGAGCTCTAACCTTTCCTTTGTCATGCGCGAGCCCGGGACGTTAATTCGAACTTTTGGTCTGGTGGGTAGGTCATTTTTAAAGGCAACATTTAAATATAAAATGTTTTTGTTATAATACAAATTCTATATACCTATATTGAAAAAATTAATAAATATAGAATAATAAATAAAAATAATTTCAACAAAGTAGAAGACTTAGCATTAAATTTAGTGGACTTGTTGAATTATTGATTCAAATTAGCTTTTTATGGACAAATGGCGTTTCGTGCGGATGCTCACTTTGCACTCATCAGTTGACGACGAGTGAGCACCTTGTCAATACGCACATTTCCGCTTGTTTCAGTTCAACTCACATAACTTTTTTGACAAAAAACTAAAGTGAACTATATCCAACAAGATTACGATTACAATCATTAAGCTGGAAGTGTTTTTTACTCGTGGCCTGGTTTAAGTTATATATAAAATGTTTTTGTTATAATACAAATTCTATATACCTATATTGAAAAAATTAATAAATATAGAATAATAAATAAAACTTAGCATTAAATTTAGTGGACTTGTTGAATTATTGATTCAAATTAGCTTTTTATGGCCTTTAGTCCATGAAAAAATGGCGTTTCGTGCGGATGCTCACTTTGCACTCATCAGTTGACGACGAGTGAGCACCTTGTCAATACGCAAATTTCCGCTTGTTTCAGTTCAACTTACATAACTTTTTTGACAAAAAGCTAAAGTAAACTATATCCAACAAGATTACGATTGCAATCATTAAGCTGGAAGTGTTTTTACCCGTGGCCTGGTTTAAGTTATATATAAAATGTTTTTGTTATAATACAAATTCTATATACCTATATTGAAAAAATTAATAAATATAGAATAATAAATAAAACTTAGCATTAAATTTAGTGGACTTGTTGAATTATTAATTCAAATTAGCTTTTTATGGCCTTTAGTCCATGAAAAAATGGCTTTTCGTGCGGATGCTCACTTTGCACTCATCAGTTGACGACGAGTGAGCACCTTGTCAATAGGCAAATTTCCGCTTGTTTCAGTTCAACTCACATAACTTTTTTGACAAAAAACTAAAGTGAACTATATCCAACAAGATTACGATTACAATCATTAAGCTGGAAGTGTTTTTTACTCGTGGCCTGGTTTAAGTTATATATAAAATGTTTTTGTTATAATACAAATTCTATATACCTATATTGAAAAAATTAATAAATATAGAATAATAAATAAAACTTAGCATTAAATTTAGTGGACTTGTTGAATTATTGATTCAAATTAGCTTTTTATGGCCTTTAGTCCATGAAAAAATGGCGTTTCGTGCGGATGCTCACTTTGCACTCATCAGTTGACGACGAGTGAGCACCTTGTCAATACGCAAATTTCCGCTTGTTTCAGTTCAACTTACATAACTTTTTTGACAAAAAGCTAAAGTAAACTATATCCAACAAGATTACGATTGCAATCATTAAGCTGGAAGTGTTTTTACCCGTGGCCTGGTTTAAGTTATATATAAAATGTTTTTGTTATAATACAAATTCTATATACCTATATTGAAAAAATTAATAAATATAGAATAATAAATAAAACTTAGCATTAAATTTAGTGGACTTGTTGAATTATTAATTCAAATTAGCTTTTTATGGCCTTTAGTCCATGAAAAAATGGCTTTTCGTGCGGATGCTCACTTTGCACTCATCAGTTGACGACGAGTGAGCACCTTGTCAATAGGCAAATTTCCGCTTGTTTCAGTTCAACTTACATAACTTTTTTGACAAAAAGCTAAAGTGAACTATATCCAACAAGATTACGATTGCAATCATTAAGCTGGAAGTGTTTTTACCCGTGGCCTGGTTTAAGTTATATATATAATGTTTTTCTTATAATACAAATTCTATATACCTATATTGAAAAAATTAATAAATATAGAATAATAAATAAAAATAATTTCAACTAAGTAGAAGACTTAGCATTAAATTTAGTGGACTTGTTGAATTATTGATTCAAATTATTGACAAGGTGCTCACTCGTCGTCAACTGATGAGTGCAAAGTGAGCATCCGAACGAAACGCCATTTTTTCATGGACTAAAGGCCATAAAAAGCTAATTTGAATCAATAATTCAACAAGTCCACTAAATTTAATGCTAAGTCTTCTACTTAGTTGAAATTATTTTTATTTATTATTCTATATTTATTAATTTTTTCAATATAGGTATATAGAATTTGTATTATAACAAAAACATTATATATATAACTGAAACCAGGCCACGGGTAAAAACACTTCCAGCTTAATGATTGCAATCGTAATCTTGTTGGATATAGTTCACTTTAGCTTTTTGTCAAAAAAGTTATGTAAGTTGAACTGAAACAAGCGGAAATTTGCGTATTGACAAGGTGCTCACTCGTCGTCAACTGATGAGTGCAAAGTGAGCATCCGCACGAAACGCCATTTTTTCATGGACTAAAGGCCATAAAAAGCTAATTTGAATCAATAATTCAACAAGTCCACTAAATTTAATGCTAAGTTTTATTTATTATTCTATATTTATTAATTTTTTCAATATAGGTATATAGAATTTGTATTATAACAAAAACATTTTATATATAACTTAAACCAGGCCACGGGTAAAAACACTTCCAGCTTAATGATTGCAATCGTAATCTTGTTGGATATAGTTCACTTTAGCTTTTTGTCAAAAAAGTTATGTAAGTTGAACTGAAACAAGCGGAAATTTGCGTATTGACAAGGTGCTCACTCGTCGTCAACTGATGAGTGCAAAGTGAGCATCCGCACGAAAAGCCATTTTTTCATGGACTAAAGGCCATAAAAAGCTAATTTGAATCGGCAACATTTAAAGTTACCCCTTCGAATGAATAGTTCATTTGGTCTATCTTGACCTTGAGCCAGTTCAAGGTAAATTCGTCACGACAAGTTAGAATTTGAAACCATTTCCCTGTGGACAATGGACCGAATCAGGACAGGCAAGGAGCCTGTAGAGGTAAGCAGCTCATCATTAACGCACTCCAGTAGTTTTTCTCTGCTGAAGCCCACTGCTCGTCACTTAGCCGTTTTTCGGAGCTCCCTTCACTGATAATGGCCAGCTATAGGCTCTCTTTTATCGCGTTTCTGCGCTGCCTGTCGTTTTGGGCTTTTTATTAGCGGACATTTTAGGGGTTGTCGACTCGTTGTGCCTTTACCTCTTTCTCCCAGTATTGGACGCAGCTTTGTTGACCTCCGGGCGTTTTGGACCATTGACCAGAAGTCTTTCTGCTATTGTTGTGCCGGGTTGCTGTTCCCTGCTTGATTGGAGGTAGAGGCACCTTTATTAGATTTTGAATGTTTGTTTGCGACTAGTACTGGCTTAGCTGGAGTTTTGTTCCTTTCCTCCGTTTTTGTCAGAAATTCGCGGGCCCAGCTCAGACGCTTCCATTCCCGGAAATTAAGCTTATTTGGGTCACCTTTGCCATACCTTCGTACTGTCCTCAACGCATTTTCAACTCTGATAAGCGATTTTCATCCTTATTCTCTTCAATTGGCTGCTTCACATCTAACTTAATCGGTTTTGGCCCTTGAGGGCTTCGATTCCCGGAAGTTGAAAGCCTCGGAGTACTAGTGTACCCTAAGCTAGCAACCGCACAGACTTTGGCAATCTTCCCTTAACTGAGTTTTTTCCTGGTGTTGATGTTTCCTTGGCTTCTGACACTTTAAGGTTGATGGCCATGCATCCACGGTCGTCTTTTTTAGCAGGGTTTTCGGCCACTGTAACGTCTGCGTCCCTGTCTGAGCTGACGATCGTCATCAAGGATGCGATTTTCCTCATCCACGTCATTTTTCCACGTCATTCCGGCCAGTTTCGGCAGCTACTCCCTCAGCGTCAGCAAATCCATAAATTATTCAGAGAACACCTCATCCATCTTACAGACACCACTGCTACGGAAGGCAAATTTTTTGCTTCATTTTCATTTGTTATCGTTTTATTATTGTTTGCCACTTTTTAAAGGCGAAGACATCGCCGATAGCCGTGACTTCTGTCGACTTTTGAACTAATATCCCCGTTCGAATTTTATCTTCCTACTTACTTTTTTCCATTATATTTTTCAACATATTACTGTTATTTGTTTTGGGTAAGTTAGTTGCTTGACACTGCAACTGGATTACTGAAGGGTCAAACGACAAGCACCCCCACCGCGACAAGGTCTAACCCATTGGAGGGAACCCCCCCTGTTCAGACAACTTAAATACAACTCAACTCTCTTCCATAATACGAAGAGACAACTAAAAAGACGACCGTTTTGTTAGTTGTCAGCTGAATGACCACTGGTTGTCTTTTGACAGTTAACTATGAAGTTGTGAGGGATAATACCAAATATAAGAATGACAACTGAACCATAGTTGAGTTGTCTTTCATGATAAGGGCATAAAACAAATAAAGTTTGGATATCAGGAAAATAATGAAAAAAGGAAATAATATTCTTACTCCAACTGGAACTGCTATCTTGGCATTTGATTTAAATCGACGACCAAGTAGTATAAAAATTAGTTGGGCCAACTGCAGGGTTGATGAGTACATACTTAAACCCAGGAGATGCGTATTGTGCCAGAAACTAGGACATACAAAAAATAGATGTACAAATGCAGCTGTCTGCAAAGACTGTTGAACACCACCACCTCATGAATTACTCTGAAGTACTGCATAAACTGCAAAATAGAAAACCGTACTTCATACGACCCCCTCTTGTCCATCCTTCATCAGGTATAAATCAGTTAATAAAATTTAAGCTGACCACCGTTGTACCGTCCGCTAAGCTTGACAGATTTTCAACGACAAACCCGACATTCACCAACTACCTGGTCCAAAAAAACGCCAAGGAGGCAATCACACAGTTGCTTACTTACTTAAGATGGCGCTTAAAGTCCAGGATGGACTACGGCCTCAACCAACATGTCTCTCTACGGCCTCAACCAACATGTCTCTTGACCAGGTCAATATCGCTGTATAGCCCGTATAGCTCGTCATTGAATCTTCTTCTCCATACTCTTTCGATACACACAGGACCAAAAATCACTCGAAGAATTTTTCTCTCAAAGCACCCAAGTTACTTTTCATCCGAGTCTTTTGATGCCCAAGCTTCCGCCCCATACAGCAAGACTGGGATGATCAAGGTCTTATATAACGTCACCTTGGTTCTATGAGAGGGGGCCTTACTACTTAAATGCTTTCTCAGCCCGAAGAAACAGCGATTGGCAAGAGTAAGTCTTCGTTTGATCTCTGCACTGATATCGTTTTGTAGTGGATCCCAGCGATACAAAGTCCTTGACTATTTCAAAATTATATCTATCCATTGTAATGCTTTGCCCGAGTCGACGACGTTGAGATTCCCCTCTCGTTGATAGCATATATTTCCTTCTGTCTTCATTAACAGCTAATCCCATCTTTGCCGCCTCCGATTCAATACTGGCAAATGCACCAGTCACAGCTCGCTTATTTCAGCCGATTAAGTCTATGTCATCTGCATACGCGAGTAGTTGAACGGACTTTTGTAAATTGTACCAGTGGTGTTGACTTGATCTGGAATTCCTGGGTTTTTTTCCAAAATCTGTCGGAGTGTGAACATTTGATAAACGGTAGACTTGCCTGGCCTAAATCTTCTTCTTCTTCTTCTTCTTTTCCGACGATATTATGATCTCGAGTGGGATCACAACTTTCCCACTTCACCGCTTCTCTACTGATCTGCTTGTGGGGTTCGTCGGGTTGTCCTCAGAAAGTGTCGGCAAGCTTCCCGGTTATGGATTGTTCCATGTCTGAAGCCAACTGAATGCTGGTTTCGTTGCATTTGTTTTCTCCAGGAGTTCTTGGGCCTGCCTCTCTTCCGCGATTGTACTGGAACGTTGTATGATAATGCTTTTTGGACGTGGTTCTCAGCGTTTCTCCTAAGTACATGACAGTACCAGCTAAGTTTGTCGTGCTGCATTTTTTGAACGATGGTTTCTTTGACGTGGAGGCTTTTCCGGATCTTTCTACTCCATATTCGGTCAAGATTTGTCACTCCTGCTGTCATGCGAAGCATCTTCATCTCAGTTGCCGTCATTTTGCTTTCATACCACTGGTGCATAGTCCAACATTGTGAACCGTATGTAAGCGCTGGACGGACCACTGCAGTGTAGAGTTTTCCTTTCAGCTTAGGGGGCATTTTTCGGTCACAGAATATGGCAGAGTTCTCACGCCACTTCATCCACCCTACGCTTACGCGATGGTTGACGTCGTCATCACAAGTTCCTTTCTTATTGATCATAGATCCAAGGTATTTGAACTTTTCGCACTTGGGAAGCACAGTTCCGTTCAAATAAATATCCGGAATAGGCTTGAGTGGATCAGAAAATGGGCAGCAAAGGTATTCGGTCTTTTTGGCGCTTATGCGATACCCATTTCCCTCCAGAACGTCCACCCATACGTCCAGTGCTCGTTGCAAGGATGAAGGATCTTGACTTATGATGACTCCATCGTCAGCAAAGAATAACTGAGTCACTTTCAGGTCCCTCACCTTATCTTCAAGTAGATAATCAAGCACTGTTATAATGGGCTCAAGACGCTTCCTTGGTGTACACCAACTTCGATTGGGAAATTTTCGGTGACTCCTGCAGTGCATCGAACCTTTGTTTTGACTTGCTCGTACATATCCATGATCATCTGCACGTAGATTTCTGGAACTCTTCGTTGCCTTAGGGCCACCCATATCAGATCTCGTGGTTGTCGATCGAACGCCTTTTCAAAATCAACGAACACAGCTGCAAATCGTTCGAGGAATCGCGATGTTTTTCCATTCTGATTCTTACACTCTGGATTGCATCTGTGGTTGATTTGCCCGAGACAAACCCGCACTGGTCATCAGATAGCCGTATTATTTTTCGCAGGCGGCCATCCAACACCCGCTCAACGATCTTCATGGTATGTGACATCAGCTTGATTGATCGGTAATTGTCGCAGTTCCTCGTATCACCCTTTCCCTTGTAAATTGGGAGAAGATAACTTTCCCTCCATTGATAAGGCATTTGGTCACCTCTGATAAATTTGGGGATGAGAGCCGTAAGCAATCTGAGCCCGATGTCTCCCATCTTTTTCCAGAACTCAGAGGGTATCCCGTCTGGCCCAATCGCTTTTCCTTTTTGGAGCTTTTCACTGCCGCATTAACTTCTTCGACTGTAATGTCGGGCACTGCCTCATAGTTTGGTGCGACTGTTGGAAAGTATATTCTGGGGAACTGTTCATTTAAAAGTCCTTCGCAATACTGTCGCCATCTGTGAAGAATTTTTTCGTCATCCACAAGAAGTTGGCCTTGAGCATCGCTTATGAATTTAGGTGAGCAGATCTCCAGCGCATTTTTCCTTCTTTAAGCGGCAATTTTAAAGATAGTTGCGCCCTTGTTAATGTTGACGTGTCGCAGTTCCTGAAGAGCCTGGTTTGCATCAGCAGCCGGTGCAGATATTTATTCCAACTCCTGATACATGCTCTCCGTACTCTCTGCTTTAAGTTGGGCACACTTCTTTTTTGCATCTATAGGCTACTTCAAGGCGTGGTTTTTCCTCTTTGTTATGAGAGGGACACATTGACCAAGCTTTGAAAGCTAATTTTTTCCTAGTCATCACTGCTTTGGCTTCATCGCTCCACCACCATGTTTCCTTGTCCCGTTGATGGTAGTGTCCTTTTGCGGTGCCTAGCAGTGATTTGGCTTTCAGAAGGCAGGTTCGTTGCAGAGAATTCCACATACTTTGTGCACCACATTCTTCATTACCAGCTCTGTTGATGGTGTGGAACAGAACATTTTTCATCTTAGTGATAAAAGCTTCTCCCTTTTCTTTGTCCAGATTGTATCACTTGATTCTTGCCTGGCCTAAATCCACACTGATAAATCCGTCTTCTTTTTTTTTTTGGATTGGGCACACTACGCCAAGGTTCCATTCGTCGGGCATACTTTCTTCCGGCCAAATTTTACAGATGAGTTTGAGCATGCTCCTTACCAGCATGAGGCTGCTTTAAACAATTCGGCTGGTAAGGCGTATGCACCAGCAGCTTTATTTGATTAAAGTTGGCAATCGCTAGCCGCACTTGATTCAGGTCGGGTGGACGAAAATGTTGTCCATCATCGTCCACATTAGATGGAATTAGTCGCCTTGCAGCGGAATTTTCTTCGACGGTTAGCAGTCTAGAAAAATAGTCTTTCCAGATCCTCAGCACTGACTACTATATTCCCCCTTTCATCTCGGCAGGCTTCTGGTCTGGCCTTAAAGCCTTGGGTTGATCTTTTTACCCTTTGATAGAACTTTCTAACATTACTCCTGTCGGTACAACCCTCGATAGACTCAGACGCTCGCTTCTCGTGCCTTCTTTTTTTCTTCCTGAGAAGACGGCGTTCCCCCCTTCTTTTTTGCCCGTAGAGCTCTCAGGCTGCTCTCTCAGAGGCTCTGGTTCTAGTCTGCAGCATTGCCTGGTAGGCCTCGTTGTGGACGCCTAGTGAAACCCACCCAGCACATCAGAGGCGGCACTACTGATGGCTTGTTCACATCCACTGGTCTTCTGCACTTGCTGCTAGTGGCGAGATTGGTAGAAACGTGGTCAAAAAGTTTTAAAAATCAAAAATGCTTCTAATAGGCCAGTCGTCAGAGGCTTTTTTCTTGCAACTGAATACAAATCCAATTTCTTGATTAAATATGGTTCGTTATTCTCTCAGGATTATCCAAACAAAATGGCGAAATGGTGGCGGGTTCGCGTTGGCTGTCATATTGAAAAACGCGTTTTCTCAAATAACTTAGAATGGTTTATCTGACGAAAAATGTGATTAAAAGTTTTTCGGTAGAATTTATAATCTTCTTTTTTTCGCGCCCAAAAGTTTTTTTTCCAGCTATAATACATAAGGAGTTATATAGCATAACAGTTTAGATTCTATTAAAAAAAAATATTTTTTTTTGTTTTTTTTTAAATTTAACTTTTACACGTCATAACTCCTAAAGTGTAATACTATCAATTGTAGGCAAGGATGAAAGAAAGAATAATATATTTTCCATTGAAACGCTATTAATACTATTTTTGTCCAAAAAACCATTACGTACTTAGTTATTTTAATTAAAAAAAGATATTCCTGAAAGACTTACAAATCATATCCGATAATAAAACTGGATGGGAAATATGTTGCATTATGGATCCGGCATTCCTCACTCCCCATAGACCTTAGTCCCTAAATATAAGCATTGTGTAGGTTTTCTAATCGATATTCTTGAATCAATTCCATATTTTTTGGCTTTTTTGTTTTTATAGGTAATATAGTTTGGAAGGTCTTCCTCTTTGCCAATATGTAGATGGTTGATGATCTTTATCAAATACAACTTTGAATCCACTATCTAACCACGATCTATTATTTCGTTCAAAGCTATATTTTTCATTGCATAACCTCATGGGCGACGTCCAGCATAAGCTGGGAGGTATGCTGAAAAGAAACAAATGCTTTGTACCCGAGTGAGGATTGAACCTGCAACCTCTGGGTTAACAAGCAAGCATTCAATTGACATTCCGCCTCGATTTGACGTTTTCGGGCAAGGATTTTCTTCCGGTGTCGTAAAGATTTGCTTTATAGTTTGATGGGTACCTTTCGGTATTAAGGGGTGAGATTCGGGTATATGAATGTGAGAGGATATATTTTGTGGGTTTCTGCGATGATTTTTTGTTGAAGGTTTATAGATTTATATTTTTGTTCTGTTGTATCCGATATATTCTCAATTCTGTATAAACTCAATGATAATACCAACTTTTTTTTGCTGGCCGGCTAAAATTAAATCAGCCCGAATTGGCGGATGTCCTTTGATATTTAGGGTTCATAGACTATTTCTTAGATGAGAAATTGACATTTTTGTTTTAGCTTAAAAAACAACGGTAACCGTAAGCGAAAATTCAATTTTTCTCGAAAAAAAATAGTTTTTTTAAAGTGGTCAAATTAATTTCCAAGAAGATTCATGCGAATCAGTTGTGCTCTTTATTTTTTCATTGAATGTTTTTGAACAACAACAACAACTTAAAGGCGCTACCACCAATTTTTAAACGAATTTTATTTACTCGTTTTTACGAATTTTATTATTCGTTTTTTTCCTATCTTTGGCTGGAGATATAGCTATTTCAAGGAGTGCCAATTCCTTTCATCAGTCTCCTAAGTGGTATTGAGCTTTATTCCAATTTTATTATGAAAAACTTTTTCACATGCACATCATGAGATTCGAACCCACGCATTCAGATTTACTCAGTTTTTTTTTTTTTTTTTTAATTCAATTTTTTATTTTTAATTCAACTTTAACTACTTAAATGCTAGACAAAAACTTTAAAAACTAACTTACAGAATAACTTAACTAACTTACTGGCCCCATACGGGCGCTCTAAATTATACTATAACTATATTTAAAAAATTGCCTTTCGGCGTAAATACTAGTGTAAATTTAAAATTCAATATAACTTAAACCGAAACAAGAAAATTCTTTAAAAACTTGTTTTTCAATGACATTATTTTTTATTTAAAAACTTAAAACTACCCTTTACCTAAATAAAACAAAATTACCTAAATAAAACTAAAATATACGTAAATATACGTAAATACCTTAAAACTACTTAAAATACTTAAAATAACTTAAAACTAGAACAGCCACCAGCAGCTTTTTTTTTTTTTTTTTTGCCATCAGCCTATGCACATGCACACACGCGCAGACATATGCATATATTAAGACATATACATATGTATGCGCTCACGCACATATCCACAAACAAACAATTTTTTTGGTTTCTTATCTTGTTTTGGTGCCACCGTCACTGTCCTACTTAATCTACCTAGTTATACCTTAGAAATACGTAGGTCGGCCAAGGCAACAACTTCGACTAACCATCAATATCAAGGTGGTCATCCAACCACCAGTATTTTTTAACTTGCTTATCCACGTCCCGAAGGGGCACAGCTCTACTGAACCGCAGACGCTCTGCTCCGTTCCCAGAGCCGACGTCTCAACCATACAGTTTTCGCCGATCCACAGTTCTACGGCCGACGTAGTAGATTAACGGAACCACCAATCTATCCTGTATCAGCCCCCGACTGTCTAAATAGAGGAATGTCTCGGGCGGGATGAAACCGTTAAGACAAACGATCTCACTGTATTCTTCATTGGGGTAGTAAGCCCCGAAAATAAGTCCATTGGCTGAGGTCATCGCTCTTGCAATGTGACCCCGAATCAGCTTAATTAAAAAGTTATCTATCCTGTTTATATTGGCCCCGTTGTATAAGACCTCGTTGGCATAATAATGTTTGTACTCCGACTCTGGTGTTCTGTGTAATCCAAGACAGGTCCTAAGACACTGTCTCTCAAACACCCGAATCTTTTCCATTTGAGATGGGGCAACGTTAAACCACACAGGGCACCCATAGGCAATCATCGGCCGGATGAGGGCCATGTAGCAAATCACCTTTACCCTGTTTTCAAGGCGGCTGCTATAAAACAACCGTCTTGTCAGAGCAAACGCTCCCCTAGCTCTGGGTAGAGCAGCATCTATATGTCGATTGAAATATAGATACTGATCTAGCCAGATACCAAGGTACTTTACTACATCTTTACTCGCCCATGGATGTCCACTTGGTCCAACGATCACTAGATTTCTCCAGTTATTTCTTGTATCCCTAGAAGCCTTAGACAAAGGGGTTCTAAACAGGATATTTTCTGATTTCTGAAAGTTAATTTTTAACTTCCAGTCATCACAATATCGCTGAATCTTGTCGAAGTCACGCTGCAAGAGAATTCTGATGACTTCAACTTTTGGACCCGTCCTGTACGCTACAAGGTCATCGGCATACGCAATCGCATGAGTGAGACTACCTATCAGATCGCTGGTGTAAATACTAAAATTAATCGGCGAGTTCACAGCTACCTGCTGTAGACCATTTTTAACATTAAAAGTTGTGGTAGAAGTTACATTGCCACTTTTGACAACAAACTTTCTATCATTGAGCATGTCATGAAGCATATATAACAGTGGTTTACTTATGCCAAATCTAGTTAATTTCAGATAAAGACAATCTAACCATACCGTGTCAAAAGCCTTCTCTAAATCAACCAGAACGGCACCCGTGCATTGATTTTTCGCTTTGTTCCATTGAATATCAGAAACTAACTTAGACGCGGCATGAATAGTGACATGTCCCGCCTTAAAGCCAAACTGATTGTCTGGAATAATATTTTTGTCCTCAGCCCACTTGAACAGAGCTCTATTGAGAATCTTCTCGAATACCTTACTGATACTTGGAAGAAGACTTATCGACCGAAGATTTGCCGGATTGGAGCTGTCCTTTCCCTTTTTGGGGAGAGGATGGAAGATGGATTGTCTTCCAACTCACTGGATAATATGAATTATTCAATGCGTTGTTGAACAGTGTGGTATAAATGTCTAGGGCTTCCTCAGGGAGATGTCGTAACACAATGTTGGGTATACCATCGACCCCCGCAGATTTCTTTTTCTTTATTGTTTGAAAAATCAACTGAAGTTCTACCTTCGAAATTAACAATAAACTGGGTCCATTTCGCTCGGCGATGGTAGCGTTTGCCAAGTTTTCGTCATTGAACCCGGTGAAACCAGTATTCTCAGATCACCATTGCGTTATGTTATTTCCAAGATAGAAATTGTGCAGCAAGGCTCTGTTCTCCAGGTCATGATTCGGACGAATGCTAGCATTCACCTTATGCACTTGCTGGAAAGCAGCCCCTACAGCTTCTACCTTTTCCTGAGGATCATCTATCATATAAAAATTATCATCGAAAACGGCACCTTCCGGATCAATTCCCGCAATCGTTAGTACGTCTTCGTTAACTGTTGTCCTTTGGAGTTTAAGACATGGAAGATCGTTTTGATCATTTCTTCTAAATATCTTATTTATTTGGGGATACATACTAGGGTCGCTAGAATTAACAGCCCGAATTCTGTTATCCCAATATAAATTAATAGATAATCTATAGTTTTGTCTAATCAGAACGTTAATGTTTTTTATCGACGACTTCAATGTCCTAATCTCCAGATCACGTGTGTCCGTGAAACGTCTGTACAGAAGTTTCAATCTAGTCAGCAGTCCACTTTTTTGTCGGTGTAGTGCGTCGATTGTCGCGTTCTTGTATAAACCAGTAGGGTCTTGTTCCTTATATTTTGGGATTGTTTTGTCCATTGTTCGTTTTACAGTCGTATCCATTTGAATCAGGTACCCGTCGATCTCGACGTTCGTCAGGTTCCTGTCATTTGGTGGAGAAATGTCATCGGAACGTATTTCTCTTGCCAAGGCGTTGGAGAAGCGTGGCCAGCGCGTCTTACTGAAATTGTAAGAGTGCACAGGCACATACTCATCCAACTCCACAAGGTCGCTCGGAAGCTGTATTACGGTGGCAAGTCCGCAGTGATCATTGTTGTATTCAATTGTTCGTAAACAGTTTCTTGTCTGTGGATTTGTTGCGTCAGTTATAACTAGTCGTGAGTCAAGCAGTAAAAGATCCAGAAAGCCACCGCTCCTAGGAAACGAAGGTCTATCTGTCGCAAAAAGATCGATCCTACACTCAACACTGTGATGACCCATCCAATTAAATAAATGGTACCCTCTCGGGTTTTGAATTTGATTTCCCCAATCTTCGTCTTTGGCGTTCAAATCTCCTGCCATTAGATAATAATTTTCATCCAAGTGCAGTCTTAAGCATTCGAAAAGTTTTTCGAGTTCTGCTATAAAATTTGCAGGCTGAGGTGCTTCGGGTGCGTACGCCGCGATCACGTACATTCGTTTCCCCTGAAAGAGCGGAATGCAAATGATGCAGGCTTCTAGTAGCACAAATCTTCGCACTTCACTATTATATATAACCTTATGTTTAAAGCCCTTTCGTATGAAGATTGTGACCCCACCCCCTTGAGAGGAGTTAGGCCGATCCCTTCGCACGATATTGTAATTATTATTAGTCAATTTGTGTTTCTGGGTAAGCTTAGTTTCGCTAGCCATAAAATTATCAGGCCTTTGGTCTTGCAGCAAATGAAAGAGGTTTGCTCTACGTTCGGTCCTAATCAGAGAATTTACATTCACAGCTAGGATCTTCAAGGGTCGCTCAGGCAGCGCGCCTTTAACCATTTAGCGTTGCCGGCAGAATAGAGTAGAGGTAATCTACCCTAGCCGCCTGCTCCCTGATCTGTTTTTGCACGTCGGTTAACTGACCATGAATGGTCAGCAACACCTGCATCAGATCTGCCTCTGGCACAGAAGCCGTAGGAACTTGGACCTGTTTGGCTACCTGTGGTTGAGGCTGTACCGTTTTTCCCTTTCCGGACGCCATTTGGGCGTAAGAAATTGCTGGATTGACGGAAGTTGATGTCTGGCGTACTTCAGGGCGTCTCACCTCTACTGTCTTCTTTTGGTCCTTGTTTTTTTTCCTAGGAAACGAAGGTCTATCTGTCGCAAAAAGATCGATCCTACACTCAACACTGTGATGACCCATCCAATTAAATAAATGGTACCCTCTCGGATTTTGAATTTGATTTCCCCAATCTTCGTCTTTGGCGTTCAAATCTCCTGCCATTAGATAATAATTTTCATCCAAGTGCAGCAAGTGCAGTCTTAAGCATTCGAAAAGTTTTTCGAGTTCTGCTATAAAATTTGCAGGCTGAGGTGCTTCGGGTGCGTACGCCGCGATCACGTACATTCGTTTCCCCTGAAAGAGCGGAATGCAAATGATGCAGGTTTCTAGTAGCACAAATCTTCGCACTTCACTATTATATATAACCTTATGTTTAAAGCCCTTTTGTATGAAGATTGTGACCCCACCCTCTTGAGAGGAGTTAGGCCGATCCCTTCGCACGATATTGTAATTATTATTAGTCAATTTGTGTTTCTGGGTAAGCTAAGTTTCGCTAGCCATAAAATTATCAGGACTTTGGTCTTGCAGCAAATGAAAGAGGTTTGCTCTACGTTCGGTCCTAATCAGAGAATTTACATTCACAGCTAGGATCTTCAAGGGTCGCTCAGGCAGCGCGCCTTTAACCATTTAGCGTTGCCGGCAGAATAGAGTAGAGGTAATCTACCCTAGCCGCCTGCTCCCTGATCTGTTTTTGCACGTCGGTTAACTGACCATGAATGGTCAGCAACACCTGCATCAGATCTGCCTCTGGCACAGAAGCCGTAGGAACTTGGACCTGTTTGGCTACCTGTGGTTGAGGCTGTACCGTTTTTCCCTTTCCGGACGCCATTTGGGCGTAAGAAATTGCTGGATTGACGGAAGTTGATGTCTGGCGTACTTCAGGGCGTCTCACCTCTACTGTCTTCTTTTGGTCCTTATTTTTTTTTTCATTTCCTGAAACTTCGGACATCCCGGAGCCCCGGCAAAGTGCACACTTTAACTGGGTCCTGTCTTCGACCCTCTCTTTTCCGAGTTTACATTCACCTATCTTGTGGGAATCTCCACACTTGACACAAACTGGATCGATACCACAGTTTGCTGCCACGTGGCCGTATCCTTGGCAGTTCATGCATTGAAGCATGTCTCTCTGCCTATTTAATTTTTCCCATCTTACAATTTGGTAGTTTAGGACGGTTATACTCCTTAAACCACTCAACTTGCTTTGGGGCGAGAGCTGAACTAAGAACAATGGTAAATTCCGTTTCTCCCGTCTGGCCTTAACTGTGGAAAACGGTCTGACCCCGATAAAATCGAGATCATCGCTCGCCACTTGACGGAGCTCAGCTAAGAGTTCCTGCGGATCCGTAGAGGATTCGATACCCTTCAGAAGGACTGTTTGTAGCTTGTCTTCCTTCGGGGTGAAACTGTAATCTTCTGTCTTCGTTTGAGACAGGAGATCTTTAACTTTTTTATAATGCTCGACCGAAGAGCAATGAATAGCGTGTCGGTCTGCGTTCAACCTTTTAATAATAAAATTGTTGCCTATGGCCGACTTACATAACTCTATTGTGTCTTTTAATTCTATTTTAAGGTATTAATTGGTGGCACCTTACCTTTCTTTGCTTGTGGCTGTTGCTGTTGCTGTTGTTGTTGCTGTTGCTGTTGCTGTTGCTGTTGCTGTTGCTGTTGCTGTTGCTGTTGCTGTTGCTGTTGCTGTTGCTGTTGCTGTTGCTGTTGCTGTTGCTGTTGCTGTTGCTGTTGCTGTTGCTGTTGCTGTTGCTGTTGCTGTTGCTGTTGCTGTTGCTGTTGCTGTTGCTGTTGCTGTTGCTGTTGCTTGTGCTGCTCTTGGAGCGCTTTTTGTTTTTTATTTTCAAGAGCAACTAGGCGCTCTTTTTCTTTCCGCGCTTCTTGCTTAACTTTGAGCGCTTTCACTATTTCCATGAGGGAAGAAATTTGCTCCGTCAGTGATGCAATTTTTTCTTGCTCATCGTGTGACTCTTCTGGAGGTGAAAGGTCCACCAACTCGCCACTCACTTAGTGCCCCTCCCCTTCTACGGACATGTAAGCAATGTCTTCGGCATCTACCTCAGCGACGTTTTGCTCACACGTCTTCTTATCGTCGGCTGCCCCTTTCTTGCCTTCGTCGTTAGCTTCTTTAGCGATTTCATCGTCAGCCTCTGCCTCGTCATCGCCCTCAACATTATAGTCGTTGTTTTTCAAGTCGTCATCCTCGTAAGAGGAGCTTTCTATCTCCCTCTGCATTTTGGCTTGAGCCGAGGCCTTAGCCAACCTAGCTCTAGTGCTCCTATCGGCACGGTTTATAAGATGAGGCTTGTATCTAATGATACGCCTTCTCTTTTTATCCTCATTTGTAGTTGCTATGGCACGAACTGGTGTTGAAGTCGTGCCTTTTGCAAAGCTTGTTGTTATTGCAGTTGTTATGCTGTTTCTATTTGCTTTGGCGCGTGCTGATGACGCTGTCTTTGTTGGCTGGGCTTCTTTGGAAAGCACCGCTACCGTAACTGCTGCTGCTGCATCACCTGATGTTTTGGCTGCTTTACTTGTTATTGGGGGAGCATCTTCCGATGTCCCCGTTGACTTTATCATCTGTAGTTCTTTCTCCTCTCGGTTTTTGTTGACTTTTTCCCAGAACTTATTTTTTAAAAAAAAGCCCTAACCAGGGTGGGGCTCGAACCCACGACCCTCCACTCTGTCGTCTTCCACTCTATTTAGGCTACAAATTCAAACTTTTATTTTTAATTCAACTTATAACTACTTAAATGCTATACAAAAACCTTAAAAACTTGCTTACAGAATAACTTAACTAACTTACTGGCCCCATACGGGCGCTCTAAATTATACTATAACTATTATATTAAAAATGCCTTTCGGCGTAAAAACTAACTTAAATTAAAATTCAATATTACTTAAAACTAAACGAGAAAACTCTTAAAAACTCGTTTTCCTATGACATTTATTTTATATAAAAAACTTAAAACTACCCTTTACCTAGATAAAACTAAATTAACCTAAATAAAACTAAAATATACGTAAATATACGTAAATAACTTAAAACTACTTAAAAATACTTAAAATAACTTAGAACAGCCACCAGCAACTTTTTTTTTTTTTTTTTTTCATCAGCCTATGCACATGCACACACCCGCATACATATGCATATATTTAGACATATACACATGTATGCGCTCACGCACATATCCACAAACAAACAACTTTTTGGTTTTTTTATCTTTTTTTGGTGCCACCGTCACTGTCCTACTTAATCTACCTTAGAAATACGTAGGTCGGCCAAGGCAACAACTTGTACTAACCATCAATATCAAGGTGGTCACACAACCACCAGTATTTTTTAACTTGCTTATCGAAGTCCTTTTGTCCAGAAGGGGCACAACTCTACTGAACCGCAGACGCTCTGCTCCGTTCCCAGAGCCGACGTCTCGACCATACAGGATTCGCCGATCCACAGTTCTACGGCCAACGTGGTAGATTAACGGACCCGCCAATCTATCCTGTATCAGACCCCGACTGTCTAAATAGAGGAATGTTTCGGGCGGGATGAAACCGTTAAGACAAACGCTCTCACTGTATTCTTCATTGGGGTAATAAGGCACGAAAATAAGTCCATTGGATGAGGTCATCGCCCTTGCAACGTGACCCCGAATCAGCTTAATTAAAAAGTTATCTATCCTGTTTATATTGGCCCCGTTGTATAAGACCTCGTTGGCATAATAATGTTTGTACTCCGACTCTGGTGTTCTGTGTAATCCAAGACAGGTCCTAAGACACTGTCTCTCAAACACCCGAATCTTTTCCATTTGAGATGGGGCAACGTTAAACCACACAGGGAACCCATAGGCAATCATCGGCCGGATGAGGGCCATGTAGCAAATCACCTTTACCCTGTTTTCAAGGCGGCTGCTATAAAACAACCGTCTTGTCAGAGCAAACGCTCCCCTAGCTCTGGCCAAAGCAGCATCTAAATGTCGATTGAAATATAGATACTGATCTAGCCAGATACCAAGGTACTTTACTACATCTTTACTCGCCAGTGCATGTCCACTTGGTCCAACGATCACTAGATTTCTCCAGTTATTTCTTGTATCCCTAGAAGCCTTAGACAAAGGGGTTCTAAACAGGAAACTTTCTGATTTCTGAAAGTTAATTTTTAACTTCCAGTCATCACAATATCGCTGAATCTTGTCGAAGTCACGCAAGAGAATTCTGATGACTTCAACTTTTGGCCCCGTTCTGTACGCTACAAGGTCATCGGCATACACAATCGCATGAGTGAGACTACCTATCAGATCGCTGGTGTAAATACTAAAATTAATCGGCGAGTTCACAGCTCCTTGCTCTAGACCGTTTTTAATATTAAAAGTTGTACGCTACAAGGTCATCGGCATACGCAATCGCATGAGTGAGACTACCTATCAGATCGCTGGTGTAAATACTAAAAAGAATCGGCGAGTTCACAGCTCCCTGCTGTAGACCGTTTTTATTATTAAAAGTTGTGATAGAAGTTACATTGCCACTTTTGACAACAAACTTTCTATCATTGAGCATGTCATAAAGCATATATAACAGTGGTTTACTTATGCCAAATCTAGTTAATTTCAGATAAAGACCCTCTAACCATACGGTGTCGAAAGCCTTCCCTAAATCAACAAGAACGGCACCCGTGCATTGATTTTTCGCTTTGTTCCATTGAACATCAGAAACTAACTTAGACGCGGCATGAATAGTGTCATGTCCCGCCTTAAAGCCAAACTGATTGTCTGGAATAATATTCTAGTCCTCAGCCCACTTGAACAGAGCTCTATTGAGAATCTTTTCGAATACCTTACTGATACTTGGAAGAAGACTTATCGGCCGAAGATTTGCCGGATTGGAGCTGTCCTTTTTCCTTTTTGGGGAGAGGATGGACCACAGCTGTCTTCCAACTCACTTGATAATATGCATTATTCAATGCGTTGTTAAACAGTGTGGTATAAATGTCTATGGCTTCCTCAGGGAGATGTCGTAACACAATGTTGGGTATACCATCGACCCCCGCCGATTTCTTTTTCTTTAATGTTTGAAAAATTAACTGAAGTTCTACCTTCGAAATTAACAATGAACTGGGTCCATTTCGTTTGGCGATGGTGGCGTTTGCCAAGTTTTCGTCATTGAACCCGGTGAAACCAGTATTCTCAGATCGCCATTGCGTTATGTTATATCCAAGGTAGAAGTTGTGCAGTAATACTCTGTTCTCCAGGTCATAATTCGGACGAATGCTAGCATTCACCTTATACACTTGCTGGAAAGCAGCCCCTACAGCTTCTACCTTTTCCTGAGGATCTTCTATCATATAAAAATTCTCATCGAAAACTGCATCTTCCGGATCAATTCCCGCAATCGTTAGTACGTCTTCGTTATCTGTTGATCTGTTGTCCTCTGGAATTTAAGACATGGAAGATCGTTTTGATAATTTCTTCTAAATATCTTATTTATTTGGGGAAACATACTAGGGTCGCTAGAATTAACAGCCCGAATTCTGTTATCCCAATATAAATTAATAGATAATCTATAGTTTTGTCTAATCAGAACGTTAATATTTTTGATCGACGACTTCAATGTCCTAATCTCCAGATCACGTGTGTCCGTGAAACGTCTGTAAAGAAGTTTCAACCTAGTCAGCAGTCCACTTTTTTGTCGGCGTAGTGCGTCGATTAAAAAACCAATGATATAGAAAATGAGTTTTTTTTTAATAATTTTCTCGTTAGTTTTAAGTTATCATGAATTCTTATTATAAGTTATTTTAGTCATAGTTTAAATTAGAGCGCCCGCTTGGGGCCACTAAGTTAGTTAAGTTAATATGTAAGCAAGTTGTTTAAGATTTTTTGTCTAGCATTAAGATAGATATAAGGAAAAGAAAAATAAAAAATGAATTAAAAATGAAATGTAGTGCGTCGATTGTCGCGTTCTTGTATAAACCAGTAGGGTCTTGTTCCTTATATTTTGGGATTGTTTTGTCCATTGTTCGTTTGATAGTCGTATCCATTTGAGTCAGGAACCCGTCGATCTCTAGGTTCGTCAGGTTTCTGTCATTTGGTGGAGAAATGTCATCGGAACGTATTTCTCTTGCCAAGGTGTTGGAGAAGCGTGGCCAGCGCGTCTTACTGAAATTGTAAGAGTGCACAGACACATACTCATCCAACTTCACAAGTTCGCTCGGAAGCTGTATTACGGTGGCAAGTCCGCAGTGATCACTGTCGTATTCAATCGTTCGTAAACAGTTTCTTGTCTGTTGATTTGTTGCGTCAGTTATAACTAGTCGTGAGTCAACCAGTAAAAGATCCAGAAAACTACCACTTCTCAGAAATGACGGTCTATCTGTAACCAGAAGGTCGATCCTACACTCAACACTGTATCGACCCATCCAATTAAAAAGATGGTTTCCTCTAGGATTTTGTATTTGGTTTCCCCAATCTACATGATTAGCGTTTAAGTCCCCTGCCATGAGATAATAATTCTCATCCAAGTTCAGTCTTAAGCATTCGAAAAGTTTTTCGCTCTGCGATAAAATTAGCTGACTGAGGTGCGTCAGGTGCGTACACCGCGATTGTGTACATTCTTTTCCCCTGCTGGAGAGGAATGCAAACGATGCAGGCTTCTAGCAACCCGAATCTTCGCACTTCACTATTATATATAACTTTATGTTTAATGCCCTTTCGTATGAAGATTGCGACCCCACCCCCTTGAGAGGAGTTGGGCCGATCCCTTCTTACGATATTGTAATTATTATTAGTCAGTTTGTGTTTCTGATTTAGCTTAGTTTCGCTAGCCATAAACACATCAGGACTTTGGTCTTGCAGCAAATGAAAGACGTTTGCTCTACGTTCGGTCCTAATGAGCGAATTTACATTCACAGCTAGGATCTTAAAGGGTAGCTCAGGCAGCGCGCCTTTAACCATTTCGCGTTGCCGGCAGAATAGAGTAGAGGTAATCCACCCTAGCCGCCTGCTCCCTGATCTGTTTTTGCACGTCGGTTAACTGACCATGAATGGTCATCAACACATGCATCAGATCTGCCTCTGGCACAGGAGCCGTAGGCACTTGGACCTGTTTGGCTACCTGTGGTTGAGGCTGTACCGTGTTTCCCTTTCCAGACGCGATTTGGGCGTAAGAAATTGCGGGATTGACGGAAGTTGTTTTCTGGCATACTTCAGGGCGTCTCACCTCAACTGTTTTCTTTTGGGCTTTGTTTTGCTTTATCTCCTGAAACTTCGGACATCCCCGATAGTTTGCGGGGTGCCCGGAGCCTCGGCAGAGCGCACATTTTAACTGGGTCATATCTGTGACCCTATCTTGCCCGAGTTTACACTCCACTGTTTTGTGGGTATCTCCACATTTAACGCAGACTGAATCCATACCACAGTTAACTGCAACTTGTCCGAACCCTTGGCAGTTCATGCATTGAAGGATGTCTTTCTGCTTATTTAGTTTTTCCCATTGTACAACTTGGTAATCCAGGACTTTTATATTCCACTCAATTTGCTTTGGGGCGAGAGTTGAACTAGGAAGAATGGTAAATTCCGTTTCTCCCGTCTGGCTTTGACTGTGGTGAACGGTCTGACCCCGATAAACTCGAGATCGTCGCTCGCCACTTGACGGAGCTCAGCTAAGAGCGTCTGCGGATCCGTAGAGGATTCGATACCCTTCAGGAGGACTGTTTGAAGCTTGTCTTCCTTCGGGGTGAAACTATAATATTCTGTTCTAGTTTGAGACAGAAGGTCTTTGACTTTTTTGTAGTGCTCTAAAGATGAGCACTGAATGGAATGCCTGTCTGCGTTTAGCCGCTTAATTATAAAATTGTTGCCTACGACCGACCTACATATTTCAATAGTGTCTTTTATATGCATTTTATAAGTATTAATAGGTGGCACCTTACCTTTCTTTGCTTGTGGCTGTTGCTGTTGTTGCTGTTTTTGTTGTGACTGCTGCTGTTGTCTCTGCTGCTGTTGCATCGGCTGCTGTTGTGACTGCTGCGGTTGTTGCTGTTGCGGTTGTTGCTGCTGCTGTTGCTGCTTCTGTATTTCGTTTTCCGTTGCTCCTGTGGTTGTTGTTGTTGTTGTTGTTGTTGTTTTGTTTGCTGTTGCTGAGGCTGATGCTGTGGTTGCCGAGACGGTTGTTGTGGCTTATGAAGCTTTTGCTGTGGCTGCTTCTTTGTCTGCTGCTTCTGTGGCTGCTGCTGGTCTGGGAGTGGTTGTTGTTCATGAGGAAGCTGCTGTTGTTGCGAAGCTTGCTCTTGGAGCGCTTGTTGGCGGGTGCGCTGCTCAAGAGCAACTATGCGCTCCTTCTCCCGTCTTGCCTCCTGCTTCTTTTTGAGCGAAGAGATCTGCTCCGTCAAAGCCTCAATTGCTGGTCCTCTTCTTGGTCAGACAGCTCGACTACCTCGCCACTGACGTAACGTCCTTCTCCCTCCACCGACATGTAGGAGATGTCATCAGCATCTGCGTCAGCGGCGTTTTGTTCGCCTGTTAGACTGGCGTCTTGATCGTTCGGATTGTCGGCAGCGATCGCTCCATCAGCCTCTTCGACGTGCCTGTCATCCGCCTCAGCTTCATCGTCGCCTTCTTCGTTGTCGTTGCTTTCGTTGTTGTCTTCATCGTCGTTAGAGGAGCTATCCAGCTGCCTCTGTATTTTGTCCTGAGCCGAAGCCTTGGCTGAACGTCCGCGCCCTCCTATTTTCTGGGCTGCTTCTATATCTGAGGTACGCTTTTTAACTACCAGGTTTGGTTTGTACCTAATATAGCGCCTTCTCTTCAGAGGATCTTGTTCTTCGACACATGCCGGTCCTGGATTTTTCCCTTTAATAGGGCTCGATGTTTATGCAGTTGCCATGCTACTGGTTCCGACCTCGGCACGTGCCGATGACGATGTTGTTGTAGTTGTCGTTGCTGTTGTTGTTGCCACTTTGGGCTTTACTGGTCCTGCTGCTGCTGCTGTTGTTGTTGCTTTTTGGGCTTTGGACTGCCCTGCTACAGTTGCTCTTTGAGCTTGGCCTGATGGCCCCGCTACTTGACTGTCGGATGACACATCACCTGACGCTCCAACTGTCTTCTTTGTTGTTGAGGGACCATCTTTCGATGTCCCCGTTGGTTTTCCCATCTCTCTATCGATATGCTCTCTATTTCTGGTCACCTTTTCACAGAATTGATTTTAAAAAAAGCCCTGACCAAAGTGGGACTCGAACCCACGCTCTCCAGATCCGTCGTCTGCCACTTTTTTTTTTTTTTTCAAACTCAATTTTTATTTTTAATTCAACTTATAACTACTTAAATGCTAGACAAAAACCTTAAAAACTAGCTTACAGAATAACTTAACTAACTTACTGGCCCCATACGGGCGCTCTAAATTATACTATAAATATATATTAAAAATGCCTTTGGGCGCAAAAACTAACTTAAATTAAAATTCAAAATTACTTAAAACTAAACGAGAAAATTTTTAAAAACTCGTTTTTCAAGACATTTTATTTTATATAAAAACTTAAAACTACCCTTTATCTAAATAAAACTAAATTAACCTAAATAAAACTAAAATATACGTAAATATACGTAATTAACTTAAAACTACTTAAAAATACTTAAAATAACTTAAAACTAGAACAGCCACCAGCAGTTTTTTTTTTTTTTTTCCATCAGCCTATGCACATGCACACCCGCATACATATGCATATATTTAGCCATATACACATGTATGCGCTCACGCACATATCCACAAACAAACAACTTTTTGGTTTTTTTATCTTTTTTTGGTGCCACCGTCACTGTCCTACTTAATCTACCTTAGAAATACGTCGGCCAAGGCAACAACTTGTACTAACCATAAATATCAAGGTGGTCACACAACCACCAGTATTTTTTAACTTGCTTATCGAAGTCCTTTTTGTCCCGAAGGGACTCTACTGAAACGCAGACGCTCTGCTCCGTTCCCAGAGCCGACGTCTCGACCATACAGGATTCGCCGATCCACAGTTCTACGGCCAACGTGGTAGATTAACGGACCCGCCAATCTATCCTGTATCAGCTCCCGACTGTCTAAATAGAGGAATGTCTCGGGCGGGATGAAACCGTTAAGACAAACGCTCTCACTATATTCTTCATTGGGGTTAGAAGCCCCGAAAATAAGTCCATTGGCTGAGGTCATCGCTCTTGCAATGTGACCCCGAATCAGCTTAATTAAAAAGTTATCTATCCTGTTTATATTGGCCCCGTTGTATAAGACCTCGTTGGCATAATAATGTTTGTACTCCGACTCTGGTGTTCTGTGTAATCCAAGACAGGTCCTAAGACACTGCCTCTCAAACACCCGAATCTTTTCCATTTGAGATGGGGCAACGTAAAACCACACAGGGCACCCATAGGCAATCATCGGCCGGATGAGGGCCATGTAGCAAATCACCTTCACCCTGTTTTCAAGGCGGCTGCTATAAAACAACCGTCTTGTCAGAGCAAACGCTCCCCGAGCTCTGGCCAGGGCAGCATCTATATGTCGATTGAAATATAGATACTGATCTAGCCAGATACCAAGGTACTTTACTACATCTTTAATCGCCAATGGATGTCCACTTGGTCCAACGATCACTAGATTTCTCCAGTTCTTTCTTGTATCCCTAGAAGCCTTAGACAAAGGGGTTCTAAACAGGATATTTTCTGATTTCTGAAAGTTAATTTTTAACTTCCAGTCATCACAATATCGTTGAATCTTGTCGAAGTCACGCTGCAAGAGAATTCTGATGACTTCAACTTTTGGACCCGTCCTGTACGCTACAAGGTCATCGGCATACGCAATCGCATGAGTGAGACTACCTATCTGATCGCTGATGTAAATATTAAAAAGAATCGGTGAGTTCACAGCTCCTTGCTGTAGACCGTTTTTATTATCAAAAGTTGTGGTCGAAGTTACATTGCCACTTTTTACAACAAACTTTCTACCATTGAGCATGTCATGAAGCATATATAACAGTGGTTTACTTATGCCAAATCTAGTTAATTTCAGATAAAGACCCTCTAACCATACGGTGTCGAAAGCCTTCTCTAAATCAACAAGAACGGCACCCGTGCATTGATTTTTCGTTTTGTTCAATTGAACATCAGAAACTAACTTAGACGCGGCATGAATAGTGTCATGTCCCGCTTTAAAGCCAAACTGATTGTCTGGAATAATATTTTTGTCCTTAGCCCACTTGAACAGAGCTCTATTGAGAATCTTCTCGAATACCTTACTGATACTTGGAAGAAGACTTATCGACCGAAGATTTGCCGGATTGGAGCTGTCCTTTCCCTTTTTGGGGAGAGGATGGACCACAGCTGTCTTCCAACTCACTGGATAATATGCATTATTCAATGCGTTGTTGAACAGTGTGGTATAAATGTCTATGGCTTCCTCAGGGAGATGTCGTAACACAATGTTGGGTATACCATCGACCCCCGCAGATTTCTTTTTCTTTAATGTTTGAAAAATTAACCTTCGAAATTAACAATGAACTGGGTCCATTTCGCTCGGCGATGGTGGCGTTTGCCAAGTTTTCGTCATTGAACCCGGTGAAACCAGTATTCTCAGATCGCCATTGCGTTATGTTATTTCCAAGATAGAAATTGTGCAGCAAGGCTCTGTTCTCCAGGTCATGATTCGGACGAATGCTAGCATTCACCTTATACACTTGCTGGAAAGCAGCCCCTACAGCTTCTACCTTTTCCTGAGGATCTTCTATCATATAAAAATTATCATCGAAAACGGCACTTTCCGGATCAATTCCCGCAATTGTTAGTACGTCTTCGTTATCTGTTGTCCTGGAAGATCGTTTTGATCATTTCTTCTAAATATCTTATTTATTTGGGTATACATACTAGGGTCGCTAGAATTAACAGCCCGAATTCTGTTATCCCAATATAAATTAATAGATAATCTATAGTTTTGTCTAATCAGAACGTTAATGTTTTTGATCGACGACTTCAATGTCCTAATCTCCAGATCACGTGTGTCCGTGAAACGTCTGTACAGAAGTTTCAACCTAGTCAGCAGTCCACTTTTTTGTCGGTGTAGTGCGTCGATTGTTGCGTTCTTGTATAAACCAGTAGGGTCTTGTTCCTTATATTTTGGGATTGTTTTGTCCATTGTTCGTTTTATAGTCGTATCCATTTGAGTCAGAAACCCGTCGATATCGAGGTTCGTCAGGTTTCTGTCATTTGGTGGAGAAATGTCATCGGAACAAATTTCTCTTGCCAAGGCTTTGAAGAAGCGTGGCCAGCGCGTCTTACTGAAATTGTAAGAGTGCACAGGCACATACTCATCCAATTCCACAAGTTTTTTTTTTTTTTTTTTTTTTAATTGAATTTATTAGTTTCAATGAAACTCTTACAACAAATAACAATAAAATCATATTAGACTATTAAACAATAGGTATTTTAGGCGTGATTTTATAATATATAAATTTGTCAAGCTTTTAACATCTCTGGGGAGAAGATTAAATAGTTGTAGGCCTTTGTAAAACATGTTGTTCTGAGTTTGACTTCTTCTGTAAAGTGGCAGTCGAAAATCTCCAATATTCCGAAGTGGGTACCTTTCATTAGTAATATACTGAACATTGTTCTGTAAATAAACAGGGTATAAATTTAGCTTTATTTTAAAAATCATAATCAAAACATTTAATTTTAGTTGAGTAACATTTAACCATTTCAGGGACTGTAGCATATCTACTCTTGGAGTTAACCGACCACACTTTAAAACAACTCTCATTGCTCTATTTTGAAGTATTTGTAGCTTATTTTGGTTTTGAATTGTACACATGTATATGATGGACGAACAATAATTGAAATGCGGAAATACTGTCGTGTTATATATCGTTAAGGCACAGCTTTATAGTCTTTCTTATTCTTGAGAGGAAACCTATCTTTTGAGAGAGTTTTGAACACAGCTTATTTATATGAAAATCAAATTTCAGCTTATTATCAATGTATACACCCAGATATTTAATTTCCTTTACACACTCAATTTCTTGATTGCTTATTTTAACTTTCACATTATAATTTTCACCATTTATGCACATAAATTTAGTCTTTTGAATGTTTACCATAAGTTTGTTCATACACAACCAGTTATAAAGTACATCAATTTCTTGTTGAAGCAAAATCTCACATTCACTGACAGTTCTACCACTTATATATACTAAAGTATCATCAGCAAATAAACATATTTTAGAATTTGTTAAGGAATCTCTAATATCATTTATATAAAGTAAAAACAATAAGACACCCAAAACAGATCCTTGGGGAACACCAATAGGTATCTCCTTGGTGGTCGAATAAATATCATTTACTCTGACTCTTTGCATTCTGCCAGATAAGTAGCTTTTAAACCAACGAAGCTCCTTTTCTCGAATTCCATATTTGTTAAGTTTATTTACTAGAATGTCTCTATCTATAGTTTCGAATGCTCGTTTCAGATCTAAGAAGACTGCCATAATAACGTTTCCATTTTCCATTTCCTTTTTCCATTCATTAATTACGAAACTAATGGATGTTTCACACGAATGAGCCCGCCGAAAGCCAGACTGCTCAGCACATATTAGGTTTCTAGCTTCTATAAAATTCGTTAATTGCATACAAACTATGACTTCTAGCACTTTTTCGTATGTTGGCAGCATGTTTATTGGCCTCCAATCTTCAGGACTCTTTGCATTTTTTATCTTCTCTACTGGTATAATGTCTGCAACTTTCCAGCTCTCCGGAAATACACCTTCAAGCAGCGACAAATTTATTATTTTTAGGAGCGAAGGAAAAATAGTATCTTTACAATCAAGGATTATTTTACAATTTAAACCATATGAATCTTTTTTGTGTTCATTGATTTTAAAGTTGTCTCAAGTGTGTGTTCATCAATTAGCTGAAATTTAAATTCTTCCTCATAAAATTGAAAATTATCGATAAACTGAACATGGGGGATATTATTGTTTATTTCTAGAACACTCTCAATAAAAAAGTTATTTAAACTGTTTGCGACCTCCAGATCACTTTTTAGAGAAATTCCGTTTATTTTTAAATTGCTAAATTTTGTTTTTTGATCTTTAAAAATTTGGTATTTCAAAGTTTTCCACATACCCTTTTGGTCACCAGCTTTTTCAAGAATTTTCGATTCAATGTAATTTCTTTTTGATTGAACGCATTGATTTTTGTAAAAATTTCTCGCAGCTTTATATCTATACCAATCTTCCGACAAATTTGTATAAACAGCCTTACCATGTAAACGTATTGTTCGCTCGGAAGCTGTATTACGGTGGCAAGTCCGCAGTGATCGCTGTCGTATTCAATTGTTCGTAAACAGTTTCTTGTCTGTTGATTTGTTGCGTATAACAAGTGAGTCAAGCAGTAAAAGATCCAGAAAGTCACCGCTCCTAGGAAACGAAGGTCTATCTGTCGCAAAAAGATCGATCCTACACTCAACACTGTGACGACCCATCCAATTAAATAAATGGTACCCTCTCGGATTTTGAATTTGATTTCCCCAGTGAAACCAGTATTCTCAGATGGCCATTGCGTTATGTTATTTCCAAGATAGAAATTGTGCAGCAAGGCTCTGTTCTCCAGGTCATGATTCGGACGAATGCTAGCATTCACCTTATACACTTGC
The DNA here is from genome assembly GCA_951217065.1 of Baccha elongata. Lineage (NCBI taxonomy): Eukaryota > Metazoa > Arthropoda > Insecta > Diptera > Syrphidae > Baccha > Baccha elongata. The sequence goes on from OX578274.1 coordinate 86,528,242, forward strand.
TGGAAAGCAGCCCCTACAGCTTCTACCTTTTCCTGAGGATCTTCTATCATATAAAAATTGTCATCGAAAACGGCACCTTCCGGATCAATTCCTGCAATCGTTAGTACGTCTTCGTTATCTGTTGTCCTCTGGAGTTTAAGACATGGAAGATCGTTTTGATCATTTCTTCTAAATATCTTCTGCCACACTACCACCTAGGAGAACTTGCCACTTGAAAATGGTAGGTTGAGTTAACTACTTAACACACTCGCGTCTCTACTTGAAATTTACACTGTGAAAGCCGCCAACGATGTGCACTCTTCCACGGTTGCTGAAGGACTCGGATTTACTCAGTCTTCGAAGTCGTATGCACAACGAAGACTGAGTAAATCTGAATGCGTGGGTTCGAATCTCATGATTCGCATGTGAAAAAGTTTTTCATAATAAAATTGGATTAAAGCTCCATACCACTAAAGGAGACTGATGAAAGGAATTGGCACTTCTTGAAATAGCTATATCTCCAGTCAAAGATAGAAAAAAAACGAATAATAAAATTCGTAAAAACGAGTAAATAAAATTCGTTTAAAAATTGGTGGTAGCGCCTTTAAGTTGTTGTTGTTGTTCAAAAACATTCAATGAAAATTAACAGAATGGTCAGTAATAAAAACTTACATTCTACAGTACGAATAGTACAATATAACAACAATAATATCTTTATTTTTTCCTTATTTCACATTGATCAAGATTTTTTTTTTTTTTTAATCTTTATAAAATAGATTTTGCACTTTTAATAAAATTTTATATAATTTATTATTTTTTTTTTTTTTTAATTTAACTTTTTTTTGTTAAACCCTTAGACAATTTGTTCAGGAGCGAATTTAACAATTGCTTCATATAGTTGCAAAACATAACATCACACCATTATGTTAATCGATTGTTATTAAAAATAAAAATATTTTTTTTTTTATCAACAGGAAATACTCTGCGTCAGACTTTCGAAAATCAAGTAAATCGTATTTTGAATGACGCTCGTGATAAAACTGGTGGCTCTGCTAAGAAATCATTGACAGAATACAACAATTTAAAGGCTATGGTGGTGTCTGGTGCTAAAGGTTCAAACATTAACATCTCCCAAGTTATTGCTTGTGTGGGTCAACAAAACGTCGAAGGTAAACGTATTCCATACGGTTTCCGTAAGCGTACTCTGCCACATTTCATCAAAGACGATTACGGTCCTGAGTCAAGGGGTTTCGTAGAAAATTCGTATCTTGCCGGGCTGACACCATCTGAATTCTATTTCCACGCTATGGGAGGTCGAGAAGGTCTCATCGATACTGCTGTAAAAACTGCAGAAACCGGTTATATTCAGCGTCGTCTGATAAAGGCTATGGAATCTGTCATGGTAAACTACGATGGCACAGTACGTAATTCAGTAGGTCAGCTAATTCAGTTGCGTTACGGGGAAGATGGACTGTGTGGAGAAACTGTCGAGTTTCAGAATCTGCCAACAGTAAAGCTTTCGAACAAGTCATTTGAGAAAAGGTTTAAGTTTGACTGGTCGAATGAACGATATATGCGGAAAGTGTTTGCTGATGATGTAATTAAGGAGTTGAGCGAATCGAATAGTGCTCTTCCGGAGTTAGAAACTGAATGGGAACAGTTGTGTCGCGATCGTGAGGCTCTAAGGCAGATTTTCCCAAGTGGGGAATCCAAGGTTGTGTTACCTTGCAACTTGCAACGTATGATTTGGAATGTTCAGAAGATTTTCCACATTAACAAAAGAGTACCCACTGATTTGAGTCCGTTGCGTGTCATTCACGGTGTGAGGGATCTTCTCCAGCGTTGTGTCATAGTAGTAGGCAATGATCGCCTTTCCAAACAAGCCAACGAAAATGCCACTTTGCTCTTTCAGTGCTTAGTGCGTTCAACCCTATGTACAAAGTATGTGGCAGAAGAATTCCGTCTCTCCACGGAAGCTTTCGAATGGTTAATAGGAGAAATCGAAACACGGTTCCAGCAGGCACAAGCAAATCCGGGTGAAATGGTGGGTGCCTTAGCCGCACAATCACTTGGAGAGCCTGCTACACAGATGACGTTAAACACTTTCCATTTTGCTGGTGTGTCATCGAAGAACGTAACCCTGGGTGTTCCTCGTCTTAAGGAAATAATTAATATTTCTAAGAAGCCTAAGGCCCCTTCTCTGACCGTGTTCCTCACTGGCAGCGCCGCACGTGATGCAGAGAAAGCAAAGAATGTACTTTGCCGTTTAGAACACACAACTTTGCGAAAAGTTACCGCAAACACAGCCATATACTACGATCCAGATCCACAGCGCACTGTCATATCCGAGGATCAAGAGTTCGTCAACGTCTACTATGAAATGCCAGACTTTGACCCAACACGTATATCCCCGTGGTTACTTCGTATCGAACTGGATCGCAAGCGTATGACAGATAAGAAACTCACCATGGAACAGATCGCAGAGAAGATCAACGCCGGATTCGGTGATGATTTGAACTGTATCTTCAATGACGACAATGCAGACAAACTAGTTCTCCGAATCCGTATCATGAATAACGAAGAGAATAAGTTCCAAGATGGAGAAGAAGATGCCGTGGACAAAATGGAAGATGATATGTTCTTACGTTGCATTGAAGCAAATATGTTATCCGATATGACCTTGCAGGGTATTGAAGCAATTGGTAAAGTATATATGCATTTGCCGCAGACGGACAGCAAAAAGCGCATTGTCATCACGGAGACCGGTGAATTTAAGGCTATTGGAGAGTGGCTTTTGGAAACTGACGGTACATCAATGATGAAAGTCCTTAGCGAGCGCGACGTTGATCCGGTGAGAACATTTTCCAATGATATTTGTGAAATTTTCCAAGTATTAGGAATAGAAGCTGTGCGCAAGTCGGTCGAAAAAGAAATGAACGCTGTGTTGCAGTTCTATGGACTGTACGTTAACTACCGACATTTGGCTTTGTTGTGTGACGTAATGACAGCGAAAGGACATTTGATGGCCATTACACGTCACGGTATCAATAGGCAAGATACTGGTGCTCTTATGAGATGTTCCTTTGAAGAAACTGTCGATGTTTTAATGGATGCATCTGCCCATGCAGAGACAGATCCAATGAGAGGTGTGTCGGAAAATATTATTATGGGTCAACTGCCAAAGATGGGAACAGGTAAGCAATTTTATTTCGATTAAAAGTTACATATAAACATAAATTTTTTTTTTTATTTTTAGGTTGTTTTGATTTGCTACTGGATGCCGAAAAATGTCGTTTTGGAATAGAAATTCCAAGCACATTGAGTGCTGGTAATCTAGTCGGAGGAATGTTCTTTGGAGCTGCGTCAACACCTAGCATGACACCACCTATGACACCATGGGTGCAATGTGGAACACCGAGATTCTTTTCCCCACCATCAGGAACAAGTAAGAATTTTTTCTTTATGTTATTTGTTTCGATTGCGTCACTAGTGTTGCTAGATTTTATGTCGCGAATAAATTATATTTTTTCCTTTATGTTATGTGTTTCGATTGCGTTACTAATTTTGTTGAATAATTATATAATACTTGCTAACCCGACAGACGTTGTAGGAAAAACCATCAAGAAAAGTTGAAACAAATGAAAACAGGAATTTTTTTCTGATATTGTAATCGATATGTGTAAGATTTTTGTTTAAACAATAAATGAAATCATAGTTAATTATCGACTTGAATTTTTTGTCCTGGGGCCCAACTATGTAACTCGATTCTACAATTAAAATAATCGAATTCGCAAAATCCGAACTCTGTAATTCTGTAATTCTAATAAACCAGAGTCGAATGAAAAAAAATTCCTTTCGCAAATTTGGCACTACCTAACTCGAAAGTAGATGTCAAAACCATTCGAATTCGCATAAGATTGTTCGCATGCAAATGTGTTTGCGAGCAATCCTTTAAAATTAAACGAAAGCATATAATATGCATGAAAACATATTTTTTGTAATTGTTAATATTTATTTAACTGTTTTTAACTAATCAATAATACATTTTCAACGTAAGGACTCACTTAAAAGTGTGAACACAAAAGCTTCTCAATTCAATGTTCTTGGTCAACACAATGACGAAACGCACCGATTTTGACAAAAAAAATTCAAGGATTAACACATAAATTCATCTTCTAAAAGCGCTATTTTTATTGCAAAACTGAAAATAAAACATTTCACTCTATAATCGCTTTAATATATGTATGTACTTGCATTTTTAATAATTCTTTTTGCGATAAGCACCATTATACCTACCTCCGTGTTTTGTACAAAGTACAATGTATTGCATTTATAGCGTTTTTTCTTGTTACAATTTACTTCCCATTGGAAAAATCTGATAAAACTCAACAACTTAAGTTAATATTTTCATTCAAAAACTTGATTTAATTCAAAATGTTTCACAAAAAAAAATGTTTATTGACTCCTTAGTCAATTCATCTGTCAAATAGAATGCGAGACTCGTTCGAAAATCGGAAATATTGTGGGATATTTTTGGGACTTATTTTATTCGATTCTCATTTCATACATAGTGCAAGTTGAAAGTAGAATCGGAAATGATTTGCGAATAGAATCAAAAGTAGAATCGAGTTACATAGTTGGGCCCCTGATTCATTTTCTTGATTGCTATAACCTGCATATAACCGGCTCTAATATCAATATTTTATTCGAATTGGTATCATTAATAAAAAAATTACTATTCTAAAACCACATGCCTTATTTCTAAACTCATATTAACGATTGAGTACAGTTACGCAACCTTTAATATGCCTCTACTCAAGGAATCCTTTAAAAAAATACGTTAAGTATTTTTCGTACAAGATAAAAAAAATTGGCCATATATTCAATCGTTTTAAAATAAAAATGAAAAAAAAATATAAATAACATGCAAACAAAAAACTATTTTTTACCCACTTGTGGCGATATCTCCTTTCGTTTAGGATCATTTTAGCAACCAAAAAAGTCGATTCGGGCCACTGTGCGTGTTTCAGAGTGATAATTATATTATGTAAATAAATTTATGCAAACAAATTAAATAAATCAACAGTTCAACCTAATCATTTACTCAAGGGCTGGCGGAGTAGTTTACCTAACGTTTTCTACATGATTAACTACGCGTAGTTTATACGTTTTTTACATGGTCTCATTTGTTACGTCTGCTACACTATGTAGCTGGGTCACATAATTCCACTCGCACGGCCTTCTTACATATCCCAATTCCAATATTAAATATGCTTTCATCTTTACAACATACGTAAAATAATAAAAATACAGTCAATCAGTCAATTCAAAACAAAAATGTTTAAAAAAGTATGTAAAAAAGTGGAAGTTGAAGTTTAAAGTGACAGTCACACAATGAAATGACAGTCACACAATGAAATGACAGTCACACAATGAAATGACGTTGAAGGATTCGCTAAGAAACCGGTTGTCTGATATTTCTAGTTCAGCCTGCTTGTTGCTTAAAGTTACGAATATATTAATAATATAAACTCCTTGGCATCAAATTTGCAACAGAAGTTGTTTGATTGTTTTTGTTTGTTTTGTTGTTTTGCTAATCTAAAATGTTTGTTTCTTTTATTTTTTTAATTAAAAACTGTTAGTTTCAAAAACTAAATTATATGTGTACATATAAAATGCTGCACACTGTGAAATTATTTCCTATGTTTCCTATTATATTCATAAGAGAAGCGTTTCTTGGCACGCCAAATGCACGTCAAATTATTTATTTTTAAAAAATGACACAAGGCTTCACAAAGGTTCGCCATCCCTGCCAGTCTATCACCCGGTACCCGCTTGACGTTGAATTTCGGGACATCCTGTATATCTACATATATATGTTTTTATATATTAGGCGTGTTTTATTGAAAAAAAAGTAAAGTAGAGTAAAATGTCTATCAACTACAAAAACAACAATTACTTTACATCAAGTAAAAGCTCGAATATAACTCCCACATCTGGGCAGGTGCTCCAATAACGTCGTTGAGTTTCTTGGATAGAATACAAAATAGAGCTATAAAAATGATAGGTGATAGGTCAATAACTGATACAATTACGTCTCTCGAGCACCGTCGTAACGTATCATGTCTCACGTTGTTCTATCGTTATTTTTATAAGCAATGCTCAGAAGAAAAAGCTTGCAGCATTCCTCCCCTCAAACAATTCAATCGTAATACTCGCGCTTCAAGGAATGCTCATCAGTTTACTCTAGAGTCCAATTTCGGACGTACCGTTAAATACAGAGATTCTTTCTTCAGCCGCACTACACGAATGTGGAACGCATTACCCGCCTCTGTTTTTCCATCGCATTTCAAAACTCAGAACTTCAAAACTAATGTTCATCGGCATCTCCTTTCAAACCCCTCCCTTTTTTCCTAATGCTCGTACTGTGTTCACCGTATTAAGGGTAGACTAATCCCTTTAGTGCGCGCTTATTATAAAAAAAAAAGTAAATCTTACTTCTCCTTTTATCTCTAGTAATTCTTATTCGGGATAAAATATTCACAATAGTTCTGAGTTTGATCTGTGAATATTAGTACGTAAGTAGCACGTGGTATGCAAGTAGTGCCAATTTTAAAAACTTTCCTAGTAGGACTCTCAATAAAACAAACTTATTATATACCTACATATATTTTATGTAAAACATATATTTCATAGCAAACGGGCCCAACTATAAATAAAATAAAATAAAATCAAATAAAATATCAAATGACAAACAAACACTACCAAACAATTAAGAAAACTAAAAAATTAGCAATTTTCATTAAAAAAAATCATTTTCATCACATATACAGGGTGCCGCAACTCAACGTCAAGCGGGTACCGGGTGATAGGGTAGGTTATACCCGTGCTGCAAATAGTAAGAAAAAAAAATTATCTCGATGGGTTACGTAATAATAGCAAAATTTAGAAAAATTATAAAAATCGATACCCAGGGCCACATTTTTATGTACTGTGGTCACAAATTTTAATATTTTTCAGTGATTTTTTTTCTACGTTATCCTTAACCATGCTACTGAATGCAATCTCGAAATCCAAAATTAATATTGTAAGTTTCGCAAGAAGAATGAAGTTTGACTGAGTCATTTTTCAAACAAATTTTGTAAGCAAACTTCAACACATCATATTTCAAAAAAAATGTAGGACACTACCCACGGCAAGTAATTTAAAAATTGGCCCATTTTATCAAGTTTTCAAAATAGTTCAACATTTGCCACTTGCTGCTTCCATAATCATGTTACCAACATTTAAACCATTTTCGAGCAAGTGAAATTTATTTTTTTTTTTAAATAAGAACGTATTATACCTTATTGATAAAGGACTCCAGTAAGCTATTTCCTTAAAAAAAATGTTTAAGCTGCTCAAGTAGATAACCTACTAAAAGTCCTGATTCCTTGGAGGTTATCCGGAGGAGGGAGAGGAGTATAAAGCCTTCCAAAAGGGGGCTTTTTGGAACTTACGCTTATACCACGGAAATAGTTTGTCGTAGCGAAATTTTTTTAAGAATAAACAAAAACCCCTGGAATGTTGTACAATTTTTGTTATGATCACTTTTTTCTAATATCAACCGTTTCCGAGATACAGTTTAGAAGATTAATATAATGGAATGCTTGATGAAAAATATAAATAAAACACTTGTTTTGTAATTTTTCTCCCTTGCGATGCGTGTATCTCGGAAACGGTGGATATTTGGAAAAAAAGAGGTCATAACAAAAATCCTACAAAATTTGATGGGCTTTTGTTTATTCTTAAAAAAATTTCGATACGACAAACTATTGCCGTGGTATAAGCGTAAGTCCCAAAAGCCCCCTTTTGTAAGGCTTTATACTCGCCCTCCTTCGGATAACCTCCCAGGGATCAAGACTTTTAGTATGTTATCTACTTGAGCAGCTTAAACAATATTTTAAGGAAATGGCTTACTGGAGTCCTTCATCAATAAGGTATGTATAATACGTTCCTATTTAAAAAAAAAATAAATTTTACTTGCTCGAAAATGGTTTAAATGTTGGTAACATGATTATGGAAGCAGCAAGTGGCAAATGTTGAACTATTTTAAAAACTTGATAAAATGGGCCAATTTTTTAAATAACTTGCCGTGGGTAGTGCCTACATTTTTTTTGAAATATGATGTGTTAAAGTTTGCTTACAAAATTTGTTTGAAAAATGACTCAGTCAAACTTCATTTTTCTTGCTAAACTTACAATATTTATTTTGGATTTCGAGATTGCATTCAGTAAACAAACATTTAACCATCTTGGTCCAAAAACAACAAAATGGCTTTCTACAACAGTATGAAGGATAAATATGGTAACAAATTTTGCAGCACATTGAAGCAACACAGAAAGCTGAGCACGATAAGAGTGAAAACAACAACAAGTAAGAATTAATTATTGTAAGTAGTATCTGTACTGTGAATAATTTGTTAATATTTGTTAACATATCTATCAATGCTAATATAGAAACCATTGTTCACCTGATGATGTCCATATTAAGGACGAAACGTCGTGACAGACAAAATATTTGTTTCATTTGACCTAAAGCCCATTCAACAATAGGTTACATTCAGTAGCATGGTTATTAAGGATAACGTAGACAAACAAATCACTGAAAAATATCAAAATTTGTGACCACAGTACATAAAAATGTGGCCCTGGGTATCGTTTTTCATAATTTTTCTAAATATTGCTATTATTACGTAACCCATCGAGATAATTTTTTTTTCTTACTATTTGCAGTACGGGTATAACCTACCCTATCACCCGGTACCCGCTTGACGTTGAGTTGCGGGACACCCTGTATAGCGGAGCTTTCATCCCCTATTGGCAATATTTGATGGCAAATAATTTCTCCACCGTGGTCCAGAATTTTGTAAAAAGTTGGGGTCAGGAGCTTATGACCATATTTGACTTTTAAACGGGGATTTCTCCGAATGGAATGCTATGCTCTGAATTACGAATAATTGTCTTCAGGCATTCCGAAAGGAATCAGTCAAAGCATTGCCTCAATCGACCCTCTCATTCTTATTTTCAAAATCAACTGTTTAACGTCGTAGCAATACCCAGGTGTGTATTTTCTACAAATTCCTCTTTACGACAAAAATAAAAACACATATTTTCCAACATTTGGTCCTTTTCTATCCTCTAATTTTGCATTTGCTTAAAGAAAAGATGAAAAATGTTACCTACTTTTCCCACCACCATCAGTTCTTTTCTTTCAAAGACAAAAACAATCTGTCGCAATGCAACTAGAGTGAATTGTGTGAGAAGTGAAAACAAAGTACCTACCTTATCTACCTAACCTCCATGACACACTGGCTCCACTGGCCATGTCGATGCCCAACAACTCAACAACAATCTAATCCACTATCCAATTCTCATTCGGTCTGTGGGCAAATTATGTCTTGTCGTTTCATTTTATTCTTCGACAACGAGTAAAATAAACATGCGTTCCTTTACCCCGTTTCTCTCTTCAAAAGATACAAAGTACATTCAAAATGAAAGAGAATGACAAACACCTGAAGAAATCGCACATATACAACAAAAATTCTGCAAAAAGCAGCTCATCTCACATATAAGAAACGTCAAAATTCATGTCCAAATTTTCAACAGCGCTCATGACTTGTCGAAAAAATGAATTTCTACGACAAGTCACCTGATTGGATATGGATTTTCCAAACTCCATTGGTTTCTTCCATGGCGTGTTCAAAATTAGAGCAGCGTTCATGCCCAGTGTGTAAACGAACAAAATTGTAAAAAAAAAAAAACAATAACTTTTTATTCAATTTATACCATATAAAGTTGTCTGTTTTACAATTATATATTATTAATGTTCTTAAATTAGTTAAAATTGAATAAAACTACTATTGTGACAAAACAAATGTTTTTCTTCTAATATTACGGAGCTGAAGTGCAGAAATCTGGGAGATTTTTTTTTTGTAGCTCTTAAAACAGTGTTAAAAAAACGTACTTTTTCAAAAAATTTATAATAAATATCAGGTATTTTTTTTATTATTATTTCAAATTATTTATTTCTTGCATTCAAGGTCACTATCCTGCATTAACAAAATGATTATACACTGTAAAATGTGACATAATTACAATAATGAAAACATGAAATATCAATTTTTTTAGTTTCTTTTGATCCAGAAAAAAATTACCAACTTTGAAAAGCTTTACAAGTCGAACCGAAAATTATGAAAATATTTTATTAACTGTTTTGAAGCTCTGATTATATTCCTGTTTGAAATCAAAAACAAAATAAGTAACAAAAAAACGTCGGATTTTTTATTTTCGCTACGACTTTTGACTTTTTGGACCACCGTGCGGGCGGCGCATAGTGAATTAACAAATGTTTGAAGCTCTAGGAATCGAAAAAATTATTTCTTTTGAATTAATGGTTCGGCTTGTAGAGCCAGTCAAAGATGGAAATTTTTTATCGTAAACAAAAATAATTTGTTGTTAACTTTGAGTGAAAAAAACAAGGAAAAGGGCGTAAAACAACTTTTTTTATTTTTTTCTTGATATATTGTTTAATTATTAAATGAAATATCAACAAACAAAAAAATTATAATTTGTTTTTAACTATTTTATTTAATGTTTTTTTAAAACAGGATTTTTTACACATTTTTTCAACTTAAAGTTGAGTAGAACAAAAAGATTTCAACGTAATTTAAACAAGCTTTACGGATAATAAATCCTGATATATTTCTAAACATAAGCCCAAAAACCGAATTTATGAAGGTATGATTATCCTCAAGTAGTTTAATTTATAAATGATTTCAACAGGTAGATTATTTATATATGCAGGTAGATTGAGAGTCATAAAATTATACTTAAATATACCTTCTTCAGTGTTATAATGCTATTTACAGAGTAATTATACCTACCTAAGTTTAATTATACTTAAGTGTAATTATGTAGTTAGGATTAAAAAGCATAGGAATATTTAAAGTATAAAATGATGAAGCATTTGGATAAAATTATTATTTACATTTGATTTCTTTACTCTTAGACTTGTAATATACTGAATTATTTTACTAAAGTTGTCTTATACACCGAAAAATAAAAAAAAAAAATGTTCTCTACTGTTTCACTAAAACTGGTTTGTTTTTTTTTCCCTACTGTTTAACTTAAATTGCCCTCAACATTCATTAGAAATTGACTTTTGACCTTTGTAAATTAAAATACCAAAAGTTAAACACTTTAACTAAAACTTAATATTTCAGCAGCAAATTCTGAGACACCCTTTGAAATGTTTTTCATAATTTTTATAGCCTTGAAAATTTCTTACAAGATAACAAAAAATTGGTCATATCTTCATTCGTTTTACAATAAAAATAATAAAAAAGAGCAACTAACATGCAAACAAAAAAAACACTTTTTTCCCACTGTTTTACTTCAAATAAACTCTGATAAGTCATCAGAGTTATTTGACAATTGACTTTTGACCTTTGTATATTAAATTAACAATTATGTTAATCACCTTTACTTAAATTCTTATTTCAACAGCAAATTCTTTAAACTCATCACTTTCATAGCTTTGGAAATTTCCTTTAAGATACAAAAAAAATTGTGGAGATATCTTTTTTCGTTTATGATTCTAGCAAACAAAAAAGTCGATTCAGGCCACAGTGCGGCGGCGGTTATTTTTAAATATATTATAAATAAAAATTGGAAGAACGTGAAGGAGGTGCAGAAGCATGGAACGCTTCGTTACAATCGGTCTAGAAAAAGTTCCTGTTATTTGCTTTGTGGAATCTTCCTTGGGATATATCATCCAACCTGCTATAGCACATCAGACGCTTAAAACTTTTAATCCTTGAAACAAGTAAAAAAGAAAAATATATAATAACCTTTTTGTTTTTAATATTTCAACTGGAAATATCAATTCAAATAATCTTTTTTATTAAATAACAATTACTGCCGATTCGAGCACATAGTTGCAAATTTAAAACTTCGTTTGTAACTCAAATAAATAAATCAGATGATACTGGTCTCCTTATTTCGCTTTCCAAATGTGTAATAAAGCCAATTTTCAATGTTTGGCTTTTTTTCACTTAACAAAAGTGAAATTACGCCAAGTTGGTCTTATTGTGCTTTTAATAATAAATCTGTGGTTACTGGCAAAAAAGTTTCAAGTGGTCAAAAAAGTTTCGTGCTAGTGGGCCTTATTCTATTAAATTGACCAGTTTATTTTAATGTTATCCTCTTGTAAATCACATGCTTTTTGGAGCTATCCTCAGTTTAAAGAAACCTTATTGGACATACCTACTTAACTATTAAAATTGTCCTTTTCCCCAAAATAAAATGGCTTTATTGCAATTTGTTAAAGTGATTGAGACCAACTGTTGAAAAGTGAATTAAGGCCAACATTTTAAAGTTGGCTTTGTTACACTTGGCCTTGTTTCACGGCACTGACAATGACATTCCTACGTGTTCAGTTGTGCTACTTTAATTTCTTTAATATGATGACCCAAACCCATTTATATTCTTTGGCCAATGACGGAACTACTCAGTTGTAATATTTTGATTTATTTAACTCAACTTTCAACTAAATAAAAGAAATCTTTTTTTTTTCAATTAATTAATATAATTTTTTCTTTCAGTAAGCGGTATGACACCAGGTGGTCCAAGTTTTTCTCCATCAGCCCAGTCAGATGCGTCTGGAATGTCACCCAGCTGGTCACCAGGGCATCCAGGATCTTCGCCGAGCTCCCCGGTGCCCCCGATGTCGCCATACTTCCCGCCATCACCGAGTGCATCACCAGCATACTCACCAACCAGTCCCCACTACACTGCTTCATCACCAGGAGCAGCATCACCAACGTACTCACCATCGAGTCCCAATTATTCTCCAACAAGTCCAGTCTATGGGTCGGCAAGCCCACGTTTTTCAACTACAACCCCCAACTTCGGACCACAATCCACAGGATACTCTCCAACATCAAGTGGTTATTCCCCAACATCACCGATTTATTCTCCAACTTCAAATTATCCGGCCTCCTCAACCCCATCATTTTCAGGAGGTGGATCCAATACTTATTCGCCGAACAGTGCCTATTCTCCAACCAGCACAAACTATTCACCTAACTCGCCCAGTTATTCCCCGACATCCCCATCATATTCACCTTCAAGTCCATCATATTCACCGACATCGCCGTGTTATTCTCCAGCTTCGCCGTCGTATTCTCCTTCGTCGGCAAATTACACACCTAATACGCCATCGTATTCTCCGACATCGCCTAACTATTCGGCATCTCCACACTACTCCCCAGCATCCCCGGCGTACTCTCAAACAGGAGGCAAGTATTCTCCAACATCCCCGACGTATTCACCACCGTCTCCATCGTATGATGGTAGTCCACAGTACACTCCAGGATCACCTCAACACTCACCGGCAAGTCCTAAATATTCACCAACTTCACCGCTATATTCACCAAGCTCGCCACAGCATTCTCCGATCAACCAATATAGCCCAACTGGAAGCAATTATTCAACGACAAGTCCTCGGTATACACCAAATATGTCAATTTATTCACCAAGCAGCCCTAAATATTCACCCACGAGCCCAACTTACACCCCTACTTCAAGAAACTATTCCCCAACCAGTCCTATGTATTCACCGACTGTTCCTTCTTCAACAGGATACAGCCCTACAAGTCCAGCTTATTCACCCAGCAGTCCTACTTATGATGAGACTGACGATTAATTATTTTTTGGTACTAATTTTCTGCATTTTTTTATTGTATGTATTCAAATGGTATTTTTTTTTTTTTGACAAAACACCGTTGATTTGTATTCGAATATTATCATCAGGATTCCATTTATACAAACTTATAAATAATACAACATAATTTTTAATTTAATTGAAATACCAATAAAAATATTATAAAATAAAAAAATGTTGTTTTCATTTTGCATAAATGTTATCATTTAGTCAGGCTTATGTCTAAAGGCGATTCAAAAAAGATTAGCGGAAATCTTCAGTGGCGCAAACGCTATTCGTTTTCCTATTGAACACTTCTGGAAGTGCAATTTGAACAAAGTAATTTAAATTCGTTCGCTTTTTAGAACCTGCCTACATAGTCCAGTTGTCTGTAACTATCGCATCGAAATAATTTATCGAGAAGCGAGTAATATTGAAATGAAACTTGTTTTATCGCTTCAATGAGGTTCAATCGATAATTTCATTGCTTGGAAAATATTGGAATGAAAATACTAGAAAGTGCGATAATACGGTGTTCTGTTTGATCAAAAGGCGATAAAGTTTTCAATTCAAACGTCAAATTTTATCACCTACTACCGAGAAGGTTTCTGTACCAAAGAGGGAAAATAAAACAATACTTTTTATAAATTGTATAATGCAACCGCGGATTTCAGAAATGCACCAAAGTCTTAAAGTTTCAGAAGGAAAAAAAATAATAAATCTTTTGGAATTAATGTGTTCTTTTTAATTTAATATTTCAGAAACCTGGGGTGGAATCGGCTGATGGTGATATTTGTCGCTGTTTTGATTGTCGTTTTTGATTATCAATTATTCTTTACTCTGTGTAACAATATTTATGTTTGGATTCTTGGCATTTAAGTAACATTGCAAATCGTTTAGTTAAATTTATTTTAATCCACTTTAAAAAAAAAAAAAAATCGATTTACGGTAGATTTGAAGCTGAACCAACTTACATTAATCAGGAAAACAAAAACAAATTTTATGAAAACGACACCTAAATAGCTGCAAATTCGAAAACGTAGGTTGGTTGACATGGAATGGACTGGCATGTGTGGGAACTTGTCCACGCAACTCAATCTCTCCACCACAACAAACATATATGGGTCAATATTTCAAAACATTAATATTTTTGACCCAAAAATGGACATTAAAAAAAAAAGATTTTGTTTTATAATGGTAGGTTTTGGTTCATATTACACTAGGAAAAGTTTTTCAGCAAAGGGCCGCCATTTTATTATTTTATAACAGCTTATTTTGTTCAACAGCTTAATTTTAGTCGAAAATGACGCTTCTTCCATAGAAATGACAAACAAATTACGCTAATTAACAAACACAAAAAATATCATCATTAAAAAAACTTAAACATGATTGTTTAACGTAGCCATACGAAAAAATAACATTTTTGTATTTTTCTTATTACTTTTCTACGGAGAAATGAATTGTTTTGAGGTCAATTTATAAAAAAAAGTCTGCAACAATCGGCGCGCGTTTAAACTTTTGATATTTTGTATAGGATGTTTGGCTGATGTAAAAATACAATTTCCACAACCACAACCTCTCCGCCCCTTCGCTATTAGGAAACCTGCAAAAAAATCGTCACTTTTTTGCTTATTTCGACTATAATTTCTTTCTTTTACATTTTATCAAAAAAAAACTAATAACAAAACTTGTAGAAAACAAAATTTTCTACAAGTGTGATATAGAAAGTTTATTTGTAAGATCTATGATTCATTCAAAATCCAAATGAAGTGGCTCTATTTGTTTTGCGTTTAGTAAGTTTTTTTTTTATGAAATGTACCAGAAAGAAGTTATAGTCGGAATAAGCCGATTTTTTGCAGTTTTTTCCTGATGGCAAAAGGGGGCTGAGGGGGTGTGGTGTGGAAATTGTTTTTTTTTATCACCAAACATCCTATGCAACATATCAAAAATTTAGAACTACCCGACCTTTTGTAGGTTAAATTCTCTTTATTTGCTGTTCTATAAAATTCCCTACAAAAAAAATTAAAAACGCAAATTTGAAATTTCAAAAACCAATTTATTAAAGATTTGCAATTTATTAATTGGCTATTCTAAATTGTGTTTTGTTAAAGAAATATAATAGAAATACTCAATAAAATAATTAAAATTATGGGAAGTTTTAACGCGGTACAGAACACTAGTTTGGCAGCTGAACTTCAAAAAAAAAAAACAACAAATTTGTTTCACAATAAATAGAAACGTAAAAAAGTATTATCGGTTAATTTAAGTAATTATTCGTTCATAACACAGTTTAATTGAGCGGAATTCACAAAAACACAAGGGGATATTTGACGTCAACATAAAAACAAACGAAAATAAATACAAATGAAATGAATCCAACAAAACACACGTCACACTGGTTTTTGGCAGCTGAACTTCCAAAAGAAAAATAAAAAATCTGTTTCACGGAATAGAATAGTAAAAAATCGGTCAGTTATTATTAGTTCGCTAAATATTTGAGTTACATCATTTCACCAAAACACAAACAGAAATAAATGCAAATGAAAGCAATTCAACAATCAAAACAAACACATTACACCGACTGTCTCTTTCACTCCTTCATAAGCATAGAAAATTATCCACTGGCTAAAATTTTAGCCTACTCCAGAGCAGGCTAAATTTTTGAAGTTTATATTCACCACACTAGTGTCATAATTTAGCCAATAGATAAAATTTTAACGCTGTTCGCACACGGCCTTAGGTTCAAATTAATGTTGTTCTCTGTAACCGAACCGAATTCGTTTCACGATTTTAAAACTTTTTATTACTTTTTTTACTTAAATAAAGTAACAAAATCCACCGGCGACGACGAGCGAGGTTTAAATTACACAACATGTTGATTTTATTTAGAATTTGTAACCAGAATGTCAGAAAAGGAAGAACTAAAGAGTAAAATTGTAGTAGATTAGTTTTGCAGATTTTAGGCCGTGTGCGAACTGCGTTAAAATTTTATCCATTGGCTAAATTATGACACTAGTGTGGTGAATATAAACTTCAAAAATTTAGCCTGCTCTGGAGCAGGCTAAAATTTTAGCCA
Source organism: Baccha elongata (assembly GCA_951217065.1). Classification (NCBI taxonomy): domain Eukaryota; kingdom Metazoa; phylum Arthropoda; class Insecta; order Diptera; family Syrphidae; genus Baccha; species Baccha elongata. The sequence continues at coordinate 86,545,040 of OX578274.1, forward strand.
GTGGATAATTTGCAATACTGTATGCAGGATTGAGAAAGACAGTACAATATCTGCTTTACAACTCAACTGTCTTTCTCACTCCTGCATACGAAATAATGTTTTTTTTTTGTTTGCATTTGTCTTTTCGTTGGCTTTGATTGTTGCCACTGGAATCATAACAGAAGATTCTACGTGAGCGTCAAACTGATTAGTGTAAGAAAAAATATAAATTAACTAGGTAGGACAGTTTTTCATAATAATTTTCTATTACAGAAGCAACAACATTCATTATATTTCGGATTTGGACGGAAATTTAAAGCCACAATTTAACAATACTACAAACACAAGCCCTAACCAAATAAAAAATCAGGAACTTGCAGTTTGCTTTCGTACTCCGTTCAACAACGACGACTTGGAAACGCTGATTGTCTTATTATCTATTTTGTTACTGATACAACAATAAATCGAATTGAGAATTATGTCATACCATAAGCCAGAAAACAAAACAATCCAGGAATTGAAGGATATTGCCCATCTTCTTCGAATTCATTCCATTTCTGCAACTGAGGCTTCCAAGTCAGGGCATCCTACATCATGCGCATCCATTGCCGAGATCATGTCGGTTCTCTTCTTCAATACCATGCGTCTGAACTTAAAAGAACCGCGTGATCCATCTAGCGATCGTTTTGTACTTTCCAAAGGTCATGCTGCTCCAATTTTATACGCAGCTTGGGCAGAGGCTGGCCTCTTTCCGATTTCAGAATTGCAGAACCTTTGTAAAATCGACAGTGATCTCGAGGGCCATCCAACACCGCGTTTGAATTTTATTGATGTTGGTACTGGTTCTTTGGGACAAGGTGTAGCTGTTGCTGCCGGTATGGCTTATGTGGGCAAAAACTTTGACAAAGCTGATTACAGGTATGTTAATTTAAATAATATGTTATTTTTGAAGGCTCGATTTGGGAATCTCTCCACTTTGCTGGACATTACAAACTGGATAATCTGTGTGTTGTATTCGATGTTAACCGTTTGGGACAATCAGAGGCTACCTCTCTTCAACATCAAATGGAAGTATATCGCAAAAGATTGCATGCTTTCGGATTCAACCTATTAGTTGTTGATGGACACGATGTAGATGAGTTATGCAAAGCATTCTTTGAAGCTTCCAACACCAAGAACAAGCCCACCGCTATTATTGCCAAGACATTCAAAGGAAAATATTCCCAAACATTGAGGACTTGGACAATTGGCATGGAAAGCCATTGGGTGCTAAGGCAGCTGAAACCATTAAGCATTTGCAAGGATTAATTGTAACTGAAGAACGCACTTTGCGTCCTCAATCACCTGCTAAGGTTAAGCCAGCCCCAAAAATTAGCTTATCAAATGTTAAACTCTCATCTCCACCCGCTTATAAACTCGGGGAACAAGTAGCTACTCGTCTAGCATACGGCACAGCTCTTGCCAAAATCGGTGCTTATAATGATCGTGTTGTTGCACTTGATGGAGACACCAAGAACTCTACTTTTTCCGACAAATAAAAGAACGCATTCCCAGAGCGACACATTGAGTGCTTTATTGCAGAACAGAATTTGGTTGGTGTTGCCGTTGGTGCTGCATGCCGTGACCGCACAATTGCCTTTGTCTCCACATTTGCTACTTTCTTTACCAGAGCCTTTGATCAGATCCGTATGGGCGCTATTTCTCAGACAAATGTTAACTTTGTTGGATCGCATTGTGGAGTTAGTATTGGTGAAGACGGACCTAGTCAGATGGGCTTAGAAGATATTGCCATGTTCCGTACGGTTCCTGGCAGTACCATCTTCTACCCATCGGACGCTGTGAGTTGCGAAAGAGCGGTTGAGTTGGCTGCAAACACAAAAGGAATATGTTTTATCCGTACATCGCGACCCAACACTGCTATTTTATATCCCAACGAAGAACCGTTTTTCATTGGCAAGGGCAAAATTGTCAAAAAGTCAGCCCAAGATCATGTCTTGCTGATTGGCGCTGGTATCACTTTGTACGAATGTCTGAAGGCCGCGATTAAATTAGAAAAGAATAAGGTTCATGCTCGTATTATGGATCCATTCACCATCAAACCAATCGATGCTGTTATGATCTTGGAAAATGGACTTGCATGCGGCGGACGTATTGTTGTCGTTGAAGATCACTACAAAGAAGGTGGTCTCGGTGAAGCTGTTAGTGGAGTTGTTGCTGAACATCGTGACTTTGTGGTAAAACATTTGTATGTTCCAACAGTGCCCAGATCTGGTCCATCTGATGTTCTCATTGATATGTTTGGTATCTCAGCAAAGAAGATCGTAACTGCCGTTAGTGAAGTTTTAAAGTTATGAAGCAGTGTTATATCATGGTTCCGCCACAAACTAAATGATAAAAATTCCGCTGTTTAACTTGTTGAATTTTTTATCTCAATCGTTTCAAAATTCTTCATGTAGTTTTTCGTTACGTAACGTACCTACGTTTTTATGATCCTATTTTCTAAAAAAAAATATTTTCCAGCAAAAAATTATGTTTTTTAAATGATTTCTTAAATAAACGCATTTAAATATGGAACTAAAAGATCTTTATTTTTCTACAATACTTTGTAACTTTAATGACGCTCTACAAATAATATTATCCAAAAATCTTAAATATGTATTTTCTTTGTCTTGCATATATCTTAGATCAATGTTTTATAGATTCACAAATTGTTTTCAAAGAATGTTATGTGTTCAAACAAATTCTGCAAAAAAAAAGATTTTTCTAAAATTGTTGAGACCAGGAAAGTGGTGCTATTTGGTATCACTGCCAGACAACAATTACCAACTTGAAGAACCAGACGACCATTGCCAACGTACGAATAAAAAACCCAAGCGTTGGCGCTTTTTAAAAATTGATACGCAGTAGCTTGGAAGTGGATTATTTGTATTAACGAGATTTTTGATTAAAACATAATTATTAAGAAAGTTCCTTTTTCATTTATTCTTGTATACATTTTGTCATAACAATTGGCGACGAGGATTTGTTTAAAAAAAAAAAAGAAGAAAAACATTCACAGTATGAGCGAGAATGAAGCAAAAATTCTCCAGCTTTTGGAAATACAATCAAAGCTCCTTGAGTCCATCATGAAAGACAAGCAGTCATCGACTCCGCAAATCGAAAAACCAGAGTTCCTCATGGATACATTAGCTTAAAAAAAAACACAGCTCTGATTGAGAATTCGTCGACATCAAAGCCAATGATCAACGTTGTAAAGAAAGATAAACATTACCCAAAGACAAAGCAGCAGCATCAAGCTAAGCAGCAAAATAGCCACCCCAAGACACCATGTTGGAGTTGCGGGCAAATGCATTTCGCAAAAGATTGCGATTTCCAAAACCATAAATGCACCCAATGTGGCCGAACTGGACATAAGGAAGGCTACTGCAACTGCTATTCAACAAAAGCGAAGCAAAACGACGCCGGCACAGACAAAAACAAATCAAGCCGACGAAAATTCGCACCCCGCAACAAGTCAATTAAAGTCAACTCCATCAATCATGTCCAAAGACAAAGAAATTCGTGACGGTCAGCATTCGCATCCATCCTCAACGTGAGTCGCATCCAATCAAACTCCAAATTGATACTGGGTCAGACATCAGTTTGATTGACGTCACCACCTGGCGGAAGCTAGGACAGCCGGGTATATCTTTGAAAGGCACGAAAGCAACAAGTGCTTCAATGGATAAAATAATTTTACTAGCTAAATTTGACTGCGAAATTCAGCTAAACCGGGAAGTTAAAATTTGTACTCTTTTTGTATCAAATATTAACGCTCTTAATATTTTAGGTACAGACATGTGCGAGACCTTCGGGTTATGGAATCAGCCAATGAACATGGTATGTAGTCGCATCATTCAACCGACTATCGACGAACGAAATGCAGCCATTGCCAGCATTCAACAAAAATACGTCGAACTGTTCAAAGCCGATCCATCATGCTGTACCAAAACAGAAATTGAACTCCATCTTAAGCCTGCCAGCAAGCCTATCTTTAGAGCGAAGCGCCCTGTTGCATACGCGGTACTCCCGCTCATCGAAGCAGAATTAAAACGTCTCCAAGATCGCGACATCATCACTCCAGTCATAGAATAATAAAATAAATAGAACATCAACTCAGGAGGCTCCACCCACTTTTACCTACAAACTTTCAAATCGGCACTATTAAACTTCTGTGTGCGTGCGCCCTTGCATTTCAAAAGGGACTGTCAAGTTTGGCCTACCACTACATTCATGATATACTGCCGATTGGTGAAAAAGAAAAAAGGCTCCATTTTGTGTTGAATTTTTCAAATAAAATTTTCAAAATAATCCGTTGGCATCCGTTGGAGCGGGAAATAAACTGGAAATAAACATTTTTCTTCTTAAAATCATTTTTCTAACTACGATTTTAATAAGAAATGATGTAAAACATCACGAAATTGTTTTTGAACTTATTTTAGATGTTTATTTATCTAGCTAAAAATCAAAATAAAAATTAGCACATAGTGTGAACGCACCATCGCAAGTGTTTCACCACAAGTCACCCCCTTAAGTCTTTTTTTTTACTGTGGGCAGTTAAGAAGCTGTCAAAGTGTCAAATAATAACAAACATTTAAAAATCATTACAAAACAGTTTATGAAATTGAATGCACGTAAGTTTTTGGTTTTTGTTTTCATAATAAATGAAGAGAGAGTTCAAAATAATAGTCTTTTCAGAAGTCGACGAACTCACAAAAGATGCCCAGCACGCTTTACGTCGTACAATGGAAAAATATGTAGCAACTTGTCGCACCATCCTTTCAGTCAATTCGACATCCCGAGTTATTAAATTATTTTTAATTTCTCTGCTTCTGACGATCTCGTTCCATTTTACAAAATCTTTATTTATTTATCAACTCCTATATTATAACAATAAATGTGTAATCTGGTAATTCAATATACGTAGGTATTATTGGTATTGTAGGTAAGTATTATTGCTTGTTTCCTAATTGTTTGGTCTTTTTATCGTTAGTTCATAGGTCCACCATCCCCGTATTCTTTTCTATCGATTGCCAAGACAAAAAAAAATCAACGATATTCATGTTTACGAACGAAGATTTGGTCCATTGCCGGCCAAAACATTCAACACAGCATTCCGAGGTTGTGCAACTGTAAACCCAAATACAAAGATGAAATACTGTGTTAGCTAAAGTGCAAAAATAAATGTTAGAAGAGTTTAAGCTTCACAGTAAGTTCATCTCTGGAGTAAACGGATGTGCATTAGTCACAGTACTAGTAGGTATTAAAGCTGAATTATTTAAAGATATTTTGTACCAATCTAGAGGCGGCGGAAAATGCTTATTGTAGCAATTCTTACTGCCTTACCTAAAATAAACTGCAGAGAATATAATTAATTCTCTGTAGCTGGCGACGTTGTTTAGTTCTCTCTAATCAAGCTAATTGAATTATTCTTTTGAATTAGCTATTGATCCTTTAACAGATGATTGATCCTTTAACAGAACTTCAAATTATTAGATTAGAGAAAAAGTTGGTAATAAAGACAGAAAATAAATGAACTAATAGAAGAACGTACTCAAAATGTCGGGTGTAAAAAGCTTTGAGATGCTGGCTTTTGAACTTAGACTGAACTAAGTTGTACTAAATCAAACGGAAAATTGCGTATTGATAAGGTACTTATTTGTTAACGATGCATGGTGAGCATCCACACGAAATACCATATTTTCATTAAATAATTGCCATACAAAGCAAATTTGAATCAATAAGTTTATTAGTCCATTAAAATAAATGTGCTAAATTACATCCATTAAGGCCTCATGACTCTATTGATGGCTAAGCATGAGTTTTGCATCTTTTCCACCTAAGTATGATTCTTTTCCATTCCCAAGACTCGAATATAATGAAATCCTTCCAGATACCTACATAACTGAAGATTTCAAATGACATATTTAGAGTTTTACTTTGAAGATCAAAGTACATAATAAAAAGATCTTCATGATTTTTTGTATAGAAATATGTATTTCAAACTAAAATGAAACAACAGAAAAAAAATAGACATGATTGCAATCATATCATTTTATTATTCATGTAGCGGGACGGGCAAAAACTTAATTATGTTTTTAAATTATGTTTTTAAATAATGTTTTTAATTATGTTTTTAATAAAATAAGAACAACAAAAAACATTTTTCATTTGCCCATCATATAGCGCTTTTTCTTGATGTACTTTTCCCAGTCAGCACTAAGACGATTGTATAAGCTCATTGCTGCTCGAGCATCTTCAACAGAATTATGTTCTCCAGTTTGAATCTCCTTGCCAAGAATGGTTTGAGTGAGACGTTGAAAACGTGCGCCCATTTGAAACAAGGCGAGCAAGAGGCTTATATCTGGCAATGTCTCTGGTATTCATGCTGGGGTGTTTAATATGAAGAACGGCCAAGTCATTGTACATTCCGTGACCAACAAGGATTTTGCCTTGCAACAAGGCAATAACTTCATTCTGTACTTTATCAAATGGTTCACCATGTTCGATGTCTCTTGCTCGAATGCCATTGACACTCGTACGCTAATCGGTAACTGGTTCCTTGGGCTTAACGAATTTGTCCATCAGAACTTCACCATTCTTCCTCACAATCGAAACTCTTGCGAGCATATCTTGCAATAAATCAGCACCTAGTATCATAGCGGATTCGAGTGGAGTAATGTTGATTTTGCTTGTGCTTGGAACATTTATATCACATCCATATTCAAGCAGTGCCATAACGGTTTGGTCGTTGCCTTCTTTGGTTGCTATATTAAGGGTTGTCCTTCCATTATTATCAGCGCAATCTATGTCTGCATCATACTTCAAAAGAAGCTCAATAAATCCTACAAAGCCTCTTTTAGCCGCTATATTAAGAGCTGTAACACCGTTTTTATCCTTTGAGTCGACATTGGCCCCGAGTTTAAGCAAATATTCCAGGTTTTCAGAATGAGCTTCATGTGTTGCAAAATGGACAGCTGTCATTCCATCCTTGTTTTTGGCATTTATATTGGCTCCATTATTAATGAGCTTTTTCAAAACATCCATACTGCCGTTGCAAGCACAAAGATGGATTGGCAGTGTGCCGGTATCATCAGCGCACATCTTTGCATTATATTCAAAAAGAATTTCAACGAGTTTCTCTTATCCTTTAAGGCAGGCGGAATGAAGAGTTGTTCTCCCATCTCTGGATCGGGCATCAACTTTGGCACCTTTTTCAAGCAGTAATTTGGCAATTTCGGCATTGACATTGGAATCGCGTTTGGTTTTGACTTTCATAAATTTGCCAATTAATTCCATACTAAAAAAGGAATCCAAACACCCATCAAGTTTATTTAGAGCAGTGAAGTGCAATGCTGTTCTTCCAAAACCATCAGTTTCGTTAATATTAACATTATGGCGCAAGAGCAGTTCTACAGTTTCTTTGCAATTCTTTATAACTGCGTTTATTAAAACACCAGAACAATTTGTCACAGAAGCACCATTGGCCAGCAAAAGTTTCAAAGTATTTAAATCAGCGTTCTCTGTGGCATATTATATTGGTGTTTTATTTTTTTTTATCTATGACGTTGACATTCAGCGCTTTGTTTTTGATCAGCAACTCAACGATTTCATGAAAGCCCCTTTCAGCCGCTAAATGAATTAATGTATTGCCAGATTTTCGACAAAACATAGAATTAGAAACGGCATTGACATCTGCTCCGTGTTTTAAAAGCATTTCAACAGCTTCTAAGCAATTCCTCTCGATGCCTGTTTGAATAGCAATTGATCTGTCATACTTTTTCTCATTCGACAAAGCTCCTTGATTAAGCAATAATTCTATTGCCGGTAGTTCTTTTTTATAGACAGCATTTTGAAGTGGTGTTTTAGTGTTCATTTTTCGCATGAATATAAGCGCCTCTATCTAGAAGCATTTTGAGGATTTCTGTGTCACCATTCGTGGCCGCATTATGCAAAGGAGTGTCCATTAATTTGTTTGCCCTGTTTTGTACTTTAGCCCCAATTGTAAGAAGATACTTTGTTACCTCTGTATGTTTATTCTTTGTAGAAATACGAAGTAAAGTATATCCCATTGCACATGATTTTAAGTATGACAGGCTGTATGTGTTCGTAATTTCTTTAACTTGATCAAGATTTCCCAGCTTGACGGCATTGAATAAACGGTCGTTTACATCCATTTTCTTATTATTATGTTTTAATTTTATTAAAACATTAAACTAGATCTTGTTAATCCTTTATTCAAAATAATACTAATATTTTTCAGTAATAAAATAATAAACTTAATGATAAACAAACAATAAGGATACTAGATTAATTTAGAAAATGCAAAGCATATAATAACTAAGTAATACAAACACAACATTCTTCCCCCTTTTAGGTAGGTATATGTTTATTGTGGGGTAAACAGGACCCGAGGTCTTATAATTCTTGTTGATCTTCTCGGAGCTGCAGGTACCTGCTTATAGGAATTATGCGAAGATTTTATCTGGGAAGGTGTTATCTCCTGTTGACTGGTTCTTGGCGTTGATTGATCAGCGGAGTTCGAGGAATGCACATTCGGTGAAAATATAATCTGAAATGGTGTTGAATCTTTATGATTATTTTGTGTTCTTGATTTCATTTGGTTATTGGATCTAGTAGGAGTCCAGTGTTTTGCTGGTATTATGTTGTTGGCATCTGCATCTTGATTTTCTCTTAATCTTTCCGGAGAGTTAGCAATATCTTTAGCGATAGATGGGGTGGGATCAATATAACAGTTTGCCCGGTACATATTTGTTTCTTCTCCTTCTCTGATTTGATCGTGTTGTTTTGGCCGGTTGTCTAAATTTTTGTTGCAAACACTTCTTTCGCTGTATTTCCGTTCGGTTGCTCTTAGTTGATCTACATGACGTTTGAAACTTTTTCCAAAGTAGTCCACTTCATAATGTAAATCCCCTTTACGATCCGTTATAATTCCGGGGAGCCATTTGTCCATTCGTGGATTGCCAGATAAGAAGTAAACTGATTGCATTGGTTCGAATGTGCGAAAGCTTTGTCTGAATCCCATATATTGTTTTTCATTGATTTTTGTCGAAACGTCTTCTGGTCGTACAAGATCTAAGCGTGTTCGAATAACTCGTCCTAAAAAAAGTTGAGCAGGAGATTGTCCTGTTGTCGAATGTGGTGCTTTTCTGTATTGTCGCAAAAATTCGTTGAGGTTTTTCTGAAGTGATGATTTCGTAGTACCCATGGTCTTAAGAGCACTTTTTACTGTTTGAACGCTTCTTTCTGCTTGTCCGTTTGTTGATGGATGGTAAGGTGCGGTTCTTTTGTGGTATTTTACTCCTATTCTTTGTAAAAAATCTTTAAACTCGGCTGAAGAAAAATTTGTTCCATTATCGGACACGACTGTAATAGGAACTCCATAAGCGGCAAACAGCTCATCGAGCATTGCAATTGTAGCACTCGCAGTCATTGTGTTGGATATTTTGACTTCCAGCCATTTGCTATAAGCATCTGAAACGATAAGTAACATCATACCGGCATATGGTCCCGCATAATCAATGTGGATGCGTTCCCATGCAGCTTTTGGATATTCCCAATGGTGTTCTCTGAATTTAGGTGGATCATTAGCAAATTTGGCACAATCTTCACATGACTTTACAAACTTTTCAATGTCTGCATCGATTCCCGGCCAGTAAATAAAAGAACGTGCCATTCCTTTCATTTTATTCATTCCTAAATGGGCTGCATGAAGGTCTTGAAGTACAGCTTCTTGTAAGATTGGTGGTATGACGACTCTGTGCTCAAAAATCAGACACCCAGCTGCTGTACTATAATTTGACTCTGGTGCTTTGTATCCTGTTCGGAAAAGGCATTGCCCTGATTCTAAAAGTTGCAGAATTTTTCCTAAATGTGCGTCTTTCCTTGTTTCTTGTGCGATGAGTATAGCTCTTACTGGTAATTGTTTGATTTGTCCAATTATAAATTCATCAAATCCGTCATATTCTTGGTCGTTTATTGTTTGTGATGATGGTTTTATCTGTGGTTTAATACTTGGTAATGGGGCACGAGAACAGAAATCGGCATTCGCATTTTCTTTTGTAGGCTTAAATGTTACGTCAAAATCAAAATTACCAAGAAAATCTGCGTAATTTGCCATACGACTGATGCAAAGTACAGGAAGGGATCGATTAGGATGAAGTATTTGAGCAAGTGGCTTGTGATCAGTAATAAGTGTCCAGTGGCGTGCATACAGGTATAAAAAGAATCTTTGAACGGCCCAAACTATTGCCAGAGCTTCTTTGTCCATCTGTGGGTATTTTTGTTCCGTGGAACTCATCGTACGACTGGCATATGCGATCGGGCGCTCCTGCCCATTACTAAGTCGGTGGGATAATACGGCCCCAAGGCCCGTTTTGCTGGCATCGGTTGCTAATAAAAGTGGTAGACTTGGGTCATAAGGCATTAAGACTTGTGTTGAGGTTAAAATGTCTTTTATGTTAAGGTATGCTTTTTCCCCATCAGGTGTCCACTTGAAAACATCGTTGAGTAACATGTTGCGAAGAGGCCGAGATCTTGTTGCTAGATCTGGAATAAAAGCACCGTAGTATGAGGCTTTACCTAAAAAAAGTTGTAATTCTGCTGATGTAGATGGTTTTGGTGCGTCTCTTACTGCTTCCACATGTTTGTCCGATTTATGAAGTCCTTGTGCGTCTATTTTGTGTCCTAGAAATTCCACAGATGGTGTGGCAAAAACACACTTATCGCGATTTAATCGAATGCCATGAAGTTTCATTCTTTCCAAAGTTGTTTCCAGATTTATTAAGAGTTCATCGAAATCTTCTGCATGTATCAAAATGTCATCAAAGAAATTCCGTACTTTATTGATACCACCTAAGATAGATTCCATCCTACGTTGCCATATTGCAGGAATATTTGCTGCTCCATACACTGCTCGAGTTGGACGAATAAGACCATGTGTTGAGGTGTTTAAAGTCAGAGCATGACCAAATTCTTTATCGACAGTTAGATGAGTATAGGCATCTGTAATATCCAGATGGCAAAATATTGTAGCCCCTTTCATCTGATTGAATATATTTTCCGCTTTCGGAATCGGGTGCTCATCGATTATCATTCTAGGATTAAGAGTTAGCTTGTAATTGCCCGTAATACGAATTTTTCCATTCTTTTTTGCCACGACGTGTGTTGTTGATGCCCACTCTGAATATTCTACACGTTCGTAAAACCCGGATGCAATTTTTGAATCTATTTCCTTGGCATAAGCATCTCTTAAGGCCATTGGTATTTCTCTTGCTTTTGCGAATACCGGCGCCACACCTGGTTTTAAATGTAGTTTTGCAGGAGGGCCTGTAAGAGTTCCAGCAACATTGCTAAATAGTTCTTCATAACGTGCCAACACCTGTTGAAGGCGTTTATTCTGGTCTTTATTTAGTTCTGGATTCGAAGTTTTTACAGTATTTATCTTGTTTGATTGAGTAAATAGCTGGACAAAGTTGATCTCATGGGCAAAATGGGTAATCCATTCTCTTCCTAAGAGATTGTCAAAATCACCTTCAACGACGTATAGATTTAATTTGCGTAAAGTTTTTCCTATTGACACTTTTACGGGAATCCGACCAGCGCAATTTATTCTATGCCCAGTATAGCTTGTAAATTTTCTCTCTGATGGTTGCAATCGACCACCAAGCTTTAGAGAGTGATATGTTTTTGTACTTATGATGCCACAGGGAGCTCCTGTATCAAGTTCCATTTGTAACTGACGTCCTTCAATTAGTACAGTGATCATTTGTTTGTCTGTAGGTTTTGCGTGTTTGTTGGATCCAATTTTATTTAGACTTTGGATTGAGTCATAGTTGCTTTCTGGTTGTTCTTCCACCACGTGTAAAGCTCTGGATCTGCATGCTTTTGCAATATGTCCTTGTTTTCCGCAAGCAAAACATTTGGCATTCATAAATTTGCACTGACTTCTCAAATGGTTACCACCACAACCGTTGCAAAAGGAAATGTCTCGGTCTTGTCGATCTGTTCCTTTTTTTTTTTGTTGGTATTCTTTATTGAATTGTAACGTATTTGCCCTTCTTGACTTAAATTGTACTGCAGATTGTGCCAGTTTGTTCATCGGTTCCGTTAAGAGAGTTGGTGCTGTTGATTTTACTTCCGTTGAGGTGTGTTGAGTTGCTTCAAGTGTATGTGCTATTTCATACGCTTCTGAAAATGATTTGGGTTTTTTCGAAATGATATTATCGCAAACATTGCGCGATTCAAGTCCATATAAAAGTTGCTCTATCAGCATTCTATCTAAAAATGTTTCATACTCACAGTGAGCTGCAGCCTGTTTCAACCTTAAGGCGAAATTGGCAATAGATTCTTCTTTTTCCTGCATTATTTGTCGAAATTTAATGCTTTCTGCGTATTTATTTTTCTTACGATCAAAATGGTCTATTAGTTTGGATTTAATTTGTACATAGTCAATATTTTCTGGTGACTCAGGGCTGACTAGAATTTTTAAGGCATTATTAAGTTCAGGTCCCATGTGCACCCTAGCGTAATGGTGGTGCTCTTCATCTGCGATTTTGCTTAATTTTAGAGCCCAATCGAAACGTGTGAAATAGTCCTCAACTGTAGTTGAATCTGTAGCTTTATAATCGGTCATAGAAAAAGATGGGGGTCTGGAAGAAAAAACTGTTGGTTCGGATAAATGATTTGTAGTAGATTGACTTTCTGTTATAGCAGAAATTGCACATTTTGTTGCCTCGTTCACAGCTTCTTGAATAGCCTTTGCGAATATTGTTGAGAAAGACTCTGCGTTTTCGATAGTTATCGACATTGTTGATATACGTTGTATAGTCCGAAACCAATTCTGACACCAATATTATGTTTTAATTTTATTAAAACATTAAACTAGATCTTGTTAATCCTTTATTCAAAATAATACTAATATTTTTCAGTAATAAAATAATAAACTTAATGATAAACAAACAATAAGGATACTAGATTAATTTAGATAATGCAAAGCATATAATAACTAAGTAATACAAACACAACACTTATGTTTCGTTTGACAGCGCAAAGGAGCAAAAGGGCGGAATGGTAATTTTCGATTTTTTAAAGCAAAAGGTTTTGAGTTCGATTAATATACATTTTTTTCACGTTCAAGAAGTCCTTTTAAATTAATTTTAGAAATCGACTTGAGTAATGAACAGCATTCAAACTAAAAACAAAAATTATTACGAGAAATGCTTACAATTATGGACAAAACAAATTAAACGTTATTATTAATTATTTGATTATTTGAAAAGTTTTACGATTTCGAGGTGTCCATTTTTCTTGCGACGGTTCTTAGACAATGCAGGTGTAGGTCCTCCAGTAGATTTTTGTGTTGCTTGAATTGCTTCAGGTAATGTAATAGTTGCTTCGGATGCATTGATAGCCGCCAATACACTTGACCAATTTGTTCCAGCATTCTTTCTACTGACTTGATTTGCGTTGTGGTTGTACGGCCGCCAAAACAAAATTTAACCCCAAACTTGAAGAAACGTCAGTCAATTTTTTATAGTTTTTTTTTTGTCATATTTCCTTTGACATAAGTCAAACAAACTCACCACTCACACGTATTCACAGATAGGAAAGCGGGGTGAACAATTTTTTTTTTACGGGAGGGGACGGACGAACTGGAAGTCGATGACCTGTGACTCCAGCAGACTACTCAGATTGGGCAGCCCCCATTGTAGTCGTCCGAAAAGCATCAGGAGGAGTTCGCATTTGCGGAGACTACTCTTCAGGCCTCAACGCATCATTAGAGCCGCATCAATATCCGCTTCCATTGCCAGAAGATATCTTCGCCAAGATAGCAAACAGCCCTTTATATACGCACATTGATTTGGCAGATGCGTATCATCAAATAGCAGTTTCACCGGAATCAAGAAAACTCCTTACAATCAACACGCACAAGGGATTGTTCACCTTTAACAGACTTGCACCTGGCGTTAAGTCTGCACCAGGAGCTTTCCAGCAGCTAATGGATGCAATGCTTGCAGGTGTCGATGGTGTTGCAGCATACCTTGATGACATCATCGTAAGTGGGAAAGACTGGCAAGACCACTTGAACAATTTAAACACAGTGTTGCAACGTCTGAAGGAGTATAATTTTCGAATCAAAATTGAGAAATGTTAATTTTTTGTGCACGAAGTGAAGTATCTTGGTCACATCGTAGACAAAAATGGTTTACGCCCAGATCCAGCCAAAATTGACAAGATAATCACGATGCCAGCACCAACTCACATTATTGAAGTCCGATCATTCCTCGGAGCAGTGAACTTTTACGGTAAGTTTGTGAAGCAAATACGAGAACTCCGAACTCCATTGGACAATTTACTTCGGGAAAATGCTAAATTCGAATGGTCGGAGGAATGTCAACAATCCTTCCAGAAATTTAAAAGCATTCTCGCATCAGACCTTTTGCTCACTCACTACAATCCAAATTTACCGATAAAAATAGCAGCTGACGCATCCAATGTTGGGCTAGGTGCATGTATCATGCACATATTTCCGGATGGAAAAGAAAAAGTCATCGCCCATGCAGCGAGATCACTGACGTCAGCCGAGACTAGTTATAGCCAGATAGAAAAAGAAGCTGCAGCACTCATCTTTTCCGTGAAGAAATTTCACCGAATGATTTTTGGTAGAAAATTCCTTCTTCTCACTGACCATAAACCGCTCCTATCCATTTTCGGCAACAAAAAAGGAATTCCAGTGTACACGGCAAATAGACTTCAGCGATGGGCACTAATTTTGATGATGTATGATTTCAACATCCAGTATATATCAACAAAAGATTTTGGTTTTGTCGATGTTTTGTCACGTCTGATTGATGCAAAATCAAAACTAAATGAAGAAACAGTCATAGCCTGCTTGAGATTCGAAAAAGATTTTTCATCACATATGCTTGAAACAATCAAAGTGCTTCCAGTCAACTTCAAAATGATACAGCACGCTACAAAAAGCAACAAAATTCTGCAGTCAGTTATCAAGTCCATGAATGGATGGAAGCATCCGCTTTCACCTGATTTGGCTCCATACCATAGCAGGAGAGAAAGCCTTGCAGTAATCGAGGGTGTTTTAATGTTCAGCGACCGCATTGTAGTTCCCGAGTGTTATCGAAACCGAATTCTTAAGCAGCTCCATCGAGGTCATCCAGGCATAGACAGGATGAAAACCATCGCCAGGTGCCATGTTTACTGGCCCAATATCGATGAAGATGTTACAATTTTTGTTAAACAATGTCACGCTTGCGCTCTCGCCGCTAAGGCTCCAGTTAAGACAACACTTCAGTCATGGCCGTTAACAACATCAGTGCTAAAACGAATCCATATTGACATCGCAGGACCGTGCGACGGAGTGCACTACTTTGTCATTGTTGACTCCTTTTCAAAATGGTTGGAAGTCCTGCATCTTTCCAACTTGTCATCATCAACAATAATCAACGAACTGACGGGTTTCTTTTCTCGCTACGGTGATTGTGAACAGCTTGTCTCGGATAATGGGACACAGTTCACCAGCGCCGAATTTCAACGTTTCTTAGAGAATCGAGGTATCCAGCATCTACGGACAGCCCCATACCACCCCCAGTCCAACGGGCAGTCAGAGCGGTTTGTGGATACACTTAAAAGAACGCTTAAGAAACTCAAACAGGAAGGAACCAGTTCAGAAAACCTACAAACATTTTTGCAAACCTATCGGTCTACACCCAACCGCAATGTTCCCGATTTTAAGTCACCAGCAGAGTTATTCATCGGCAGAAAAATGCGAACATCATTAGACTTACTAAAGCCAAAACAACAAAAACCGGTCTATATAAACGAGAAGCAGAATCTGCAATTTAACAAACATCATGGTGCCAAAGAACGGAGTTTTACATCAGGTGAGAAGGTATATGCAAAAATCTATCGAAGAAACAAGAATTATTGGGTTCCAGGCACAATCATCGAGAAAATTGGAACCGTTGGTTACAATATTCTTGTCAACGACAACAACAAGAGTAGACTTATTCGTTCTCATACGAACCAAATAATATCTAGATTGTCAGAAACCAACGAACAACCAGCAAACAACACCTTCCTTGATCTGATGGATTTATTTCAAGATAAACCATTATCGACTCAAGACAATCCAAGACCACTTACTGAAAATCAGAATGTTAATGACTCATCGAACGTTCCATCATCGACTCAAGCTGATCCAGAAACCCTAAATGACTCATCGGACGTTTTCGAAGATGCAGAAGATTCAAGTTCTGAAATTTCAACACTACACGGATTTCCTTCAACCAGTGCATCTCCAGAGGCTCAAAGGACGTCTTCGCGTGGAAGAATTATTCAGGCTCCTGCTTGGATGAAGGATTATGAATCATTTTAAGTGGAGGAGGTGTTGAGACCAGGAAAGTGGTGCTATTTGGTATCACTGCCAGACAACAATTACCAACTTGAAGAACCAGACGACCATTGCCAACGTACGAATAAAAAACCCAAGCGTTGGCGCTTTTTAAAAATTGATACGCAGTAGCTTGGAAGTGGATTATTTGTGTTAACGAGATTTTTGATTAAAACATAATTATTAAGAAAGTTCCTTTTTCATTTATTCTTGTATGACATTGGGTCATAACAAAAATATAAATAAATAAAAGTTTAAGTTGTTTTCTTTTCTGTTTGTATTACATAATTGTAATAAGAATAAGAAGTTTATTTGTTGAAATTGTACTTATGCATAATTTTTTAACAGTTGAGCAGACGCAAGAACATATTTTTAACATTTTTATCAAGACTCGGAAAAAGATAATTCAAGATAATCGTACAAAAAATTGGTCCACACCATATCAACAACTAAAAACCACAAATATTGTTTTTTGTGTCATTTAAGATTGAGTTTTCAAAATTTTGATTTTTTAAAGTTGTAATAGACGAACTTTTTTGATTTAATTCATTTATAAATGATATTCCGCTATCAGCCAGGGTAAATAAGTATAATATGCAAGCTAATCATGATTCAACCAAACATATTTTCAAAGCTAAAAGTGATCATTTTAATGCGACAAGAAAATGTAAAACAAAAATCACAATCAATTGTATATTATTCTCAAATGGTTCATTTTTGTTATAAAACAAATGAAAACAAAATAAATTATCAATCTGAAAATTTGTTGATCCGTTTGAAAGAGTGTAGAGATTCCAATGCTGCAGCAATAAATGCTGATGTCAATATGAATTCGGATGGGGTGTGAGCTCCCAAAAAAGGACATTAAGCAAGGTTAGCAGAATTCAATGCTAAGTGGCATGCTCAATTTTGCATGCATAAAACCATTTGTTTTACTAGCGTTTGTTTTACTAGTGTTAATTGATTCTTCTTAATAGTGATTGACGAAGTATCAAAGCATCATTTGAATCGCCTCCTTCATTTTCGAAATATGAATCGGAGTCATCATCTGTTGAGATTGGTTCGTCTGTTGTTGGACCTTAGGAGTATAAAACCAATTACATACTTTAAAAATCAATGAACAATAGCAATTCATACATACCCAAATCACCACTTTCAATGCATAAATTATGCAAAACACATGCAGAAAAAATAGTTTTACCGCTGTTTTCAATTTTTAGTTCGAGAGCTTTGTTGAAAACATTTCTCCATCTTGTTTTCATGATGCCGAAGGCGCATTCCACAACATTTCTTGCTTTGCTATGAAGAGTATTGAATTTTTTCTCT
Source organism: Baccha elongata (assembly GCA_951217065.1). NCBI lineage: Eukaryota > Metazoa > Arthropoda > Insecta > Diptera > Syrphidae > Baccha > Baccha elongata. Next base: position 86,562,816 of record OX578274.1, read on the forward strand.
GCGGAGTTTGGGTTTTTGAATGGTGTTATTATCGGAACCGGATGCAAGCGGCAAGGGTATCCACTATCCCCAAGCAGGAAATAAGGTTGCGTTGGGTAGTTCCCTGTTTGGTATAGCGTACTATTCTTCAAAACCTTATGGGATTGATAAGTTTATTAATTAACAAACACAACTGTTTTCTTAAGATTATCTTCACTAAATTATTAATTTACTTACTCGAGTATCGTGGACCGATCCAGGAAATCCTATGAATACATCGTTGAATATGAATTTGCTGTCCACAACTGCTTGGCATTGGATGGAGTAAAAACCCTTATAATTTTGATACTCATCATGCTTCCGTACTGGACAATGGATTCGAATGTGAGTGCCATCAATAGCTCCAATGGCATACTCAAATATGTCAGATCTCGACCGTCTGCAGAATTTTGAACTTATTTCTGCGTAGTCACCGGGTGGACAATGTCTTATTATATGCCGCATACTTCCACAAAAAAAATTTAACATTTTATGCACTATTTCTTTAACGGTGGATCTGCTCATGCCAATAAAACCACCAGCCACTCTGTAGCTACAACCAGCCGCCATCCAGTACAGAAACACAATGAGTTCATACTCGTTTGTCCAACCACTTCTCTTTGTGGGCATATAGCTAACAATCTTTTTGAATGTGTCATGCTTCAAGCGTAAATGCTCCCGGCACTTTCTATCGCCACCATTTAGAATTGCCAGAACGTCCTCCGAAGCAACTCGAGCTCTGCCATATTCAATACCCTGCGTAGTAGGTACCTGCCAGTAATAATTACTCTTCTAATTTGTGTTTGATTCCACATACCTGTCGAATGTTTGTCTTATTTTTTCTGGAATTAGATGTTATATACCGCTGATACTGGTATAAAATCAATAAAATTAATTGAAAGTGTTTTAGCAAATTATTATTCATTGTTTGGCCTTAATTTTTTTTTTTTGTAAATTCAGCTGTCAAACCAGTGTTCTGTAAGGTGATATAATTACTACTTATATTTTTCATCTTACAAAGTAATTATAATTTTTTCCTTAACAAAATGTAAATAATAATAGCTAATACATAAAATATTGAGTACTGCGAAACATTTGATATCCGAAATTACAACTTTGCATTTATCCAAGTTGGTTTTGTACGGAAATCTTAGTTAGTTTCAACAAAGAAGAATTAAATAGTATTATAAAATTGAAACGTTCTTTACAAATTAAAATTAAGACACCGAGCGACTCAAATCAAAGACTTATTTTTATAAATCAACCTTAAAACAGTTTGGTATATTTCCACGTATTCAAGCAATAAGAAAGGGAATTTTTTCAATTCTTGTAGGGAAATTTAAAAAATATATTAGTGTTAAAAATCCCATTTAATCCAGTTCGCACATCAAAAAGCTAAACATTTATTCACCTCAACTCAAACGTCAAAAATTAGCCAGAGGATAAAATTTTAACGCAGTTCGCACACGGCCTAAGTATTATCTTTGCATATATATTTCTATAGTACGTCCATCGTATGTGGTGAATTCTCGAATTTCTCGATTGCTCGAAGCGCCATCTGGGCAAAGGTGGTAGAAACTGTTCTGGGAGACTTTTGGAGGAGTGGCTTGTTGTTGGGAGAGATTTTGAGGGATACAAACTGGGGAATATTATAACGAGAAGGCATATAGAAAATTTCATAGAGTTGGAAGAAGATGAAAATTATAATTGTTGACTTTTTCTCTTTGAGCTTATTCGTTTTTATTTTGATAATGAATGTTCATAAGAAAAGGGAATTGGAAGTTATTTATTTATTATGTATGGCTATATGCATGGTGGAAAATAAATATTTTGCTGCTTCTAAATGTGTGGGTGCTAGCTTTAATGCTGAACTATATGAAATGTGGCAAGCTACCTATTAGAATAGAATGTAGCTGCTGACGAAACAATGTGACGTCACAATTACATATTCCATTGAAAATGCTTCTTACTAGCATCTGATCCGGATGCGATGCAAATTTAGTTAAGTTATAAATTGGTTATAAATTGGTGATGCAAAATTGGTGATGCAAAACTTGCTTTATTGGAAGAAAATCATGCAAGAAAATCATGGATACGGGTATCAAACTAAGCGTCGTAGCGACTTAAAAAATGCATATTCGTGATCTAGGGAGTGCTACCTTTCAAACGGTGTATCACTTGATTTGAAAAACAGACTTTTATTTTTAAACTTGATTTGCGGCTAAACTAAGCGTCCTACGGGTATCAAAGTTGACATCTTTAAACTTGATTTGCGGCTAAACTAAGTGTCGTAGCGACTTAAAAAATGCATATTCGTGATCTAGGGAGTGCCACCTTTCAAACGCTGTATCACTTGATTTGAAAAACAGACTTTTATTTTTTAACGTGATTTCTTATTTCTTTTAAAAAGGAAAGAGATACTGAAATGTGGCAACATATAACTGAATGGTATCTTTTAATAACTAAACATAAGATGATTTTGTATACAAAATTTAGTTATGTAACCATGGTTGCCATATGGAAAAATGAACGTACCTATATTTATTTCCCTTACTTAAGTAGGTATAATGCGAGAATTGTTTGGCATCGACTTGGATCGATTTTCAATTTTCCGAAAATACAAAATACAACCGAGCCTGCGAAGCCACTTCAAACCATACGTATGTACACGATGATGAATTTGTCTCATAACTCTATCCTGTATAGGTAAACGGCTAGCTTAAAATTTTATTAAAAGTAATTTTTGTTTGTTTTGATTAAGTTTTAAACTTTATTAAACAGCTTTTATTACTTGTTTAATACAAAACACAAATTCTAGTCTATGAAACTTTTTAAGAAAAAAAAAGTTACAAATTTATCAATATGGTAACCATTTTTTGATGACATTTGTAATGGTTTCATAACGAATTTTCATTCAAGGTTATTGTGCATACAGGAAATATTTTCAGCTTTTTTATCAGAAAGCAAGTGATAGTGTTCGAAGAATATTTATCCGATTGTAATTTGGCAATTTCAAATAGATTTTTATATACCTACCTACTAAATTAATAAGTTTAATTGTGATTAGTGTTTTGTTGTGATGTGTGATACTCCCATTTTACTTTAAAAGTAATTTGGGTTTTGTAAGTTACAGAGTAAATAATTTTTTTTTAAAACTTATTAACTCAACAATTTTGATTTGGTTTATTTTTCTCTTATTTTGTATACGTTTAATTTAACTTTTTTCAACTTTTATACCTAAGTGCTGAAATAAAAAAAAATCCATTTGTTTCATTTATTTACTAATTTTATTAGGTATATTAGATATTATTAAAGATATTATTTATTATTATCCCCAAAGGTATTTATTGATTCTTATTATTATTATCTATAAATATTATTAATAATACATGGCCAATTTCTGCTGCTATGAAAATTGTGGTGAGAGAAGAATGCCGGTGAGCCGATTATCATTTTTCTCTGTGCCAGCTGACCACCGAAAGCCAATTTGGATAAATCATGGAAGGATTTCAAACATCAAAGATTCTTCAAAGATGTGCGAAAAGCATTTCTATACGAAAGACATTATGCTTAAATCAACGTTTAAAAAGCTTGTCAAGCATGCCTTTGATAGAGTCCATCATGGTTTTTTACTTAAAAAATTAAATAAATTAGGAATGAATCAAGTTTTACTTGAATGGCTAAATTCTTACTTATCAAACAGGAAGCAAATCGTCCAAATTGAAGGTTTACATTCGTTCAAGATTAATGTTGAGTCGGGTCTTCCTCAGGGATCTCATTTGGGACCATTGTTATTTGATCTTTTTGTGAATGATATACCAGCAATCTTAAAACATTCGGATTGTTTGATGTTCGCAGATGATTTAAAGCTATTTTCACCCATAACTTCTATCTCGGACTGTGAAAAATTTCAAGATGATATAAGTTTACTTTTAGAATGGTGTGATTATAATCATCTTAAACTTAATTTTGCTAAATGCAATATTTTCAGTGCTTATAGATCATTGGTTAAAATTAATTTTTTTTTACAAATTCGGAAACGATCCAGTTTTAAAAGTAAGTGAAGTGAAGGACTTGGTAGTCATCTTTGATCATAAGATGAATTTTTCATCACACATTTGATCATAAGATGAATTTTCTTTGATCATAAGATGAATTTTTCATCACACATTGACTTCATTATTTCCAAAGCAAATTCCATGCTAGGCTTTTTAAGAAGAAACTGAACCGAATTTAAGGATGTCTACACCTTAAAAACTCTTTTCATGTCTTTGGTGCTACCTATTTTTGAATATGGTTGTATTATTTGGTTTCCATATTACAATAATGCTGTTCAAAGAATTGAAAAGATTCAAAAGAGGTTTACACGTTTTGCATTGAAAGATCTTAGATGGTCGGACGGCTTACCCGATTATTTTTCCAGATGTGCCTTAATTGATTTAAAATCCTTGGAATGTCGACGAAAAGTCAATGCATTGTCTTTATAAAAGACTTAATAGATAATACTGGGAAGTCAGATGAACTTTTATCATTAGTTTCCTGGTACGTACCTGAGAGAAAGCTTCGCACTAGAAATGATATTTTCTATGTTCCCTTGCATAAAACTAATTATGGATTAAATGAGCCAATTACGCGGGCACTTATATTAGGAAATTCAGTTTGTAATGAAGTCGATTTTTCATCTCCAAGATTAAAATTTAAAAATAATCTATTTTAAATACTAGATAAATGAACCATGACTGTGTAATGTTTTGTTTAAGTATATATTAATTATTGTAATCAACAGATTTAAGATCAATTGATGAATAAATAAATAAATAATATTTAAGTCAATGTTTTAGAAAATTGCCCCTCCCGCCTAAACGGGGGGAAATAGACCCCCCTCCCATACGATTTTTTTCTTGTCTTAACTTTACCTGCACGCTCAAGCTTTTTGGTGCATCTTATACCAATCACCCTGTATATACATATCTTTATATATGTTTCACTTTTTTACGCAATTTAATTTATTTAACTTGTTATATATTTTAAACCGGTTCGCGTTGCGCTACCTTTAAATTTAAATTTAAAATCATCCACTTTTTTTTTTTGAAAATTTAAAATTAATAGGTAATAAGAAAGTTTAATCAATAAAAACTAGTGTAAACTGCGAATCTGAAGATTCCTGCGATCACCCTCTTTCAAATCCTTGCCCTTATGAAGGCCTATAAGCACCTACAATTGTAGTTTACTTGCTCGGATTATGGCGACTCGATACGATTGGTGGAGAACCCAGAAAAATTTATTGAAGCAGTCGTACTTTATACGAACTGCCGCGATTTGTCTAAAAAAAAACTAATAAGACATCGTCTACTAGTAAAATCGTATTTTGAACTCTCACCTTTTATCGTTTTTCAAAGTTTGAACTGTTGCCAAAATTGCAAAGCACTATCTCTTCTACAGATTTTGGTTTTATGTATTAATCCATCCAAAAATAAATGACCGAAGATATACCGAGGTAGGTATATTTGAGTATCTATACAGAACTCTAACAAAAAACGAGTTGTGATTTATTTAAATAAATCCAGCTTTATTTGAATTTAAATTCAAACTTTTTCCGATGGTTTTTAAAATTATAGGTAAATCATCACAACAATAATTAGCGAAATTAAATTTCTATTAATTTAAATTTAAACTTAAATTTTTCTTCGAGTTCTATTAGCTCTTGTTTAAACTGTGCAATTAGAAAGTCTTTGCGTTGAATAAAATTCACATTCGAGGCTGCCAAAGCTTTTCCGAATACAAGAAGCAAGATCATATAAACGGTTCATACTTTCTTCTCTTTCCAGATTCATTGAGCTCTACCTAATAGAATTTCGAATCAAAGCTCTTTGTCGCGAACTTCAGTGTATGAAATTCTCCTTCAAGATAAAAATTGTGCAAATCCCTTCTTAGGTTTCAACTCTACTCACACTCATACCAAATCACCTAAATAATACCTTTGCATGTAAAAACTATAGTAGCACTGTCGTTGACGATTTTTGGATTCGAGAAATTTCTTAAAATGGTGCTGTTCGCACAAAGAATTTAGTGTAGAGTAGAATTTGTGCGAAAGAGCTGACTATAGTATTTTGACTCTGACAACAATGACGAGGATGAGCAGTTTGAAAAATTTCTGTTCTTTGACAGTTTAAAAACAAGGGGAGAAGCATTTGTCATTGGCTGTTTGACTGCTCTGCTGCTGTTGAAGACCTTGAAGACGAAATAAAAAAGTAAGTAGCTAAGTATGTAATTTATTTATTTATTGAATATTGACTGCTCTGCTGAAAAGAAGAACCTTATACTTGAAGACGAAATAAAAAAGTTATGCTAAGTATGTATGTAATTTGTATTTTAGTAGGTATAAAATTATTAAAATATTTTATGTCAGAACTCTGGCAAATATAAGTTTATTTCAATTAGTTTCCTCAATGAATTAACTTTTTTTTGCAGATGAACGAAAATTATGGATTATCAAAGGAAATATGGATGGAAAAAAATGATTTTGCTAAGATAGTGAGTTTTTTTAAAGATAATTTGAAAACTAAATGATTATTTTAAGATGTAGGTAATTGAAGTTCCAGCTACAGTTGAAACCAGTTACGAATCCTGCAGCTGTAATCGTGGATACGTAGGACATCATTTTGCTAGTCATCCCTGTGTGTTGTGATACATTTGTGATTGTGACCATTCCCGGTAGAATATTAATTGTATTATTTGTTTTATTTGTATTATTTGTAAATTATTTTCAGTTACATGTTGTGCATTTGCGTGGAGTTTATTTTTCAACTGTGATGATCCTTGTAGAGTGCCTCTGCCATGGACTATGATCAATCCATAGGTATTCTTTTATGGCAAATAAGACCAAGATCGGCCACAAAACTGGTGCCTGTATGTGATGCCATAGCTTAGTTCGTGATTAGTTTAAAGACAACTCGTTATCATATAAACCTTTTTAACATCGCATCGTAGTTGAAGTAAAGCACCTCGGATGTCTACAACAGAGGTACCTTTCAGAAGTTCGTTTGGCCAGAATGTTACGATAGGTAGATTATTAAAAACTTCGAAGAATTCAAGAACTTTGGCCTTTACTATTACAGCTCAAAAATGACACCAGTTCAGTGTAAAGTAGGCATTTAAGTTGTACGGCTGGCTTAGAGAACCAAGGTTATATAAAACCTTAAACATTTCGGTCCTGCTGTATGGGACAGAAGGATTGACCCTTTCAAGAATGGATGAAGATTCGCTTAGGTGCTTTGAGATGGAGTGTAGAACAGAAGATTCATTTATTTTTTTATAAATGTGTATTTTTTTCCACCTCACCCAGTGGGGTAAAATACTAGATGCGTTTTTTTTTCGAGGTTTCCCCAATAGGCCTATTCCTCGTCTTAATAATACTAATAACAATAGATATGTAACTTAAATACTTAATAACATTAATAATACTTAATAATAATGCTAATTTAATAATAACTTTATAATAATACTAATTTAAAACTATTTATTCAGCCCCCTCGAGGGAATTCCAGTTTTCTTTTCTTTTCGTTCCGTCAGTTCCTTATTGGTTACCTTTGTTGAAAAGATTATCAATTTTATCAACAGGAACCTTATAATTATTTCTTTGTGTTTCTCCGAACAGCCGAAATCATTAATTTCCTTGTTCTTCATCATTTCGTCCACCCATGTCTCGACAAGTTTTAGGTTCGTAAGTCTTTCATTGGCATCTTCTTCGAAAATCACCCGAACCCGTCTAACAGTTTCTTCGAAGAGTATCGTAGGAACTGTTAGTTTTCCGTACGGCGAAGGTGTAGTGATTGTCTCATATGCTCTTAGCTTTATCAACAGAGTGTTTGTTCTTTCTTCGTCTGTTTCGTCAATCATTATCTTAGAGCAGACATTGCAATTTAGCTTCTTTTGAAGTTTGGCTCCTGCAAATCCAGCGTAATATGCAGCAGCTCCTTCCTGCAAAGTAGAGCATGCATTTTTTTCACTATAATTTGGCTTGACTAGTTCCAATGCACGGGTTTTTTCCTCGTACTGAACTTTTTTTTCCAACACGTTTTCTTCAAGTGCGTCGCCAACTTGATAGTTATTTTTTTCTTCTGCTTCTGGCTCTTTCGTAGCTTCTTTATATTCATTTTCCGTCAGAAGAGGTTTCGCTGCAGCATCTTCATATCCAGAATGTGCAGATGAACATAAATGCTGGAACATCACTAGCTTTAAGTTCCGGATGAATCTCAAGACGGATGGTTTTTTTTCATATGACCCTCTACCTGCCCGAATCATGGAAAATAAGTTTTCAGCCACATCGGTGTTAAGGTGAGCCTGTAACAAGTAGGTCTGGTCCTTACTTTTTTGTTGTTCCCACATCTGTTCTATTCCTAACAGAGTTTGCTGTAATCCAAGAAAGCAAGGTGGGATGCTCCTTTTACCTTTAGATTTCCATGTTGATATCCACACCCTTGCGGATTTTAACGCATTAAGGGTGTTTGTTGTTTCTGATACCACCTGATTATTGGGATTCCTCAAGTATGATTTCTCCGTATTGAAATTATCGAAGAGATCATTCATTTTTTTAATAAATTTTGCTGTTGATTCAGCAGTTTTTTTTCTCTCGTCGGTTTCGAAGATGTTTGTGTTTTTCAATGTGTACATGATTCCTGTGGAAACATTTGCGCTGAACACCTGCGTAGCCAGCTTTACTGACATACGTTCAAAATTATTAGGTTCAATATGGGCCTTTTTCAGTTTGAAGAAAACTTGCATATTTTTCGACTTCATGTCTTCTTTATAAACAGTTTTTAGAATATTAAAGTCAATAGTTTCATCTCCAATGGTAAATGTATGCTGCAATAATCTATTCCGCACACTCTTGAAGAGATGTGGGTAATCATAAAGCAAAAATATTCTTTTGTTATCGATATCCATATATGGTTCAGTCTTAATACGTTATTTGCCACCGGCCAATTTCAAGTAGGCTGCCACGTTGATTGAACCTTGGTCGCAGCTTGTAGCGACAAGGTTGAGACCACATTCGATCACCTTTTTGCTTATTAATTTGATCATCTCTGCTAAGTGATCTGACTTTGGTGATCCAGTGTAGTACACGATGCTTTGTTTCCAGTTCTTATTGAGGCCTCGCAGTGTGAACACTAACATTTTATTAGCTACAACAGAATGTCTTCCGAACTCGCCAAAGTCTTCGAATCCGTAAATCATGTCATCCTTGCTGTTATATTCCAGTTCCTTTTTGATGGACATCTCGTCGAACAGCAGGACACATTTCTTCTCCATGTCGGACATATCTTTTGCCCTCTCACATAGCAGATTCATAATTGAATCGTTGATTCCTGCTTTAAGGCGTGTCTCCGAATGCCACCGGTAGATTGTGCTTACCGATGGCAGCTTAAATCCAGCGCTGAGCATGTATCTATAACATGCTGGGGATTTATAGTAGAACTTGAGAAACAAATCTCTTTCGTTTCTTTTCCAAGGTCCGTGCGGCTTATGGAAAAGTTGACACAGTATAAAAACTTGTACTTCATTAGACTTGTACTTCATTAGAAATTTTCCATCTGTATTTCCAGCGCATTTTGTAAGTTGTACACCCTGCTTTTCTTCAGCTTTTTAGGTGTACGTAAAATCTTTGCTGCAATTGGCAGTTTTTCATGTTTTATTATTCTCGCAGGTTTATACGAGTGATATCCTGGTGAGGGAAATTGGGAGGGAGAAGCTTTCAAAAAGCTAGGTTCTCCCAGAGAATAATCTCTTATATAATCCCTCAGACTGGTAGAGGCTAAATTATCAATGGACGAAGTTGGGGCTATTGGTGTACCTGGTGTTTGTGGATCGACGGGCTTCCGATGCGGCCACACTCTTCTGATGGCCTTCTTTGAAGTTTTGAATGGGGTTTTCGGGCTGCATGTTTTGGGTGTGGGGCCTTGAAAAAGAGCACGTTTTCGCTTATGTGTATGTGTTGATGTAAATGTTGATGAAGTTTTGGGTGTCTGTGGGAATGAAAGGGCAGGTTCAGAAGAAGCCGTGTTTAGAAGTGGTCGAGGGGCAAGTGGTAAACCATAATATATAGGGCGAGGGGCTGGAACAGGAGTTGGTCCACATGTAGAAGTTGTAGATCGAGGTGCAGGTGGTTTAACATATATAGGGCGAGGGGCTGAAACAGGAGTGGGTCGAGATATTGAAGAAGCAGGAGGTGCAGACGAATGCGTATTGATGGTAAGTCTATAGCGCGGGGCTGGAAGAGGTGTTTGAAGAAGAGAGGGTTGAGGGTTGAGAAATCCAGAGGAAAGAGGTGCAGATGAATGATATGGGAATCTAAATCGAGGGGCTGGTTGAGATGCCTGAAAAAGCGAGGGTTCAGATAAAAGTGGAGGAAAACCGGAAGGAGGGGTCTGCAAAACTGGAGTTGTTACCAGTGGAGTAAATTCGGAGGTAGGGCTTTGCAAAACGGGGGCTGCAATAGGTCTCTCAAAAAGAGAGGGTTCAGATGAAACCGGAGAGGGAGGAGTCTGCAAAACTGGGGTTATAAATTTGGAAACTTTTGCACCAGAAGTGACCGTCGAAGTCGATTCGTTCCGGGATTTCAATGCCGCCATTAATCGAAGACATGCAGCATCATTATTAATTTCGGAACAACTGCACACGGACGGGCATTTAATAAAATCCGTGTAAAGAACATCGATTTGGTTTCCATTTTCAATTAAGTTCATGCAAAAATTTGTAAAAATGCAAAGATTAGTTGTAGTCGAACGACCGCTGGCAAATCCGTGCTGTTTAGTTGAAATAACATTCTTTATAGAAAAACGAAGTTTTTCTGTTAATAATTTTTCTAAGAGTTTAGGAACAGCAGATAATTTAGATATAGGCCTATAGTTTTTGACCAAATGTTTAAGCCCCATCTTATAAACTGGACTCACAAATGAAATTTTCCATTCATCTAACACTTCTCCAGCATATAATGATTTATTAAAAATCATTGTTAATGCTTTACAAAGCGCCGAGGAACATTTGGACAATAAGAGAGGGGGAATGGAATCAAAACCTGATTTTTTGTCTATATCAAGTTCTTCCAATCCTTTTAAAACTTCATCCTCTGAAAACCCATTAACATTGTGATTTATAATTGAGGAAATATGAGAAAATTTATCATCAATATTATGAATATTTTCACAATTATACGACGACTGGAAATATTTTGCAAATAAATTGCAAGAACTTTGCACATCTGTTGAAATATCCTTATCGAATTCCATTGACTTCGGAAGATAAGAGGTTTTTCTTTTAGAATTTAAAAATACCCAAAAAGATTTTCTGTTTTGCTTAATATTTTGTTCAGCATTACTGATATACTGTTTATATAAAAATTTATTGAGAAAATCAAATTCTCTTCTAAACTGAAGAAATCTTGCACGATCATCATGACTACCCGACTGTTTTGATTTTTCAGTTCTTTGTTTTTAACATTTTCAATATTTTTTAACCGCTTATTATACCAAGGTAATTTAAACGTATTTTTTATTTTGAATTTCGGTACAAACTGATTAGCCCCATTAAAAATGATACCTTTAAATGTTTCAAACATATTATTTAACGCAAGACTTTCGAAAGCATTTTCCCAGTCAATAGAATTGTAATAATTATTTAATGAAATGAAGTCGGCTTTCAAAAAATTAGAATTTGAGCTACTACAACTAGAAACATCTACATTAAACTCAAAGCTCAATTGTTACATGAATTGCATTGTGACAAATAATGTTCCTTAAAAATGGAAATTCTGTTTTTTCAATATTATATTTTACATCATTATTAATAAAAATCAGATCTAAAATACGACCAGTACTATTTTTTGAATTATTAATTTGAAATAAATTAAGTGATGAAAGAGAATCCACAACTTCAATTTCAATGTCTTTTTTCACATTAAAAGGAACTAAAATTTGTTCTTCATCAATAAAACACCAATCAATGTCTCCAATATTAAAATCTCCTAAAACACATGGAAATTGATTTGTCTTTAGATTCTTTACAATATTAGTTATGTTTTGAATGTGTTTTGTATAGATATCCAAATTACTCCTTGGTGGAATATAACTTACAAACGGAATTACTGCTACTTAAAGATCGTGGATTTATATATACACATAGTTGTTCAATTTCATAAGATTCAATAGATAAACTACATACATGGCTATTATAAGAAGAACGCACCGCAATTAAAACTCCTCCACCTCGCTCTTTGTTGGTATCCAATTAACGATCCAGTCGATAGACGGTATAATATGGATCAAACATTTCCGAAGAGTTGAAATGGGTATTTAACCAGGTTTCAGTTAAAACGATGACATCATATTCATGCAGCGAAGTACAACCAAATAATTGATTTATTTTTGTGCGTAGGCCCCGGCATTTTGATAGTAAACATTCAATACACCCGGGCGCGCCACTGATGAAGAAAACTTATTTATTCCAGAGGCAAAATTCCCAACGGGAGAGGATTCCCGTTTTTTTGAATACTGAAAAAACTTTTTTATTTCTATTCCTTTTTGGCCACATAGATGCATTTAAAACATTATCATACACATCCGCTGGAATGCCCAATTTGAAATTCAAATAACGCAGTTCCGATTCATTTGCATCTTTTTTTTCAATTTTGTACAGCTTATTAGATTGGATTCCACGTTTAATTGATCAGCTACATAAGATATAATAATCTCTTCTGTAGCACTTTTATTGAAGCGAGAAAGGTGCAGAAAACGTAACCTTGGAACAGATGATAATGATGATGCAGATAAAAGTGCACCACCAGTGCCAATCAGTTTGGGAGTACGTTGAACTTTGTGTTTTTTTTGTTTCCTACTTGTGACAAATTACAAGCCTCTTCATCTACATCTACGACGACGGCCGCATTGTCAACGGCACCAACAACAGCAGCAGCATACGAATTAATAATGTCTTTATTACTATTTAAGTTTTTATTTAAATTTTCAACCGGATTCAATAATTAAATTATTTGTTGCTGTAAGAGTGACGAAGATGACGAAGAGCAACTTGCAATTGGGTTGGGCAGCAGTATATTTAGCAATGCTTCATTTCACTCTGCAATTTGTTTTTGTGAATCGTCTATTTTATTTATTTCTTTTCGATTTACTATAGATTTTTTTGCACAGAATTAAATTGCAAATTATCATTTAAACCATCACATATTTTTGCTTTTATGTCTGTAATATCATTACTTAGTTTAAAAATGAGTGAAAGAAGAGGTCCACAAAGCATACTAAGGCAATTATCACAGCGCCAAATTATATTTTTATAATTTTGCAAGACATTTATGGATTCATCACTAAGTTTAACGCACTTTTTATGATATTTAAGACCACAGAGACCTTGACACTCAATGGAATTGTTTCTTAACATTTTATTCTGTCACTATAAACAGTTTTGATTCATTTTATTTAAATTGAATGCAAAATTTTTATAGAAAAAATAGAGAACAGAGAATAAATGCGTTTTTTGTTTTTATTTCAATGAAGAGAGAGCACTAAACGTAACACGTCTATTAACGCTGAAGTCTCGGATGATCAGAAAAAAAATAATTTAAAAACAACGGTGAATGATACAAAGCCTTGTTATATTTTTTGGAAAGCCAGAAAACTACTCTTTTATTTAATTTTTAAATTAAGTTGTTTAAGTGAACAGTTTTAGAAGAAATAATTTTCAAACTCAAAAATTTGAAAAAAAAAAACTAAAAAAAAAAATGTTTAAACTAATTTTTTTCAAAATTTTATGTATTTAACTATTATTTTTACTTTAAAAAATTCAATGCTCTTATTAATTTTTAGTCAAAAACAGAAAACCGGATGCCAAAATGTGTCTTAGTTTTTGAGAAATTAAGAAAAACTAGAAGTATTTTTTTTTCAAGAAAAACACTTTTTTTTTTGGTTTTCCCAAATTTGACCTGCTCAGGTCAATTATTAATTAGGGAATTATCCCTTTTTTATTTTTTATTACATACCATCCGATTTTAATCAAATAATAAAAAAAACGAATTAACTTTTTACTTTACTTACTAGTTTTACTTTTAATTTTTTTTTATTTCTCAAAAACTAAGATACATTTTGGCATCCGGTTTTCTGTTTTTGACTAAAAATTAATAAAAGCATTGAATTTTGAAAATAAAAATAATAGTTAATTACATAAAATTTTGAAAAAAATTAGTTTTTTTTTGTTTTTTTTTTCAAAATTTTGAGTTCGAAACTTATTTTTTTCTGGCTTTCCAAAAAAAATATAACAAGGCTTTGTATCATTTACCGTTGTTTATAAATAATTTTTTTTCTGATTTAAGTCAATGTTTTAGAAAATTGCCCCTCCCGCCTAAACGGGGGGAAATAGACCACCCTCCCATACGATTTTTTTCTTGTCTTAACTCCACTTTGGTGCACCTTATACCAATCACCCTGTACACATATAAATAGCGGCAACAGTGCATCTTAAAGGCACAATATGTACCTACATACATACTCCCATATCTTGAGCAGCAATGGCCACTACTACGAGGGTAAAACGGTGAGTTTTTTTTAATATATGATACTTAAATTACACACCTATTTTTATAACTAGTGCGCGATTTAATTTTGGGGAATAATGAATTTAAAGTAAATCAATTTAACTAAAAGAGGAAAGAAATCCCAGATTAATTAATAAGACGAAGATGTTGTGGTATTTATTAATAACTTTTAAATATTCCACAAAAAAAAGTAAACTTTTAACGAACATATGTACATATAAATAAATGCAAAATTTACTCAAACATTTCCATTTGTTATGGTTAACATTAAAATTCGTTTATTAACATATTATTTAGCAAGAACCCACTGATGAGCTAATGTACGTGGTGAATTATGCCAGCACGGACCCAAAAGCAACTTGGTCGTTACAAAATGGCGCCCGCAACGTGGAGCCCACTATAGAAAGATAGTGAGGCTAAAATTTTTGGGCCACTTTTCTTCTTTTTAATAACGTTTTCAATTTTTCTGTTTTTTCAAATTTAAATTTTTTTAGTCTTTAATTAATTTTTTTATTTTGCTTTTCATTTTCAATTTTTGCTTTTGATTTTAGTTTAACATATTCAATTTTTTGGTAATATTTTTTTTATACGATTTTTAAATATCGATTTTGGTTGCACCTTCCTTGTTACTGTGTGTTTAGCACTTGGTCCCCGTTGCAACAGGGAAAATGCAACCACCTAACAAATAATTCAACAAAGTGTGGGCTAAACTGTCAGAGTATTTGGATATTAGTATAGCAGTTACCCAAATGGCCGGATAAGTTAGCATACACTTTTATACAAACATAATGCTAGGAAGAGACACGTCGATGTGAGAGGCGTCTTCGGAGGTCTTTACAGCAAGTCACTTTAAATTCTCCAAAGTTTTCAGATGCCTTCACTGATGAAAGATTTTTCTGTGAATGTCCTGAAAACGGAGGAGAATCATTCTTTTTTGTTGAAAGTAGTATATTCAAGTTTTGTAAAATAACTACTTTGATTTTGTTATACTGTACTTTATTTTTTGTTATCAATTTAGTTGTATTATTATTATTAAATAATTTTCTGATAACGATTTATTTTTTTTTAGTTTTCTTCTCAATAAATATCTTCTCTCTGTTATTACTTAAACTCTCGTTTGGTTATTTCAAGAGCTTCAACAAATAACTTCAATAGGTTATGGGCCCAGTTGTTAGCAAATAATAATAAGAAATAACATTGCAACATTTTGTGAGCAAAAGGATCGTATCAAAGGAAACGCAATTTCGTTATTGAATCGATTGCCTATTTTGTATTTGCGATTGAAAATATTTTTTCAGATAATTGCTGGAGATACATCGGGAATTTATTCGATTGAACGAATTAATAATTTGTATTAGGATATTGTTGCAAAAATAAACGAGATGGAAAAAGATATTTCAACAATAGAGAAGTTCGTCAAACCATCACAATGGATGATGTGGAAATTTCAAGTGCGTGTGAACCTAATGGCCTTGGATCTCTATGGGTCACAGAGGCCAGCTGAAGCACCTGAATTGGCAGCATCTAAAGAAATGTGGGATAAGTTACATTCGATCTACGAGCAAACCAATGATTCAGCCAAGCATCTTTTGAAAGAGCAGTACTATCTTTACCAGAAAAACCCAGCCCATGATATTGCAACACACATTTCAACTTTAGAAAATTTGGTACAAAAATGAATGATAGCAGGTGTCACCATAGATAAAAGTATGCTGATTACAAAAATATTGATGACGCTGCCATCTGAGTACCGGTATTTTTCTACGGCATGGGACATGGGATTCAACAGCTAAGGAACAACAAACAATTATCAACTTGACGAACCGGCTCTTGGTTGAAGAAAGTCGACTTGGAGTTGATAATATGCATCTAGGTGAAGTAATGAAGAGTGAAGCTTTACTGGCAAAGAGTAGCACTGGTGCGTTCAAGAAGCAAAGTTTACCAAGCTTAAAGAAGAACGACAAACTGAAGCGACCTGGCAAATGTTTCAAATGTGGTTTAACTGGACACTGGAAACGTGATTGTAAGGTACAACAACAAACACGATCAGACGGGGAGAAAGTATTTTTCAGTAAAATTGTTCAATCTCTGGGAATGTCTGATGCCTGGTACGTAGATTCAGGTGCTACTAACCACATGTGTAGACGTCGTGATTGGTTTATGACGTTTACTGAATTGGATAAACCAGTCGATGTTGTTCTTGGTGATGGGAAGCTGATGCATGTTGTTGGAAGAGGCGATCTGAAGGTGTTGTCATACAATGGAACTGAATGGGTAGAGAAGATAATATAAAATGTTTTGTATGCACCAAGTTTGTATGCAAATCTGTTCTCTTCAACTAAAGCCATGGATAATGGCCACACAAGCTGGTCAAACAGAGATTCTTTCAAGTTGTTCGATGGCGAAACTGTTGTGGCAGTGGGAGCAAGAAAAGGTGGTATGTTTCAAATGCTTTTCAAGATAATTGAGCCAACTTCCGATAAATCAATGGTGGCTATGAAAAGTGATACGTTGCGCATCTGGCATGAACGTCTAGGACATCAAAATTTACCTCATGTTCGAAATTTTTTGAAAAACAATAACATAAGATTCATAGATGAAAACTTTGACTGTGATGGGTGCGCATATGGGAAACAACATCGACTTAGTTTCAATTCTAGACCAGACAGATCTCTAAAGTGCGGTGAAATCATCCATGCTGATGTATATGGACCTATGGAGGAAAGTTCACTTGGTGGATCAAGGTATTTTGTACTTTTCAAAGATGATTTCTCAAAGTTTCGCTTTGTTTACTTCCTGAAAAATAAATCTGAGGCTTTCGAAAAGTTTAAAATAGTTTTGAAGATAGCTGAAAAACAATGTGGGCATTCAATTAAGATTCTTCAAACTGATAATGGCCTAGAATTTGTAAACAATGTCTTCAAGAATTTATTAGAAGAAAATGGTATTTTTCATCGTCGTTCCATTGCATACACTCCTGAACAAAATGGATGTATTGAACGTGAGAACCGTACCATCATGGAATCAGCTCGGTCTATGATTTATGCAAAAGGGCTAAATCCTAAACTTTGGGCTGAGGCAGTACAGACAGCTGTATTTGTTTTGAATCGTACAGGAACCAGTACTGTAAAAGACAAGACTCCATATGAACTCTGGTACAACAAGCGGACACAATTTGAACATTTTCGTATCTTTGGCTCAGAGGTTTACGTTCATATTCCAAAGCAAAAACGTAATAAGTTAGACCCAAAGTCAAGAAAATGTCTTTTTGTTGGATATGATGAAAACCAAAAAGGAATTCGAATTCTCAGTGGTACGTGATGTAAGGTTTTTGGCAGAAGAATCATCTACAGTAACTTTTATCGACGAAGATGACGATATCGAAGAGGAACTAGAAACTAATAATGTTTCCATATATGATGACGCTTTGGAGGTTCAAAATGATCATCAACCTGAAAACCAGCAAGCAACAAAAAGGATGCCAAGTCAACCAATTCCAAAAGCAAAAATTGATGAAGCTAATATTTTAGAAAAAAGATTACGTAACCGTCAAGAAGGAGCTTCCATGGCAATGGCTTTATTGGCGATCAGTGAAGAGCCCACGTCGTATGAAGAAGCTATATGTTCAAAGGAAAGAGACAAGTGGTTGAAATCTATGAAGGAGGAGTGCGATTCACTTTTGCAAAACCAAACCTGGACGTTGGTTGAAAAACCAACAAACCAAAAGGTTATTGACAACAAATGGGTTTTTAAAGTGAAAAGCAACCTGGATGATTCAATCGAACGCTTCAAGGCACTATTAGTGTGTCGTGGATTCAATCAGGAGTACGGGATTTAATTTTTAGAAACATTCAGCCCAGTCGTTCAATTTACATAATTCTTGCAATTGCAGCCGAGAAGAGAATGTACATGAAGCAGTTCGATGTTAAAACCGCTTTTCTGACCGGTGATCTAGAAGAAATTGTTTTCATGCAGCAACCAGTTGGATTCGATGATAACAGTGGACGTGTGTGTAGACTACAGAAAAGCTTATATGGTCTGAAGCAAGCTTCACGCTGTTGGAACCGGAAGTTCAAATCATTTATTTCTCTTTTTGGGTTTAGAACATGTCATTCAGATTCTTGTGTTTTTGTAAGTAACCAAAATGGAAAAACACTTATAATGGCAATTTATGTGGATCATGGAATCGTGACTGGAGACGATTTTACATCGATTTCATTTCGAAGAGTGCGATCCAGTATCCGTTCCAGCTGATCCAAATCAGATACTTTCAAATTACGAAGAGTCAGAACTAAGCAAGTTTCCATTTCGACAGACAGTTGGAAGTCTCATGTATTTGGCCCTTGGTACAAGGCCAGATATAAGTAATGCCATTAGGAATGCGAGCCGGTATATGAAAAAACCAATGGTGGTACACGAGAATGCTCTCAAGCGTATTTTGAAATATCTCAAAGGTACAACAAGCTATGGAATTCAGTATAACACAAATAGAGGTAATCGTTTATTTGGATTTAGTGATGCCCACTACACTAGTGACGTTGACACACGAAGATCGACATCAGGTTTTGTATTTAAGTACAATGACGGAATAATTAGTTGGAGCAGTACAAGACAAAAGTGCGTGTCACTCTCTACAACAGAGTCTGAATATGTAGCAGCAGTAAAGGAGCTAGTTTGGTTACAACGATTATTTGAAGAAATAATGCCAAACAAAATAAAGGATGATACAACGTTTTACATGGACAATCAGAGTGCGATTCGTTTAATAAAGAATCCAGAATTTCATCGACGCAGTAAACATATTGATGTAAGGTATCACTTCATCCGTGAAAGATTCGAAGAGTCTTTGCTCTTTTTATCGGTTCGAAGGACTACGGCTTCTTTTCAATTAAATGTTATTCCCCTCAAAATTTTATATATTTTTTTTAAACCTTGTTATACCTAGGTAGGTAGATAAGATGGCGGTTTCGCAGAACAACTGTTCCGAAGAAACCCAATTAGCGCGGAAAAGCACCGTTTTGATACCATAACTCGTTTGACCTAATTTTTTGTGATATAGTGGTAGTGACTGTTAAGCTAAGGGGATCAGTTTTTGGTCTGTGCCCGCAGTCACAAGGGAAGAACCTAGCTCACACTGTGTGCTGGGTGGTTCCATTTGGACTGAGAGTCGACCAATTAACTTTACACTATATCTATATGAGGCTGGGCCCGTTCAAAGGCGGTACACCTGCCAGGTGTAAATCCGTGTTTTGATGCTTTCGCCGCAAGAAAGAGTAAGTCCTATTTCGAAAAGCTAGTCCTAAAGGTAAGTTCCAGAAACTTAAAAGGTGAAAGTTGAAATGGAAAGTGAGTGAGTGCTTTGAAAAGCTAAGGGGACCAGTTTTTGGTCTGTGCCCGCAGTCCCAAAGGAAGAAATTAGCTCACACTGTGGGCTTGGTGGTTCCGTCTGGACTGAGAGCCTGCCCAATAACTTTACACAAGATCTATATGAGGCTAAGCCCGTTCAAAGACAGTTTATACCTACCAGGTATTAATCAGTGCTCTGATGCTATTGCCAAAGATGGAGTAAGTGCTAGTCCGAATAGCCAGTCCTAAACGGAAGTTCCAAAAACTTCCAAGGTGAAAGTTGAAATAGAGATATTGCTTGGTTTGTTAGAGCCAACTGGTGCTGTTGAGAAAAGCGGTAAAATCATTTATCCTTTTGTTCGACAGCACGTTTAGGTTGTCGAGAAACAGGCTACCAAATGCCTGGAGGCGAGACCTAGCCGGACAGTGGCAGAGGAAATGCTCAATAGTTTCCTTCTCTAGCGGATTTCTACAACTACGCCAGCAGCTGTTGAAAGGTATGCGCAGTTTAGCAGCGTGTTCGCCTATTGGCCAATGGCCAGTGACGATTGCAACGACCCTGGCCGTGTCTATTCTGTTTCGTTTTATTAAATCATTCGATCTGTTTTTGTCATAGGTTGGCCATATCTTTCTAGTTATTTTACAGGTTGCCAAACCTTGCCACCTCTTTGTTGATTCTGAAAGGAAATGGTCATATATTCTGCCTTTCACGAAGCCCAGTGGAAGATCTACTGATTCCGTCTGAGAGACGAGAAGGGCTGATCCTTGCCTAGCAAGATCATCTGCTCGCTCATTGCCTTGGATGTCGCTATGGCCTGGGACCCATACGAGAGAAATTTTTATACTATCACTGAAACTTGAAAGCTCTGCTCTGCATTGATGAACTATCTTTGAAGACACCAGGCAGCTGTTAATTGCCTTAATTGCAGCTTGGCTTTCTATACAAATGGCTACATTGTGAATATTATGGTTAGATATTGTTTTTTGTTTGAGTATCCTACATGCTTCCTTAATAGCAAGCACTTCAGCTTGATATATGCTGGCAGCGTCGGGCAGGCGAAACGATTGACTAATTTTAAGTTTGTCGGAGTAAACACCCGCCCCAACTCCGTCAACCATCTTTGAGCCGTCAGTGAAAATTGTGGTGTCATATTCATTTGTCACCGTATCGTTTTTCCATTCTTCTCTGGTAGGAAAAAGCACATTGAAACTTTTATCAAAGTCAAGACAAGGGTATTGGTTGTCAATATGGACTGAGCGAAGATCTAGTGGCAACAGTTTTAAAATTTGTCCATGACCATAGGGTCTTTCTGCCCAACAGCTTGCTTCTTTAAGCCTGGTTACACTGCAGGATACCATGTATTTGATGTGAAGGTCTAGAGGCAAAAGATTAAGAATAACGCTTAAGGCATCGGTTGGGCAAGATCTAATTGCACCTGTGGAACCTATGCTGGCTGTTCTTTGAATCTTTTTCAGTTTGTCTATATTATATTTTTTACTTAGGGCTGGCCACCATATGTAAGAATTGGACGAACTACAGCAGTGTGAGTCCATAATATCATTTTAGGCTTCAGACCCCATTTTTTCCCGAAAGTTTTACTACATGCATAGAAGGCTATACTTGCTTTCTTCACACGTTCTTCGATATTGATTTTCCAGCTAAGCTTAGGGTCCAGAATAACTTCTAGGTATTTAGCTTTTGTTGATAGAGAAAGAGTGTGACCGTTCAACTTGGATAGGGTGAAGGGGAGAATTTTAGTCCAAGTGGTGAATAACATCAATTCGGTTTTATTTGGATTGACACCTAGTTCACAGCTAGTAGCTCAGATGTCAACTCTTTTCAAAGCAGTTTCCATGATATCACTTATCACTGTAGGAAACGCCCCTGATGTCATAACCACCAGGTCATCCGCATAAGCCACCGCCTTTACACCACAGTTGTCCAGTTCACAAAGGATTGTGTCCATGACAAGCAACCATAGTAAGGGGAATAGAACTCCTCCCTGAGGTGTACCTCTATCTACGAGTTTAATAATGTGCAATGTGGTCATTACCCAACGTTGCTTGAATGATTCTTGATCGTAAGCATCGACGCCGAACTTGACAAGAGATACCTGAATCGAATTAGCAAGAACGTTATTGAAATCTCCCTCGACGTCAAGGAAGGTTGCAAGGGTATATTCTTTGTATTGAATTGGTTTTTTCAATGGTGCGCACCACCTCGTGAAGAGCCGTTTCCGTGGACCTTCCCTTAAGGTAAGCGTGCTGTGATTTGGAAAGAGGATTTCTATCTAAAATCCCTCTAATGTTTTCAATTATTCTTTCCAGTGTTTTCATGACGAAGGAAGTGAGGCTGATGGGCCTTAAGTCTTTTGGGGCTTCGTGTCCCCGTCTCCCCACCTTCGGAATGAAAATAACTTTAACTTCTCTCCACGACTTGGGGACGTAGTTAAACCGGAAGCAATTTGTTAAGAATAATTCTAACCAGGGTACAGCTGTGTTATGCAACTTCTGTAGCATTATGGGAATAATGCCATCTACACCTGGAGATTTGTATGGGGAGAAGCTATTAATAGACCAGGAAATCTTTTCCTTCGTTATAATATCATGAATATTTTCTAAGTGTTCTGACTGAGCACTAAGGGCATTGTCTGTTACTAGGCTGTAATCCTTACAGCCTGGGAAATGGGTTGTCATTAAAGCCTCTAGAGATTCGGCTGAATCCACTGTCCAAGTACCATCCTCCTTTTTGAGGAGAGATGGACAAGAGTGTTGTTTTGACAGTATTTTGCCTAGCCTAGCAGTCTTTTATATTTTCAATTGATTCACAGTATTCTTTCCAAGCCAGCCTTTTGGCTGAGGATACCGCTTTTTTGTAATCTTTGAGGCAGTCCTTGTACGGTTGCCATTGTTTGCTAACGTAGCAGATATTGAAAGTCTTTCTTGTAATCTTCCTAAGATTTGAGAGATCTTCATTCCACCATGGGGGGAAAGTTTTTTTTACTGTAACTGGATAGGAAGCTTTGAATGCTACATTCAAAGCCGTTTCAAAAGTGCTTACTTTCGCCTCCAGTTCTTCTACAGAATCTAAAACAAGATTCGGTACAGTTCTTAGTTTGGAATTTACAACTTGACTGAATTTGTTCCAGTCGGTTTTTTTGGGGTTTCTAAACGGGACAGGGGTCTTAGTGTTAAGACCTAATTCGTAAAGTATATACCTGTGATCGGAGAATGATCTCAGTGTAGATACTTTCCAGTTTTCCAACCTGACCTGTTCATTATTGTTTGTTAGTGTAACGTCTAGCAAATCTTCCCACCCTTCAAACGTATCCGTACTCGGGAAAATGAAGGTGGAGATATTGCCTTTGTTACAAATAGACATGTTGTTAGAAATAATAAAATCAAATAAAGACACCTCTTTCATTGATTTCGGAACTGCCCCATACCGTGTGCCTGGCATTGGCATCACAACCCAGTATGAGGTTGGCATTGTTGATGTTATGGACCAGGGTGGCAACTTCCTCGGGGGGTGCAATACGATCGTGGGCCATATACGCCGATCCTACGTATAGTCCACCTACACCTGCTGTCTCTAGTCTGACAACTGTCAGGTCAGGAGTGCTAAAATTTGGACATAAAAATACTTTTAAATGTTTTTTAGCAATAATACATGTGCGAGGGTTCCCTTGGTTATTGTTGTTTGAGATGTAATAGAGATTGTAGAGCTAGTCGTGAAGCCCGCAGATCTTATGGCTTCGAACCCATAGCTCTTGAATGATGCCGAAATCCACATCTTCCTCCCTGAGAAAGATTCTGAGATTGTCTGAAGCACTTTCTGAGTGCTTCAGATTAATCTGCGTGAATTTCAGCATTTTGGGTTGTAGTTGCGACCACACTCAATGGTTGTAACGTCACGTCGGATGTTTCGACAACTCCTGTGTCGTCCCCTTGAGGTGGCAAAATCCTCACTTTGGCTACCCTGGTGCCAACATTCAGTCGATGAGAATTTACAATCGATAACCTTCCTGCCTCATCAATCAAGAGCAGGAAGGACATCGTTGTCGTGTTGGCATTGGCCCCTTCGGCTTTAATGACGACCCAGTCGTCCATAGCAACCCCCGGGTTTTGGCATTTTATGACTTTGAGAAAGCTCTCACCATCCAACTTTTCCATATACGGTACCCAAATGCGAGCCTTTGGTCGTCTGGGAATGTCCCTGACTTGGATTAGCTTGAGCTTCATGCCTTTTCATGCATCACTAATCTTAGTAACGCAATTGCCAAGGAATTCCTTCGACAACTGATCCTTGCACTTGATCACCCTATATCCTCTTACCGTCTCAGCAGAGCTGAAGGATGGAGAGGGCCCTCCCTTACCCTCTAGGATATGTTCCACCACCAAACCCTGCAGTCGAGCCTCAATCGCGTTCCACGCTTCGAGGACTGGTTTCCCTGTAGAGGAAAACTCGTCCATCAGCGCAACTTGAAGGTCGTCCCTGACGATCTCACTCAAAGTTTTCGCCACTGGCTGACTGCCGGATGTGGATGGTAGTGTTTTTTTTTATTTCTGGCAAGTACTGGAAGAGCCTTACTCTTTTTCGAGGGCCGAGTAGTCTCATCCTGAAACCTATTGCGCTTTGCAACTTGCTCTTGTTATAGTCTTCAACTATTTTGGAGAACTTCTCCCTGTCCTCGCGATCGCGTTCGCTTAATGCTTGCGTTTCTTCTTGTTTCGCAATTTTTATCAGAACGAACCTAGCGTGGTTGAACTGGGCCTTGCAAGTCGTGCGATGGGACCTACGGCTGTGGACAACTAATTAGAAACATAGTTTTGCTGCTCATTCTCACGTTCACAACAGCAACATGCCTCATAATAACGGTATCCTTGGTGGTGTTATCACCTGATGTTTTGTGACAGCATCATTTTTGCTCTGATAACTGTAAATTATGCAACTAAATAAAGTTAAATTAAAAAAAATTTAGTCGTTGCTGGTCAACTAATTAGAAACGTTCTATTTAGATTTGATTAAGTAAAAATAAAAATTAATTTATAACTTCGTATCAGTAAGTTAATAATCGACAAGTTGTTGGTAACATTTTAAGAGTATTTATTTTTAATTTTGAAGCTTATTATAATGGGAAAGTCAAAGAGTTGCGATTCTGCTACCAGAAAAGCTATTGTTGAGATGTGGAAGTTAAAACTATCTTATAGAGCCATCGCGACTCAATTGAACTGCTCTGTCAAGAAAGTTTTCGGTGCAGTTAAGCATTTTCAAACATTTGAAACGACGGAAAATGTGCCGCGAAAAAAGAGAGCCCGTAAAACATCTCATCGAGTAGATCGAAAAATTAGAAGGCTGGCAATACGAGACCCAAGAACAAATTCTACTGAAATTCAAAGACAAATTTCAAACGAAAGCGAAGCTCCGATATCCACGCGATACGTTGCCATATAAACTATGGCAACGTAGGCTAAGGTTTGAATTTGCCAGGTCACACGTCCTCTGGACAACAAACCAATGGAAGCACATTGTGTGGAGTGACGAAACTAAAATAAATCGGATGGGTCAAGATGGTGCACGATATGTTCGACGCCCAAAGGGAACAGCATTTAATCCAAAATACGTTTTGCCAGTGGTCAAGCACGGAGGTGGCTCAATCAACGTCTGGGGTTGTTTCTCTTGGAATGGTGTAGGTCCCATACATCGAATCCATGGAACGTTGACAGCTGTAAAATACATCGACATTTTAAAGGAACGACTGGTGGATTGGGCCGATGAAAATATGCCAGTCGTATGGAAGTTTCAGCAAGACAACGACCCCAAACACACCGCTGCAATAACAAAACAATTTTTTAGGGACAGTTCAATCACTGTACTTGAATGGGCATCGTCAAGCGCAGACCTCAATCCAATTGAGCATCTTTGGGCGGAGTTAAAAAATGCTGTTGCTCTGAAAAACAACACAAGTATGGATGTTCTTTATTCGAATATTGAAGACGCTTGGAAGGCGATACCCGTGGAGCACTGCAGGAGACTTATTGAATCAATGCAGCGAAGATGTGGAGAGGTTTTGAAGCAAAAAGGATTCGCAACAAAATATTAAACGTGAATTTTTGGGTAATGATAACTTAACATACCAAAATATTAATATTAAGTATGAACTTTCACTTTGTTTCTAATTAGTTGTCCAAGACAAAAGCCGTCTTTTTTTCATTAAAGTGCCATCAGAAAAAAATATGAAGTTGAGTCATAGTTATTTTTATATAAAAATGTAATTTAAAATAAAATAATTATATTCCACAAAAAAAAATAACTTGAATAAATAATTAAGTGCAGAAACTGCTTTCATAGTGTAATATAACAAATGTGTTTCTAATTAATTGTCCACAGCTGTATGTTTGTTTGTCCCCTTGTTTTTGTGTTGTGGTTAGCACCCGCCCACCGCTGGTGCTCTGAGTGCTAACCGAAGGTTTTGGTGACGATGGAGTACTACTACGAATTCGTCTTCTGACGCGCTGCCAAGTTCGTCAATGTCTGTCATATCAACGTCTGGTTGTTGTTGTTGTTGTATTTGGGGTCTGTAATCGTTCGTCATGTCATCGTCTGGGGTTTTGGGTTTTGAAAAATCTATTTTGGTCCCACGAGTAATACGGAAAGGAGGTCAGCCCCGACAGAGCCGATATACCGGAGTAAGGTAAAGAATATTTCGGGCCTTGTACCTAGGCACCCGAAAGAGCTCGTTAATGACTGGCTTTTCCCCCAGCCTTCCATTTCTTCAGCACTGACTGTGTTCTAAGAACGCTCACACCACCTTGAAAATCAGGAACCTCGTATCAATGGTCAGATTGCATTTCTGAAGAGTTGAACTATTAAAGAGTAAAGGAACTCCTTAGCGATTCAACCTGACCTTAGCTAACCACCTGTGATTGCCAAAATCGCACAAAACAACTGTAGTGATCATTGCCCACCCGGCACCCACTCGGAGGGTTAGAAACGAGGATTTGTGCCTAGCAAAAAAAAAAAAAACATATCTAATAAACATTATTTTTTTTATTATATTTTTATGAAAATATTATATTTTATTATTGAAAAATTTATCTGCGGGATTGCGGATCAGAATTTTTTGTGATCATCTTTCAGTTTTTGTTCTGAGCTTTATTTTTGAAGTTACATAGGTCTACTGCGGCTAATAGATAGGATTCCTTTTTTTTTATTCTTTGGCTGTAAGTTTTTTTTATTGATATCCTGATAATCTGAAATCAGAAGTCTTTAAGGTAAAAAATTTTCTCTTTTAAATTTGAATTATTTACCTTTTGAAGTTTTTTTTTCGGTAAAGTTTTTTTTAGTGAAATTTCTGTGGGAGGGGATTCTTTTGAGATTAGCAGTTAAAGGTTCTGCAAATTTTTTTCTGAGTAGTGATGAGCAGGAGGCGTCGAGTTTCGCTTTTTGATGATACTCAAACCATAAGCACGCACTCAGAAGCTATTTTTGAGGAATTTTACCAAAGGTTTAGAAGCAATATTGATCGCTTCAATCTATGCACTTCTTTTAGTTATTCTGAGAACTTAAATTCTATTATTACAAGTTCTACCTCAATTATGTCGCAGAACAGTCCAAATAATAATAACGAAGATGCGGAAAACGAATTTAAGGACGCATTATTAAATGATCTGAAATGAACCCAACCCTTTAAACCCTCAAGGTGAAGATCCAGTAGTAGCATTAGCTGCAAGGATTGAAAGAACCATGATGAACAACAAAATCAGGCTTTTTCAACAAATGGATGTTTTTATGGTAAATGTGATCCAAAAGCTGGAAAATTTAAATATACCTGGCCAGATGCCAAACGGTCCAATAAGAAATGCGCAAGCAGGCACATCAAATGAAGCTCGTTTTTCTGAACCTCTACCAATTAGAAATTCCGTCACCCCGTCGAATTTCAGCTCTTCAGAGTCTTGCAGGCTCGATAGGTGGAATATTAAATACGATGGAACCGATAACGTTTCTGATTTTTTGTTCAAGGTTGATAGGATGCAGTCATCGTCATCTTATACCGACGAACAAATTACGGCAAATTTCCACATTTTACTGAACTTTACGGTAAATTAGAAAGTGATGTTGAAATCTACTTGAAATTGCTGACACGAAAACAGGGGGTCAAAGAATCTTTTGACGACTTTTATGTGTCTGTCATTGGTTTGAACGACCGTCTTAAAGAGCCCTTTGACGATAAAAAAAAACTTATCGACGTTATCAGAAATAATTCTAAAGATAAATTGGGTGAAATGTTGTTATCGGCGGAAGTTAGAAATCTTGAGCAGATGCGAAATAAGGCCAGAGAAGCTGAGAGGTTTTTGGCAAAGCGAACTCCTCTTCAAAGATCTGTTCATGAGATCGCTCTTAATGAAGAAATAGATTTGGGAGGGGATGAGGTAGCTGCTTTTTCTTCAAATCGAAAAACTGTGTCAACTGCGAATTACGAGTGTTGGAATTCCGACCAAAAAGGACACGCATATCATTTTTGCCCTTCTAAAATTAGAAATCTCTTTTGCTTTCTGTGCTGTGCGTAGGTGGTAAACACCATCGAATGTGGTAAACACTCGGGAAACGGGCTGAGGGACGAGAGCAAGAGAGAGGAAATTCGTGCCTTAAGGAACCAACCCAACCACTCGCAAAATTAAATAACAATTATAAATTAAATACCAGCCAAGAAACATTGTTAGAAAGCGTTCCAAACAAAATCTTAGAACGAGAAAAACCTCTCAGCTCTCAATGTTTTCAGTCTCATCCTGTAGAAACTTACGATTTAAAATCCCTTCATGAGCGAAATACAAAAACGTTGTACGTACGGCCGATGGAAAAACCCATGAAATTGTTGGTCACTGCGAAATACAGACCAAGTACAATGGCGTTTCAAAAGAACTTTCTTTTTATTTGATTCCCAATTTAACACAAAAATTATGTTTGGGTTCGAAAACCAGGTAATTTCCGCTTATGTTTAGACTTTAGAAAAGTCAACGCCGTCACCGTTAAGGATGTGTATCCCTTGCCACATATTGAAGGTTTACTCAGCCGTATAAAGGATACGCATTTCATCACGGGAGTAGATTTAAAAGATGCTTATTGGCAAATACCTTTAGAATTTTTCCGTACCAACAACCGTACGACAGGTTAGGAGATTTTTAGGTTTGACCAGATGGTATCGCAGGTTTATTAAAAATTATTCAGATTTAGCGGCACCACTCACTGATTGCCTAAAAAAGAAATCTAAGTTTGATTTTACACCTGAAGCTTTGGAGGGGTTAAACAAAATAAAAACTGCACTTTCTTCGGCGCCGGTGTTGTCTCAACCTGACATCAAATAGCCGTTCACTATCCAGTGCGATGCATCTTCAGAAGGTGTAGGGGGCGTTCTCTTTCAATTGGATGAGAACGACAACGGGAGACCGATCGCATATTTATGTCGAAGAAGCTTAGCAAGTGTCAGAAAAAAAAAACTATACGGTTACTGAGCAGGAATGTCTTGCAGCAGTCTTGAGTATAGGAAAATTCAGGCCCTATGTTGATGGATTACCTTTCACGGTAATAAAAGACCATTCAAGCCGATGAAAGAACTGTCTGGTAGGCTTGCTAGATGGAGTTTGGAGCTCCAAGGTTTTATATTTTCTAAAGAACACCGCAAGGGAGTTCCCAACACAGTGGCTGATACTCTGTCTGGTATGGATATGGAAGACATTTCTGCGAAAATAACCGTTGGTAAAGATGAGCCTTGTGAAGACTCTTCGATAATTGTGTGTGGTAAAATCGATCTTGATTCAGTTGAATTTGATTCGAAGCAATATTACCAGTTGAGAGAGAGCGTCAACGTTAATCAGTCTGCGCTTTCTGACCTAGTAGTATCTGGAAAATTTATATACAAAAGAGTTAGGTTCAGGACTGGTGGGGTGAACGAGGAGGATTCGTTATGGCGTCTTTGGTTGGCTGACACTCTCACTCTCAAATGCATTGAATTTTCCCATAATACCAAGTTGAGTTGCCATAGTGGCTTTGCAAAAACGTATGCTCGTATCCGAGATAAATATGATTGGCCGAAAATGGTAAGGGATATCAAGGGTTTGTGAGTAAGTGTGATATGTGCAAGATGGTGAAAGCGCCGAACGCGATTCTTCGTTCACCTATGACCAAGCAGACTGTTACTGAAAGGCCTATGCAACGACTGTATGTTGACTTTTTGGGACCATATCCGCGTACTAAACGAGGAAACGTGTATGTTTTTATTGTGGTAGACTACTTCACTAAGTTCACATTTCTTAAATCCTTGCCTAAAGGTACTTTTGCTAGGGTAATTCAGTTTCTAGAAACTGAAATTTTCCATACTTTCGGTACCTATGTGCATGTGTTTTTGTTTTTGTACCATTGTGCTTACTAACAACTAACATCTGCACTAAGTGATGAGCCAGTGGGACACATTAAATGTGTTGGCAAATCTTTCTTTCATATGTTGATGCTTGCTTTAAGCTCCATTTGAAAATAGATCTGATAGTGTAAAAAAAAAAAGTACCCCTGAACAAATTCATTCCGACAATGGACGTCAGTTCGTGTCAAATGAGTTTAAAAACTTTTTCGGCAAATTATGATGTAAGACATGTGTGAACTACTGTCTATTCTCCGCAGGGTAACATTTTCGAGCGAGTAAATCGTAGTGTTTTGAGCAAACTTAGAGTTTTAATATCAAAAGAGCAGAATGATTGGGACATTCATTTGTCCAGCATTGCATGTTCTTTGCGATCAGACATGCACGATTCCTT
Source organism: Baccha elongata (assembly GCA_951217065.1). Taxonomy (NCBI): domain Eukaryota; kingdom Metazoa; phylum Arthropoda; class Insecta; order Diptera; family Syrphidae; genus Baccha; species Baccha elongata. The sequence goes on from OX578274.1 coordinate 86,593,588, forward strand.
AGGTTGTCAACCGTATTATGCTCTATTTGGGAAAAACATGATAGCTCATGGCTCTACGTATCGAATACTACGCGATTTAAATGCTCTTGAAGACCCGGAAATTTCAGTCTTGCCTAATGCACCAAAAACCGCATTGGTGAGATTGAAATTGTCGGAGAATTAGTTCAAAGCATACGTTAAGTCTAAAAATACATTCAATACTCGAGCAAAAATGGTAACTTACGTAGAAGGTCAAGAGGTATTCCATCGGAATTTTGCACAAAGCAATTTTGTCAAAGGAGTCAACGCTAAATTATTCCCAAAATTCCTAAAATGCCGCGTCCGAAAGGTCATCGGAAACTGCATGTACGAATTAGAAACTAGAGCTGGTAAATCCATAGGTATATTCCATGCCAAGGATATGCGCCAATAATTTTTTTGGAAACAAAATCTTATTCAAGATATAAACTGATACACACGTGAAAAGTAAACGCGAGAAAATCTGCCGGTCTCTTTCGTTCAAAAGGGCAACAAAAAAACACTTTTATTTGATAGCTATGTTTAAAAAATTTTTTTTTGATTTGCTTCAAATTATTATTTTTAATTTTTTTGTATACACAATATATAAACAATTTTGCACACACATTTTTCACTGCACTTAATTTTCATTCTTAATTGCATTTCCTGCATTTTAAATATATCAAAGTATAATTTTTGTTTACTATGCTAGCGCATGGATGCAAGCAAAACCTTGTTTGCTAAAATAGATTGTTTCTTATACTACACTATTTTCACAACCCGACCGATTTATAATGCGTGGGTTCATTCGCATATTCCATACAACGATTTATCTGGAAAAAGCAAAGCCCTGTAACCGAACCAAATTCGTTTCACGATTTTTAAACTTTTTATTATTTTTTTTACTTAAATAAAATAACAAAATCCACCGGCGATGCCGAGCGAGGTTAAAACTACACATGTTGATTTTATTTAGAATTTGTAACCAGAATGTCAGAAAAGGAAGAACGAAAGAGTAAAATTGTAGTAGATTAGTTCTGCAGATTTAGTATTATTTAGGTGATTTGGTATGAGTGTGAGTAAAGTTGAAACCTAAGAAGGGATTTGCACAATTTTTATCTTGCAGGTTTTAAGGAGAATTTCATACACTGAAGTTCGCTATTAGGAAGAGTTTTCTATTAAGAAGAGTTCAATGAACCTGGAAAGAGAAGAAAGTATGAACCGTTTATATGATCTTGCTTTTTTGCAGAATAGAAAAAAAAACGGAAAAGCCTTGGCAGCCTAGAATGTGACTTTTATTCAACGCAAAGACTTTCTAATTGCACAGTTTAAACAAGAGCTAAGAACTCGAAGAAAAATTTAAATTTAAATTTAAATTAATAGAAATTTAATTTCGCTAATTATTGTTGTGATGATTTACCTATATTATAAAAACCATCGGAAAAGGTTTGAATTTAAATTCAAATAAAGCTGGATTTATTTAAATAAATCACAACTCGTTTTTTGTTAGAGTTCCGTGTAGATACTCAAATATACCTACCTCGGTATATCTTCGGTCATTTATTTTTGGATGGATTAATAAATAAAACTTAAATCTGTAGAGGAGATAGGGCTTTGCAAGATGTTAATATCTTATTTAGCAATAAAGAAGCTATGATTAAAATGAAATTTGGATATTTTTTATTTATTTGAAAAGATTAGATAAAATTATGATGGAATAATTGTTTTATAAAAGAAAAGGGTGAGGGAGAATATGAGAGAAAAATGGTAGTATAGGAGTAAGAGAAGAAGCCTAGTCAAGGGGTTGCTCTGACGAAGGAAGCAACCAAGATGGGAGGGGTAGACAACATACTCGCGCATCTATTTCATCTTACAATGCATAGTCTGGCATATACTTTTTTTGTAGCAACATGAGAGGTCCAAGAACCCACTGATGAGCTAGTGTACGTGGTGAATTATGCCAGCACGGACCCAAAGGCAACCAGGTCGTTACATCTCATAGCCCATATCCGGGACTTTTTTAAAACAAATTCAGCATCGGAGCTTGAAGAACGATTAAGATGAGTAAATGTACCTAACTATTTAAAGGTCAGTATGCTCAGAATGTTTCCTGATTTTGTCACGCAAGCAAAGATGAAAGATGGTAATGACCGCTTAGAAAAGGAGGCATGGCAATGATATCCGAAGGTGTTTTAATAAAATCGAATTTAAATAAAGAATGGAAATTAAAATAGTTTATAATATAGATGCGATCAAAATACATGCATTGACAAAAAAAAATTACACTTTTTTATTTCACAATAAAAGTCAAAATTGGCTCTTGTGTAAGATTACAATAAACTTCGTTATTGGTAAAAAATCAGTCACACAAAATCTTATCAAAATCGATCATATTTTTTTTTCGAGAAAAATCAGATTTTCTATAGAATTTATGTATATGGCAGGTAACGGTAAGGTGATTTTGAAAAAAAAATCTAACGAAAAATACCGTCATTGGTAACAATTTATCAAAATCGATCGTATTTTTTTTCAAAAAAATTGGATTTTCTGTAGCGTTTATATGACAGGTACCGTTAATAAGGTGATTTTGAAATCGTATTTTTTTCGAGAAAAATTGAATTATCTGTTACGTTTATGTGGCAGGTACCGTTATTTTCAGACCTAATAATGAAGATACATATCTTGTGTGTGAAACGTTGCTAAACACTAATATCTCGTTTTCGCATAGTGATTTTCGTTGTCATAGATTACATCGGAATGTTAAGGAAACAGTAGGTGGTGTTTCCATCGTAGTAAAAAAAGATTAAGATTATAAATTATTACCAAATGTAAAAACTAGTATTTTTGAAACTATTAGTATTTAGATGTCATCACCAGATAATACCAAATTTAAAATTGTGTCTGTTTACTTCCCTGGTAGAGCTTCAAACGGACAAAAAGTTGGTTATTTCAAGGCTGATTTGAGAAAACTTTTAACAGGGAATGAAATTTTTTTACATTGGGGTGATTTCAACTGCAGGAATCGTAATTGGGGTTGCAAGAGAGCTAATAAGTGGGGAAATATGTTGATGGATGTTATCTTAAGATGTCATATAGCTTTATTATATCCAAATGGTACAATTTGGACAGCAATTAGCGCGTTAAGTTCGGATCATAACCCTATAAACTATGATATTCTTCTTAACAGTAAAAGAAACGATGTGCAATATTTAGATTTTAAGAATGCAAAATTCAAATTGGCAAAGATACAGATCTAAAATCAAACAATGCCTTCGAAATACATCCTGTGATATAGATAACATAAGGGATTGTCAACAAATTGATGGCAAAATTGAGTTTTTTAAAAATTCTATATTAAAAGCGTCTAGGACAACCTATCTCCCAAAGTACATTTTAAATCTAGTTTCACAAAGAAATAGATTTAGAAGTCAGTGGAAAAGATATAGACTGGTTAATGACTTTAATGATATGAATAGATGCACTAAATATATAAATTATGAAATTTCAAAACACAGAAATAATACATGGAATGAGAAAGAGTGTATTCATAAACGTCGAAAATATGCGCTAGAACGACCGCATTTCTTTTCTAATGCGTTTTTGAACGCACTCACAATGCATAATATGTGTAGTCGACATAAAGGCCAGACTTAGTACAATTTTCATTTAAGAGTCGTTCATAAACATCAACAAGAATTTTATTTGGATGTTCTTCCAGATTAGAAAACTTTCAGTCGTCTTCCCTTAGAAAAAACCAAGTACAATTATTTTGTACACAAACATTAATAAAATTCGTGCAATATTTACATTTTTATAAAAAAAAAACTTTTCTTGTGCATGTGCGATACTCCTGCAGCCAAACAATTGTGGCTGCGCCATCTGCCCGATGCTGACGGTATGATGATGTTTATGTAGGCGAGATACTGCAGTTCAACTAGGTAAGTTCACTGATCTCAATATATAACTGGATAGTGTATCCCATACAAAGTATAACAGATTTTGTGTGCCCATTTGAAGATGACATTTAGGTGGTTTGTTTGTTTTATGTAACGTCTCTCAAAGATGGTTTGCATAGAAACCATTTATTTTCTATCTAATTTCTACCCATTTCTCCCCAAAGCGATTCCAGACATAATTCATGAATACAAACCATCTCTTAAAAATAACCAAATACCATTTGCAATTGACTATGGTAAGAAAATACCAACTTTTTGAATTATTTACTATAAAATTAATTTTGTTGTTTTCCAGGATCTTAATGCCGTGTTGGATGGAGTACGAACCATGGTCCGCTATTAGTTTTTAGAAATCTTATAGCCAAACCACGAAAAGACCGGTCCAAAAAAGACTCCTCCGAATTTATAAGCAGTACTCAGACATTTTGATGTGATATTAATTTTCATAAAAAAATTAAAAATAAACGAAAAACTGGGTAATGTCATGCACATATTTTGGTGCCATATCCAAACGGTTTGACTCACAGACAAAATTTATTCAATTCTTAATGAGTAAGAGCTACTATTTGCATCTTTGCATTTAGAATCTAGACAATAATAAAGAAAAAAGTTACTGCAAATACAAACATGATTTTTCGTTGCAATATTTGTATATATATGTGTTTATATTTTGTTATTGCAGTTAACAGTATGTATTTGTTTGTGTTTCTTTTTGGAATTGACCCTCCATGGCATAACGGTATAAAATTATATTCGAATGTTAATCGACGCGTTTAGAATTTAATGTGTTCTAAATTGATCATTGCCCCAACGTAGCAATTTTGAATACGTTCTTCTATATAATTAAATTGTGCAATAAATTCCTCCTGCATTGCATGCCATATAACTTGAAGTAGTTCCTCTTCTTCGCAAAGATGTTTTTCTACTTTTTTAAAAAGATTTTCGAGTCCTTTTTTGACTTCTCTGGCTGGATGTATTGCCCAATGACTTTGCGCAGTTCTTGCTTAGAAAACGCCCTTTTGATAACTCATTCCAGTTTCCTTAAAACCTTGAGCTACTTTTTGCTTGCACCTTCGATGAAAAGCTATAAAAAACACGGGTTACAATCATATAAACTAAGTATTTGACTTAATTCTTACGTTTATTTTCTAATGGACGACCAAAATATTTAATTACATAACCCTTTAACGCATCATTGTATTTAGCTTTTCCATCTTTCTTAAGCGGCTCTAGTCCAGGCACAAACAAAGTTAAATAGCAACATCTAGATGAATGAATTCTGGCATAAACAACAGCTGTTCTCGATGGTGCATAGACCTAAGACAAAAAAGATGGTTCCAATTTTAAATGAAACATGTAAACATAACCTACCTGAATAAAATTTAATCGTCCAGCATGCCCTTGTAGATTGGATAGATGCTCACAGTCTTTGTCGATTCTATTTTGACCACCAAATAGTTCATCATCAGAGCTAAGTATAGCTTTGTAAGTACCAGCCCAATTTGTGCCACTACGGTAATCGGTAAAACTTCTGGTGGTATTGAAATACCAGTCTGTAGGAAAAGCCATCTCATTCACCCTTATAGTATGTAATTTAAACTCTCTATAGTCCATTTCTTAAATTTCTATTTGAACACAAATCCAACTTAAAAATTTTGTTGTTATATTAATTCTTCAATCTACATCGATGAGATACTTACCTAGTTTATATACAGGGTCGAAAGATCGAGTTTGATTTGAAACGAATTTCCAACCCAGGTATTTCAGCCAACTAGTTGAATGCTTGAGAAGTTGAGTAAAGTGCGAAAAAGTTGAAATGACAGAAGAATACCTGCGTTGCTTTGTAGACATTAATACCAAAAGATTGAATTTTCGAGAAAAAAATATTTGTATTGCTTTTACAAGTTGTGCGCATACTTTTCAACAACAAATATTCATTCTTTAATATGCAATTGATCACATGTAGAATAGAAATAATTGTGTATTCACCATTTCAACCCAGGTATTTCATTTAATTTTCGACTCAACACCACTGCTCGAGTGCGATCGAGTCGAATTCCATTTCGTTCCAACTCATCCCCGTTTACAAATGGGTGAACCTAGGTTCAAGCTCGCTTCAACCATGCATATAAACTAGGTAAATTGTGAATAAAATTGAAATCACTTAGCAAAGACAAAACTCAGAAAAGTTAGTTCGGACACACACCATTGTATAACATTTTTCACTACTCAAACTGGTATACGGGAGAAAAAGTAAGGAGCATAATGTTCCTGAAAAACACAATGGAAACCCCCATAAGAGTGTTATTGTAGAAACGTCAAACATTGAGGATAAATAGAGGCAGCCCACTGATCTCAATATATAACTGGATAGTGTATTCCATACGAAGTATAACAGTTTTTGTGTGCCCATTTGAAGATGACATTCAGGTATTTGTTTATTTTATTTGACAACTCTTCCCACCAAAAAAAACTGAGTATGGAAAGCTGTCTAAACTGCAGGGAGTTGGACAATTCAGTATATTAACGATGATCTTTCACTGTACTGTATTCATAATAAACCATCTGAAATACAAATTAGTTCAGAATTTAAATAAAAAAGTTATTTCATCCATACTTACTCTTACTTCGAATTGAACAGCGAAACCTGAATTTTCATGCAATTCAATTACCAAAGCATATGCATAATCTGGCAGTGTTAATGTTTGGTTGAGGATTCCCATTGAGTTCATGACATTCACCAGAGTTACATCATGGCCCGAGTAAAAGAAGAGATTTCGACTAGGATTATGTGTTTCGTTAACCTTGTTTGCCATGTTGCCGTAGACATCGCCAATAAATAGTCCACCTCTGATGCGTTTCATATAGTCTTTATGCGTAAATACTGTGTAACTTCTTTCTGCTAACGGTATTAATTGTTCGGGGTAAATACCCTTAGTCCATTGAGGAAACTGCATTCCCATGTCCTCTTCAGCTTTTATAAAAATTCGGAGGAAGCGAATGCAAATAAAAATGTTCACTTATATTCTCATCATGATGTTAAAAATCAATAATTTCGAATTTCACAAGAATGTAAAACAAGAAATAATAATTGAAATATAATAAATGTTTATTACCACGTTATTAAGACAATCTAAAAAAACAAAACTATTAAAAACTTATTGATACCACCAGCACCAGCCACAAAAGTAAACAACCCACCATTTTGGCGGTTGAGAAACTGTCCTAAACTGGAATACTGTTATATAGATAAACAAACGATTTTGGTTTGTTTATCTGTATAACAATTCTTCAAATAGGCACAACTTTTTGGTGTCTATCAACTATCCAGTTATATATTGAGATCAGTGGTCTGTTTATGAAGTATGATCTGTTTACATAGTGACCTTACATCAAAAAAATAAAAGAAGAGAAAATTATTTTTTTTTATTCAACATTTGCTAAGAAACTTGCCTTTTGATGAATTATAAACTTCCCGGGGCAAAGTGCACTTTATCTGCCGGCGAACCCTTGAGTATCAAATTGTCTTGATTATATTTTTAACTATATTGAACAATATTTACCTATATTAACAACTTTTGTAACTTTCACAGCAGTAACATTCTTTAAACTTTTTTTTGATAACTTGGAAACATATAAATGGTTTTCTAGTTTAATCATTTTTATTTCTTTTCACTCTTTTACTTTTAGGGTGGGTTCATTTCTCACAGACGCATGATGTCGTCATTTACATACTTTTTTCTTTTACGAAATTGTAAATCTTTACATTTCTCTTGAAATTTTATTTTTGTACGTTTGCTTTTAGCAACTTTTTTTTTGTTTTTGCTCGTGGTAGTAAATATACTGATTATAAACGATCAGTCGGGTTTAAAATAACGTCTTCCGTTGATCTTAAGGCTATATCACGTCTACCTTGACTGGCCTTGAAATATTACTTGGCAGAGTTAAGCAGCCGACATATAAGTTTAAAGGAATTCTAGTTCTATTTTGTATACGTTTGCATATCGAAGTAAATTTTAGTTCGAAAAAGGATACTAAGCGTAGTACCTTTTTATTGACGCGAAAAGAGTGGAGGTATAAAACTTCCAACCTCAAAAATATACGCGGTCTGAACAAGACGTTAATAAATTTCGGTCGACTTCAAAGTTTTTTTTTTGTTATCTCTCACTATCAACTAATTTTAACAGTAGAGGTTCTCTTCGCTTGAAGTCAATCTGAAGGTTTCTAATGAATTTGTTGAATATTAGAGTTCAAATTTTTATTTGCTTTTGTTCAGATAATTTCTATAATCTTTTAGTTACAAGACCTTAAATCACTCATATTATTAGCGATAAGATTTTTTATGGTTTTTTCATCTTTTTGAATATATGAGCAGCAGTTTAAGAGATTATGGGATTTAGTCGTAATCGCAGGGAAGATCTTTTTTGAGCTTTTCTTAAACATTTCAGTTAACATGGAGGCATAGAACCGTGAGGATCGGGGTCGTGGCTGACGTTTTGCATCCGATGATGTTAATCTTTTCTCCTCAGCAACAACGACTGAAGCAACAACAATAATAATGATGTCTAGTCCTATAGATTAGTACAAGTTTTTCGAAGTATAGCCACTAGAGTTTTCGATTCAGCGGGATGTATCTAAATAAATTTACGCCAATAGATACGTCATTCGGGAGGGTTGCAAGGAGAGTTAAATATCCTTTCGCAACTTTCTGTCGGGAAGTTAGGCGATTAAGGGGGAAACGAATACACCTGTTTCTCCCGTTTTAATAAGGGTTCCTGTAAACTTAATCGGATGATAAGGAACATATGGATGGGTAGTCCGAACAGGCTGTCAACATCTTGTCCTTTCAATGAAATTTCATTAATCTTCTAGCATCAACTTCTATTCTAACTCAATTTTTTTTCTAATTGATCCCTTCAGCCCTTAGCTTTTCAGCTTAGCTTTTTTAACTATCTGAGTCAACCAACATCTAGATTCCAGGTCCAATAATATGTAAACCCACTACACGGTTCTGCAGCATCGACTCACTTCCCTGATGACTGAGCCAGCTGAAGCAACTTTTTAGGACCTGTCGCAGCAGTCGAGCGGTAGTACCCTATTCCTCCGAGTCGTATATCTGAATAATTCTTTTTATTGTTTAAGAAGAGTACTTGTGGAGATGCGATAAGTATTTCATTAGGAGCCTATATTTTTTTTTATCTTTTTTTTATGTTTTCGATTCTGAATCTCTGTGTCTGTCTGTTTGTCTGCCAAACTATTTCGATCTCATATAAGGTCAGGGGGATTAAATACCTCTCTAGAATGAACTCCAAGTTAGGCATACTTTTCTTAACCCAGATTCAGCATACGAAGACGATAATAGTAATTTAATCGCAATGATCAAGTAAATAAATTACTGAAATTCAAGGAAACTTTTAAGGTTTTAATAGCGAGTGTACATGACACCTAAGTGCACAAGATACGATTATTTGATGAACCGACGAGGCAATGGTCCTGCCCCCCTCTAAGTGACCTAATACTTACTTAGAGGGGATAGAAACCGCTTCCAACTTGATTCCTTGAATAATGGCATTTATAAATTTTTATGTGTGATATTCAGCAGATATTAGATGTTTCCACTAAAAATTAGATATAGAGTAGTAACACCAAGTTCTAGGGATACGTCTAGTTCGCAACATAAGATATGAGTCTGTCAACTGTCAGGACACATTGAATCTGATACCCCAATAAATAATGTCTCTTATGTTCTTACATAAGGAAGAAATATCACCTTCTTCGTTACACAGTTAGATTCACTTGACTGAATGACTCTTCTCTCTCCATCTTGCAATTCAGTTTGATACAAGAGGTAAATGTTTATCTAGTGACCCTTTGTAGGTTTTCTGATACATATAGTGGTACGTTCGTCGTGAGACTTTGAAACTTCGCAGACGCGAGAAATTTTACCACCTCGAAATTCAACGACTCAGATCCGTAATCTTTGGGTTTCCGTCTTATGAACGTGACGCGTATGCAAGACAGATAAGAAAAAGCTCTCTATCTTTTAGTTTCGTTATATATATTGGCGTCCAGCGTGGAAGAGCGAGATTCTCGCAAAGACGAAATTCACAGATCTAGACTTTCTTTGAGTTTTGATCCTTGTTGACGCTGTGATTTATTAATTAAAGCTCATAATTAAACACAATTTAAATAACTAAACACAATTTCATAGACCTATGTGTAACTGCACATCGATTTATCCATTTATTTATCTCTATTGTAATATGACTCTATTGTAATATGACCTTTTAATATCACACAGAACCTGTCGATTTCCATGAAGAGTTCCGACGAACGCTGCAAAAAAATCAAACTGATTTGAACGTTCAATCTGTTCTGACGAACTCGTGCTGACGAAGAAAACGCGTGCACTGTGAACGGTTTCATAAGAACCTCTAGTTTTTTGTTTGTTCTGACGTGGACGTCCGATCACTTGTTCGTCAGTATACGCATGCACTGTAACCGTAGCCTTATACGTTCAACGGGTCTTACAACTCTGACTGTATAAGATTAATCCCAGCCCAGAGACTGGGATTCTGGTCCACAAATCCTCTTAGTGCAACGGATTAATCGTTTGATTTAAACAACCAATCAAATCTATCCACGTTGGATGCAAATTGGTCGAACACGGACTTGTAGGGAACCACTTCACTATCTCGACAGTACAATAACATAAATGTGAATAACGCCTAATATGCTACTACAGTATAAAACGTACCAACTCGAAAATTTTCGAGATATTCCTAAAGTACAAAGTCAATTTTATTTTCCTAAACATTCCGAATAATGTTAACGGGTAGAATCCAATTCAATGGAATGTGTCATAGACACAAACCTTTGCATTCGGATTAACACAACACAAAATAATTCCCATTCAGAATATTTAACTACATCTGGTGAACGATAGGGGTAGCTAAAAGAAAATGTCGTATCGTGGTGGAGTAGTATGCGCGCGAAACTCACTAGTCCATGGAGAATACATACATGCACACGGCAGAACGTAATTTTTGCATGGAGCAAAATGTCAACACAACCCGAACGCAAAATGGCAGCCCGTAAGCGAGAGCAGATGGAGATATGGATGGAATAGGTTGCACTGGAGGATAAAAGAAACAAAATGTTGAAACTAGTAAAAAAAGGTCGAGCCAATTAAAATTTTTGTGTTAGGTAGCATAAGAGGGCAAAATTAGAAAAATCCGCATAGAAGAACCCTATTTTATTTCAGAGTATGTAGTAGTCATCTAATTAGAAAACCTAGTATAGTGGAAAGCCAGTTAGAATAGTGCAGCATTTTATGAAATTAACCAAGGAGTTAACTTGTAGAAATCACTAAAAGTAAAAATATATAATAGAAAATGAGCAAAACGCAACGAGGTCAGTACAAAATAAAAATTGACTGAATCAAATCAAGCATTTTACCATCCCAAGTTCCAATTCATTATCTAAAAAAAAATTTTATGTAATCAGGTAATTTCTTAAACTACAGTTTAACACATAGAATCTCTGGCATCTGTAAAGTAAAAAGTGATAAATTAGAAGAAAATAGAAATTTAGCAAAAAACCCAATTATTTGACATCAGTCAACCCAATCAGAAAAATTTTGTGTCAGCCAAACTGAAAAGTAATGAAACCAATCATATCGTCTGAGGTTTTTTTTTTTATTAGATGAGTAACCGAAAAGAAATAAAACAATTAAGAAAATGAGTCTGGAAAAAGCGAATAAGAAAAAGTCAAAAAAAAAAAACAGAAACGCACCAGAATAATCTGAAAAGAAATAGAAGAAAACAAAAACCTGAAAAGAGAATAAAAATTTTGACACCTAAAATCACGTACCCAAATAACCTGAAAAGAAAAAAAGAAGAAAGATTTATCAAGAGCAGAAATATATATTGGTCGCAAAAATAATTGTTGCGAAAATGAAACTTACCCAAAAAAATAGAAAAAATATAATTACCACCCATTACATATTAAAATGTATATAAATATATGAATATCATATACGGCATAATTAAAAGCATAGAAATGTTGTAATTTACATCCGAGGAATTAACCCGATACGATTAATCGTCAATCACACTGATCTTCGCAAAATACACACGCAGCCTTAAGTCATGCCATAAGCACGAAGCAACAGAGAACGTACGTTCAAAGTTAAAGCTAAGAACGGCTAGAGCGAGACAAACATATAAAAGTGACGACACATACGGTGGTAAAGTAAATAAGAGACTATTAAGGGTGAAGTCGTAAAAAAAATTGTGTCTAAAACGAAGTGAAAAGTTAAGAAAAATTAAAGCGCGCTTTCTTTTGCAAAAAGTTCTTGGTAAAGACCAGTTTAATTTGGCAAATAACACACAAGTGAGTTAATAGTAATAAAAGTAAGAAAAAACCATACGCCCATATATAAAAAGCAAAAAAAAAAACATAGGAACGCAGCAGCCAGAGTGTGAGTCATTTTTTTTTGTCACTAATTTTCCAATTGGCAGTATTAGAGTATTGAATAGTTTGAAATTTTTTTTAATATTTAGTGAATAATATTGAGGCAGTGACAAAAATAAAGCCCCATAATAAGTCAAAGAAAAATTGTGCCAAGTTACAAAGAAATTTTTCCTTTGGAATTTTGGTGCCCCAAACACATACTAGTGACGCAATCCAAATTACGGAGATTCGTACAACCCGACTCCATAGCAACCTGCAATAATACCCAGAAAAATATATTGGAATATATCAGGCATCCCAACAGTATCAATCAGGTAAAATTCTGAACATTCCATTTACAAAAATTGCAAAAAAACAATTTAGCGAAAAATCAAAATGTAACTGAGAAAATGAAATACAGTATGGTGCATAAATGACTGTACATGCGGTACAGGTTTAAGCACATGGCGGTAAAAACTTTGTTCTATATAAAAATTATCAGCAAAATATTTTTTTTTAGAAACAGTCGACTAGTAGAGAATGAGTAGAAAAATTAGTAGAAAAAATTTAGAAAGCTTTTTGTAGAATTGGCACCTTTTAACTAGATTTGGAAATTTTGTTTTTTTTTCTTCTATAAAAACCTTCTAATAAATTTTTTTACGTGACACATTTAGGCAGATTGGCGGAATATCATCCGAGGAACGTTCACGAAGGCCAACGGAGCACTCCACATACAAAAAAAGAAAAAAAAAGGAAGTTCCTACGAGCCCCAAAAAAAAGGATATCATAAATACCCCTATTGGACTTTTCAACCAATCTGCCTGATTGAAGGCAGGAGAGGAGGAAAAATTGCTCAGAAGTACCTCTGGATGTTCAGTAATCAGAGATGGGACGAACAAAGATAAACTGGAACATTTTTGGCAAATTTTAAAAAAAGGGATGTACCTGCCTAATACACCGCAGTAATACAACAAAATTAATTTAAATCATTCTTGGAGCTAAAAACCTAAATCTACGAAACTAATACGTCATTGTAATAAAGATACTGGCTGGTGTACTAGCTACAGCCAGCCACACATAACGAAGAGAAAAAAAATCAACGAGGGACTACATACACAAAAAAAAATACAACATTACCTACGACAGGACGAAAACAACGGACATCGAGGGATTTTTAGCCGAAGCGGCTAAAGCTAAAGATTTTCATCGAGGGACAGGACACTAGGACAAAGACGAACACAACACATGGAGTAGCAGATCACCTCATTTGTGATATAATGATGTAGCAAGTAGCAGTATGTAGCGGTTTAAAAGAATAAGTAGCGGTGTCATAAGGTATTGCGATTTATTAGTATATTTGATTTTTATTATATTACATGCACATACATCCTCATTCTCGTGCACTATACCCCTCTAATATACCCCCACCGAAATATTATATAAAAAAAAGAATAAAAATGAAAGTTACGATTCACATTTGAAAAAAAAATTTATTAAGACTTGTGTTATAATAGGAATTTGCTGAAAAGTTTTTTTTTGTCCGAAAACGACATACGGTACTATAAATTTTTTTTGTCATTTTGTGCTACTATTCTGGTAGTAATTTTAAATTTTTGTTTAACGACATTTAAAGACTCAATGAGCAAAATACCAAAAGGTACTCGTTATGAAAGTCGAGATTTTGTAAAATATAAAGTTCATGAAATAACGTCAAAATACAAAAAAAGTTAAACTAAAGACGTTTATAAAAATAAAATTCAATCTGTAATATACAGAAGTTTAATTTTTATTTGAAATCAGATGTTACACTTGTGTGAAGAATTTCTAAGTGTAATAATTTTTTTGTCAAAGTCTAAAATTTTCTTTGTGTACAATATTAGTACCTACCTTGTTTCAAGATCATAATTCGCGTTTAGTGTGAATAACCCAATCGAATTCGAACTTCGAACGTTTGTACGAAAACTTAGCCGAGTAAATTCGTGTACATGGTCGGTCAGTATTAATACATTAGGTACGGTTACCTACATTTTTAGTCGTTCGTCAATATTAATATTTTTGTGAACACGATTACTTACTTTTAGTAATTATTGATGTGAAGCTATTGGTACGACTACCGATACTACACATCCAGTTGATCGTACAATTACAAGTACGATTACCTACATTTTCAATTGACTATTGTAAAAGTCACTAATGTAACATCGTCATTATGTACCTACTCTTAGTATGGTTACATAGAATTCGTGAGGCGTAACAGTTTTAATGTATAAAAAAATTATTTTTGATGCAGAACAAAAGGAATATTTCAATTCGGTAACTCAACTTTACAGCGTAAGAAATATTTCAGAACGGATTGGCAGCAGAAGAGTACGAGAATTTCTTATACAACGAAATTAATAGTGAACTGAATCCAATATCGAGCTTCAGTATCACAATTTTGAAAATTTGTGTTAACCTAGAAAACCTGAAAGAAAATTTTTTTTTATATAAAGTTTTTGTCTGGTCTGGTTAGCTACTACGTGGAATAGGGTGCACCTTCTTCGCGACGTACCTACCTTATTTATTGAATTTATAGACCACTATATTACATAAAAATTTAAATATATTTTTTTTACATTTTTACTAACTTTTGTACTTCCCATAACAGGTGATAACGATATTGATAAAATTTTTATAACATTTTTAAAATTTATGTTCTCTTTGATAATGTGAGTACCCATTCTGGTGGAAAACATATTATTTTGTGTTTCTTTCTTGTCTTTTGGGGTGGGAAAAATTTTCTTAATTGGAGACGTCCTACGTATTGTAAACATTAATTTCGCATCCTCGTGAAGGATACAATCTGTGAAAAAAAAAAATAATAAATTTCGAAATCGCGATTAACGTAAGAGAAAAGATAAAGTATCTTTTTATTTTATAGTTCGTGTAGCTCGTGGTTAAAATGGTAAATCGAATTGTTTTGATTAGTCGCGGCGTGTAAAGAACAACACTAATATTTGGTTTCGGTGATATAAAAAAAAAAGAAATAAATAAAAGAAAAGAATTTCTCTTATCCGCCGATAAGATAAGTTAACTATATCAAACCAATATTGTGTATGCGTTCTAGTAAATCGTTGTTCGGATTCGTTCAGGCATTCTCTGTTGGATTCAGCATTCAGTTGTTCAAATCCGAATAAAAGGAAGAAAAGTCATTCTGTGCTTTTCACTTCCGCAAGTAAAATAAGATATTTTCACAATTATCAGATATTATGAGATTGAGTGATGATGCAAAATATCCTGTTTTACTTACCTTTATGATCGATTCATTTCTTAGTGAAACATAATTTAAAAAAAATACACTTAGTAATTCTAGTAGGGATTTTGTCGAAAGTTTAGATAATAAAGTTAAAAGTAAATTTTAATTAGTTTTCTGATTTTTTTTTATATATAAAGATAAAAAAAAAAAGGAATGTATAAGTTAAAACAAATAACTTCATATAGATTCAACAGTATAGTAGATTAAGAGTAAGAGGTCGAAGACCAATAATAATAATTAAGTTTTCCGATAAGAAATAATAATGTTAGATTGTAAATTATAGAAATAAAATTTGTTTATGAGATTTTGAGTTAAAAGAAAATTTTGGAATTTTCTTTCAACATAGTTGAGATTTCACTTAGCAGCAAATGATTTTTGGGAAGTCAGTTCTAACAGTTTTTAGGTTGTAGTGTAATGGAGTGAGAAGATATCGAGGTCAGGTGTCGTGGCTGGGATCCTTGCCACCATGGGATAAGCGGTTTCAGTTTCAGCAACAATAGAGGAACTTCAACAACAACAACAATAACAACAGCAACAACATAATGGTTCTATAAAGGGAGTGTAATTACTCCTAATACAAAGTGGGAGTTCTTAATGAAATTTTATAGTGCATTTTAAGGACATAGGGTGAATGACTGCGATTAAGACAATTGTAGTTGCGTTCACTTTGGACGGGTGTAAAGCACTAGAGGAAAATACAAGACCTACATTCCTCACGTTCGACGATTTTCACATCATAATTTCGGGACAGTGAAAGTTAGTCATGAAGAGTTGATAATAGTCCGATGCAATAATGACATCTTTATTAGCGTTATAGGGGTTGTCGTCTGAAGTTTGTCACAACTGTTTTAAGCTTTTCGAAGTTTTCTATCTTTCTTTCGAGTTTTATATCTTCTTAGTTCGTTATCGGGTCCTTTTGCTCATTAGCTTAGCCTTTTCAAATTAACATTTGAGTCAGTCGTCAGCTTGACTCTTTCAGGTCAAAAAAATATGTAACACGACTATACTTCTATTGTCTGATCCGCCTCCTTGAACCGATGAGCTGAGCCAAGGCGAATTTCAGTGACCTGAAGCAATAGTAAAGTAATAGTCACCCTAATTGTTCGGGCTTGGACGTGCCTACCCGATACGTAGGTACTAAAAGTCGACGTGAGCAGTTAGGATTCTAGAGGATCCATGGGTCGAGTCAAACTACAAGCAATTATATTCTTACGAAAAGCGTATACCTACATTGAGACATTAGGTAGGAGATTTAAACCCTCTCCCGTATATTTTTTTTTGCTTTACGAGAATTTCTTGTTTGAAGTGAGATAAGCCAAAATAGGATTAATGTGATTAGTGCTGATTAGGGATTTATGACTTCTTTTTTTGATATGGATTTCCAAATCGAATCTTTTTTCTTCAGCATTAATCCAATCGATTCTAGGTGTGATATTGAGACGTATATGCCACCCACATATGTCAGGTTCTCTCGATGCAGGGAAGAATTGCAAAGTTGATCATTTGATGGTTAGTGACCACAAAGGGAAAAGATCAGTCTACTGGTAATTTATTTATTCTTTCCTGGATCGATTGATCCCAAAACTTAATTTTATGATGTGGATCCTACATAATGAGAAGTAATCACAATCTACCGTGTTGTGGAATATTGCTACGCATGATCCAAAAGCGGATCTCGGCTGTGAGTAAATACGGACGGACACTCATAATGGGGCCAGAGTTTTACTGGACGTTCAGGTTTCGTAACTGAGAATATAACTTCTGTGTTTCAAATTTTCATCAGTCACATGATATGCAAGTTGTGGTCGTTTCTTTTCTTGAGATGAGTAGTAGAGAGTGTAGTAGCAGTATTATTGGCATCTGATCATGACACGTAGATTGCTTGGCTTCGTCTCGTTCATGTTCCATTACATAAATGGCGCCCAGACGTGTGGGGCCCGAATAACGAGCAATTATAAAATTTTGAAGAGATTTTAAAGTGAAAATAGTTGAGAAATTTTGTCAAGTGGTAGAAAAATAAAAATTTTTTTTTGAAGTTAAGTTTTTCTGATAAGAAAAATAGTCATATCTAGTTTTGTTTGAAAGATTGGAAATCTTATTGAGATTCAACATCGAAGGGTAGGTGACTTAAGTGTCGACCGGTGATTGGTTGAACTTTTTCCCAGATCATGTCTGTAGCGACAACCTGTTCAAATACCATTCCACTCGTAAGATAAAAATTTTTTTTTCTCTCAATATAGAATTCACTTAAAATTAGATGTCCGTATTGGATGTTCCAATCCAGTAGCAGTAGCTTCTAATAGAAGTAGTTCGAACGTAGAGAAGTCTTTATAGTTTAGCTGTTTGTACTTTCGACCGATAGTTAGTCGATCCTTGTCCTGACTATGTCAGCCGCGAAAGACAAATTGCTTAAACAATACAAAAGACACTCCAACTCAAACAAGTAATTTAGTTTTGGTCATCTGCTACCCTTGACAAAAGTAATTGTTGATAGTAAATTTTTGTAACTAGTTGGTCTTGAACTTTTAGTCTGTTTTCCGCTAAGGGATGAAGTTGTTCTTCCTTAGGTCCGCTGTTGCAGGGAGGAAGTGATAGGCGAAACAAAATTGCAGAAGATTATCAATAGTTACGGAAGACGAATCTCGGTAGAAAAACCTTTGTTGTTGTTGAAGGTTAGTTGAGTAAAGAAGAAGTATTGTTGTTGGAAGTCGTCCCTGGAGGGTAGAATTCCAGTCACGACGCCGAACCACAATGAAGATAGAGTAAAACATTATATTTAAAGATTTAAAGTATAGTTATTTTGAGTTTTAGTGTATAGAATTTTTGAGTTTAAGTGTATAGACTTTTGAGATAAGGTATATGGAATTTGAAGATTTAATATACAGTTTATTTTGGAAGAAGAAGTTATGCCTGGTGGCAAAAGTAAGTTTTGAGTTATTGCCTAGAGGCAGCATTTTAGTTTAGTTTTGAGTTATTGCCTAGAGGCAGCATTTTAGTTTAGTTTTGAGTTATTGCCTAGAGGCAGCATTTTAGTTTAGTTTTGAGTTATTGCCTAGAGGCAGCATTTTAGTTTAGTTTTGAGTTATTGCCTAGAGGCAGCATTTTAGTTTAGTTTTGAGTTATTGCCTAGAGGCAGCATTTTAGTTTAGTTTTGAGTTATTGCCTAGAGGCAGATTTTTAGTTTCAGATTTTGGATATTGCCTAGAGGCAGATTTGTAGATTAAAATTTCAGTTATTGCCTAGAGGCAGATTTTTTTTTAGTTATAGATTCAGTTATTGCATTGAAGCAACAATTTAGTAGTTAGTTTTTTTTTGAGTTAGTATTCAAGTTTTTGCAGTTTAAAGATAAAGTTAAGTTTCATTTTGTAAATATTCAGAGGGTTTACCCTATAGAAATATTAGGTTAAGGTAGTTAGTAAGTTTTGTAGTTAGTAAGTTTTGTAGTTAGTAAGTTTTGTAGGTAGTAAGTTTTGTAGGTAGTAAGTTTTGATAGTTAGTAAGTACACATTGTTAGTAGATATTTAAGTTATTGAAATTTTTTTTTTATCAGGATCTTATAAACGAATAAAAACCAACACATCGGAAAAGAAAAAGGATGACAAAACACCTATTCACACA
This sequence comes from Baccha elongata, assembly GCA_951217065.1. NCBI lineage: Eukaryota > Metazoa > Arthropoda > Insecta > Diptera > Syrphidae > Baccha > Baccha elongata. The sequence goes on from OX578274.1 coordinate 86,612,908, forward strand.
ACTCCGGAACCACACAGAGCAGCTACACCAGAAGATCATGACACACGGTATCGCAGACGGCAAAACTTGTTTCACAACATGACTATGGAAACAGCCGCCGCTGCTGATATCAGTCAGATGGAAGATGCAGCTGGTCCGTCGAATTCTGGAAATGTTCAGGAGGAAATCAACCAAATCTTAGGAGAAGTGATGGAGGTGGACCTAACTCAACAACGAAGTCAACATCCGTCTCGACAACAGGGTGGAAGACATGAAGCATTATATCAGCGAGATAGCAGATGGGAAGATTATATTAAAGAAATCGCACAAGCAACTGTAGGATTCGGACGAGCGGAAGATCGGAAAAATCTACAAGAGGCAATAGAACGCAGCCAAACGCAAATTCTTGAGAAAGTCGGTCAAGTCATCAAAGCAGCCTTAGAGAAGAATACAGCTGCAATACCACCGCCAGCACCAGTAGCCCCATTATGCGATATGCCTACTCCTGATACACGCCAGTACGACATCGGAAGGATTCCAAACCCAGCTACTGTTACGAGACCCAACGTTGTAGAGTTACAGAGAGAACCACCAAGACGCGAAACCTTACCTCCAAGAGTTGAAACCGCCAGAGAAAACGTTCCTGATTTTCCGACAGAAAGACTGAGAAGACCACCATCACCGCAGTTAGCTGAAGCATCAAGACGATATGATCACAGCTTCTACGAAAGGTTGGATCAGATAAGATTCGAAAACACATCTGCGAACCGAGGGTATCGTGTGCCAATGCCATCACCAGCTACGTCAGTATTACGATCGCCACATTACCACAAGTGGGGAGTAACTTTTAATGCTAAAAACATGTCGATCGACGAATTTCTGTTTCGACTCGACAAAGTGAAAGATAGTTACGGAGCCTCGTGGGAGGAAATAGTTGCGAACTTTCATCATTTTGTCGGTGGCGCAGCAGAAGTTTGGTACTGGATGTTTATGAAAAACAATCCTTATTCGACTTGGGCAGCATTAAAGTTAGCATTAATTGAACAGTACAGAAGCTTAGAGACTGATTCGGAACTGTCCAGGCAAATGGCAGAACGGAAACAGGCTCAAGGCGAAAGCTTCGATTCCTTTTATGATGCAATCCTGAAAATTAATTCCAAAATGAAGAATCCCAGGCCGAATGAGGAATTGGCTGAAATTATTAAACAGAATGTACGAAGACGTATGGGAGAGCTACTACTGACATTCAAATCTACACGATTGGCAGATCTTGTATTTACATGTCGTGACATGGAAAGGTATCTGGCACAATACGATCCGATGAGAAACCGAGCACCACCCATTTATAATAATCCACCACGAAAGCAAGTGCACGAAATAGAAATACAAACAGATTTTCAAACGGAGGATATGTCAATGGCCTTGGAAGCGTTTCACCGAGAACGCAACCGAGATACAAAACCGAATTTAGAACTAGTCAAGTGCTGGAATTGTATGAAGACAGGTCACGGATTTCGTGATTGCGACGACTTACAGAGACGCATATTCTGCTATAGATGCGGTCAGCCAGAAGTTCTATCTCCAAATTGTACCAAATGCGCGGGAAACCCAACCAAGAGTCAGACGTCATCCGAGAGGGCACTGATGAAGACGGGAAGCTAGGGAAATCCGTTGTAAGTCCATTATTAACACCTGAAACTAAAATTACAATATTACAAAACCCGGAAACCCGAACAAATAAAGAAACAGTATTAAAAACTTCTAAAATACCAAGATTGAAACCCTTAAAATCACTTCACCAAAGGCAGATTGAATACAATCTGGCCCGCAAGCGTATATACACATATCCTAAACATCTTAAAAAATTACAGAAATTGAGAGACAGAATATATTTGAAAAAACTACAATACAGATCCATAGCTTCTACCAAATTAGCAATTGAGACAGATGATCCACGTCCTTATGTGAAAGTCAACTTTCTTGACGAAACATGGATGGGACTTCTAGACTCGGGAGCCAGCGTAAGTTGCCTAGGCAAAAAAGCAGTTAGTTGGTTAGAGCAGAAGAACATTCCTTACAAGAAATTCAATACAAATGTTTCAACTGCTGATGGTCAGAAACAAGCCGTTATTGGCGTAATTAAGGCTAAAGTGGATTTTAAAGAAGATTCTCATGTCATGAGTTTGTTCTTAGTACCTTCTTTAAACCAAGAATTGTATCTTGGAGTAGACTTCTGGTCAATGTTTAAATTAGCACCTCATATTATTTCAGCTTTGAGTCCTATCACGGAAAACAAACCAGAAAAGCCAACTTTCGAGGAGTGTAAATTAACTCCAAATGAAAAATTACAGTTAAAAGAAACTATCAAGTTATTTCCATCTTTTGCAGAAAAAGGACTGGGGCGTACACATCTTGTGGAGCACAAGATTGATACAGGGGATGCTTTGCCCATAAAGCAACGCCATTACCCTATATCTCCAGCGGTACAAGCCCTAGTGTACGCGGAATTGGACCGCATGATCTCTTTGGGAGTGATCGAAGAGAGTTCAAGCCCATGGTCTTCACCTGTTGTTTTAGTCAGAAAACCGGGGAAGAACCGAATGTGCTTGGACTTTCGGAAAGTCAACTCCGTAACAAAGAAGGATGCGAATCCAATTGCGCATATAGAGGGATTACTAGCACGCCTTTCGGAGACACGTTATATCTCTAGCGTGGATCTGAAAGACGCATTCTGGCAAATACCTCTGGAGAAAGAGTCCAGGGAAAAGACTGCCTTCACAGTTCCAGGTAGACCCCTGTATCAATTTTGTGTAATGCCATTTGGGTTGTCCAATGCAGCTCAAAGTTTGACTTATCTTATGAACAAAGTCATACCATCAAGTCTCAGAGATCAAGTTTTTATATATTTGGATGATCTGCTAGTCATCTCAAAGTCTTTCGAAGAACACATTTCTGTTCTGAAAATAGTAGCAACTCGGTTACTGGAAGCAGGGCTTACGATTAACGTCGAAAAGTCCCGGTTCTGCTTCCAGGAACTGCAGTATTTAGGTTATGTCGTTGGGCAAGGCTGTCTCAAGGCTGACCCGTCAAAAATTTCAGCCATAGTAGATTTCCCGGTACCCACCTCAGTTCGACAAGTTCGCCGATTTTTGGGCATGGCTGGATGGTACCGGAGGTTCATTGCGAAGTTTTCAGAGGTAGCCGGACCGATTTCCGACGCTTTGAAAAAAGGGACTAAGTTTGTTTTTGGCGAGGAGGCGCTAGAGGCTTTTAAGCAAATTAAAATTGCTCTTACTACAGCACCTGTTCTTCGCAACCCCGATTTCAGTAAACAGTTTATCCTGTTATGTGATGCATCATCAACTGGAATCGGGTGTGTGTTATGTCAGAGGGATGATGAAGGCAACGAGTTGCCAATCTACTATTATTCCCACAAATTGAATTCCGCGCAACGTAACTATTCGGTTACGAAACGCGAATGTTTAGCAGCAGTTATGGGTATCTACAAGTTCCGTCCGTACATTGAAGGGTATAGGTTCTTGGTGATTACCGACCACGCTAGCTTAAAATGGTTGATGAGTCTGAAGGATCCAACTGGGAGGTTAGCTAGGTGGAGTCTGAAGCTTCAGAGCTTCGATTTTTCGGTGGAGCACCGTCGTGGAAGTTTACATGTTCTACCAGATGCACTCTCACGTATGTATGAGGTAGAGGCACTAGGTGTAAACGAACCACCGACGGAATCCATCGAAACCAGCACTTCAGAAGTGTTACATATTGATTTGGAGGATCCGTCTTTCAAATCGAATGAGTATCTCCAAATTATTTCGCACATTGAGAAAAATAAAGAACGTTTGCCGGATCTACAAGTATCTGACAAGTTCATATATAAAAAGATCCGACACGTTACAGGTAACCCCATTCAGGACGATCAAGCTTGGAAACTTTGGGTTCCATCGAAGCTAACTGAAAGGTTGATCTTTCAATCTCACTGTCCACCTAGAGCAGCACACGGCGGGATTGCCAAGACACTATGTCGACTTCGTCAGCAATTTTATTGGCCAACAATGGCAGCGCAAACGAAGCTATTTGTAAATAATTGTGATACTTGTAAAGAGACTAAAGCACCTAACCAAACACTGCGTGCGGAAATGGGCAAAGGCTATATAGTAGAAAGGCCATTTCAACATCTCTATACAGACTTCCTAGGGCCTTACCCTAGATCGCGTAAAGGAAATACCTTTATAGTTATTGTAGTAGACCAACTCACTAAATTTGTGGTAATTAAACCTCTAAAGAAAGCTACTTAAGCGGAAGTAATAAAATTTTTAATCAATGATATCTTTTTGATATTTGGAGTTCCGGAAACTCTATTGTCTGATAACGGATCGCAATTCGTAAGTAACGAATTCCAAACTCTTTTGAAAAATTTCGGTATATCCCATGTGAGAACTGCAGCATATGCACCTCAAGCTAATGCAAGCGAGAAGGTGAATCGCTCGATCTTAAGCGCAATCAGATCATATATCGATGAGAAGCAGTCGAATTGGGATGAGCATTTATCATCAATTAGCAGTGCATTGAGAACTTCGGTACATAGTACCATTAATATGTCACCATATGAGGCTTTGTTTGGGCAAAGAATGATAGAGCATGGAGCAGACTATCAACTTTTGAAAAAACTAGGAGGACTCAATCAATCAGAGATTGATTGGCTACCTAAATCTGCCAAAATGAATATCCTACATGCATATCTCAAAACAGCCCTTAGTCATGCTCATGACACGTATGAAAAGGTATATAACCTGAGGAGTCGAGTTATATCATACAATGTTGGTGATGAAGTGTTTAGACGCAATCACATCCTAAGCGATGCTTCTAAACATCGTAGTGCAAAACTATGCCCCAAGTTTATAAAAACACAGGTGATAAAATTAATCAGGAACAATTTATATAAAGTAAAAGACAAAAACGGTTTCGAGACAGTAGTCCATACAAAAGACTTACGAAAGTAAGGTCGCTTCGTAATTCATTTGAAGAATTGTTTATATTTGTTTTTTTTTTTGCCCGGCTCACAGTCCGTGCATGAGACACCAAAAAAGGGTCGTGGGTGAATACTAAACCCAAAATGATAACATACGAAAAACCAACTCACGAAAATAACGAAAAGTGTCTCCGTTTCATCATCGTTGCTCGAGCTCACGCAACAAGCAACTATGAAGTTTTGTAGGGAACCACTTCACTATCTCGACAGTACAATAACATAAATGTGAATAACGCCTAATATGCTACTACAGTATAAAACGTACCAACTCGAAAATTTTCGAGATATTCCTAAAGTACAAAGTCAATTTTATTTTCCTAAACATTCCGAATAATGTTAACGGGTAGAATCCAATTCAATGGAATGTGTCATAGACACAAACCTTTGCATTCGGATTAACACAACACAAAATAATTCCCATTCAGAATATTTAACTACATCTGGTGAACGATAGGGGTAGCTAAAAAAAAATGTCGTATCGTGGTGGAGTAGTATGCGCGCGAAACTCACTAGTCCATGGAGAATACATACATGCACACGGCAGAACGTAATTTTTGCATGGAGCAAAATGTCAACACAACCCGAACGCAAAATGGCAGCCCGTAAGCGAGAGCAGATGGAGATATGGATGGAATAGGTTGCACTGGAGGATAAAAGAAACAAAATGTTGAAACTAGTAAAAAAAGGTCGAGCCAATTAAAATTTTTGTGTTAGGTAGCATAAGAGGGCAAAATTAGAAAAATCCGCATAGAAGAACCCTATTTTATTTCAGAGTATGTAGTAGTCATCTAATTAGAAAACCTAGTATAGTGGAAAGCCAGTTAGAATAGTGCAGCATTTTATGAAATTAACCAAGGAGTTAACTTGTAGAAATCACTAAAAGTAAAAATATATAATAGAAAATGAGCAAAACGCAACGAGGTCAGTACAAAGTAAAAATTGACTGAATCAAATCAAGCATTTTACCATCCCAAGTTCCAATTCATTATCTAAAAGAAAATTTTATGTAATCAGGTAATTTCTTAAACTACAGTTTAACACATAGAATCTCTGTAAAGTAAAAAGTGATAAATTAGAAGAAAATAGAAATTTAGCAAAAAACCCAATTATTTGACATCAGTCAACCCAATCAGAAAAATTTTGTGTCAGCCAAACTGAAAAGTAATGAAACCAATCATATCGTCTGAGGTTTTTTTTTTATTAGCTGAGTAACCGAAAAGAAATAAAACAATTAAGAAAATGAGTCAGGAAAAAGCGAATAAGAAAAAGTCAAAAAAAAAAAAAAAACAGAAACGCACCAGAATAATCTGAAAAGAAATAGAAGAAAACAAAAACCTGAAAAGAGAATAAAAATTTTGACACCTAAAATCACGTACCCAAATAACCTGAAAAGAAAAAAAGAAGAAAGATTTATCAAGAGCAGAAATATATATTGGTCGCAAAAATAATTGTAGCGAAAATGAAACTTACCCAAAAAAATAGAAAAAATATAATTACCACCCATTACATATTAAAATGTATATAAATATATGAATATCATATACGGCATAATTAAAAGCATAGAAATGTTGTAATTTACATCCGAGGAATTAACCCGATACGATTAATCGTCAATCACACTGATCTTCGCAAAATACACACGCAGCCTTAAGTCATGCCATAAGCACGAAGCAACAGAGAACGTACGTTCAAAGTTAAAGCTAAGAACGGCTAGAGCGAGACAAACATATAAAAGTGACGACACATACGGTGGTAAAGTAAATAAGAGACTATTAAGGGTGAAGTCGTAAAAAAAATTGTGTCTAAAACGAAGTGAAAAGTTAAGAAAAATTAAAGCGCGCTTTCTTTTGCAAAAAGTTCTTGGTAAAGACCAGTTTAATTTGGCAAATAACACACAAGTGAGTTAATAGTAATAAAAGTAAGAAAAAACCATACGCCCATATATAAAAAGCAAAAAAAAAAACATAGGAACGCAGCAGCCAGAGTGTGAGTAATTTTTTTTTGTCACTAATTTTCCAATTGGCAGTATTAGAGTATTGAATAGTTTAAAATTTTTTTTAATATTTAGTGAATAATATTGAGGCAGTGACAAAAATAAAGCCCCATAATAAGTCAAAGAAAAATTGTGCCAAGTTACAAAGAAATTTTTCCTTTGGAATTTTGGTGCCCCAAACACATACTAGTGACGCAATCCAAATTACGGAGATTCGTACAACCCGACTCCATAGCAACCTGCAATAATACCCAGAAAAATATATTGGAATATATCAGGCATCCCAACAGTATCAATCAGGTAAAATTCTGAACATTCCATTTACAAAAATTGCAAAAAAACAATTTAGCGAAAAATCAAAATGTAACTGAGAAAATGAAATACAGTATGGTGCATAAATGACTGTACATGCGGTACAGGTTTAAGCACATGGCGGTAAAAACTTTGTTCTATATAAAAATTATCAGCAAAATATTTTTTTTTAGAAACAGTCGACTAGTAGAGAATGAGTAGAAAAATTAGTAGAAAAAATTTAGAAAGCTTTTTGTAGAATTGGCACCTTTTAACTAGATTTGGAAATTTTGTTTTTTTTTCTTCTATAAAAACCTTCTAATAAATTTTTTTACGTGACACATTTAGGCAGATTGGCGGAATATCATCCGAGGAACGTTCACGAAGGCCAACGGAGCACTCCACATACAAAAAAAGAAAAAAAAAGGAAGTTCCTACGAGCCCCAAAAAAAAGGATATCATAAATACCCCTATTGGACTTTTTAACCAATCTGCCTGATTGAAGGCAGGAGAGGAGGAAAAATTGGTCAGAAGTACCTCTGGATGTTCAGTAATCAGAGATGGGACGAACAAAGATAAACTGGAACATTTTTGGCAAATTTTAAAAAAAGGGATGTACCTGCCTAATACACCGCAGTAATACAACAAAATTAATGTAAATCATTCTTGGAGCTAAAAACCTAAATCTACGAAACTAATACGTCATTGTAATAAAGATACTGGCTGGTGTACTAGCTACAGCCAGCCACACATAACGAAGAGAAAAAAAATCAACGAGGGACTACATACACAAAAAAAAATACAACATTACCTACGACAGGACGAAAACAACGGACATCGAGGGATTTTTAGCCGAAGCGGCTAAAGCTAAAGATTTTCATCGAGGGACAGGACACTAGGACAAAGACGAACACAACACATGGAGTAGCAGATCACCTCATTTGTGATATAATGATGTAGCAAGTAGCAGTATGTAGCGGTTTAAAAGAATAAGTAGCGGTGTCATAAGGTATTGTGATTTATTAGTATATTTGATTTTTATTATATTACATGCACATACATCCTCATTCTCGTGCACTATACCCCTCTAATATACCCCCACCGAAATATTATATAAAAAAAAGAATAAAAATGAAAGTTACGATTCACATTTGAAAAAAAAATTTATTAAGACTTGTGTTATAATAGGAATTTGCTGAAAAGTTTTTTTTTGTCCGAAAACGACATACGGTACTATAAATTTTTTTTGTCATTTTGTGCTACTATTCTGGTAGTAATTTTAAATTTTTGTTTAACGACATTTAAAGACTCAATGAGCAAAATACCAAAAGGTACTCGTTATGAAAGTCGAGATTTTGTAAAATATAAAGTTCATGAAATAACGTCAAAATACAAAAAAAGTTAAACTAAAGACGTTTATAAAAATAAAATTCAATCTGTAATATACAGAAGTTTAATTTTTATTTGAAATCAGATGTTACACTTGTGTGAAGAATTTCTAAGTGTAATAATTTTTTTGTCAAAGTCTAAAATTTTCTTTGTGTACAATATTAGTACCTACCTTGTTTCAAGATCATAATTCGCGTTTAGTGTGAATAACCCAATCGAATTCGAACTTCGAACGTTTGTACGAAAACTTAGCCGAGTAAATTCGTGTACATGGTCGGTCAGTATTAATACATTAGGTACGGTTACCTACATTTTTAGTCGTTCGTCAATATTAATATTTTTGTGAACACGATTACTTACTTTTAGTAATTATTGATGTGAAGCTATTGGTACGACTACCGATACTACATATCCAGTTGATCGTACAATTACAAGTACGATTACCTACATTTTCAATTGACTATTGTAAAAGTCACTAATGTAACATCGTCATTATGTACCTACTCTTAGTATGGTTACATAGAATTCGTGAGGCGTAACAGTTTTAATGTATAAAAAAATTATTTTTGATGCAGAACAAAAGGAATATTTCAATTCGGTAACTCAACTTTACAGCGTAAGAAATATTTCAGAACGGATTGGCAGCAGAAGAGTACGAGAATTTCTTATACAACGAAATTAATAGTGAACTGAATCCAATATCGAGCTTCAGTATCACAATTTTGAAAATTTGTGTTAACCTAGAAAACCTGAAAGAAATTTTTTTTTATATAAAGTTTTTGTCTGGTCTGGTTAGCTACTACGTGGAATAGGGTGCACCTTCTTCGCGACGTACCTACCTTATTTATTGAATTTATAGACCACTATATTACATAAAAATTTAAATATATTGATAAAACGATAGTGATAACGATATTGATAAAATTTTTATAACATTTTTAAAATTTATGTTCTCTTTGATAATGTGAGTACCCATTCTGGTGGAAAACATATTATTTTGTGTTTCTTTCTTGTCTTTTGGGGTGGGAAAAATTTTCTTAATTGGAGACGTCCTACGTATTGTAAACATTAATTTCGCATCCTCGTGAAGGATACAATCTGTGAAAAAAAAAAAAAAAATAAATTTCGAAATCGCGATTAACGTAAGAGAAAAGATAAAGTATCTTTTTATTTTATAGTTCGTGTAGCTCGTGGTTAAAATGGTAAATCGAATTGTTTTGATTAGTCGCGGCGTGTAAAGAACAACACTAATATTTGGTTTCGGTGATATAAAAAAAAAGAAATAAATAAAAGAAAAGAATTTCTCTTATCCGCCGATAAGATAAGTTAACTATATCAAACCAATATTGTGTATGCGTTCTAGTAAATCGTTGTTCGGATTCGTTCAGGCATTCTCTGTTGGATTCAGCATTCAGTTGTTCAAATCCGAATAAAAGGAAGAAAAGTCATTCTGTGCTTTTCACTTCCGCAAGTAAAATAAGATATTTTCACAATCATCAGATATTATGAGATTGAGTGATGATGCAAAATATCCTGTTTTACTTACCTTTATGATCGATTCATTTCTTAGTGAAACATAATTTAAAAAAAATACACTTAGTAATTCTAGTAGGGATTTTGTCGAAAGTTTAGATAATAAAGTTAAAAGTAAATTTTAATTAGTTTTCTGATTTTTTTTTATATATAAAGATAAAAAAAAAAAAAGGAATGTATAAGTTAAAACAAATAACTTCATATAGATTCAACAGTATAGTAGATTAAGAGTAAGAGGTCGAAGACCAATAATAATAATTAAGTTTTCCGATAAGAAATAATAATGTTAGATTGTAAATTATAGAAATAAAATTTGTTTATGAGATTTTGAGTTAAAAGAAAATTTTGGAATTTTCTTTCAACATAGTTGAGATTTCACTTAGCAGCAAATGATTTTTGGGAAGTCAGTTCTAACAGTTTTTAGGTTGTAGTGTAATGGAGTGAGAAGATCTCGAGGTCAGGTGTCGTGGCTGGGATCCTTGCCACCATGGGATAAGCGGTTTCAAGTTCAGCAACAATAGAGGAACTTCAACAACAACAACAATAACAACAGCAACAACATAATGGTTCTATAAAGGGAGTGTAATTACTCCTAATACAAAGTGGGAGTTCTTAATGAAATTTTATAGTGCATTTTAAGGACATAGGGTGAATGACTGCGATTAAGACAATTGTAGTTGCGTTCACTTTGGACGGGTGTAAAGCACTAGAGGAAAATACAAGACCTACATTCCTCACGTTCGACGATTTTCACATCATAATTTTGGGACAGTGAAAGTTAGTCATGAAGAGTTGATAATAGTCCGATGCAATAATGACATCTTTATTAGCGTTATAGGGGTTGTCGTCTGAAGTTTGTCACAACTGTTTTAAGCTTTTCGAAGTTTTCTATCTTTCTTTCGAGTTTTATATCTTCTTAGTTCGTTATCGGGTCCTTTTGCTCATTAGCTTAGCCTTTTCAAATTAACATTTGAGTCAGTCGTCAGCTTGACTCTTTCAGGTCAAAAAAATATGTAACACGACTGTACTTCTATTGTCTGATCCGCCTCCTTGAACCGATGAGCTGAGCCAAGGCGAATTTCAGTGACCTGAAGCAATAGTAAAGTAATAGTCACCCTAATTGTTCGGGCTTGGACGTGCCTACCCGATACGTAGGTACTAAAAGTCGACGTGAGCAGTTAGGATTCTAGAGGATCCATGGGTCGAGTCAAACTACAAGCAATTATATTCTTACGAAAAGCGTATACCTACATTGAGACATTAGGTAGGAGATTTAAACCCTCTCCCGTATATTTTTTTTTGCTTTACGAGAATTTCTTGTTTGAAGTGAGATAAGCCAAAATAGGATTAATGTGATTAGTGCTGATTAGGGATTTATGACTTCTTTTTTTGATATGGATTTCCAAATCGAATCTTTTTTCTTCAGCATTAATCCAATCGATTCTAGGTGTGATATTGAGACGTATATGCCACCCACATATGTCAGGTTCTCTCGATGCAGGGAAGAATTGCAAAGTTGATCATTTGATGGTTAGTGACCACAAAGGGAAAAGATCAGTCTACTGGTAATTTATTTATTCTTTCCTGGATCGATTGATCCCAAAACTTAATTTTATGATGTGGATCCTACATAATGAGAAGTAATCACAATCTACCGTGTTGTGGAATATTGCTACGCATGATCCAAAAGCGGATCTCGGCTGTGAGTAAATACGGACGGACACTCATAATGGGGCCAGAGTTTTACTGGACGTTCAGGTTTCGTAACTGAGAATATAACTTCTGTGTTTCAAATTTTCATCAGTCACATGATATGCAAGTTGTGGTCGTTTCTTTTCTTGAGATGAGTAGTAGAGAGTGTAGTAGCAGTATTATTGGCATCTGATCATGACGCGTAGATTGCTTGGCTTCGTCTCGTTCATGTTCCATTACAGACTTATGTTTTCAAAAACCCTTTTTGAAAATGTACACCTATTATTTAATGACGTTAAAAAATGTCCAAAAGATCGGCCATCATGAATGAAGTCGGCCACCATTGATTTTATGCCAATGTTCATGTCCATGAACGACAATAATTAAAACAAACAAATGTGGTACTGTAGGAAAAGCTATCATAATCACCACGACAGAGACCTATACAATTTTGCTAGAGTTAATACGTTACGTGTATTTTAAAATTCAACCCATTTTAAAAATTTTTTGTTATCATCGAAACATTTCGTCTTTTATTACTGTGCAAACACCACTGTTAAAATGATAAGGTAACTTAGTACAGACAAATTATACTTGAGTTAGTGCAAACATTGATCATCTTTCCAACTTTCATCACTACCTCTACCGGAATATATGTGCAAACACAAAAAGGGCACATAACAAAAAAAGATTTTTCATGAACGTTCGGCTGAGTGTCAAAGGAAGGGATTCAAAAGGAGGCAATTTCTTTTAGAAATAAACAGCATCATGGGAGTGTATGGAAACAGCACGAGTGTCAAAGAAACCTAACGAAATAGCCACTGATCTCTATATATACTGGATAGCGGATGCATATAAAAAAGATGAAGCAATTTGAAGATGTGTTATATTATGAAAAAGTCCCAAATTTTGTATAACAGTATACCACTATAACAGTTTAACAAATGTCAAAATACTGAAAATGGCGTTTTGCTTTGTGTTTGAGATCGAAAAATATTTTTTAAGAAAGTAAAAATTAACGCAAATCGTGCAATTTAAAATGTGTGGTAATTTTCAAAATGCGCAAAAAAAAAGTTATTAATTAATTTAAGAATTTATTGTTTAATATAGAGAGATCAGTGGGCCCAAACAAACAAGTTGGAATAAATACTTAAAATTTAACAAAAACCTACATTCCTGAAAGTAGAAAAATTTCAAATACCTACCGCTTGGCCAAAACAATTAGTCTCGGTCTTGTTTGTATTGTAATAAAAATCTTCAAAATAATACAACATCTAAAATATGCCTATAACTTTCGTACCTTGCGGAACAACCAAATCGAAATTATCGAAACAACAGACGATTGCCAAAGGATTGTAGCAACGCTCCAAAGGTCTAAAATTAAATAAGTTTTTATTTCCAGAACAATATTTTATTTTGTCCCGTTTTTTAGAAATTTTAATGAATACCTACAGAGTTTTGGGATTCGAAGACCCACCGCATGTTGCAACTAACATGGTACTAAGGTATTTGTGCTTTAATACGTCTTTTGCAATATTAAAACTATTCGCATGAGCTTAAGATAACTTCTTGAAGACGACAAAGTTATCAAAGTTAGCATTGGGGCTTATGACGATGCAGGGAAGTTGGCATAAGATTATGGTGTTGGTGTGGCCAGTTCCTTTACCAATCAAAAAGCTGAAGGTCTTGCAAAGATGTCAAAGTCAATATTGAACTTTCATCTTGATAAAAGTTGGCGATTAGTTTGCTCTGATTGGGAAGCACCTAGTTTGACTACTACTCAAAAAAAATATGCTGCCAATGATGCTATGGTTGTAGTAGAAATATTAAAATCCATGTCTAATGTTTTGAAAAAGAGGTAAATGCAAGTTTTAAATATTATTAATTCATTTTTATAGTAAAATAATTGTTTTCATTTTGCAGACGATTTTGGCAGCAACATAATTCAAATTTGGAATTTGTACTACAAGAATGTGATCCATTTTTAGATGTTCGCTTCAAAGATAGCTTTGCCAAACACGGTGCAATTGTAGGAAATCCATCCGATTTAAAGAAATCCGCTCATATAGTAATAAAAAAGCCTCTGAGCAGAGGAATCAGTACAAGATCTAAAACATTGTATGATAATTGTTTGTTGGAAGCACCAGATGGTGAGCTACTATGTACTTGCGATCGAAAAAAAGCTCAATGGTAAGCATTTGTTTTTTTATTAAAATTGTATTTTAATTGTGAACATGAAAAATTTGGAAGGTTGGCAATACTTTAACTTTAAATGATTTTTAAATATTACAGAACTTATTACATATAAATTTTATTATATAATCTACATATTTCAGGTACGTTGATCAAAACCTTGCACAACAAGTAAACTCAAATCCGTATACGGTGCGCTTGAATTTTGAACCAGTTGGTCGAGCCGTTGGTGAAGTTGGACGTTATTATCAAACACCAAAAAAAAATCAATGCGTTTTGTGCGGCCGAAAAGATGCCTATATTAGAAAAAAAAATTGTTCCAAGAGAATATAGAAAACATTTTTCAGTAGTTATGAAATCGCATACCTCTCATAATGTTTTGCTTTTATGTCCGAAATGTCACCAAAGAAGCACCATAACAGATTTAAAGATTCGTACAAAACTAGGAAAGATGTGCAATGCACCCTAATGTATATTTATAATGTATATTTATATGTATATTTAGGTAATGTCTTAAACATATTTTGGTGCCATGCCCGAACGGTTTGACTCAGAGATAAAATTTTTGCACTTCCTGACTTTAAATAAGTTAGCGCTACTATTTGCATCATTACATTTCGAATCCAGACAATATTTACAAAAAAAGTTACTGCAAAAGCAAATATCACATCAAAATGTCTGAATACTGCTTAAACATTATCTTACGTATACAGTTTTTTTTATTTTTGTCTAAAACCAAAATGTAATGATGCAAATAGTAGCGCTAACTTATTTAGAGTAAGGAAGTGCAAAAATTTTATCTCTGAGTCAAACCGTTCGGGCATGGCACCAAAATATGTTTAAGACATTACCTAAATTTTCATAAAAAAATTAAAAATGAACGAAAAACTGGGTAATGTCATGAATATATTTTGGTGCCATGTCCAAACGGTTTGACTCACAGGCAAAATTTGTGCACTTCCTGACTCTAAATAAGTTAGCGCTCCTATTTGCATCATTACATTTTGAATCCAGACAATATTAACAAAAAAAGTTACTGCAAAAGCAAATATCACATTAAAATGTCTGAGTACTGCTTATAAATTATCTTAGGTATACAGTTTTTTGTATTTTTGTCTGAAACCAAAATGTAATGATGCAATCAGTAGCGCTAACTTATTTAGAGTCAGGAAGTGCAAAAATTTTATCTCTGAGTCAAACCGTTCGGGCATGGCACCAAAATATGTTTAAGACATTACCTAAATTTTCATAAAAAAATTAAATTAAAATTAAATTTTTTTTTCAATGGGTTTTTTAACTTCAATTTTGTATATGCGCGCAATGCATTATAACGACTGCGGCTTACATCTATACCACTGTTCTTTAATGACAGGCTTAGCCGCAATTAAAGATATGACTACTACTACTACGACTATAATTCTGCCTTTTCAGGCTAAAAAATTCACCCTGAGTGGCCCATCAAGATATCAAATCAATATGAAATCATAAATTTATTTGAAATCAATGCAATCACAAAATTATGAAATCAATTTAAACAAAATATTCGTAGATTGTTTACGATGTCAAGGATAGGTACATTAATTTGCACTATTATCGAAAACTATATCAAAACAAAAGATATAGGCATATCTTATTTTTTTTTGTTTAATACTATATTCGTACACGTGTAAAGATTTTTTGTAACGCAACAAATTAACAACGTACAAGATAGGATTTTAATGAGAAGATGGCAACAAACTTAATTACATAGTAATATCTTTATTGCATACGATTGATTCGTACATTTGATTTTCTTTTATTTAATTATGCATCTTATGGATTTTAGATCTTTTTGAGGATTTCATCTAGGTGTAATTGTTTTGGAATTTCAATGTCTTCTAGTTTGACATCATTGTAATTATAAACAACTTTGACTTTGTCTGCTAATAGCAAATTTAATTGCTTTAACTGGTTTTCGATGTTCTTTTTCTGTTCAAGTTGGTTCCTAAAGTAAAACAAAATTACAACATACAATTCTAATTTTGAATATGAAAACTTACTTTAATACAGGAATAGCAGTAGTTTTCAAATTAGGTTGTGTATTTTCTTTGTTCAGCTAATCTATCCTTTGTTGCAACGATATGATTTTGTTCTCGAGACCTTTATACAAGTTTTGAATGTGCGAATGTCTTAGCTTCAGCTTTTAATTTCTTGAATAGACGACGTGCCAGGAACCTTCGTATCGCCGACTGACAAACAATAATGTTACGCAATTTTTTATTGTAAGCCTGACGAGCCAAATAACCTCGACAGAAACGTTGAATCTCAGTCGCTCTATGATTGTCCAGTGCAATTTTGAAACGCTGTCGAGCCAACAAACCTCGAGCATACTGCTGAATTCCACAAACCGAGAAGCGAAGTTTGACAAAACGTCGTCGCCAAATATAACCACGAGCATATTTTGATATGAGAAGTGCTGCTCTAGCCTCGCGTATGGCCCTTGCCTTTTTCCTGGCCATATAGCCTCGCGCGAAGGTCTATATTCCGAGCTCTACTCTTTTGATTCTCATATATCGCCTTTGATACACAAATTTTCGAACAACAGACTGCACAGTTATGATGTACTTTTTCCGTAGATTCTTACGGACTTGCTCTAGATATGCAACTTGACCGGCTCTGAAGAATATTTGTGTATTGCCAAAACGATATTTATATCATTCCGTCTACGCAGAGAGTTTGATTGAAAGGGATGTAACATCGGGATTGACATAGGGATCTTGGATCGAAGTAAATTTTCCAACATTTGTCACAGTATTTGGCATTATCCTAGTGCCCTCAGTTTCATTATCCTCGAACTGAAGGCCAGAATCACTGAAGATAATTGAGTTAACTCTCATTGGTTTGATGAAGGTTGAGTAGAAGAATATTTCAGCGGAACAGCGTTTGCCCTGAAAAAAGATTAGTACAAAAATCATGTAAGAACGAGAATGTCTTTAATTGTAATAATTAAAACAATTAATTAATTAATTAATAGTCAATGTATAAAAATCTGATATTCAAAAGTACTTGAAATCTAAATTATTTAATTCATTTAATTTTGTATTTTTTATAATAGAAAAACCCACCTTGCTTTTAAATTGTTTGGTTAACATTGAAATATATTTTTTTTTCTCAAAAAAACTGTTATACATTGTATGGAATACGCTATCCAGTTATATATTGAGATCAGTGAATAGCGGACCACCATAGTGCTGAGTTACGAAGAAAACGTACTATGCAATGATGAACACGAAACGAGACGTCCCCTAGGATGTGGTAAAATTTATGTATGTGTCAAAAATTTATGGTTTCTCAGAAAATGTATTACCTACCAGAATTTCAAAGTAGAAAAAAGGATAGTTAGAATTATTTTTGAAAATAAGCCATAAGAGTATTTTTTTTGTGTGTAGAGAACTTAATTCAAGGTGCCATAAATAATATTATTCGTTTTCGTAAGTAGTGAATTTGAGTTAAGTGCAATAAATGAATCATAAGAATACGTAGAAAGAATAATAATCTGAAGGTAGTTAAAGAAAGAAAATTCATTATACGTAATCGGAAAGTTGTAATAGAAGAGATAATTTTTTAAGTGACAGAAGTAAGAAGATATAGGCGTCAAGAAAAAAGGAGATTAGACAGCGAGATCTACTTTAAGTTAGTGAAAGCATAAGCTCTAACGTCATTTTACTTAAATCCAAAATCAATCAGTGATCCAAGAGTTAATAAAATATTTTTTTTGTAAGTCTAAAAAGAGTACGAGTCAGTAATGACAGTAAGGAAACATTTGATTTATCACAATATGTGATAGTGAATCGGCCAAAATAATCAAATAGAATAATTTATCCATCAAGTCTAGTACCTATTAAATCATCGCTTATCACATTCCAATATTTCGATTATATCTACTAAATTTTAATTACATAAGTAATTTATGAACATGTAAAGAATTATTGACGTTTAAAGTTATCCTCTGGCGACTTAAAAATCATTATTACATACTTACTTTCTATTAATAGAGACATTTATTCGAAACCAAAGGTTATTTTTACTTACCCGTGGTTCAACTCAAAACATTCACGAAGTCTATATCTGAAAAAAAAAAAGATTAGATTTATTCATTTTTATTCTTTTAAAGATTTTACAATATTTGTGTTACCCACGAAGCTTTATGCTTATCTGTGGGTGGTTGAATTTTGAAAAGTTAAAAGTTATTTGAATTGATTTTGAAGTTACAAACTGTTTTCAATTATAATATCAAAGTGATACTTTACAAAAAAATGAAAATTTAATATTGAATGAATTTTTTTTTTTTTTTTGTTTTGAGGTAGATAAGTATATAACAAAATAAAATAAAAAGCAATTTCAATTGATGTTTCGATTTAGTTTAAGAAAAAAAACTTTGATACATTTTTTACGTTTTTTGAAATTTTAAATATTTTTTAAGTTTGTTGGAAGCTGATTCATCATTGATGGTAAAGCATAACTCAGTTGTCTTTTTCCATAATTGTTGTATACCGCCGGAATTTCTAACAGACCAAGGGCTCGTCTTCTTGTGTTGAAACTGTGCGAAATACGTTGCTGGAATCTTAAATCATCGTAGTACTCTAGAATTGCTGTCATCTTAAAAATGTTGTCTACGCTCAAAAACTTGAAATGAAGATAGTTTTTGTCAATTATTTTGATGATTCTATGTTGTAGATTAACAAGCTTATCAATGTGTGTTTTTGATGCATTTCCCCATGCGAGCACTCCATACCTTAATCGGGATTCAACTAGCGAAAAGTAAACTTGTTTTTGAACATCTTTTGTTGAATATTTTTCAAGGTAAAAAAGAGCAAACATAGCACTTCTCAAACTGAGCTTAACATTGTTAATGTGTTCACTCCATATAAAGTGATCATCTATCGTAACTCCGAGATATTTTATTGATTTCACTAATTCAATGGCATCACTTTGTTGCCGAGTAGGACATCTTGGGTTTTGATGAAAGATACTTATTCTCTCCTCTTGCTGACTAGGTGTACGAATATGCATAAGGTTAGTTTTGGTTGCATTGACGACCAATCCAAAATCGTGACACCATCGGTAAACCTCATCAAACTCCTGTTGCATTATTGAAATTGCTGTTTTTAGACATTTGTGTTTTACAACAATTGCTATGTCATCTGCGTGTGCAAAAACGGTGCTGTTCTTAAAAGCTTGAAGGAGCGCATTCGTAAAAAGTATAAAGAGAACTAAACCAAGTTTTGACCCCTGTGGCACACCATGAGAGCAGATTTTTTCTTGACTTTTTGAACTTAAAATTTTGACTTGAAAAGCTCTTCCTGTGAGGTAGCTCTTCATCCATTTCCACAGTGTTCCTCTAATGCCAATTTTGTAAAGGACATCAAGCAGTTTTTCGTGGCTCAACGTGTCAAATGCCTTGCTGAAGTCCACGAACATTACCAACACGTGATGATTTTTATTGAGGCTTATATTTACAGTGTTACAGAATTCCCCAAGAAGTTTTCCAGTGCTTTTTCCTTTTTGGAAGCCATACTGGTTAGATTCTAGTAAGCGGTATTTCTCAATAAATTTGTTTAAACGTCTCACAACAATTTCTTCTAAACATTTTTCAACAACAGGCAAGATTGAAATGGGTCTATAGTTTTGAATTTCGTTTTTCTTTCCTCCTTTATAGATAGGGCGAATAATTGATGTCTTCAAAATTTTTGGAACGCATCCTTGTGAAAGACTTCGGTTGATAATAGTTTGAATGATTGGTGTTAGATAATCTGCATTCATTTTTATGTCGCACGCTCTTATTCCGTCAGCTCCTGGACTTTTGTTGTTGTTAAGTTTGCACAGTATATTGCGAATTTCAATTTCATCGGCTTCTTCTAAATATATTGTTTGAGCAATATATTGGTTCGGTTGATTGGAAGTTTGTTTATTACATAAATGTACAATCTTGGACGCTTGTGTGGAAAAAAATTCAGCAAATTTTTCGGCTATATCGGCTACGTTAGATTGAGTACAAAGATTTTTTTCAATTATTTCATCAATCGATAGTTTATTTCTTCCCAGAAGCTCGTTGATAATACCCCAAGTTTTTTTTGGATCACGTTTTGAGTTTGCTAATTTTGTTTTGTAAAAATTTGACTTCTGTGATTGTATATTTTTGTTAACGTGGTTTCTATATTTTTTATATTCAGATTTGTATACCTCATTTCTTAGGTTATTTTTCCATCTTCTATATAATTCGTCTCTTTTTTTACATAGCTCAAGTATATATGGAGTTATCCAATTTTTGTTTTCACGCTTTTTCTTTCTTTGGATTTCAGTTGAATTAACATATATATTCGACATTTTCTCAACAAATTTATTGTAAATTCGATCAACATCATTTTCATTTTCATACATTTCTTGCCAGTTTGTTTGTTGTATGAGTTGGTTTACTTTTCCTTGGTTTATTTTTGTTAATGATTCGCAATGTGTATTTTTTTCTTCCGTTTGCTGTTTTATACCGTAAAATGTTGTAAAATGATCGGATATATTGGTTTCTATTACTGCTGAAATTATATCGGTTTTCGGCATTGTAACAAACAAGGGGTCGATTAAAGTCCCGGTGCCTGTTGACATGTTTATTCGAGTACTTTTTTTTATCACATTCATTAAGCCTTTCGACGACATCATTTCAAGAATTTTTTTAGTATATTGTTCATACTAGAAAACTCACCTAGAAACAGAAGCCATTGATAAGATTATTTATTTCTTTGTTTTTGATTAGAATTAATCACGAGACATAGTTAAAATTAGTTTACTACCTCACGATACACCTAGTGTGAGCAGAACACAAGTCAGTAATAAAGTTTAGGTCAGTAATAGATCAGACAGAAAAAAGAGCAAAGTTAACTACGGCCAAGTTCGCAATTGACGATAGAAGAAAGTTTCGTAAGGAGGGGAGAATACGATAACTTTGGCGCCAAGAATCGATAACGGTTTTTTGTAGAACAGTTCAATACAAGCATTTTTTACTATGGGTGGGGGGGTCCATCTACCTCCGTTTGGGCGGGAGGGGCAATTTTATAAAAACAGTGCTTAAAATTTAAAACAAATATTAAAAAATAACGGTAATACTTACAACTAAGTTTTATATCTTTTTTTAAAGCCAATACTATTTTCTATTAGATGTTTTTTAAATCAAGTGAAACCTATGCATAGTCTTTGAAAAAACGGACTTTAAACTCAAAAATTGCGAAAAAAAAGGTAAAAAAAAATTTGAAGTATGATTTTTCAAAACTGTAAAATAAAATACTACTTTTTTTTATAAAATTCGTTGCTCACATTAATTTTAAATCATAAACTGAAAACAAAATGATTTTATGTTTTCTGGTTTTTGAGAAAATGGAAAATTACTAAAACTACTTTCTTATAAGATGTCATCTTGATGCTAATTTTGAGGCCAATCCAAACCAAATCACGCTAGAAGTCACGTTGGACCAAACCAAGCCATATCACACCACGCTACCTTCATCAATATCATGCCATGTGATGCTATGATACCCTACTCGAAGCAACATTAGTCCAAAGGAGGATTATCAAAAATTTTTGTCATCAATAAAAAAGAAAGTTGTAAAGCGGCTAACAATTTTTTTTCTCAACGTGGGATCACCAAAAAAAATTGAAGACCTATCTTAATGTCTGAAGAGTCAACGTCATAATCATCGTATCAATTTATAAATTTAGTTTCAATATACATGAAACAAAGGTATGGAATTTTACGATTATCTTTATTAATCCATAGATGAAATATATATATAAACTGTAGCTTCTCCAAATTATCTCTATTTGTCACTTATGAATCCGTAGGTAGTAACCCATATAAAAAAAAATATACATTTATGAAATTTGTGTGAATACTAGTTAACTTTTTGCAAAAAAAAAATATTACCTACATACATACTTACTTAAATATCTGTTTAAAATTCTTTTTGATCCATCTGTTCATATATTATCCAGTTTATTCTTTTTTATCAAGTAGTTGAAAGATCGTCTTTGATAATATACATAGTATCTATAAAAAAGAAAAGAAAAGATAAGAAGAGATCAGAAAGTCTCAAACGATCATATAAAATTTTAATACTTACGTCATTTACAGAAGTACCGCCGTCCAAGATTTTTTTTTGTGTCCTATTTATACTGCCAATCAAAAAAAAATATATATTTAGATTAGTACCTGTATGTATCTATTCGATTTAAAGTGGCATTGAATGAAGAGTACCTATATTAGTACAAAATTAACAAACGGCAAAAATCGTCGATATAGCTCTGGCTTCAACCAAACCTAGTATCGTGTCGTGCATGATTGCTGGTAATTGATGTCCATCTATATAATTTTTTTTTGGAAAGGAGTCTGCGAACGTTATAAACAAAACTTATCACAAAAGAAAAAACAACCTACAAAAAACAATAATCAACTATTAACAACTTTAACGATTTTTTTTTGCATTACTTTAGTATACCTTGTCTCGTTAGGTAGGTATGTAATAGGGTGCACCTTCTTTCATCACCTTACCCGTATTTTTATAAATTATATATACATGTAGTAAAACTTTCTTCTTTCGTTTAAATGAAACACACTATTTAATCTTTCACTTATTTATTCCGTTTTATCTTATTTTTTGATTATAAATAAAAGAGGATTTTGTTCGGCAAATTCTTCGGCGCGGTTTTACTTACAAGTTCTTGAATGAAGCTTCTAAGTAAGACTAAACTCTGAATGCTCAAATTGGTTTGTAAGAAAGGGGAAAATGTCTTCGTCTCATGTAGCGGGGTGTGTGTGTGTATTGGTGAGTATGTGATGTGAAGTATGTGTTGTGTACGTACGTAAGGTGGAGGTTTATGTGTCTGTCCCGTCGGTGTCCTATCCCACAACCGGCTGTCCTGACTTTGCGTTCGGCTCGAACGACGGGTTCCATCTTTTCATATACTCAGCAATCGTACTGGTCATATTAGGCCCTTCATGGTTCCCAACTTTCTGGACGTCATATCGATCATGGTTCAACTGCTTGACCACCTTGTAGGGTCCGAAATACTTGGGTCGTAGTTTCATCGCAGTACCGAATTGAGTACGCTTAATGGCGACCAATTCTCCGGGTTTGTAGCTCGTTCCCAATATTCGCGGTTTATCAAATGCCTTCCGATTCTCCATTTGGATAACTTCGATGTTCCTGCGGGCTTCCTCTCTGTTTTCCCTGCGCTCAGCATCGAGTTCTTCTATCAGCTCTTCTTCCAACATAGCTTTCAAATCAGGATAGTCTGGAATCCGCATTTCCATCCCTGTCAATATCCTGAATGGACTGAGTTTTGTGCTTCTGGGAGGGGTGTTGTTTAGTAATTGCTGGACCTTTTCGACATGTTTGTACCAACTTTGCGATACTCTTGTGGATATCAACAAATGTTGAATCACCTCCTCACTACAATATTCACTAAAAGCGTTTGAGGTGAATGCTGCTCCTCTGTCTGATATAATTCGCCTCGGGTTCCCGAATATTGAAGATTGTTTCTTCAGCTTCTCTATAACCTCCTCGGCTCCAGTACTCTTCGTGGGATGAAGCCACACGAATTTCGAAAACGCGTCCACTACTACTAGCAGATGGTTGTACTGCTTTCTTGTTCCCTCCATAGGCCCTACGTGATCTACGTGGTATGTTTCCAAAGGCGTATCACCTTTGTCTATTGGTGAAAGTAGCTCTTCTTTCCTACTTGTTTTGGCTGTCTTGTTCTTCAGTTCTTCTGAATTCTTCTCTAGTTCCTTAGAACTCTGCTTTAGTTCCTTAGAACTCTTCTCTAGTTCCTTAGAACTCTGCTTTAGTTCCTTCTCTAGTTCCTTAGAACTCTGCTTTAGTTCCTTAGAACTCTTCTCTAGTTCCTTAGAACTCTGCTTTAGTTCCTTAGAACTCTTCTCTAGTTCCTTAGAACTCTGCTTTAGTTCCTTAGAACTCTGCTTTAGTTCCTTAGAACTCTTCTCTAGTTCCTTAGAACTCTGCTTTAGTTCCTTAGAACTCTTCTCTAGTTCCTTAGAACTCTGCTTTAGTTCCTTAGAACTCTTCTCTAGTTCCTTAGAACTCTGCTTCTTCTCATTAAACGTGACGCCCTCTTCTTTGATGACCAAGTTCACTTCATGGAGAATGTCGTTTCCAATCACGGCATCGTACGGCATATCGGCCTCGCCTAATACATGGAAAATCATGTTTATCTTCAGCCCATCTACTTCCACTTCCGCAGAAAAACTTCCCTTGGTTATCACTTGCTTCTGTCCTATTCCGTAAATCCTCGTCTTGACAGGGCTCAGCTCAACATAATTTAACATCAACAAAAAATCGTACCTCAATAAGCATAGGTCACTGTAGGAAAACGATTTAGACACATACACATGTATGTACGATTTATACACCCATATAAAGAAGCGAACAATAACATCTAGCTTCATTGAAAAGTTGATCTAATCGCGAAATTTATAGCATGAATTATTCTAATAAGAATAACAAATCTCGTTAAACGAACAACTTTGAAAGTTTCTGTAACACATTTGCTATAAAGAATAACAGCCAGCATAGACAGAAACCTCTTTAGCAGAGTCCATAAAAGTAGAAGTACTAAACAGGTATAACACTTAATAAATTTAATTATGTTAGTAGTTTAGCGACACCTATAAGGTAGAAGAAAAGCTTCATTTAGAACAACAAAGTATAAAAAGTATCTAGATGGCGTTAAAAGCCTAACGCCTACTAACCACAGAGTAGTTTACGCAGATAGTTACCGAGGTGGATAGATTTTGTTCTGAATGAAGGTATCCATCTTGTGAGTGGGGAAAAGTTTCCATCTAATTGGGATGTGTTGAGAGAATTATGCATCTCAGTACGAAAACACGAAGGGGTTGTTCATAAAACAAATTAAGCCAGAACACATTATGAACATCTGAAATTGTCTAGACAGAAAATTATGACTAGGCAGTAATAGATAGAATCCTAATCGAATCAATGCGAAAATAGTTAGCCTTGAAAAAGACTATTGCCTAATAGAAAGATAGCGAAATTATTAAATAATTATGTTGTGCTAAACATCGACATTGACTGACACAATTGTTCGCAAAACGAACGTAACACAAAAATCAATCTGACTGACATATACGATAACTTACGAAAAGACAGACCAAACATACTTTCATACATATTATACTCAAAATAATATTGTATACTTACCATTGTACCTAAAAATTTGTATAAAAACACTTAATACAAAAAGTTTATGTTTGTGTATTTTGACAAGAACTCAATACTTACTGTAATGATATGATATCGACAAAATCTATGTTTAAACACGAATGTAGTCTGAAGCAAAGAGGTACGACTCTACTCGTATTGTAAGTTAGATTTTGCAAGCTATATTTTTTTTTATTGCAGTACTGAACGTACGACCAAAAAGACATATTGTAAAATAAAAGTAATTTTATTTACACAGATACTTATAACTGACGTTTTTTTTATGACAGAAAAACATTTACGAATACTGAAAATACAAACAATTATAGTAAACAGACAAACAAACAATACTTACCATTCACACATAATTTTTTTTTGCATCTGAAAAATAAGAGTACAGAACAAACATATTCGATTCTGTTTAAGGCTTAAAATAATAAGCGAACTACGCGCAATTAGGCAACTGCCTAATTTCTTTGATCAACCAAAGGCAGGCAATCAGCTAAAGTTTTTTTTTATCATCCCTTTAGGCAGACAGAATCATATCCTCGAGCACGAAACACAGGGAAAGGCAAATTGGTAGGAGCGCCCCATCAATTCAAGAAACGCTCTACCAACCAACTCGCCAAACCTGTAGTCATCGCCAGAGCCACCTTCTGTGCTGCCTGGATAGTTTTTTTTACAACAATTTTTTTTTTGTTCTTAAAATCACGTTTCATTAAAACAATTTTTAGTTTAAATCACGCGTTAGGAACCTTATTTTGTTCTTATGGTTATAATACATAAGATATTCACGTTTCACGATACGTTAAAGTTTCTTAAAAGTTTTTTTTTTGTGTTCATACACATTTTTTTCACCATCCTTAAAAGAGAAAGGAAATTTCTTTTAGTGTCTATACACTTTTCTTTTACTATCCTTAAAATTTTCATTCATACTACCTATGGTTGAGTATGAATTTCATCATTATTGGTGACGAACAGATTCATCATTTATGGAAACGATCATCTTTATCTGATACGGATCACCTATACTTACCGTTATTAAAAACACCGTTCGTCGTGGGAGTCAATTACCGGTGAAAGATCATCCGATTCTTCAATCAACTTAACGGATCCAATCATCGATAACTGGATAACCAGAAAATTAAGTACATTCCAACGGAACTTAAGGTACTGTACAATTTATAAAAATATATCTTGTGTTTGATGACCCCAACTTCGATGAAGCCTGATTGGCACAAAATGTTTACCTTTTTTTTTGTGAAAAACCATATGTGAGCCTTAAGCTAAAGATTGATTCAAAGAATCATAGTTGATACCTAGAAATGTTAATATTATAAAACTTCAAATATTGAGAAGAAATGTTATGAAGCATAAAATCCTGTAAAGATTTCGTTAATAACCAAGTTATTGGTCACTTTAAAACTACGTATAATATTAAACCCTGTGAAAGAAAGATTAATAAAATGGTTAAACCATTGTTACTTACCTTATTAAAAGTGAATACTTATACCGTTATTACAATCTTTTAATTATTTATACCTGAAAATAAGATTCTGAATTTTGTAATACCTGAAAGTGAAAGAAATTTAAAAGAAGTCTATAAGTTTTGATAAAGTATACTTACTTAAGTGTACCTACATCTCTCGAGTGAGATATTTGAAGAGATTTTCTTGCGATTCGTCGTGTCGAACCTAGATTACCTAGAAAAGAGAAGATTAATAATTTGCAGTACAGATTTCAATCAACGAGAATCCAGCGATAAGAATTGCTAGACTCAATCGTGATTTGGTTGAAGAGTACTCACTCGTTGTGTACCTACGTATGGGAACATTTGTATCTGAAAAGAGAAAAGAATCGTTAGAGTAAATTTCGGGATCGCGAAGTTAATATTGAAACTTACGTGTATTTAATACTTCGAGTATTCGATTTTAGTTAATTTTTATTTTTTTTTTATTTTCGGTGATCTGAGAAGAGAAATACGGTAATATAATATTTGAAATTGAATCGTTTTGAAATTAAATATACTTACGAGTATATAACAAATCTCGTTAAACGAACAACTTTGAAAGTTTCTGTAACACATTTGCTATAAAGAATAACAGCCAGCATAGACAGAAACCTCTTTAGCAGAGTCCATAAAAGTAGAAGTACTAAACAGGTATAACACTTAATAAATTTAATTATGTTAGTAGTTTAGCGACACCTATGAGGTAGAAGAAAAGCTTCATTTAGAACAACAAAGTATAAAAAGTATCTAGATGGCGTTAAAAGCCTAACGCCTACTAACCACAGAGTAGTTTACGCAGATAGTTACCGAGGTGGATAGATTTTGTTCTGAATGAAGGTATCCATCTTGTGAGTGGGGAAAAGTTTCCATCTAATTGGGATGTGTTGAGAGAATTATGCATCTCAGTACGAAAACACGAAGGGGTTGTTCATAAAACAAATTAAGCCAGAACACATTATGAACATCTGAAATTGTCTAGACAGAAAATTATGACTAGGCAGTAATAGATAGAATCCTAATCGAATCAATGCGAAAATAGTTAGCCTTGAAAAAGACTATTGCCTAATAGAAAGATAGCGAAATTATTAAATAATTATGTTGTGCTAAACATCGACATTGACTGACACAATTGTTCGCAAAACGAACGTAACACAAAAATCAATCTGACTGTCATATACGATAACTTACGAAAAGACAGACCAAACATACTTTCATACATATTATACTCAAAATAATATTGTATACTTACCATTGTACCTAAAAATTTGTATAAAAACACTTAATACAAAAAGTTTATGTTTGTGTATTTTGACAAGAACTCAATACTTACTGTAATGATATGATATCAACAAAATCTATGTTTAAACACGAATGTAGTCTGAAGCAAAGAGGTACGACTCTACTCGTATTGTAAGTTAGATTTTGCAAGCTATATTTTTTTTTATTGCAGTACTGAACGTACGACCAAAAAGACATATTGTAAAATAAAAGTAATTTTATTTACACAGATACTTATAACGGACGTTTTTTTTTATGACAGAAAAACATTTACGAATACTGAAAATACAAACAATTATAGTAAACAGACAAACAAACAATACTTACCATTCACACATAATTTTTTTTTGCATCTGAAAAATAAGAGTAAAGAACAAACATATTCGATTCTGTTTAAGGCTTAAAATAATAAGCGAACTACGCGCAATTAGGCAACTGCCTAATTTCTTTGATCAACCAAAGGCAGGCAATCAGCTAAAGTTTTTTTTTATCATCCCTTTAGGCAGACAGAATCATATCCTCGAGCACGAAACACAGGGAAAGGCAAATGGGTAGGAGCGCCCCATCAATTCAAGAAACGCTCTACCAACCAACTCGCCAAACCTGTAGTCATCGCCAGAGCCACCTTCTGTGCTGCCTGGATAGTTTTTTTACAACAATTTTTTTGTTTGTTCTTAAAATCACGTTTCATTAAAACAATTTTTAGTTTAAATCACGCGTTAGGAACCTCATTTTGTTCTTATGGTTATAATACATAAGATATTCACGTTTCACGATACGTTAAAGTTTCTTAAAAGTTTTTTTTTTGTGTTCATACACATTTTTTTCACCATCCTTAAAAGAGAAAGGAAATTTCTTTTAGTGTCTATACACTTTTCTTTTACTATCCTTAAAATTTTCATTCATACTACCTATGGTTGAGTATGAATTTCATCATTATTGGTGACGAACAGATTCATCATTTATGGAAACGATCATCTTTATCTGATACGGATCACCTATACTTACCGTTATTAAAAACACCGTTCGTCGTGGGAGTCAATTACCGGTGAAAGATCATCCGATTCTTCAATCAACTTAACGGATCCAATCATCGATAACTGGATAACCAGAAAATTAAGTACATTCCAACGGAACTTAAGGTACTGTACAATTTATAAAAATATATCTTGTGTTTGATGACCCCAACTTCGATGAAGCCTGAAATGTTTACCTTTTTTTTTGTGAAAAACCATATGTGAGCCTTAAGCTAAAGATTGATTCAAAGAATCATAGTTGATACCTAGAAATGTTAATATTATAAAACTTCAAATATTGAGAAGAAATGTTATGAAGCATAAAATCCTGTAAAGATTTCGTTAATAACCAAGTTATTTGTCACTTTAAAACTACGTATAATATTAAACCCTGTGAAAGAAAGATTAATAAAATGGTTAAACCATTGTTACTTACCTTATTAAAAGTGAATACTTATACCGTTATTACAATCTTTTAATTATTTATACCTGAAAATAAGATTCTGAATTTTGTAATACCTGAAAGTGAAAGAAATTTAAAAGAAGTCTATAAGTTTTGATAAAGTATACTTACTTAAGTGTACCTACATCTCTCGAGTGAGATATTTGAAGAGATTTTCTTGCGATTCGTCGTGTCGAACCTAGATTACCTAGAAAAGAGAAGATTAATAATTTGCAGTACAGATTTCAATCAACGAGAATCCAGCGATAAGAATTGCTAGACTCAATCGTGATTTGGTTGAAGAGTACTCACTCGTTGTGTACCTACGTATGGGAACATTTGTATCTGAAAAGAGAAAAGAATCGTTAGAGTAATTTTAAGGCCTTCAGCCTTAAAATTACTTAAGGCCTTCAGCTAAAATCATACAATTCAACGTGGATATGAGTTCAGATACAGTAGAGGCCATTGAAAGCACTTATGCCTACTTGTAAATGAAATCATATTAGTGAATAATATTAAAGATCGTTCTTATATCAAGCTGGGAATAAATATACAGCTTATTACGTTCGCGATTAAAATGTTTTTTTGTTTATCTAAAATGAATCATTGGTTTCGATTCGAGTTAGATAATACATTATATACAAGTACTTACTTCTGTCATTGAGTCTACTGACTCGTAATTTAGTTTTGTTGAGTTTTCGTCTTATATCGCGTTAAGGGCCAACCATAATAGTCGTAAGCAAACGAAAGCTAATGTCATAGTTCTACGTCAAGTTTCCTTAAGTGCCGCCATTACCTTCAGTCGACCATAATGGTCGAACGCACACGCAAGCCAATTTCACATGTATTTGGCTGGCTGTCAGATTTACGTACGTAAACTGCGCTCTGGAGCGCTCTTTACGTACGGAGGCAAAAGTGAACGAAAACTTGCCGAAACTGAGCAGTCCAACATTATGTGCGCACTATACGATTTGCTTGTTCTCGCTGATTTCGTACGGCGCCGTACGTGCCATTTCGTCTATTATGGTTCTGCCTTTAATCTGAAATATAAATTAAAGTCGTTGAGATAAGTCAGAGTCGAGATTCAATCGTTAAGAGAAAATACTTCGGCTTTGTCAACGTTAAGAAATCTACGAGCGGTTTATAAACAGAAAATCCACTCGTAAACTTATACTTACCTGCAACCAAAAATTTTTGTTTGATCTTTTAGTAGAGTAAATACCTAACATCAGTAAAGTACGTTTAAATAACTTTATTGGTCTGATTATCATCGAAAGAATGCATTCGTTCGTAGGTAGGAGACCCCTTTATTGTATGAATATTTATTGAAATTATATTGATATTTATATTTACATTGAAATAACATAAATTTTTATTAATTTTTAAATTTATAGCGGCATTATCACTTCAGATTTTGTCCAAGACTCTAAGGGAGTATAAACATTTCATTTGGTTAAGGGTTGGGATACTTTTGTGGGAAGGTGTTACCACCTGTACGTTAATTACATCTCTTGTATTTGCGATTAGCAGAACCTACTTTGGTTTCGCGAATCGGATTTCGGTCGTTTTTCGGAATCGTTAATTCCGACAGATTTTCACGTGTAGTTTCTTTTTTTTTTGTTTAGTGTTTCAATTTTTTTTTTGTTCAAGTCGTCATACGAGACGATTTGTCACGATCGGTAACAAGGGGATAAGAAGCGATAAGAGTGATTTTTGCTTCATTACCCTTACGAATATAGTTCGGTTTACGTTTAACGTAATAATTTTTTTTTATTTATGCGGGAGTTCGAGTAAGCAATTTCTTCAAGTATTTTGTCCGAAAGACTCTCTCAAATTGTCTTTGAATTTTTGATATTTGGATGTGAATCCAATGTACGATTATTGAACAAAGTTGAGTTCATTTTTTGAGATTCGGTTGATATTTGAACTGAAAACTAGTTTGAAGACTTAAGTTTAAAATTCTTTTACAATCAAGTAGTTAAATAATATTTGTTTATTTTATTACTTAAAATAAATTAATAAAGATTAGTTAAGAGAATTTAGATCTTTTCTATTGTATAACTTATAGTGAGTTAAGGATAGGACAGAATAAACTAATGTTAGTTTGTAAGATTATTGAAAAATAAAATTGATTAAGGTCTTCTTGAAAAGTAATGATTTGGATTCTTTTCATTTAGTACAGATGCAGTTATCTTTTTGGGAAGCATTATTCATTTCATTTTCAGATTTAGTTAAGTTTGCTATGGAGTATTAAGTTCGGAATGGCTGGGAGTTGTGGCTGACACTCTAACAAGACGACGTAGATGGCGACAATGATTTAAGGGAAGTTTTTGTACTTCCCTGCACATTAAGGGAGTTTTCATTAATTTGAAGTAGTGCAATGGAAACATAGGGAGATAATTTTATTCGTTTTAAAATATCTTAAAGGTTGGGTAGTTACGCACTAAGGGAGTGGATAACATCTTCACTTCCGTCATAAGGGTTCCTTTAGTTTTTTTTTTGTGAGCGTTTAGGAACATGGTGGGAGGGTTGAGTATAGCTCATGTGGGCACGAACATCTATGTCCTCCCAGTTTGAACCAAACATATCTTCTATTCTTAATGAATTTCTAAAATCTATTAAATCGTTTTTCCTTCGGGCCCAAGCTCTCAATAATATTATGGCGGTCAACCAACACCCAGGCCGCGGTCTGTAAATAGTATGTGACACCAGTTAGTTGCTCCCAGAGCAAGATCCCCCCCTCATTCGGCGAGCTAAGCAATCGTGCAACGATCAGGCCAACTGCGGTGGTTGAGCACTAACTAACCCAGTCCTGCGCTGCCTGGACGTGTCTTTTTGTTGAAAGGGTACTAAAGGTGGATGTTTGGATACTGGTTTTTCGTGAAAAAGATTCTTGATCACAAGTGGATATAATTATCGGTCTTAAGTTTCTATAGCGTGTTTAGGCATCTTTTCTGATGTTTAGAGGGGTTAATAGCCTTTCGAGCTTTTTGCATAGATAAGCCGACGTATACTTTTTGTGAAGAATATAGACTGTGATGGTAATCAATTCAAAGGTTTTCCTGGAACAATTTCGGAGAGAAGTGCAAACGTCAGATCCGAGAAGCAACTTTTGATTAAAAATATCCAGATGTAAGTTTATTTTTTTTTGAGATTCGTTCACGGTCACTTGAAGGGTATACATACTACCTACGTATACCAACTGTTCGTAGTAGATGGAGTTTAACTGAAAGTTGAGATCATATGAGGTAGTCATAGTGGTGCTCGTGTGTATCTACGACTGGTATGTTGTGATCGTGTTACTAAAGACAGTCTTTTTTTTTGTGTTATCGAGAATCGAATAAAGGAATGGAGGTAGTGAAGATATTGCGAGATCCTTTTTCTCTTTCTTTTGCTCAGATTGGGAATGGCCGTTGTGTGGATTAGCGTACATGTGGACTAACACTACTATGCTATAACAGGGATTTTTCGTGAAGACGAGATCTCAGACTATGTTAATGGTTTGGTCAAGTTTTGGGGTTTCTTTTTTTGTTCATAGTAGTCGCGATCTATGTGGACGTGAGGTCCTATACAGCGGACATACCGATGTAAGAGCCGAAAGGAAGGATATTGTTGTTTGGTGATTTTCTTTCGTTGTTTTCACTGCCATGCATTGACTTTTCTTTATTATTCTTTTATATAAAATTATTTATTTATTTATTTTATATATATATATATATATATATACAATTATGTATATATGAATTAAATG
Source organism: Baccha elongata (assembly GCA_951217065.1). Classification (NCBI taxonomy): domain Eukaryota; kingdom Metazoa; phylum Arthropoda; class Insecta; order Diptera; family Syrphidae; genus Baccha; species Baccha elongata. The sequence goes on from OX578274.1 coordinate 86,646,280, forward strand.
AATAAATGAATTTATATAATAATATTTATTTCGTTACATAAAATGGCGCCCAACCCGAAGGTAGCGAAAGATTTTTGGAATTTATAGGATTTATGGAAATTTTTTTTTGATGTAGCGAATTTTTCAAAATTTTTTTTTGAGAAGTTGAAATTTTTTTTTTGATGTTGAGATTTTATTGAGATTTGTTATCTAGGGGAAGGTTAGTCTTGGGTACTGACCGGTGGTTAGTTGATTATATTCCTGACGCACGTCTGTAGCAGTAAGTGGATCAAACTTTTCTCTTTTCTCGTATAATTCTTACAATATACACTTTTACACTATTTTTGTAGATTTCGTTATTCTAATAAGTCAAGCGACCGTATTGGAAGTTTATTTTCTAGTAGTCAGTAGCGCTTGGATGAAGGTAACACCTAATTTTGTAATCTTTTTGTGGATGTAGTGAATACTTTCGACCGGTAATAAGGTTGACTATATTCCCATGTTACGTCAGTAGCGAAAGCTTCATTGTATCTTCACTAAGAAGATATGGTCAACACAAATTACGATTTGTTAATAACACCATAGTTCGTTGAAAAATTTATGAAGTTGGAAGTAGATTTCTTGGGGTGGAACAATCCTAAGCGTTTTCCGTTAGGGGATGAACATTTTCTCTCCTAAGTCAGTTGTAACGACGTGGAGTAATTCGATTTGGAGAAGTTTATTATCAATCTTCGATCTTTTATGTTTGGATGAAAACAGTTCAAAGTAGTTAGTTTCAAGTTCTATATCTTTGGGAACTTTATTTTTTTTGGAGGAGTGTCGTCAGCAAGTTTAGTAGTGTCCAGCCACAACTCCGAACCTATATATGATATTTTTTTTACACTATCAGATCTATTTTCAAATGGAGCTTAAAGCAAGCATCAACATATGAAAGAAAGATTTGCCAACACATATAATGTGTCCCACTGGCTCATCATGATATAGTAAAACCTTATAGTTTTTTTTGCTTATTTCTTTTTAAGATTTGTAGAGTCTTAAAAATTTTTTTGAAGTATTTTATAGAGATTGAGTTTTGAGTTTAGTCAATTTCTGAAAATTCGCTTTTGAATTTTGAAGTTGAAGTGCCTGGTGGCGATTTAGTTTTATTTTATGCCTGGTGGCGATTGAGATTTTGAGTTTTTGAGTGGTATCGATTTTTGCAAATTCTCTTTTGAGTTTGGAAATTGATTTGCCTGGTGGCGATTTTAGATTTTGAGTTTTTGAGTTGTATCGATTTTTGCAAATTCTCTTTTGAATTTGGAAATTGATTTGCCTGGTGGCGATTTTGAGTTTAGCAAATTTTGCAAATTCTTATTTGAATTTGAAATTTGGAAGTGCCTGGTGGTGAGTAGAGTTAAGTTTGCCTGGTGGCGATTTTTAGTTTAGTTTATGCCTGGTGGCGATTTAGATTTTTGAGTTAGCAAATTTGGCAAATTGTCTTTTGAATTTTGAATTTGGAAGTGCCTGGTGGCGATTTTTTTTAGTTTGATAGTTTTTTTTTGATTTGTAATTATTTAGATTTTTGGAGTTTTTAGTTATTGATTGGTAGTTATTTAGTTTTTTTTGAGGAGTTTAGTTTTTGAATTTTTAAGTTATTGAAGGAATTTAGAAATTCAAGGTTTAGATTTAGTTCTTTTTTGATAGTTGTTTTTAAGAATTCAGTTTGTGAATATTTTGAGGAGGGTTTACCCTACAGTAAATATTAGGTTAAGTTAGGTAGTAAGTTTTAGGTTAGTATTAGATTTAGTCTTAATTTAGTTTTAGAAATAGTTTTAGGAAGAGTTTAGGAGATAAGATACCTTTGTAAAACATTTTTTTTTAAGTTCTTTTGATATTATATATTTTTTTTTATTATTTAAAATTGTTGGGCGATTTTTGGGGAATCGACTGTTTATATACTTACTGAGTCGAAAATGGTGAAACCTAAAGAGAAGGAAACCGCAACGGTCGGGAAGGAACGCCGAAATCCACGCGATCCTACAATTCCTGATCACCATGACACGAGACTGAAGAAGAGGTTAGATTTGGAACACAACATGACGATGGAGGCGGCAGCAGCCACAGACATCAGCCATATAGATGAGGACGCAGCAATGCAAAGCATTCAAAGAGTGGCAGAGGAAGTGATAGAGTTCATTGAGGAAGAACATCCACGAATTTCAGTGGGAAGCCCAAACCGTAGAAAAGAGGATACAGCGAGAGAGAGAGAGCAATGGAGGAGTTATATTAAGGAGGTTGCATTGGCAACGGTCGGACATAGTCGGGCTGAAGACCGCAAAGCTCTTCAAGAAACCTTAGCACAAAGCCAAGCTCAAGTGCTAGAAAGAGTCAGCGAGGCCATAAAAACTGCATTGGGTAATGCCAATGTGGTTAATAGACCGATTGAACATGCAATCCCGCTATGGGAACAACCAACTCCAGAACCTCTTGATCAGAATATTAGAAGAGAGCCGCCAAGACCAACTAGGCGAGACCAGTTTGTTACGCCGATAAGAAATCCTGTACCCAATTTTCCGAGGGAATGGCCAAGACAAGAAGCACCGCCCTACAGAACCAACGCGGCGGGTGCTCATGAAAATGAATTCTTCGAAAGACTCAACCGAATTACATTCGACAACACTTCGGCTCCAACGAATGCTAGAGTACCCATGCCATCTCCAGCTGCTACACTAGTTAGATCACCACATTACCATAAGTGGGGAATTTCGTACAACGCGAAGAATATGACCGTTGACGAATTTCTATTTCGTCTAGACCGCGTCAAAGACAGTTATGGTTCTAATTGGGATGAAATCGTATCAAACTTTCACCACTTCGTAAGCGGTTCAGTGGAAGTTTGGTATTGGATGTTTCTGAAGAGTAATCCTCATGCAACATGGGCAGCGCTAAAATTAGCCCTAATTGAGCAATATAGGAGCCTCGAAACAGACTCCGAACTGGCAAGGCAAATGGCCGAACGAAAACAAACGCCAGGAGAAAGTTTCGATGCTTTCTATGAGGACATACTCAAGTTGAACTCCAGGATGAAAAACCCGCGTCCGAACGAGGAAATAGTGGGAATCGTCAAACAAAATGTTAAGCGGAGAATGGGAGAGCTACTCCTCACTTTCAAATCTACTAGATTGTCAGATCTCGTCTATACCTGTCGCGAAATGGAGAGATATTGGATTAGCGATCCAATGCGACAAAGAATCCAACCCGTATACGGAAATAACCAACGTAGACATATCAATGAAATCGAAATGCAGACCGAGTTTCCAGCCAATGAAGTACCTAACGCGATAGAAGCTTACCATCGAGATCGCAATATAGATGTCAAGTTAAACATGGACAAAGTCAAGTGTTGGAACTGTCAAAAGATGGGCCACTCGTTTAGAGATTGTCTAGACCAACAGAGACGTTTATTTTGTTATAAATGTGGATTGCCCGATGTTGTGACACCAAAATGCAAAGCTTGCTCGGGAAACTTGAATCAGAGTCAGTATCTCGCCGAGAGGGACCTGACGAAGACGGGAAACTCGGGGAATCAGATGTAGTTGTTGAGACTTGTAAAACAATACAAATGTTACAAAACCCCGAACCTAAAATTAAGAAAGATTTACCTGATAGAATTTCAAAAATACCTATATTAAGACCTCTCAAATCTTTGCACGAACGACAAGTAGCGTATAATTTAGCTCGGCAAAGGATTTACACTTATCCGAATCATTTGAAGAAAATTAACAAACTTCGAAAGCGAATTAACCAGAAACGAAACATATACAAATCTATAGCTTCTACCAAATTAGATAGTGTGACTGAGGATCCGCGCGCTTATGTGCGAGTCAATATTTTTAATAAAGATTGGATGGGCTTGCTCGATTCAGGGTCTAGCATTAGCTGTCTCGGGAATGGAGCCGCCAAATATTTAGAGATAAACAAAATACCATATCAAAAATTTTCAGCTAACGTTTCAACGGCCGATGGTCGTAAGCAACCGATAATTGGAGTAGTGAAAGCGTTGGTAACTTACAAAGACAAATCTATTGTCTTAGATCTATTTGTAGTACCATCGCTGACACAAGACCTTTATCTGGGTGTCGATTTTTGGACAAAATTTTAACTAGCACCAAATATTTTTGCTTCTCTAAGCACCATTTCCGAGGTAGCTCCGGAGAAGTCCAGTTTCCAAGAATGTGAATTGTCACCCGATGAGACAAGGCGTTTACAAGCAACTGTAGCAAAGTTTCCGTCATTCGCTGAGCGTGGGCTCGGACGGACACACCTTGTCGAACACTTTATAGATACGGGGGATGCTCTGCCGATTAAACAGAGACACTACCCCATATCTCCAGCGGTACAAGCCCTAGTATATGCGGAATTGGACCGCATGATTTCTTTGTGGGTGATTGAAGAGAGTTCAAGCCCATGCATGGTCTTCTCCGGTTGTCTTAGTAAGAAAACCGGGAAAGAACAGAATGTGCTTGGACTTTCGGAAAGTCAACTCCGTCACAAAGAAGGATGCTAGTCCAATTGCACATATAGAGGGATTGTTAGCACGTCTTTCGGAGACACGCTATATCTCTAGCGTGGATCTTAGAGACGCATACTGGCAAGTACCTCTGGAGAAAGCTTCGAGGGAAAAAACTGCATTCACTGTACCAGGCAGACCCCTTTATTAATTTAAGGTAATGCCGTTCGGGCTCGCGAATGCAGCTCAGAGTTTGACCAATCTTATGAACAAGGTAATTCCAGTAAATTTACGTGATCAAGTCTTCATCTATTTAGATGATTTGCTTGTAATATCTAAATCGTTCGATGAACACATATCTATTTTAAATATAGTAGCTACGCGGTTACTGGAAGCAGGACTCACGATTAACGTCGAAAAGTCCAAGTTCTGTTTCCAGGAACTGCAGTATCTGGGTTACGTGGTGTGGCAAGGCTGTCTCAAAGCTGACACGGGAAAAATTTCAGCAATCGTGGATTTTCCGGTACCGACGACTACACGTCAAGTACGCCGATTCCTCGGGATGGCGGGGTGGTACCGGAGATTCATCGAGAATTTCAGTGAGGTAGCCGGTCCGATGTCCGACACGTTGAAGAAAGGAAGAAGTTTTGAGTTTGGAGAAGAGGCTTTAGCAGCCTTTGCTAAGATTAAGGTAGCGTTAACAACTGCTCCAGTTCTTCGCAACCCCGATTTTAGTAGGCAGTTCGTCATATTATGTGACGCATCGTCTACTGGAATCGGGGCTGTATTGTGCCAAAGAGATGAGGAGGGTAACGAGTTACCCATATATTATTTTTCGCAAAAGCTGAATTCCGCTCAACGGAATTATTCCGTCACCGAGAGGGAATGTTTGGCGGCAGTCAAAGGAATATATAAATTCCGGTCTTACATAGAAGGTTATAGATTTTTGGTAATAACTGATCATGCTTCCTTGAAGTGGTTAATGAGTCTTAAGGACCCAACTGGGAGGTTAGCTAGGTGGAGTTTGAAGCTTCAAGGCTTCGATTTTTCTGTGGAACACCGCCGCGGAAGTTTGCACGTTTTGCCAGATACACTCTCACGAATGTATGAGTTGGAGGCGTTGCGTGCAATCGAACCGTCGACGGAATCGGCAGAAACCAAACCCCATCAATCAGAAGTGATGTCTATTGATTTGAAGGATCCAGCTTTTAAGTCGGACGAATATCTTCAGATTACGGCACACGTTTGTGACAATAAAGAGCGTCTACCAGACCTACAAGTATCTGAAGGTTTCATTTACAAAAAAGTCCGTCACGCCACAGGGAATCCAATCCAAGATGATCAAGCTTGGAAACTTTGGATTCCATCTCAGCTAACCGAAAGGTTGATTTTTCAGGCTCATTGCCCACCCCAAGTTGCGCATGGAGGAATTGCCAAAACTCTATACCGACTACGTAACCAATATTATTGGCCCGGTATGGCTGTACAAATAAAGTTATTTATAGGAAATTGTGATATATGTAAGTCGACAAAAGCGCCAAATCAAACACTTAGGTCGGAAATGGGAAAAGGTTATATGGTGGAACGTCCGTTTCAACATGTGTATACCGATTTCCTGGGACCATACCCACGCTATAAGAAAGGCAATACATACATCATAATTCTCCTAGATCAGTTGACAAAGTTTGTCATTATCAAACCTTTAAAAAAAGCTACTTCTGCGGAAGTAATTAAATTTCTATCAGAGGATATCTTTCTGATGTTCGGTGTGCCGGAGACTTTAATGTCAGACAATGGTTCTCAATTCGTCAGCAAGGAATTCGAAACGTTTTTATCCAATTTTAGTGTAAATCATATTAAAACTGCAGCGTACTCGCCACAGGCTAACGCCAGCGAGCGAGTGAACAGATCTATTTTGAGTGCAATTCGAGCGTACGTGGATGAGAAACAGTACAATTGGGATGCACATCTGTCATCCATAAGTAGCGCACTTCGCACATCTGTCCATAGCGTAATTGGAATGTCGCCATACGAAGCTCTGTTCGGCCAAAGAATGATTGAGCATGGGGCTGACTACCAATTACTAAAAAAGCTCATAGGTCTTAATCAAGCGGAAATCGAATGGTTACCAAAAACAGCGCGCATGAATATTTTACACACGTACCTGAAAACAGCGCTCAACCAAGCACATGAGTCATACGAAAAGGTGTACAATTTACGAAGTCGCGTAGTGACATATGCAGTAGGTGATGATGTATTTAGAAGGAATCACATCCTAAGTGATGCTACAAAACATCGCAATGCCAAGCTTTGCCCTAAATTCATCAAAACCAAAATAATCAAGATAGTAAGTTATAACCTGTATAAGACGCGAGACAGCAATAACTTCGAAACGGTAGTACACACGAAAGATCTACGAAAGTAAACTCGGTAGATAGTACAGATTTCTTTTAAATTTAATCCGGCTAGGTCAGTCTGTGCATGAGACAGATCGGGTCGTGGGTTCAAGGTTTTCAAGATTAAATACACCTATATCAAAGTAAAGAAGCAGAACGTAAAACAAACTGTTTTCTTTTCAGCTTCATTCAACAAGATGAATCTTATTGAAGTGAATCTGTTTTGTAGGAAAACGATTTAGACACATACACATGTATGTACGATTTATACACCCATATAAAGAAGTGAACAATAACATCTAGCTTCATTGAAAAGTTTATCTAATCGCGAAATTTATAGCATGAATTATTCTAATAAGAATAACAAATCTCGTTAAACGAACAACTTTGAAAGTTTCTGTAACACATTTGCTATAAAGAATAACAGCCAGCATAGACAGAAACCTCTTTAGCAGAGTCCATAAAAGTAGAAGTACTAAACAGGTATAACACTAAATAAATTTAATTATGTTAGTAGTTTAGCGACACCTATGAGGTAGAAGAAAAGCTTCATTTAGAACAACAAAGTATAAAAAGTATCTAGATGGCGTTAAAAGCCTAACGCCCATCTAACCACAGAGTAGTTTACGCAGATAGTTACCGAGGTGGATAGATTTTGTTCTGAATGAAGGTATCCATCTTGTGAGTGGGGAAAAGTTTCCATCTAATTGGGATGTGTTGAGAGAATTATGCATCTCAGTACGAAAACACGAAGGGGTTGTTCATAAAACAAATTAAGCCAGAACACATTATGAACATCTGAAATTGTCTAGACAGAAAATTATGACTAGGCAGAAATAGATAGAATCCTAATTGAATAAATGCGAAAATAGTTAGCCTTGAAAAAGACTATTGCCTAATAGAAAGATAGCGAAATTATTAAATAATTATGTTGTGCTAAACATCGACATTGACTGATACAATTGTTCGCAAAAACGAACGTAACACAAAAATCAATCTGACTGACATATACGATAACTTACGAAAAGACAGACCAAACATACTTTCATACATATTATACTCAAAATAATATTGTATACTTACCATTGTACCTAAAAATTTGTAAAAACACATAATACAAAAAGTTTATGTTTGTGTATTTTGACAAGAACTCAATACTTACTGTAATGATATGATATCGACAAAATCTATGTTTAAACACGAATGTAGTCTGAAGCAAAGAGGTACGACTCTACTCGTATTGTAAGTTAGATTTTGCAAGCTATATTTTTTTTTATTGCAGTACTGAACGTACGACCAAAAAGACATATTGTAAAATAAAAGTAATTTTATTTACACAGATACTTATAACTGACGTTTTTTTTATGACAGAAAAACATTTACGAATACTGAAAATACAAACAATTATAGTAAACAGACAAACAAACAATACTTACCATTCACACATAATTTTTTTTTGCATCTGAAAAATAAGAGTACAGAACAAACATATTCGATTCTGTTTAAGGCTTAAAATAATAAGCGAACTACGCGCAATTAGGCAACTGCGCAAAATAAATTCAAATCCGTCATAAGATAGTTGAGGTTAGAGGGAGATAAAAAGTTACTCATAGATTGTCTCTATCTAAAGAGCTTTTCACCTCGCGAAAATCTTATGGGATTCGCACACATAGTAATGTTCAGACAGAACTTGATGAGTGGAAAATTCCTTCTAGAAGAATCATTCCACGAAACGAGTTCCCATAAGACAGTCGTTGTTACAATTTATCGAAAAAGAACAGACGCCATCGGAATAGTAAAGTGCAGAGAACAACATCTAAGTTTAGAAATCAAAGAAATAAAGGAAAAATACTTAAAGAACAATTAATTCGAAATAATAATTCAGGAAAAACAAAAGGTATGTTATTTAATTAATTTTTAGTTAGTTTTTTTTGTATGTTACTGACAGAAGTTTTTTTTTGGTCATAGGAGAAACCGCGTGCTTCATGGCTTATAATCCGTTATTAGGTGCTAAAATTATTTGCCATAACGAAAGGCTTACAGGTCTTCATGGACGCACAATTATTAAGCATCCTTTAAATCGGCCTGAAGAAAAGACCATTCGTATAGTCACACTAGAGAAAGCAGTTCCTCCAGTAGGAAGCACCCCAGTTGAGAGTTCTATTCTTGAAGTTAAACAAGAGAACTCGGCAGAAAAGCCTCGGCAGAAAATTCACACAAATCAAGAAATAATCCAGGTGAGTTATAAATCTATACGTTTAGTAGAACGAAACGTGTACCTAGATAGGTCACATAGTTTTTCTTTGATCAACCAAAGGCAGGCAATCAGCTAAAGTTTTTTTTTATCATCCCTTTAGGCAGACAGAATCATATCCTCGAGCACGAAACACAGGGAAAGGCAAATTGGTAGGAGCGCCCCATCAATTCAAGAAACGCTCTACCAACCAACTCGCCAAACCTGTAGTCATCGCCAGAGCCACCTTCTGTGCTGCCTGGATAGTTTTTTTTACAACAATTTTTTTTTTGTTCTTAAAATCACGTTTCATTAAAACAATTTTTAGTTTAAATCACGCGTTAGGAACCTTATTTTGTTCTTATGGTTATAATACATAAGATATTCACGTTTCACGATACGTTAAAGTTTCTTAAAAGTTTTTTTTTTGTGTTCATACACATTTTTTTCACCATCCTTAAAAGAGAAAGGAAATTTCTTTTAGTGTCTATACACTTTTCTTTTACTATCCTTAAAATTTTCATTCATACTACCTATGGTTGAGTATGAATTTCATCATTATTGGTGACGAACAGATTCATCATTTATGGAAACGATCATCTTTATCTGATACGGATCACCTATACTTACCGTTATTAAAAACACCGTTCGTCGTGGGAGTCAATTACCGGTGAAAGATCATCCGATTCTTCAATCAACTTAACGGATCCAATCATCGATAACTGGATAACCAGAAAATTAAGTACATTCCAACGGAACTTAAGGTACTGTACAATTTATAAAAATATATCTTGTGTTTGATGACCCCAACTTCGATGAAGCCTGATTGGCACAAAATGTTTACCTTTTTTTTTGTGAAAAACCATATGTGAGCCTTAAGCTAAAGATTGATTCAAAGAATCATAGTTGATACCTAGAAATGTTAATATTATAAAACTTCAAATATTGAGAAGAAATGTTATGAAGCATAAAATCCTGTAAAGATTTCGTTAATAACCAAGTTATTGGTCACTTTAAAACTACGTATAATATTAAACCCTGTGAAAGAAAGATTAATAAAATGGTTAAACCATTGTTACTTACCTTATTAAAAGTGAATACTTATACCGTTATTACAATCTTTTAATTATTTATACCTGAAAATAAGATTCTGAATTTTGTAATACCTGAAAGTGAAAGAAATTTAAAAGAAGTCTATAAGTTTTGATAAAGTATACTTACTTAAGTGTACCTACATCTCTCGAGTGAGATATTTGAAGAGATTTTCTTGCGATTCGTCGTGTCGAACCTAGATTACCTAGAAAAGAGAAGATTAATAATTTGCAGTACAGATTTCAATCAACGAGAATCCAGCGATAAGAATTGCTATACTCAATCGTGATTTGGTTGAAGAGTACTCACTCGTTGTGTACCTACGTATGGGAACATTTGTATCTGAAAAGAGAAAAGAATCGTTAGAGTAAATTTCGGGATCGCGAAGTTAATATTGAAACTTACGTGTATTTAATACTTCGAGTATTCGATTTTAGTTTATTTTTTATTTTTTTTTATTTTCGGTGATCTGAGAAGAGAAATACGGTAATATAATATTTGAAATTGAATCGTTTTGAAATTAAATATACTTACGAGTATTAAAACAAATTTTTTTTTGTGTATGAAGTAAATGCTTGAAGAAAGTTTTAAGGCCTTCAGCTAAAATCATACAATTCAACGTGGATATGAGTTCAGATACAGTAGAGGCCATTGAAAGCACTTATGCCTACTTGTAAATGAAATCATATTAGTGAATAATATTAAAGATCGTTCTTATATCAAGCTGGGAATAAATATACAGCTTATTACGTTCGCGATTAAAATGTTTTTTTGTTTATCTAAAATGAATCATTGGTTTCGATTCGAGTTAGATAATACATTATATACAAGTACTTACTTCTGTCATTGAGTCTACTGACTCGTAATTTAGTTTTGTTGTGTTTTCGTCTTATATCGCGTTAATCTGAAATATAAATTAAAGTCGTTGAGATAAGTCAGAGTCGAGATTCAATCGTTAAGAGAAAATACTTCGGCTTTGTCAACGTTAAGAAATCTACGACCGGTTTATAAACAGAAAATCCACTCGTAAACTTATACTTACCTGCAACCAAAAATTTTTGTTTGATCTTTTAGTAGAGTAAATACCTAACATCAGTAAAGTACGTTTAAATAACTTTATTGGTCTGATTATCATCGAAAGAATGCATTCGTTCGTAGGTAGGAGACCCCTTTATTGTATGAATATTTATTGAAATTATATTGATATTTATATTTACATTGAAATAACATAAATTTTTATTAATTTTTAAATTTATAGCGGCATTATCACTTCAGATTTTGTCCAAGACTCTAAGGGAGTATAAACATTTCATTTGGTTAAGGGTTGGGATACTTTTGTGGGAAGGTGTTACCACCTGTACGTTAATTACATCTCTTGTATTTGCGATTAGCAGAACCTACTTTGGTTTCGCGAATCGGATTTCGGTCGTTTTTCGGAATCGTTAATTCCGACAGATTTTCACGTGTAGTTTCTTTTTTTTTTGTTTAGTGTTTCAATTTTTTTTTTGTTCAAGTCGTCATACGAGACGATTTGTCACGATCGGTAACAAGGGGATAAGAAGCGATAAGAGTGATTTTTGCTTCATTACCCTTACGAATATAGTTCGGTTTACGTTTAACGTAATAATTTTTTTTTATTTATGCGGGAGTTCGAGTAAGCAATTTCTTCAAGTATTTTGTCCGAAAGACTCTCTCAAATTGTCTTTGAATTTTTGATATTTGGATGTGAATCCAATGTACGATTATTGAACAAAGTTGAGTTCATTTTTTGAGATTCGGTTGATATTTGAACTGAAAACTAGTTTGAAGACTTAAGTTTAAAATTCTTTTACAATCAAGTAGTTAAATAATATTTGTTTATTTTATTACTTAAAATAAATTAATAAAGATTAGTTAAGAGAATTTAGATCTTTTCTATTGTATAACTTATAGTGAGTTAAGGATAGGACAGAATAAACTAATGTTAGTTTGTAAGATTATTGAAAAATAAAATTGATTAAGGTCTTCTTGAAAAGTAATGATTTGGATTCTTTTCATTTAGTACAGATGCAGTTATCTTTTTGGGAAGCATTATTCATTTCATTTTCAGATTTAGTTAAGTTTGCTATGGAGTATTAAGTTCGGAATGGCTAGGAGTTGTGGCTGACACTCTAACAAGACGACGTAGATGGCGACAATGATTTAAGGGAAGTTTTTGTACTTCCCTGCACATTAAGGGAGTTTTCATTAATTTGAAGTAGTGCAATGGAAACATAGGGAGATAATTTTATTCGTTTTAAAATATCTTAAAGGTTGGGTAGTTACGCACTAAGGGAGTGGATAACATCTTCACTTCCGTCATAAGGGTTCCTTTAGTTTTTTTTTTGTGAGCGTTTAGGAACATGGTGGGAGGGTTGAGTATAGCTCATGTGGGCACGAACATCTATGTCCTCCCAGTTTGAACCAAACATATCTTCTATTCTTAATGAATTTCTAAAATCTATTAAATCGTTTTTCCTTCGGGCCCAAGCTCTCAATAATATTATGGCGGTCAACCAACACCCAGGCCGCGGTCTGTAAATAGTATGTGACACCAGTTAGTTGCTCCCAGAGCAAGATCCCCCCCTCATTCGGCGAGCTAAGCAATCGTGCAACGATCAGGCCAACTGCGGTGGTTGAGCACTAACTAACCCAGTCCTGCGCTGCCTGGACGTGTCTTTTTGTTGAAAGGGTACTAAAGGTGGATGTTTGGATACTGGTTTTTCGTGAAAAAGATTCTTGATCACAAGTGGATATAATTATCGGTCTTAAGTTTCTATAGCGTGTTTAGGCATCTTTTCTGATGTTTAGAGGGGTTAATAGCCTTTCGAGCTTTTTGCATAGATAAGCCGACGTATACTTTTTGTGAAGAATATAGACTGTGATGGTAATCAATTCAAAGGTTTTCCTGGAACAATTTCGGAGAGAAGTGCAAACGTCAGATCCGAGAAGCAACTTTTGATTAAAAATATCCAGATGTAAGTTTATTTTTTTTTGAGATTCGTTCACGGTCACTTGAAGGGTATACATACTACCTACGTATACCAACTGTTCGTAGTAGATGGAGTTTAACTGAAAGTTGAGATCATATGAGGTAGTCATAGTGGTGCTCGTGTGTATCTACGACTGGTATGTTGTGATCGTGTTACTAAAGACAGTCTTTTTTTTTGTGTTATCGAGAATCGAATAAAGGAATGGAGGTAGTGAAGATATTGCGAGATCCTTTTTCTCTTTCTTTTGCTCAGATTGGGAATGGCCGTTGTGTGGATTAGCGTACATGTGGACTAACACTACTATGCTATAACAGGGATTTTTCGTGAAGACGAGATCTCAGACTATGTTAATGGTTTGGTCAAGTTTTGGGGTTTCTTTTTTTGTTCATAGTAGTCGCGATCTATGTGGACGTGAGGTCCTATACAGCGGACATACCGATGTAAGAGCCGAAAGGAAGGATATTGTTGTTTGGTGATTTTCTTTCGTTGTTTTCACTGCCATGCATTGACTTTTCTTTATTATTCTTTTATATAAAATTATTTATTTATTTATTTTATATATATATATATATATACAGTTATGTATATATGAATTAAATGAATAAATGAATTTATATAATAATATTTATTTCGTTACAACATTGAGATCTCTTATCTGAATCGACTTGAAAATCCTGTTCAAGCCGGTGGCGAAACAAACTTTGGCTTCTGGTTCAGGAGGACAAGCGGTACTCGTTGTTGCGATTTGTACATTGTTCCTTTCTGCCTTCACCGAGTTTTGGCTTCCCGTTCTGCATTCAAATGATCGATGACCTTGCTGTCCACACTTGAAACACTTGAATGTCCTCACTTGACATTCCCTGGACGTGTGCGTTGCGTCTCCACATTTGAAACACCTTCTTTCCTTCTTCTCTGGTTTCAACGGCGATTGATAACTTGTCGACGGCTGGTGGCTTCCTCCCGAGTATGATGACTTCGAAGTAGGCCCACGCACCTTCTCGTACAGCTTTATCTGCTCCTTTAACTCCTTGACCGTCTTTGCTTGGTAGAAACACATTTTGTTTTGTCGAGAATCTGGAATCCCTTCCGCAAAATATTCAATCAGACTTTCGTCGTCTAATGCAATGGATTTAGCTATCTCCATCAACGAGTAAAGGTACTCTTGCAAGGATTCCGCGGGTTTCTTACGTCGGACTTTCAACAAACGATGAACTTCTGCTGACGAAAGTTTGCAAGAAAACTCCTCCAACAACGCTTTTTTCAATGTACTCCAATCCCTTATGTTTTGTAGACTTCTAACAAACTGTTTGGCTACCCCTTTTATTAACTGCTTGGCATAGATAAACTATTGGAGATTATTCCATTCCACTATAACTGCATTTTCTTCGAACTCCAAGACCCACTGATTAATGTCAGGGTATCCTGAGCCGTCGAAAGTTAGAAGAGAGTCTTCTATATCTCGTAAAGTAAAAGAACTCTTTGCCCTTATCGCGTTGCCCGAATCTGTCTCATAGTCATCATCTGAGTTTTGCTCGTCCCCTGGCTGCGGCCGGGACAGCTGGTAGTGTTCTAGGAGTATGTCTTGTAGTGCCGTTTTCAATCCTGTCGTCTGTAGATTAAGTTGCCCTAAATTCTCTTTTAAGACCTCAACGGTCATCTTCAAAATCGTTTGAGCATCCATTACAATAAAAAATAATTCACTCACAATTTCTACTTTTATTTAATTTTTAATATTAATTTTTTCCTTTAAAATAATTTTAGTGTTATCATAAAGAAAACTAAATAACCAAAAACAACAATCAAAGTTATATTTTATATTTTCTCAAAAATCAATTAATTTAAATTTTCTTTTTATTTGCCGAACAAACAACCTCTTACCCTATATATCTGCTGGCTGCTGCTTACATCAATCGTCTCTTCGTTAGTTGTTCTTTTCCAGTTTTTTTTTATTGTTCTCGTTGGAGCATACAACGGCGATATCGTCTTTTGTTGTTGCCCTTTTTTTCACTGTTTGTTTTGCGCGCACCACAACTGTTTTTTCTTTATATTTTCGAGATGTGTGTAATTGCTATGTACTGTGTTATTTTCCGTTTTCAAACTAACACTCACACCTTTGCACAGAAAACTTGGTGGTTGTTCTGGCGTTCGTTCTCTTTTTTATTATTTTTTTTTTTTCGTTATTTGTTGTTACACATACTCGCGCACTTGCAAAATAGTTAATGTGTTGCACGGCAAACTTGTTTTGGTTTCTTTTTTTTTTCGTTGCTGTATTTCTCTTTTTTGCTACACATCCACTCGCGCACTTCGAAAATTTAATTTATTGCACAGAAAACTTGTTTTGGTTTCTCTTTTTTTTTTTCGTTGCTGTATTTTCTTTTCTGCTACACAGCCACTCGCGAAAATTTAAACTGTTACACAGAAAACTTAGCGGTTGTTCTGGCTTTGGTTTTTTATATTTATCTATTTTTTATGAATTCTTTATGATGCGTTTTAAATTTATTAAAATTATCACTAGGGATGATGCCCTCTTCTTTTTTCTGCTGGTGAAACTTTTCGCGATTTGTTAGGGATGATGCCCTTTTGCTTTTTTTTCACGATTATCTTTTAATTTATGCTCAACTTTCAATCACGGTCAGAGCCCCCAATTGTAGTAAAACTTTCTTCTTTCGTTTAAATGAAACACACTATTTAATCTTTCACTTATTTATTCCGTTTTATTTTATTTTTTGATTATAAATAAAAGAGGATTTTGTTCGGCAAATTCTTCGGCGCGGTTTTACTTACAAGTTCTTGAATGAAGCTTCTAAGTAAGACTAAACTCTGAATGCTCAAATTGGTGTGTAAGAAAGGGGAAAATGTCTTCGTCTCATGTAACGGGGTGTGTGTGTGTATTGGTGAGTATGTGATTTGAAGTATGTGTTGTGTACGTACGTAAGGTGGAGGTTTATGTGTCTGTCCCGTCGGTGTCCTATCCCACATACATTTTTATATTATTATCGCTTATAACTATATTGAATATATTGATTTACATAAACATTTATATTATTCACAATTTACTTTTTGACAAAATTTTTCACTTTTTTTTATACATCTCGATCCCGAACGGCCACGATTTTGGTACGATTTGGAGAAACAATTTTGTTTATTCTTTTGGGTTTGGGATTTATAACTTTTAAATACAGACTTTTAGTCAATTAAATCACTTTTTCTTTTTGAACGTTTATTTCGAAAATTATTTCGAATAAGTGTAGGAAATCAACCTTACCTACCCCAACAGTAGGTAACATAAATTCTATAGCGTTAGCATAATAATAGCATTGTAAAACCCCACCAATTTAAAAATTTTCATTTTTATCTAAATAACTTCAAATCTATGTTACTTTCCTCAAAAAGTGACAAAATAAAAGTTCTTTTCATGTGTAAACAACTCATGTGGAAGTTAGTATAGATACAAACCAACCATTTGCATCCACTCATACCACTATCGGTATACGACGGCAATAATAAAAAAAACATCCACATGAATATTAATGGTTATTCGAGAAGTTGGTAAACACGTCAAACATGAGAAGGAAAATATAGGCAAGTACAATTCTAGAGGCATACGGCATCATGTGGATAAACTGAAACAACACGAGAAGTCGAAACTAAACGAAAATGTCAAACACGGACAGGGATCAAGAAAAAACACTATAAAATGATGGCAACATCGAGACGTCCCCATGGATGTGGTAAGGTTTACATGTGTGTCAAAGTCTTGGAAATTTTCTTTAATGTGTAATGAGCTATAGTAAGAAACAGAAAATAATAAAGAAATCAATAATTAGTGGTTTAAGAACCGAAACAAAGATTTTTGTTTACAATCAAGTGAGAGTAGTTAGTTAATGAAATCTTGAGTTCAGTATTTTTGTAAGGAAAAAGGGGCAGTGAAGACAATAAAAATATTTAGTTGAACTAAAATGACAGGTCATAGTCAGAAGGTAAATAGTTTTTTTTTACGCAAATCGAAAAATGCAAGGAAACAATAACTTTAAGGTCAAAAGTAGTCAAGTAGCTAAATTCTAAAAAAGTAATGTTAGAAGAGAGGCATTAAATGTAAGAAAGAGTAAAAGATAGATAACACCATTGAAGTAAACCAAAAAAGTCAAAATAGACAAGTGATAAACGACGAAAGTTTTTTTTGTAGATTTTAGTCAGAAGGGTACCGTACAAAAATAAAGTCCAAGAGACCTTAGTATAGTAGTATTTTGCTCCAGTAGCACGAAAGAAATCTCCTTGTAAAGTTATTTTTCCGAAAGCAAAATTTAGTACTCACTCATACCAAAAACTTCGACGAAATCAAAAATCTGATTACGTATCAAAATATTGCGTAAAAGAATTATGAATGCACAGATATACTCACCCTGTTATAAGACCTTTCCAAATATTTACTACTTTCATTAGAAAAACTTACCTTTACAAGACTTCATAATACTTACCTAGAGTTCAATCTAAAACACTGACAAAATTCAAGATATAAGAAATATAAGAAATAATAACAAAAGTCTATTTTTGAACAAAGAACAAAATAATACTTACCCGCGAAAAATTTAATCATTGATGGAACTCTTTAACCTAAATACTTACCTCCGATTAAAAAAATATATGAAAAGCGATCATAAAATACTCCTAATACTTTATATCCAATGCAAACAGTACCTAAGTCGACAAAGTAGTTCGCACGTACCAGAAAAAGGAGCAATCGATCAAACTTATCTACTGTCAACTTCGTACTTGACTAAAATAGAAATTTTCGTAATGTGACCAATTACAATTGGAAGAAAAAACGAGGCATAGTGGGTGTATAAAAATTTCATTAAAACCTTTCCAACTTCACCTTTCAATAAAGAAAGATTAAACGCGCCAAATAAGGTAATAAACTAAAAAAGTACAAAAAGAACATTTAATCGAACAAAAAAATCAAAGAAAAAACTGAAAAGATTGTGAAAATAAATCGAGATTAAAATAACTAAAATCAAGCAGTAGCAAAAATAAAGGAGAAACCAAACAATCAAAATCATATAAAGGAGCAAGGTAAGGGTGAAATAAAGATTAAAAAAGTGCACGTAGTTAGTAAAATTACATTAATTCAGAAGCCAATAAAGACCAAATTTACCTAGAATTCATTTGTGACAATTTTAAATTTTTTTGTGAAAAATCCTGAAGAAACTAAAAGTTATTTTTGCGACACATACATATATAGTTGGAAAGAAACGTGGTGTTAATCCTAAAGGCTATCGTCATTAAGTTCCACATGGAATTGGCAAAAATATTTGAGACGCAGCCCGGGCAAAATCCACTGAAAGCACCACCGAAAGAATTCCAATTGGAAATCGTGATAGTCGAAGATAAAGAAGTAGTACTCACTCAAGGGATCACTTCCGAAGAAGTAAAAATACCCACAGGACAACTAATTGAGAATACTAAAACAGCCAGGTAATAATAGATAAAAATTTTGTTGTGAAATACCCAAGAGATTCTGATAACTACACCTGATAGCACGTGTAGATTATCAAAAAAGCGTAAAGTCCTTGGTGTAATCCGATAGGTAGGCACAAATAACATTTTCTATAGCAATTATCTATCATATTTTTATATTCTTTTGATCAAATATTCAGGTGTTAGAATGCTCTAAACACTCAGAAATTTTCTTTGCTTTAAAACATATGTAGATTTTATCGTAGATAAAAGGGTCTTAATCCATTAAACTAATGCTAAAATTTCGATTTTATACAGGCAGACATCAGAAGAGAAAGTGACAGTGGACAATAGTGGTGATCTAGAGTGTCAGTGGCACGCCCTTCACCAAAAACGCCCCCACTCTGACATCCAATGATCCGATCGGCAAGTCCCGTCACATTCACCAAGAATAGCCTGCCTGGCTTCTTATGAATAGTCAACGAATTTCATATAAAAGTACAAAAATTCCATACAATCAGCGAAATCAAACAACTTTTATGAAAAATATTACAACGAAGGACCACATGTTCCATATCAAGAAGGAACCAACGTGGGAAGCAGCAGCTAAGCGGCTAGCCTCAGTTTTCAGCGCGGGACACCATCTACAATTTGTGTACCTCTTCAGAAAAATTCATGTTTGTAACATGGAGTAAGGTATTTTTGAATTTATTATATAAAAAGAAAATTTTTGCGTATTATATTATTGAAAATATCAAGTTATTTGTCTTTTATCTGATTCCTAATAAGATTATCTATTAAAAGAAAAACTATGAGTGAAATAAGATTTCCTTTTATAAGCAAAAAGTTTCACCTCAGTTAAAAATAACCACCCCCTTGGTGCAAATTTAAAGAATTTTTGTTTAATAATTTTGAGACACTTTGTCGTTTGAAATATTCATTTCTGTAAAGAACCTATATAATTATTTCGAATGAAAAACAACTTATCTTTTGTCAGTCCGTTCCAAATAAATGGAATATTAATCCATTGAGTCCAATGTGACATAATGAAACAAAAAGATTCATAAAATATTCAATATCATAGTAAAGTATACTATATTTGTGGTGACGATACCTATAACGTCATATATAAGGTTAGTTTCTACATTATTTTTGCATTTGTATCTATATCTTTTGTAAAAAGAAAAAGATCGCCATATGAAAGGGCTACATACCGTCATAAATTTAGTCCTATGGCAGTCAAGTGAAAAGGATAAGATAGAAATTCACTTATATACCTACATTTACGTCGATTTAACGTGTAGTCACAACTTAATTTTGAATCCTAGTATTTCATATCAGAGTAAAATTTAATAAAGCAGATAAAAATCATTCGGTGATGATAATAATCAATCATAAGTTACCTACTTATGAACATTGGACCTATATTCTGCTACAAAAGTGTCTATTACCTCGTACCTATATGAATATACATAACAAACTTTTTTTTTGTTACGAAAATTAATAATCAAAATTACACTCCACTTTGAATTGTCTGGTCGTCATGAGGCAAGATGCATCTTATCCATCCACGAACCTTTTTTATTTATATATACCTTTAATAATTACATTTATTATATCCTTTTAAAACTATATTGCTATATTTACTATATTACATAAATTTTTATAACATTACATAACATTTTTGAAATTTTATCTAATCTCCGAACCTTCAATCTTTTGGTGTTGTTTGTTGAGCATTTTGTTTTTGTATTCTGGGAAAAGGGAATTTTCTTTTGAACAGACTTAGTGTCTATGTTTTTATATTTGAATTTGTCTTTTCGATATAATATCCTACGTGGGAATTTTCTTGAAATTTTTAAGATTAGATTTTTGTCTTTAACAAAACGGGTTTTGTTCGCGATTAATAAAAAAAAAATCTGATTCCAAGTAATCAGTCGGGACAGAACAATTTTCTTCGGACTTAAGGCGTATATTGCGTCTTCCTTGACTGGCTGGATCGAATTCCAAGCAGAGTTTAGCAGCCGACAGAAAAGTTCAACGAAAATTCAGTTCGACTTTAACTCGTTTGTCATCCGCTGTAATTTTAGATCAAGGAGAGTATTTATCGTGATACTCTTACTTAACGCGAAAGAGGGGAGGTATAATCAACTTCCGACCTCGCAAATTTTGAATAATCGAGAATAAAATTTTAGATTTTTGTTAACTTTTTGTTGGTATTCTTCTTTCTACTTCTTCTTCTTCTTTTCCGACGATATTATGATCTCGAGTGGGATCACAACTTTCCCACTTCACCGCTTTTCTACTGATCTGCTTGTGGAGTTCGTCGGGTTTACCTCAGAAAGTGTCGGCAAGCTTCCCGGTTATGGATTGTTCCATGTCTGAGGCCAACTGAATGCTGGTGTCGTTGCATTTGTTTCCTCCAAGAGTTCTTGGGCCTGCCTCTTTTCCGTGATTCTACTGGAACGTTGTATGATAATGCTTTTTGGACGGGGTTCTCAGCGTTTCTCCTAAGTACATGACAGTACCAGCTGAGTTTGTCGTGCTGCATTTTTGGAACGATGGTTTCGTTGACGTGGAGGCTTTTCCGGATCTTTCTACTCCGTATTCGGTCAAGCTTTGTCACTCCTGCTGTCATGCGAAGCATCTTCATCTCAGTTGCCGTCATTTTTCTTTCATACCACTGGTATATAGTCCAACATTGTGAACCGTTTGTAAGCGCTGGACGGACCACTGCAGTGTAGAGCTTTCCTTTCAGCTTAGGGGGCATTTTTCGGTCACAGAAGATGGCAGAGTTCTCACGCCACTTCATCCACCCTACGCTTACGCGATGGTTGACGTCGTCATCACAAGTTCCTTTCTTATTGATCATATATATAAGGTATTTGAACTTTTCGCACTTGGGAAGCACAGTTCCGTTCAAATAAATATCCGGAATAGGCCTGAGTGGATCAGAAAATGGGCAGCAAAGGTATTCGGTCTTTTTGGCGCTTATGCGATACCCATTTCCCTCCAGAACGTCCACCCATACGTCCAGTGCTCGTTGCAAGGATGAAGGATCTTGACTTATGATAACTCCATCGTCAGCAAAGAATAACTGAGTCACTTTCGGGTCCCTCACCTTATTTTCAAGTAGATAATCAAGCACTGTAATAAAGAGCAAAGGGCTCAAGACGCTTCCTTGGTGTACACCAACTTCGATTGGGAAATTTTCGGTGACTCCTGCAGTGCATCGAACCTTTGTTTTGACTTGCTCGTACATATCCATGATCATCTGCACGTAGATTTCTGGAACTCTTCGTTGTCTTAGGGCCACCCATATCAGATGCCGTGGTTGTCGATCGAACGCCTTTTCAAAATCAACGAACACAGCAAGCAAATCGTTCGAGGAATCGCGATGTTTTTCCATTCTGATTCTTACACTCTGGATTGCATCTGTGGTTGATTTGCCCGAGACAAACCCGCACTGGTCATCAGATAGCCGTATTATTTTTCGCAGGCGGCCATCCAACACCCGTTCAACGATCTTCATCAACTTGATTGATCGATAATTGTCGCAGTTCCTCGTATCACCCTTTCCCTTGTAAATTGGTAGAAGATAACTTTCCCTCCATTGATAAGGCATTTGGTCACCTCTGATAAATTTGGAGATGAAAGCCTTGAGTCATCTGAGCCCGATGTCTCCCACCTTTTTCCAGAACTCAGAGAGTATCCCGTCTGGCCCAATCGCTTTTCCCTTTTTGGAGCTTTTCACCGCCGCATTAACTTCTTCGACTGTAATGTCGGGCACTTCTTCATAGTTTGGTGCGGCTGTTGGAAAGTATATTTTGGGGAACTGTTCATTTAAAAGTCCTTTGCAATACTGTCGCCATCTGTGAAGATTTTTTTTGTCATCCACAAGAAGTTGGCCTTGACCATCGCTTATGAATTTCGGTGAACAGATCTCCAGCGCATTTCTCCTTCTTTGAGCGGCAATTTTAAAGATAGTTGCACCCTTGTTAATGTTGACATGTCGCAGTTCCTGAAGGGCCTGGTTTGCATCAGCAGCCGGTGCAGATATTTCTTCCAGCTCCTGATACATGCTCTCTGTACTCTCTGCTTTAAGTTGGGCACACTTCTTTTTTGCCTCTTTCTTGGAGCATCTGTAGGCTACTTCAAGGCGTGCTTTTTCTTCTTTGTTATGAGAGGGGCACATTGACCAAGCTTTGAAAGCTATTTTTTTCCTAGTCATCACTGCTTTGGCTTCGTCGCTCCACCACCATGTTTCCTTGTCCCGTTGATGGTAGTGTCCTTTTGCGGTGCCTACTAGTGATTTTGCTTTCAGAAGGCAGGTTCGTTGCAGAGAATTCCACATATTTTGTGCATCACCTTCTTCATAACCAGCTCTGTTGATGGTGTGGAACAGAACATTTTTCATCTTAGAGATAAGAGCTTCTCCCTTTTCTTTGTCCAGATTGTACCACTTGATTCTTCCTGGAGTATCTGCTTGTTTGTTTTTCCTCTTGGTGTCCATGAGAAATTCTGTCACCAGGAGACGATGTTGCTGGGTAATCGCTTCTCCTAGTATCACCTTGCAATCCTTGACATGTGGCTTCATGAAACTGTTTACCAAATGGTAGTCAATCTGAGTTTCATTCCCTCCACTGCTAAAGGTGACCAGGTGTCGGTTGTGGTTGATGAACATAGTATTTAAAACGATAAGACCATATGACCTGCACATGCTTAGGATGTCTTCACCAGCAGAATCCCTGATGCCGTATCCCATGCTACCATGGCAGTCCTTAGTGTCCTCGTTGGTCTTCCCGACATGTCCATTCAAATCTCCTCCCACAAACAATAGTTCTTCTCTCGAGACTTTCTTAAGGAGGTTAAGAAAATCTAGCCAGAACTTATCTTTTTCCGCTTGCTCACATAAGCACTGACAATATTCCACACCCTTCCTTGTGTTACCAGCTTCATAGAAATCAAACGGTCACTAGATTTTGAAATAGCCAAGACGCTTCCAAGTAACTCTTCCGCAAGGATGATACCGACACCGTTCCGACGTTGTTCCAACCCGTAATAGAACATCTTGTATGATTTCGTCTTCACATCCAGAAAACGGGCCCTGTTTCCAGTGTTTCGCCATTTTGTTTCTTGGACGCACAAGATGTCCAATCGCCTTCTTTTCATCATTTCTTCCAGCTCGTAGCTTCGTCCTTTCATACTTCCAACATTCCAACTCGCCACTCTCAAATTTCGACTAATCTGTTGCATCATGTTGCTAGCCCCCGGAATCCGTCTAGCTCTGACCCGGTCATTTCTGCTCGGTCCAGGATCAGTACCTTGCATTGCAGGGGTATTGCCGGGCGGGGTAGTGCCTGTTGTATCATCAAGTCTTTCCATAATGCTCGAAATTTTTCGAAAATGTCGCGTAACGTTTTCGCATGTTTTTGACACTGGCATGCGCTAGTTTTGTGTGATCGCCTTTTACCAGCCGGTGATCTCCAGTCGCGCAACCCTAGGACTCACGCATGCACGCTGTTGGGAAAGCTTTAAGGTGTTATTGTGTCGTTAGGCTCTCTTTGGTGTTATTTGCCTATAGATGTTAAAACGAATTTGATACCAGTAACCCACTACGGGGATATGATCGCTGCCGTTGGCCCATAAAGGGTTCATCCGCCACCATCTCTATTTCAGCACCCTGGCAAGTACTGAAAACCCTTACTGACCTTAGCTCTAAGTATTTCAGATTAGCTCATGTAAGGTCTCTGTCTTCAAGGCTGTTAGTGACACCGTTGATTCTCTAAGTTGAATTCATCCGCTGCAGACCATCCTTCTGATGGTTTGGCTCATCCTGGACTATAGCCGAATAAGACAGCCAGTCCTATCCAACAGAGCATTATAGTGTTGCTATTTTTGTCTTCTGTTCAAAACCCGCACTTATTTATTCACTTATATATTTCGGCAAGTCAAATCCGGTTGTACGAGACCAGTACTCGTTGGTTACCACTTGGAGGTATAATAAGCACAATTGGTGTGTATTCAATGTTACATCACTGGACATCGCCATGTTGATGCCGGTCAGTGACTACCCGCTTCCTACAACACCCAACCAACAACTTTTTGTTGGTATTGAGGATATTAAATATCCGATCTTTTTA
Source organism: Baccha elongata (assembly GCA_951217065.1). Taxonomy (NCBI): domain Eukaryota; kingdom Metazoa; phylum Arthropoda; class Insecta; order Diptera; family Syrphidae; genus Baccha; species Baccha elongata. The sequence continues at coordinate 86,671,080 of OX578274.1, forward strand.
TTTAATGTCCAGAAACCATTGGTGAATTTCACCCGGTTCTAAGATTTTTTTAAAATTCAATTTTTGAGACGTAATAAAAGAAACTTATTTGAAAGTTTTTGTTGCGGTTAAATATAAATGAGCCTTTGTATAGCTATTTTTCTTCTTTATTATCATTTCATACTTAAGAATTTGTTAAAATTTCCACAACATCTTTTTGATTTAGATTTTTGATTTAAAAGTATTTTTTTTTTTTTTATGACAGATATTTTGTTCATGAACGTTAACTAAAGATGTATAGATAACATAAAGTTAGTTAAAAAAAAAAAAAAAAAACAAAGATATTCAGAATTATTTTAGAAATTTCGAATTGTTAGATATTAAGTCATATGTAATAAAGATTGTATAAGACATTAATTTTAAATTAATAGTTTTCATCTTTATAGTCTTCATCTTTTGAAATTACGATTAATGTGTAATCGTAGGGAAGTAGTTTCTTCTTTTTGTTTTGGCTTCGTTTAGGTAACATGGTAGCATAAACCATGAGGATGGGAGTCGTGGCTGGTGTCGCTTATGCGATGCTTGGAGGAGATCATTTGTCGTGACAACAACAACGGTAATAACAGCAACGACAACAACAACAACAATAACAACAAGTACAACTGTGGAGTCGTTCTTCACTAGGTTGTCTATAGTCTATAAAATGCGTTCAAGCATGGTTACGAGAATTTTCTGTTCTTTTGAGGGATGTACCTACATAAATTTACGCCAATAGGTATATCATAGGGAGGGTTGCAAGGAAAGTTAAAACTGTCCTTTCGCGACTTTCGGTCGGGAAGTTAGGCGATAAAGGGGGAAACGAATACACCTGTTTCTCCCGTCTCAATAAGAGTTCCTGTAAATTTTATTCGGATGATAAGGAACGATAGGTAGGGTTAAGGGTTAGGTAATCCGAACGGACTAAATACATCCTGTCCGACTAACGTCAACACATACCAGTCTTCTTTTTACAATATTTATTCTTTTTCACTTCTTCTTCTGAAATGGCCCCTCGGCCCTTAGCTTTTCAGCTTAGCTTTTTAAATTATCTGAGTCATCCGACAACTAGATTCCAGGTCCACCATTATGTAAACCCACTACGCGCTTCTGCAGCATAGACTCACCTCCCTGGTGACTGAGCCAGCTGAAGCAACCTTAAGGACCTGTAGCAGCAGTCGAGCTTTAGTACCCTACTCCTCCGAGTTGATCGTCTAAAGAAAGTTTTACGTTCATTAGATGGCTGACATGTTGAGATGTGGTAGGTAATTGAGTAGGAGCTAATAATTTTTTTTTAGTTTTCATTTTTCGATCTCAGTTAAGTGAGTTTGTCTGACGAATGTCTTTATTCTCTAATAAAGCCAGGGGATTAAATACCTTCTGGAAATGAATAACTACACAGACATTATTTTCTTAGGTGAAGATCAAAGTTGTAATTAACGATAGTAACTTATTTACGATGATCAAATAAGTAGGTTATTAGAGTTCCAGCCAATTTTTGAGGTTTTGATAATTAGTGTATATGACATCTAAGTACATAGGACTCGAAGTTTTGGGGAGTCGACTGGGGAACGGCCCTACCCCCTTCTAAACGATCTAATGCTCGTTTATAAGGAGAATAGAAACCGTTCCCCACTTAACTCTTTGAATAATCGTTTCCGAAATTTGTATGTAAAATATTTAAGAGGTATTAGAAGCTTTCACTTAAAATCCGATCTTGAGTACCAACACCTATACACAGTGAATATTCTACTATCCAAATGATGAAGACTGAACTGTCGACTATAAGGATATTTGTAGAAGATCCAAAGGCACCACAAAACGTGATTTTCATGTGATTACATGAGTGATAAAAATCTTTTGGGGCCGTACAGTTTAGCATTCGGAATTTTAATTTCATTTAGCATTTCTTGTGTGAGATTCTTGGCTTCTCTTTTTTATTTAAAGATTATTTCTCTCATTGCATATCATGTCATCCAATCTGGAACAACGAAATTTCCCTAGTGTGAGAATTTTCGCAAGGACGAAATTTTGAAATCATAACTTTTTGATTTTGAAGTTTCAGTTCTCGTTGCCACGACATGATGTGTGATGAGAGAATTTTACCATTACATATAATGGCGCCCGAACGTGTGGGGCCGAGGGGAATAATTTTTTTGAAATTTGGGAAGAAATTCGAAAAAGAATAATATTTTTTTTTTGTGTGATAAAAATAATTTTTCTTAGAATTTTTTTTTAGTTTTTTAGTCGATAGTTTTATAGAGATTTACCATCGGAGGGAATAAGCTTAAGTATCGACCGGTGATTGGTTGATCATCATCCTAATTACGTCAGCAGCGATAACCTGTACAATTTCTTATCCACTCTCTATAAAAATAATCATTTAGTAATTTTGCGATATTTCAAAGTTAGATGTCCGTGCTGGACGTATTATTGTCTAGTAGCTGTAGCTTCTACTGAGAATCATTCCATTTTTTTTGAAATCTTTTCCTTTTCGAACGTTTGTTCTTTCGACCGGTGTTTAGGAATTACAACTTATTATTTATTAATTATTAGTTGTCTTCTTATTTATTTATTTACATTTAACAATTTGGTTCATTTTATTAATTAAGTTTGTAATGCATTTGAATTATTATTTTGTTACTTATTATTTTGTTACTTTGCCAAACATTGCGTAATTTTCCCTACAGTATTTGTAAACTTTAAATCTAGTTGTTAATTTACTATGTATTTGTATATTTTGTCACTCTTAAAAATTACGCTCTAACTGTTAAATTAATTGTACATTTTGCCTCTTAAAAATTACTCTCTAACTGTTAATTTAATTTGTTTCTTCTCATTGGAAAATTACGCTCTAGCTGTAAAATTATATTTATACCATTCATAAGGCTAAACTATTTTTTGCTGTCAATTTGACTCATGATAAACTAAAACAAATAATTGTCCTCTTTCTTGTTTGGACCACCACGGAGGTATCATCTAGTCGTAAGAAATAAATTATCAAGTGATTTTTTACATAACCTGTTTTTTTCTACTTCGCCGTCGCATGAATGCTTATCTATGGGAAGTTTTTAAATTCGCTAAGATCGTTACATGCTTATAAAAAATAAAAGTGAAGTATTTAAATAAAATACATTATGGTCCTTCGTCGCCAAATTATAAAGAACAATTTTTGGAACTCGTGGTGTGTTATTGTTTGATTGGGAATATTTTGGACATTTGATTTGGGCAAAACAGTTCCTTTTTTGTATTGACTCCTAGTCTTGTAGAAAGAGACGAGTTAAAAAATATTTATATCTTCAGATCGTGTTAAAGATATTCATTGTAAATTCTACATTTGTTTTTGCCACTCGTTTTTCGTGTATAAATGCACGTGTTTTTTTTTTCTGCCGCAATGAATGTGGTTAAGGCAAAACGTGGTCGTGCCAAGGGTAGGCTGACCAAAGCAGCGGACTACGCAAGCTCAGTGGACATCAATACTCCATTACCAATGTTGCAAATTCGCTTGGAAAAGTTGGAAGAAGCCTGGACGGATTTTGTTTCTCTGCAAAATGAGATGTATGCGCACATTGATGATGTGGATTTTGCAGATCCGGAGCCAGAATTCTTTGAATATGAAGCAAAATATTTTGTCGCGCATTCGACTTTCGTGAGGTCAAATCGCCAGAACCTTCTCCTTCTAGTGAAGTGGTTGCTGAAAAGCTAGCAACACAACAAGCTGCTTTTCTGGAGAAGTTAAACTCTACCAGCAAGTCATCGGTAAATTTTTCCAAAATAGCTGTTGCAACTTTTTCGGGTAATTATGAAGATTGGCCTTCATTTAAGGACATGTTTGTCAGCTCGGTTGACCAAAATCCGTCGCTAACTCCATCTCAAAAATTGTACTATCTCAAGACGTGCTTGAGTAGCACTGCTGCTGATCTTGTCAGCCATATGAAGTTGACGGATAGTAATTATTTTGTAGCTTGGGATAGATTGGAGAGGCGGTTTGATAGATCGCAACTTATAATACAATCGTTTATCAACTCATACATTTAACTTCCTGTGACAAATTCCTCTAATGTTAGTTTACTTAGAAAGATAACCGATGGTGCTGACGAGGTGATAAGGGGTTTGAATGCTTTGGATGCCAATGGTCGCGATCATTGGCTAATCTTTTTATTGGTTCAAAAACTTGACCCAGATACGAAGCAAGCCTGGGCGGAACATCTTGGTTCAAAGGAAGGGGCTACAATAGATGAACTGTTGGAGTTTTTTACAAAACCGCTGTGCATGTTTGGAATCATGTACAACTCCTGTTCGCGCTTCTAAACCTAGGAATAAGATTCAAAATGCAGTGAAATCGCATGTCGTTGAGTCTGCTCAAATCTGCTTGCTTCTTCTTCATCAAATCCAGGTCCATCGCCTTTGATTATAAACCATACTTCTGAACCAGGTTTCAATGGTCAAACTATACTTCCCACTGCTATTGTTAGAACCCAGGACAGAGAAAGGTCGTTCCAGAACGTTCGTGTTCTTCTTGATACGGGATCCCAAGTCTCATTTATATCTGAACAGACTGTTCAACGCTTAGGACTCACTCGTAGTCGTTCTCGAATTCCTGTGCTTGGAGTTGCGTCGACATCAGCAGGTTCTACCAAAGGCGTAGTGACAATTCGGCTCACTTCCCGTTTCAATTCGAACTTTGTTGACGTAAGCTGCCATGTTCTTTCAAAGCTTACTTCCTTGTTACCGTCTTCATTGATTGATAATATCAACATCAGCAGCCTTGTATCGTTTGAACTTGCAGATCCTTACTTCTACAAACCTGGGTCTATTGATGTTTTAATCGGTGCGGATAAGGTGTTCAATATTATAACAGGACCCACAAATAACAAAATTAATGGCATTCCTAATTTGATACCCACGATTTTCGGATCAGTTGTTGCTGGAAGGTCTGCACCTTCTTTTAAGCTCAATAGTGATGTTGAGACATTTTGTACGCAGCTGGATTATTCCCAAGAATTTGATCTCGAGAGATTCTGGCGTTTAGAGGAAATCTCTGATGAGCCCACCCTCTCGATCGTGCTGAATATTTGTTTGCTTCATCTCATGAAAGGCTTTCTAATGGTAGCTACATGGTAAAATTACCATTTAAAAATGATGAGGATATAAATTTTGGAAATTCATTATGCTGTTTCGCTACATCGTCTTCACTCAATTGAACGAAGGTTTACGTCGAATCTTCAACTAAAGGATCAGTACCACAAATTTATAGAGGAGTACCTGTCACTGGGTCATATGGAAGAAGTTCCTGCTGTTGACATATTCCAACCACCTAATAAAGCATATTATCTTCCGCACCATGCGGTTTTTAAGAATGACAGCAGCACCACTAAAATTAGGGTTGTTTTCGATGGATCTGCTAAGACCAATCATTCTAAGTCATTAAACGATTCACTTCTCGTATGTCCAACCATTCAACGGGACATTTTTTCTATCTGTCTTCGTTTTCGGCGCCATCTCTACACCATATCGGGAGACATCGAGAAGATGTACCGACAAATTCGAGTTTCATATGATCACTGCGATTTTCAGAGGATTCTTTGGCGTAAAACTCCAGAGGACCCTGTCAAGCACTTCAGGCTTTTGACCGTCACCTACGGTACTGCTTGTGCTCCCTTTTTAGCCGTTCGAACGTTGAAGCAATTGGCTCTGGATTCTTCTGTGGACTATCCTTTAGCGTCGGCAACGGTTCTCAATGACTTTTACGTTGATGATGTCATCACCGGTGCAGACACCAGTGATGAAGTCATTGCTCTTCAGAAGGAATTGGTAGAGCTGCTAAAAACGGGAGGTTTTAATTTACGCAAGTGGACTACAAACTGCTGGCCTCTTTTGTTGTCGTTACCTGAAGATCAGCGTGAAATGTCGCCTTTGGAATTCGAAGAGTTTGATTCAGTGAAGGTTCTCGGTCTGCAGTGGTGTCCTTCCAAAGATTGCTTTTCCTACAAGGTGAAACTAAGCCCAAATGTTGCCTGTACCAAACGTCGAATATTGTCAGACGCATCTCGAATCTTTGATCCGATGGGATTTCTAGCTCCGATAATTGTTGCTGTGAAAATACTACTACAGGACGTATGGAAAGAAAAGTTACTCTGGGACGAAGAAATTCCGAAGGAAATGGCTCATCGGTGGAAGGTTGTACGGCGAGAACTACCCCTCGTCGAAACTATTCATATGCCCAGGATAATATGGACCAACAAATCGAATCATGAGTTCCATGCTTTTTGTGACGCATCTTAAGATGCATATGCTGCAAAGGTGTACTGCAGGAGTAAGAATGACGACGGTTCAATCTCAGTAGCATTGTTATCTGCAAAGAGTAAGGTTTCTCCTATCAAAATTGTGTCTCTTCCCAGGTTGGAGCTCTGCGGAGCCTTATTATTAACACGTCTAATAAATAAGCTTTAAATGTCTTTACAGGATAAAGAAATGAAAGTTTTCGCTTGGACTGATTCATCAATCGTGCTTCACTGGCTTTCGGCTCCTCCAAAAAAATGGTCGGTGTTTATTGGAAATCGAACTTCAGAAATTGTGTCATCGATTCCGCATAAGCTTTGGAATCACGTTCGATCAGCAAGTAACCCAGCCGACTGTGCAACTCGTGGAATCCCACCATCTCTTTTGCCTTCAAACAAGCTGTGGTGGAAAGGACCCTCGTGGCTGTGGCTGGAGAAAGATCAGTGGCCCTGTTCAAATCCCTGTGTGAAAGATTTTCCAGAAGAGCAGTTGGAAGAAAGGAGAAAACCGAAAATGCAGGTATTTATGTCAAATGCTACCGAAGATAATATTTTGCAGAAAATTTTAATCGATTCGTCAAAATGGTACAAATGTGTCAGACTAACAGCAACATTGTTTCGGTTTTATTCAAACTGCCGCGTTTCAAAAAACCTTCGCAAGTATGATTCCATGTCCGTGGAAGAACTATCCCGTGCTAAGATTGTACTAATAAAATTTTGCCAAATGTCTTCCTATTCGTCGGAAATCGCCGCGTTAAAACAAAATAAACAACTTAATAAAAAACACAAACTATCTAATCTTGATCCGTTTTTAGATTCAAACAGTGTGCTTCGAGTTGGCGGTCGAATACAGAACTCTATATTGCATTATGGTGAAAAACACCCTATTATACTTTGCAAATCGAGTCGTATATCAGTACTTATTGTGCATTATATTCATGAACATTATTTACATCCCGGTGTGACAATGATGATTGCTTTATTACAAAAAGACTTTTTTATTTTTGGTGCCAGAAACATTGTGCGCAAGGTTGTCCAAAATTGTGTTAGATGCTTTCGGCATCGTCGGGATACGTCAAAACAATTGATGGGAAACCTTCCGGCTGAACGAATTCGGTTTTCGCGACCGTTCAGTAAGGTTGGATGTGACTATGCCGGTCCCATAACGCTAAGGCTTTCGCGCGGTCGGAACCCGAAATTCGTGAAAGCATATATTGCTCTTTTTGTTTGCTTTGTCACAAAGGGAATCCACCTTGAACTAGTCGGTGACTTGTCGTCGAAGGCTTTTCTTCTCGCGTTGGATCGATTTTGTTCGCGTCGCGGAAAACCTACAGAAATTTGGAGTGACAATGAAACCAATTTCCATGGTGCAAAACGTTTGTTAAACGAGATGTATCAAAGCGTATTGAAACAACAGCATCAAAAAATTGTCATTGATCATCTCGCCAAGGACAACATCAGCTGGAAGTTCCTCCCTCCGTCTGCACCTCACTTTGGAGGCTTATGGGAAGCTGGCGTCAAGTCTGTAAAGCAGCACTTAAAAAGGGTCATTGGAGAGCATATCCTGACTTATGAGGAGATGTACACTCTCCTTACCAAAATTGAAGCGCTTCTGAATTCACGTCCTATGTGGCAAATATCGGACACTGAACCAAGTGCTCTTTCGCCATCACATTTTATGATTGGGGAGGCTTACACTTCTGTTCCACAACCCAATTTGGTAAATTCTAACATTTCTGTTCAAACTAATTGGTATCTTTTGCAGACATTATCTCAAGGTTTTTGGAAAAGATTGCATCAAGAGTATCTCACAGCTCTCCAACAAAGACACAAGTGGCAAAATACTCAACCAAACTTAGATGTTGATGACGTCGTTCTGTTGAAGGAACCGAACCTTCCTCCATCTAAGTGGATACTTGGTCGAATAGTTGCAAAGCATCCAGGCAAAGACAACAAGGTCAGAGTTGTCACCGTCCGCACAATGCACGGAGAGTACACCCGCCCTGTGGTTAAGGTTGCCCCGCTTCCGTTTGCTGAAAGACCGGAGTCTTTCAGGGGGGGCTGAATGTTTAGGAATTACAACTTATTATTTATTAATTATTAGTTGTCTTCTTATTTATTTATTTACATTTAACAATTTGGTTCATTTTATTAATTAAGTTTGTAATGCATTTGAATTATTATTTTGTTACTTATTATTTTGTTACTTTGCCAAACATTGCGTAATTTTCCCTACAGTATTTGTAAACTTTAAATCTAGTTGTTAATTTACTATGTATTTGCATATTTTGTCACTCTTAAAAATTACGCTCTAACTGTTAAATTAATTGTACATTTTGCCTCTTAAAAATTACTCTCTAACTGTTAATTTAATTTGTTTCTTCTCATTGAAAAATTACGCTCTAGCTGTAAAATTATATTTATACCATTCATAAGGCTAAACTATTTTTTGCTGTCAATTTGACTCATGATAAACTAAAACAAATAATTGTCCTCTTTCTTGTTTGGACCACCACGGAGGTATCATCTAGTCGTAAGAAATAAATTATCAAGTGATTTTTTACATAACCTGTTTTTTTCTACTTCGCCGTCGCATGAATGCTTATCTATGGGAAGTTTTTAAATTCGCTAAGATCGTTACATACTAATAAAAAATAAACGTGAAGTATTTAAATAAAATACAACCGGTGAATGGTCGACTCCGTACCTGGAGCAAATACAAAAGAAAAAAAAATATATAGAGAGTATAGTTCAGATTTTTTTTTTTGAAATAAAAGTTTTGAAAATTTAGTTTAGTTTATGCTGGTAGCAACATTCAAGTTAAGTTCATGCTGGTAGCAATTTAGTTCATCAAGTTTATTATATGCTGGTAGCAATTCATTTATTTTATGCTGGTAACAAAAATTTAGTTTAGTTTATGCTGGTAGCAAAATTCAAGTTTAGTTTGTGCTGGTAGCAATTTAAGTTCATGCTGGTTGCAATTTAATTTAATACATGCTGGTAGCACATTAATTTATTTAGATCAAGTTCAGGCTGGTAGCAAAATTCATTAAGTTTATGCTGGTAGCAATTTTTAGGTTTAAAGTCATATTTGAGTTTTTTTTGGAATTTAAGTCATTCGAGTATAATTTTTAATTCAGTTAAGTCAAGTTTAAACATTTTTTTTTGAAATTTAGTTTATTCAGTTTTTGATCAAGTCAAGTCTTTGGAAAATTTATTTTAGATATTTTTTTTTTTGATCAAGTTTAATTTTTTTTTGAAAATTTAGTTTAGTTAATATTTTTTTAGATTAAAGATATTAAGTTTTTTTTTTAGTTTTTTGAAGATTATCAAGGGGTTTACCCACAGAAAGCTTAGGTTAAGGTTAGTTAGTAAGTTAGGTAATAAGTTATAGTAGGATTAGGTTAGAATTTATAAATAGGTAGTTAGTAAGTTAGTTAGAAATATACATCTTTCTTTTTGTTAAGTTCTACACAAGCGTTTTACATAAGCGCATAAATTTCTCTACAAATTACGTACCTACCTTTTCAAACAATCAATTTTTAAATCAAATAATATGGGGAAGAAAAAGGGAAACTTGTCGGAAGGGAGAAGCAACCGGAGACAAGAGGAACCAGAGTCACCGAAGGCCAGGAGAATTCCGTCTCCGGAACCACACAACACCAGATTCCGGAAAAACCAATATCTTTTTCATGATATGACCATGGAAGCAGGGGAAGCTGTTGACAAAAGTCAAGTCGAAGAACCTGGTCCATCAGTCAGCCGAAGAAGGGAATCAGAAAGGGCACAAATAGTGTCAGACGAATTGCTCAAAACCCCGGCAAGACAACAAAACGTGGAAAGAACACCTCGACGACACATTCAGAAGGTTACGAAGCGTACATCAAGGAAGTAGCTTTGGCGGCAGTAGGTTTCAGTCGAGCGGAGGACAGGAAAGCGTTACAGGAATCATTAGCTAAAAACCAAGCGTTGCTCTTGGAAAAGATGAATGAAGCTGTGAATAATGTATTAGCTCAAATTAACGTAACGAGACAACCTGCAGTACCAACAGTTCCATTGTGTGACCTACCCACTCCAAACGTACAGACGTCAAACCTACCCACTTTCAATGTACAAAGAGAACCAACTGAAACTTCTCGACAAAATGTACCGGACTTTCCCAGAAATTGGTCAGACAGGGCAAATATAGCAACGAGAAGAGAAACAAATCGCAATCCCGAACCTGATTACTACGAACAAATTAGCATCAAGACGTTAAACGTCGGATGGGTGAACTTTTATTAACATTCAGAACTACTAGGCTTGCTGATTTAGTATATACGTGCCGTGAAATGGAACGTTATCTAACTCAACACGAACCGATACGTCCAAGAATGCCCCCAATTTTTAACAATCCTGTGCGAAAACAAGTAAGCGAGATTGAGATTCAAACAGAACCAATACCAGAGGAAATGTCTCTAGCTCTAGAAGCCTTCCAAAGAAATAGAAATCGCGATACTAAAATCTACTTCGAGAAAGCAATCTGTTGGAACTGTCTCAAAACCGATCATATCTTCTAAGACTGTACAGAACCTCAACACAAAATTTTCTGTTACCGATGTGGTCAACCCGAAGTTTTGTCCCCTAACTGCCAATAGTGTAAGGGAAACCAATTACTGAGTCAGCGTTCGTCCGAGAGGGAGCTGACCAGGATGGGCAACTCGGGGAGTCCAAATTAGAATCCTTACCTATATCAGAAAAAAAATTTACCATCTTAAAGAAACCTGAAACTCAGAAAATCAATAATAATTTTTCAAAACCTACTAAAATTCCTATCTTAAGACCTCTAAAGTCACTTCACCAGAGGCAAATTGAGTACGCTGAAGCGCGTAAACGAATTTATACTTATCATAATCATAATAAAAAAATCCAAAAATTAAGAAATAGATTTACTTGCAAACGTAAGTTACATAGAGCGGTAAACATAGCCGAAATGGTGTGTCTGAAAGACGATCCACGAACTTACTTAAAAGTAGAACTATTTAAACATAAATGGCTTGGTTTACTCGACTCCGGAGCGAGCATTAGTTGCCTCTCTAACGGTGCCGCTAAATATATTGAAGATACTAATATTCCGTATAGAAAATTTGATTCAAGCATTTCCACAGCTGATTGAACAAAACAGCGCATTGCTGGGGAGGTTACTACAAATGTCACGTACAAAGATCTAGTTCTTCCGATCGAATTGTACATAGTACCATCTTTAGCTCAAGATTTATATCTAGGCATCGATTTCTGGAAAACATTCAAATTAGCTCCACAAATCATATCTTCTATAGATACCGTTACCGAGACAACAACCGGTCAGGCAAACAAGCCGGAATGTCTCCTATCTGTAGAGGAATCTATTATTCTCCAAAATACAGTTAAGCAATTTCCGTCATTCGCCGTTCGAGGTCTCGGACGGACCCATTTAATGGAACATTCCATAGATACGGGAGACGCAGTGCCCATAAAGCAACGTCACTATCCCATATCGCCTGCAGTACAAAGCCTTGTGTACGCGGAATTATATCGTATGATCTCGTTAGGTGTTATCGAGGAAAGTCAGAGTGGATGGTCTTCTCCAGTTGTACTGGTGAGAAAACCGGGAAAAAACAGACTATGCCTCGACTTCCGAAAAGTTAACGCTGTAACGAAGAAAAATGCGAATCCAATTGCGCATATTGAAGGATTGCTAGCACGCCTTTCAGAAACACGTTATATTTCTAGCGTGGATTTGAAAGATGCTTACTGGCAAGTGCCCCTGGAGAAAGAATCACGGGAGAAGACAGCGTTCTCAGTCCCAGGTAGACCCCTGTATCAATTTAAAGTGATGCCGTTCGGACTCGAATGCTGCGCAAAGTCTGACGAGCTTAATGGATAAAGTTATTCCTCGTGAGTTGAGAGAGCAAGTGATCATTTACCTTGATGAATTGTTAGTCATCTCGAAAGATTTTAACGATCATATTTCGAAAGTAGCAAAGCATCTTACGGATGCTGGTTTAACAATAAACGTTGAAAAGTCTAAATTCTGTTTCCGAGAATTACAGTACTTGGGTTATATTGTAGGACAAGGTTGTTTGAAAGCAGATCCAAATAAAGTAGCTGCTATTGTAGAATTCCCTGTACCAACCACTATACGCCAAGTTCGTCGTACAGGCGTTTTATAGAAAACTTTTCTACCATAACTGCACCTATATCAGATACCCTGAAAAAGAAACAAAACTTTGAGTTTGGATCTGAAGCTATCACAGCCTTAGAAACAGTTAAAAAAGCGTTAACTTCAGCCCCAATTTTAGTCAATCCTGACTTCACAAAACAATTCATCATCTGTTGTGATGCTTCATCAACAGGAATTGGTTTGGGTTTTATGTCAACTAGACGAAGAAAGGAATGAAAAACTGATTTATTTTTATTCACAGAAATTGAATTCTGCGCAGAGAAATTATACTGTGACAGAGAGAGAGTGCTTGGCAGCGGTCCAAGGAATTTACAAATTTCGACCATACGTCGAGGGGTATAAATTCGTGGTGATAACTGACCATGCAAGTCTACGGTGGTTAATGAACTTGAAGGACCCAATGGGAAGGTTAGCTCGTTGGAGTCTCAAGCTTCAAAGCTTCGACTTCGAGGTTCATCGGCGTGGTTCTCAACACCATGTGCCTGACGCGTTGTCAAGGGTCTATGAAGTAGACGCAGTGGACATTGAGAAACCCACTCCCGAGACTACCACTTCGAACTCGCCTGATGTGTTACACATCGATCTGAAAGATCAAGCTTTTAAGTCAAACGAATATGTTCAAATTGTGGCACACATCAATAAAAATTTAGAACGTTTGCCTGATCTACAAGTATGAGACGATTTAATATACAAAAGAGTCAAGCACGCGACAGGAAATCTCCTTCAGGAGGTCTTGTCGTGGAAGCTTTGGGTTCCATCGCAGCTGACTGGAACATTGATAGAGCAAGCTCATTGCCCACCTAGATCGTCGCATAAAGGAATCACTAAGACTTTATATCGCCTTCGAAAACAATTCTTTTGGCCAGCAATGAGTAGTCAAGTGAAACTATTTGTGAATAACTGCGATACGTGCAAGACAACAAAAGCACCAAACAGCACTATACGTACAGAAATGGGGAAAGCCTTCACGGTAGACCGACCATTCCAACATCTATACGTAGACTTCCTGGGACCGTATCCCAGATCGAAAAGAGGAAACACATTTATAGTAATAGCTCTAGACCAGTTAACAAAATTTGTTCTCATAAAACCTCTGAAATAAGCAAATTCTTATGAATTAATAAAATATCTCACGGAAGAAATATTTTTGATGTTCGGAGTTCCGGAAACTCTTTTATCTGATAATGGATCACAATTCGTGAGTAAAGATTTCGGGACTTGTTTAGATAATTTTGATATTACTCATATAAAGACAGCGTCTTATGCACCACAGGCTAATGCCAGTGAAAGGGTCAATCGTTGAATATTGAGTGCCATACGCTCATTATATAGATCCTAAACAAACCAATTGGGACATTCACCTATCAGAAATTAGTAACGCTCTACGCACGTCAATACACAGCGTTATAGGTATGTCTCCATATGAGGCTCTATTTGGACAGCAAATGGTGGAACATGGTTCAGATTACAATTTGTTACGAAAACTGGACGGTTTGAATCTGAGATCAACTGGTTACCTAAGGCCGTTAAGATGGGGATATTACATTCGTATTTAAAAACTGCTTTAAATCAAGCCCATGAGACTTACGAACATAATTACAATCTAAGAAGTAGACTAGTAACATCGAAGTAGGAGAAAAAGTCTATCGTAGAAACTTCACTCTTAGTAGCGCAGCCAAACATCTAAACGCAAAATTACGTCCTAAGTTCATAAAAACATATGTAGTAAAAGTAGTTGGTAACAATCTGTACCGTGTCAAAGATGATGGGGGTTTTGAGATGGTGGTTCACACCAAGGATCTGCGGAAGTGAAAGGCAAACTAAAAAAAAACAGCTTATCATAACCGGCTAGTTCAGCTGCACATGAGACAAAGGGTCGTGGGTACTATACTCAATCACCAAAAATTTTCACTACAGTATCAGGATAATCAAGGTAGCTTTCTGTTCCATCGTCGTTGCATGAGCTTGCGCTGCACACAACGAAGATGTTTTGTAGGAAATCTACCTTACCTACCCCAACAGTAGGTAACATAAATTCTATAGCGTTAGCTAAATAAAAGCATTGTAAAACCCCACCAATTTAAAAATTTTCATTTTTATCTAAATAAATTCAAATCTATGTTACTTACCTCAAAAAGTGACAAAATAAAAGTTCTTATCATGTGTAAACAACTCATGTGGAAGTTAGTATAGATACAAACCAACCATTTGCATCCACTCATACCACTATCGGAATACGACGGCAATAATAAAAATACCCATCCACATTGACGTATTAGGTATGGACCGCCAGTAGCCAACTTCACGCGTGTTCCAACATAACTAGGGGCGCCATCAACTACTAGCAGGGAATCTGCGTAGCAGTGATATGATTTTTTTAATTAATTATTGACTATTGAAATATTTTGGTGGAAATTATTATCAAACTACTTTTATTTTACAAAACACATCCACTCCTTATGCCATGAGTTACTTACGGATGAATATATCATCGTTTTCATTTAAATTCTAATGGCGAAATTAGTACACGTATTTAACACTAAAAGATGATGGCGTTTTTAGACTGTGTTTAGCTGGAACAACTTTTCTTGGCTGTTTGTATGAAAATTTCAACCGACTGGCGGTCCATATCTAGTACGTCAATGCCCATCCACATGAATATAAATGGTTATTCGAGAAGTTGGTAAACACGTCAAACATGAGAAGGAAAATGAAGGCAAGTACAATTCTAGAGGCATACGGCATCATGTGGATAAACTGAAACAACACGAGAAGTCGAAACTAAACGAAAATGTCAAACACGGACAGGGATGAAGAAAAAGCACTATAAAATGATGGCAAAAATCGAGACGTCCCCATGGATGTGGTAAGGTTTACATGTGTGTCAAAGTCTTGGAAACTTTCTTTAATGTGTAATGAGCTATAGTTAGAAACAGAAAATAATAAAGAAATCAATAATTAGTGGTTTAAGAACCGAAACAAAGATTTTTGTTTACAATCAAGTGAGAGTAGTTAGTTAATGAAATCTTGAGTTCAGTATTTTTGTAAGGAAAAAGAGGCAGTGAAGACAATAAAAATATTTAGTTGAACTAAAATGACAGGTCATAGTCAGAAGGTAAATAGTTTTTTTTTACGCAAATCGAAAAATACAAAGAAACAATAACTTTAAGGTCAAAAGTAGTCAAGTAGCTAAATTCTAAAAAAGTAATGTTAGAAGAGAGGCATTAAATGTAAGAAAGAGTAAAAGATAGATAACACCATTGAAGTAAACCAAAAAAGTCAAAATAGACAAGTGATAAACGACGAAAGTTTTTTTTTGGAGATTTTAGTCAGAAGGGTACCAAAGGAGCAATCGATCAAACTTATCTACTGTCAACTTCGTACTTGACTAAAATAGAAATTTTCGTAAAGTGACCAATTACAATTGGAAGAAAAAACGAGGCATAGTGGGTGTATAAAAATTTCATTAAAACCTTTCCAACTTCACCTTTCAATAAAGAAAGATTAAACGCGCCAAATAAGGTAATAAACTAAAACAGTACAAAAAGAACATTTAATCGAACAAAAAAATCAAAGAAAAAACTGAAAAGATTGTGAAAATAAATCAAGATTAAAATAACTAAAATCAAGCAGTAGCAAAAATAAAGGAGAAACCAAACAATCAAAATCATATAAAGGAGCAAGGTAAGGGTGAAATAAAGATTAAAAAAGTGCACGTAGTTAGTAAAATTACATTAATTCAGAAGCCAATAAAGACCAAATTTACCTAGAATTCATTTGTGACAATTTTAAATTTTTTTGTGAAAAATCCTGAAGAAACTAAAAGTTATTTTTGCGACATATACATATATAGTTGGATAGAAACGTAGTGTTAATCCTAAAGGCTATCGTCATCAAATTCCACATGGAATTGGCAAAAATATTTGAGACGCAGCCCGGGCAAAATCCACTGAAAGCACCACCGAAAGAATTCCAATTGGAAATCGTGATAGTCGAAGATAAAGAAGTAGTACTCACTCAAGGGATCACTTCCGAAGAAGTAAAAATCCCCACAGGACAACTAATTGAGAATACTAAAAAAGCCAGGTAATAATAGATACAAATTTTGTTGTGAAATACCCAAGAGATTCTGATAACTACACCTGATAGCACGTGTAGATTATCAAAAAAGCGTAAAGTCCTTGGTGTAATCCGATAGGTAGGCACAAATAACATTTTCTATAGTAATTAGCTATCATATTTTTATATTCTTTTGATCAAATATTCAGGTGTTAGAATGCTCTAAACACTCAGAAATTTTCTTTGAAACATTATGTAGATTTTATCGTAGATAAAATCCATTAAACTAATGCTAAAATTTCGATTTTATACAGGCAGACATCAGAAGAGAAAGTGACAGTGGACAATAGTGGTGATCTAGAGTGTCAGTGGCACGCCCTTCACCAAAAACGACCCCACTCTGACATCCAATGATCCGATCGGCAAGTCCCGTCACATTCACCAAGAATAGCCTGCCTGGCTTCTTATGAATAGTCAACGAATTTCATATAAAAGTACAAAAATTCCATACAATCAGCGAAATCAAACAACTTTTGTGAAAAATATTACAACGAGGGACCACATGTTCCATATCAAGAAGGAACCAACGTGGGAAGCAGCAGCTAAGCGGCTAGCCGCAGTTTTCAGCGCGGAACACCATCTTCAGAAAAATTCATGTTTGTAACATGGAGTAAGGTATTTTTGAATTTATTATATAAAAAGAAAATTTTTGCGTATTATATTATTGAAAATATCAAGTTATTTGTCTTTTATCTGATTCCTAATAAGATTATCTATTAAAAGAAAAACTATGAGTGAAATAAGATTTCCTTTTATAAGCAAAAAGTTTCACCTCAGTTAAAAATAACCACCCCCTTGGTGCAAATTTAAAGAATTTTTGTTTAATAATTTTGAGACACTTTGTCGTTTGAAATATTCATTTCTGTAAAGAACCTATATAATTATTTCGAATGAAAAACAACTTATCTTTTGTCAGTCCGTTCCAAATAAATGGAATATTAATCCATTGAGTCCAATGTGACATAATGAAACAAAAAGATTCATAAAATATTCAATATCATAGTAAAGTATACTATATTTGTGGTGACGATACCTATAACGTCATATATAAGGTTAGTTTCTACATTATTTTTGCATTTGTATCTATATCTTTTGTAAAAAGAAAAAGATCGCCATATGAAAGGGCTACATACCGTCATAAATTTAGTCCTATGGCAGTCAAGTGAAAAGGATAAGATAGAAATTCACTTATATACCTACATTTACGTCGATTTAACGTGTAGTCACAACTTAATTTTGAATCCTAGTATTTAATAAAGCAGATAAAAATCATTCGGTGATGATAATAATCAATCATAAGTTACCTACTTATGAACATTGGACCTATATTCTGCTACAAAAGTATCTATTACCTCGAACCTATATGAATATACATAACAAACTTTTTTTTGTTACGAAAATTAATAATCAAAATTACACTCCACTTTGAATTGTCTGGTCGTCATGAAGCAAGATGCATCTTATCCATCCACGAACCTTTCTTATTTATATATACCTTTAATAATTACATTTATTATATCCTTTTAAAACTATATTGCTATATTTACTATATTACATAAATTTTTATAACATTATACATAACATTTTTGAAATTTTATCTAATCTCTGAACCTCCAATCTTTTGGTGTTGTTTGTTGAGCATTTTGTTTTTGTATTCTGGGAAAAGGGAATTTTCTTTTGAACAGACTTAGTGTCTATGTTTTTATATTTGAATTTGTCTTTTCGAAAATATCCTACGTGGGAATTTTCTTGAAATTTTTAAGATTAGATTTTTGTCTTTAACAAAACGGATTTTGTTCGCGATTAATAAAAAAAAATCTGATTCCAAGTAATAAGTCGGGACAGAACAATTTTCTTTGGACTTAAGGCGTATATTGCGTCTTCCTTGACTGGCTGGATCGAATTCCAAGCAGAGTTAAGCAGCCGACAGAAAAGTTCAACGAAAATTCAGTTCGACTTGAACTCGTTTGTCATCCGCTGTAATTTTAGATCAAGAAGAGTATTTATCGTGATACTCTTACTTAACGCGAAAGAGGGGAGGTATAATCAACTTCCGACCTCGCAAATTTTGAATAATCGTGAATAAAATTTTAGATTTTTGTTAACTTTTTGTTGGTATTGAGGATATTAAATATCCGATCTTTTTATTTGATGTCCAGTGACCATTGGTGAATTTCACCCGGTTCTAAGATTTTTTTTAAAGTCAATTTTGAGACGTAATAAAAGAAACTTATTTGAAAGTTTTTGTTGCGGTTAAATATAAATGAGCCTTTGTATAGCTATTTTTCTTCTTTAGTATCATTTCATAGTTAAGAATTTGTTAAGATTTCCACAACATCTTTTTGATTTAGATTTTTGATTAAAAAGTATTTTTGTTATGACTACAGAAGTATATTAAAATCATACGTAGGTACATAAAATTTATTCTTGAAGATTACCTTCTGAGATATTTTGTTCATGAACGTTAACTAAAGATGTATAGATAACATAAAGTTAGTTTTTTTTTTGAAATTCAGTAATAATAAACAAAGATATTCAGAATTACTTTAGAAATTTCGAATTGTTAGATATTAAGTCATATTTAATAAAGATTGTATAAGACATGAATTTTGAATTAATAGTTTTCATCTTTATAGTCTTCATCTTTTGAAATTACGATTAATGTGTAATCGTAGGGAAGTAGTTTCTTCTTTTTGTTTTGGCTTCGTTTAGGTAACATGGTAGCATAAACCATGAGGATGGGAGTCGTGGCTGGTGTCGCTTATGCGATGCTTGGAGGAGATCATTTGTCGTGACAACAACAACGGTAATAACAGCAACGACAACAACAACAACAATAACAACAAGTACAACTGTGGAGTCGTTCTTCACTAGGTTGTCTATAGTCTATAAAATGCGTTCAAGCATGGTTACGAAAATTTTCTGTTCTTTTGAGGGATGTACCTACATAAATTTACGCCAATAGGTATATCATAGGGAGGGTTGCAAGAAAGTTAAAACTGTCCTTTCGCGACTTTCGGTCGGGAAGTTAGGCGATAAAGGGGGAAACGAATACACCTGTTTCTCCCGTCTCAATAAGAGTTCCTGTAAATTTTATTCGGATGATAAGGAACGATAGGTAGGGTTAAGGGTTAGGTAATCCGAACGGACTAAATACATCCTGTCCGACTAACGTCAACACATACCAGTCTTCTTTTTACAATATTTATTCTTTTTCACTTCTTCTTCTGAAATGGCCCCTCGGCCCTTAGCTTTTCAGCTTAGCTTTTTAAATTATCTGAGTCATCCGACAACTAGATTCCAGGTCCACAAATATGTAAACCCACTACGCGCTTCTGCAGCATATACTCACTTCCCTGATGACTGAGCCAGCTGAAGCAACCTTAAGGACCTGTAGCAGCAGTCGAGCGGTAGTACCCTACTCCTCCGAGTTGATCGTTTAAAGAAAGTTTTACGTTCATTAGATGGCTGACATGTTGAGATGTGGTAGGTAATTGAGTAGGAGCTAATGATTTTTTTTTTAGTTTTCATTTTTCGATCTCAGTTAAGTAAGTTTGTCTGACGAATGACTTTATTCTCTAATAAAGCCAGGGGATTAAATACCTTCTGGAAATGAATACCTACACAGACATTATTTTCTTAGGTGAAGATCAAAGTTGTAATTAACGATAGTAACTTATTTACGATGATCAAATAAGTAGGTTATTAGAGTTCCAGCCAATTTTTGAGGTTTTGATAATCAGTGTATATGACATCTAAGTACATAGGAATCGAAGTTTTGGGGAGTCGACTGGGGAACGGCCCTACCCCCTTCTAAACGATCTAATGCTCGTTTATAAGGAGAATAGAAACCGTTCCCCACTTAACTCTTTGAATAATCGTTTCCAAAATTTGTATGTAAAATATTTAAGAGGTATTAGAAGCTTTCACTTAAAATCCGATCTTGAGTACCAACACCTATACACAGTGAATATTCTACTATCCAAATGATGAAGACTGAACTGTCGACTATAAGGATATTTGTAGAAGATCCAAGGGCACCACAAAACGTAATTTTCATGTGATTACATGAGTGATAAAAATCTTTTGGGGCCGTACAATTTAGCCTTCGGAATTTTTGTTGTCAGAGCCAAAATAATATATTTATTTATTTATCCAACAAGTACATTAGACTTTCTTAGATATTAGAATTACATAATTTATAAACAAGAATATAAGAAAACGTAATTATAAAATAAAATTAACAAAAATAAAAAGTTAAATATTTACTAAATGTTCAAAATAATAGCTTTGCATTCTTTTCTACTCATATGGAAATCTATATAATTTTCGATTTGATTAAAACATAATGATGCATTGGTTACTGGATTGTTCAAACCGTAGTTAGTGGAGTGTCTACTTATTTGAAAGAAGTTATTATGTCTTGGCCTTAGTAAGCGCGTTGGAGCATATATATTAAATAAGGATAGTAACGAAGAACAGTCGATATGACCACACAAAATATCCCTTTCAAAAATAGCTAAATAGTAAAATCTTCTTTTATTTAACGGCTTTAAATCAATAAATTGGCATCTTATATCGTAACTTGGCATGTTAGATTCGAAATATATTTTACCTCTTTTGTATTCTTTCAATACGCATTGAAGTGCTGTTGTAGAACGGAGACCATATCACACAACAATATTCAAGGTTAGAGCGAACCAACGATACAAAAAGAGTTTTTAGAGTGTACGGATCACTAAAATCTTTAGAGTTTCGAAATAGAAACCCCAGCATAGCATTAGCCTTAGAGATTAAAAAATCCATATGCAAGGCAAAGTTTAATTGGGAATCAAAAACAACTCCAAGGTCCTTTTGTTCATAAACCCTACAAAGGTCACTGTTGCAAACTTTATAATCAAATATATATATTTTGCTTTAAAAGGTCTTCCCTGGACAGATCCTTATAACCTTCCACCTTATGAACACAGAATTCAGCTTCTACACATTCAGTCCTTGTTACAGAGGCGTGTAAATAACGATATAGTTTTTATCCACCAACTTCTTTCGGGCGCATTAGATGCACCTGATCTACTTACTTGTGTTGGACTCAATTATCGTGGGGGTGCTCACCATCTGCGTAGCCTTGAGCTCCTACATTGTCCACACCATCGGACTAATTACGGTATGAATGAGCCGCTTACCCGCATGTGCAGGCTTTTCAATTTAAATTCTAAAATTATTGATTTTAATGACAATAAAATAAATCTTAAAAATGTACTTAAAACCAGTGCTCCACGCTTTTAGTTCATGTTTTATGTATTTTGTATTGTTAAAATATATGTTTTATTGTATTATAGTGCTTGTGTTATTGTAGTTATTTGTTTTACATTACTAACAACTAACACCAGCACTAAGTGATGAGCCAGTGGAACACATATAATGTGTTGGCAAATCTTTGTTCATAAGCTGAAGCTTGCTCTAAGCTCCTTATGAACAGGATCTGATAGTGTATAAAAAAAAGGATTTTTAGATCTTGTAAAAGACAAAATAGAACATTTACGAATATTAAGATGCAAACAATTAATATCGCACCAACTAATTAATCTATCTATGTCATTTTGTAATTCAACACAGTCAGACCTTGATTGAATTATTTTAAATAATTTGAAATCATCTGCAAATAATAATCCGATGGAATGCTGTACACAATCCGGTAAATCATTGATGAATATAAGAAAAAAGAGTGGGCCTAAATGACTACCTTGAGGCACTCCAGAGTAATTGAACACTACTTTAGAAATATGGGATCCGATTTTCACATACTGTTTTCGGTGTTTTAAGTACGACATCAACCATGACATCAAAGACGAATGAAAACCAAATTTTATTAATTTACGTTCTAAAACATGAAATTGGACGCGATCAAATGCTTTAGCAAAGTCAGTGTAAACAGTGTCAACTTGGCTATGCTTCTCCATATTAGTAAGGCAGTAGTTTGTAAAAATCGCTAAATTCGTTACAGTTGATCTTCCAGTTACAAACCCATGTTGAGAATTTGAAATGAAACCACGAACAATTGCATATATTTTTTTTTTTAACAATGGCTTCAAACATTTTTGGGATCAACTATAACTTTGCAATCGGTCTATAATTCTCAATTACTTGCTTAGATCCAGATTTGTGGATAGGGGTGATAAAAGAATACTTCCAATCATCCAAAAACAAGCCACTTGTTAAAGATAGATTGAAAACCATACGAAGCGGAGTTGCAAAATTAAATCTACAGTTTTTAATAAACGCTGGAGGAATGTTGTCTGGTCCAAGACTATTAGAATTATCAAGATTTGATAACTCCGTTAGAACATCATCTTCAGTGATATCTAGAAATCCTAAACTTATTAAAGAGTTACGGAAGACAGGACTGTAATTATTATCTGGTTCAGCAACATAGTTTGATTGAAAATAACATGCAAACATATTAGAAATTTCTTTTATGTCATTGCTAATATTACCATTGTAGCTCATAGAAGACGGAATACCAACTGATTTCCTTTTCGTGTTTAAAAAGGTCCAAAAAGCTTTTGAATTACTTTTTATTTTAGACTCTAAATGCAAAACATGCTGACGATACAAAAATCTCTTTAAAAATTCGTACTCTTTTCGTAAGCGACAAAACTCCGCACGCAATAAATGATTTTTTAAACTTTTCTTATAAGTACGTTTCATAGCATTTTTTAATTTCATGAGTCGATTGTTAAACCAGATTGGCTTATTAGAGCTTAAACATTTTTTAGTAGGCACACACTTAGAAAAAACATCATCAACTATGTTTGTAAACAACAAGTAAACTTCTTTCAAATCTGTGGACCCCGATAAACTCAAGTTCCAATCAATCGATGAGAGGTAATTATTAACATAGCCATAATCGGCTTTATCAAAATCAAATTTTAATTCAATACTATTGCTATCAGTGCTATAAGAGCTAAGAAATGAAATATCGAATGAAATGTGCAAAGCTTTATGAAAAACACTGTTATTTGATAGTAAAAAGACAGCTTCATATATACAAACATCTAAATCATCATAAGCAAAAACTAAATCTAAAATTCGACCAATACTATTTTGAATGGAATTAAATTGTACAAAATTCATAGCCAGCAAAGAGTCCAGCATTTCAATTTCAAATTCTTTTAGAACATTACATGGAAGCAAACATTTTTCATCAATTGAATATATCCATTTGATGTTACTTAAATTGAAATCACCTAAAACTAACACATAGGAATATGCGTCCAATTTATTTACAATGTGTTTTATGTTAGCAATATGAGTTTTGTAAATACTTGTAATAGAGTTAGGAGGTATATATGATACAAAATAATATATTATAGGTCAACCAATCTGCTATTAAGGGAAGATTTGACTGCAAGGATGACACCACCACCTCTAGATAGAGCAGTTTGAATTGGACACCGATCTTTCCTATATACTACATAATCAGCACCAAACAGTTCTGTCGTTAATATATTCTCACACAACCACGTTTCAGTAAGAGCGATGACAGTATAGGAACAATCGGCAACTGCATTGAAAAAATCTGTAGTTTTTGTCCTCATACCACCAATGTTTTGGTAGTAGATGGAACAAGCATTTTTATCTGAATTTGACTCTAGGATTGATCCAGCAGGTCCCGAACGACTTCGTTTTTTGAAATGAACTCAAAAGCACGTAACTTTGTACCCAATGGCCAAATACTTTCTTGAAACATCGCATCTGCAAATTCAACTGGAACTCCAATTTTAAAATTTATAAGTTTTAATTTTTCCTTATCCACACCACGCTTAGTTAATTTATAGCACGAAATAAAATTCGGGTTGATGCAGAGAACATTAGCTATATGACATGCAATAGATTCGGTAGTGGTACAAGGTCGAAAACTGCCAAGATGAAACCACTTCAATTTATGTACAACATTATTTTGAAGAAAATCAGATGAACCAATTACTATTTTTGAAGTATTAATCAAATTTCCGAGTCCAGCAGCGTTATTAACAGTTCTAACATTTACTCCACTATCTGCACATTCACAAACAACATCATCATGAACTTCAGCAACTACAGGATAATCATTATAAGCAGGAACATCAGCATTAACAGGAGTATCAGCAATTATTGCTACAGCAGCATTCTCAGCATTCACAGGAACAACAGCGACATCAGCAACAACAACATTATCAGCAACTTTAACATCAGGAACACCAACAGCAACATATTTAACCGCCACATCAAAGCCAGCAATATCAACAGCATCAACCCCAGACAACTTACTACTATCTAAGGATTTAGTACTATTGTCAAAATTAACAGTGGCAACATTGTTTGCAGTATTTACAGCGGCAACACTGAAAGCACTCACAGCACCTACAATAGGCAGAGAATCGTCATCATCTCCATCATCATCGTGTACATTGGTAGCTCCCGTTGCATTTGCCTTGTTGTTAACAGAATATAGAGGCAATTTATTATTTTGTTTTGATTTTTTAGCTGTAGTACTTGAAGCGGTTTTAATTCTTTTTGTTGGTATAATTGACGTAGGCTTAGACAAACTATTGCGAATGGGGGTCGGGGATATACTAAAAGGCTTTGATATTTTGTTAGCCATTGCGGGTGATAAAAAGTTTTTATTCGAAGAATTGTCTTGGGCATTGAGATGTAACTTAGCTTGAGATCTTGTGTTCACGAAGCTTTTTGTTTTTGTACTTGAACTGGCATCAAAACTATCACGAAACGTATTAAAGTCAATGCATAGGCTATTGAGCTTTTTATATAAGACATTTAATTTAGCGTAACAATTGAGTGCGTTATCATTAAAACACATATCACACCTAAAGCATAAGTTATTTGAACGATTTAAAAGAAGATCTGTCACAGTTTCATTCAAATTTAAACACTTTATGTGGAAAGGCAATTGGCAAACAACGCACGATAGTTCTTCACCGGTCGTTGTTTTATTATCACAATTAAAGCATTTATTAGAAAAAGACATTGCATATGAGGCAAGAAACTAATGAGAGAATCAACTGCGCGATGCAAGTGCAGAGAGCGAACAGCAATAATGAAAACAATGTCTGTGTAGGAAATGAATATATACCGACACAGACATTATTTTCTTAGGTGAAGATCAAAGTTGTAATTAACGATAGTAACTTATTTACGATGATCAAATAAGTAGGTTATTAGAGTTCCAGCCAATTTTTGAGGTTTTGATAATCAGTGTATATGACATCTAAGTACATAGGACTCGAAGTTTTGGGGAGTCGACTGGGGAACGGCCCTACCCCCTTCTAAACGATCTAATGCTCGTTTATAAGGAGAAAACACTTAACTCTTTGAATAATCGTTTCCGAAATTTGTATGTAAAATATTTAAGAGGTATTAGAAGCTTTCACTTAAAATCCGATCTTGAGTACCAACACCTATACACAGTGAATATTCTACTATCCAAATGATGAAGACTGAACTGTCGACTATAAGGATATTTGTAGAAGATCCAAGGGCACCACAAAACGTAATTTTCATGTGATTACATGAGTGATAAAAATCTTTTGGGGCCGTACAGTTTAGCCTTCGGAATTTTAGTTTCATTTAGCATTTCTTGTGTGAGATTCTTGGCTTCTCTTTTTTATTTAAAGATTATTTCTCTCATTGCATATCATGTCATCCAATGTGGAACAACGAAATTTAACTAGTGTGAGAATTTTCGCAAGGACGAAATTTTGAAATCATAACTTTTTGATTTTGAACTTTCAGTTCTCGTTGCCACGACATGATGTGTGATGAGAGGAAAATTTTTTTCCATTACATAAGAGAGTTTTTCTCAGTATTGGTTCACTAAAAGAACGTCATTTCACTTTAATTCACTTATTTTCGCGATTAATTTGTATACACTGTGTATACACCATTCAGGCAAGAACGAAGTCTTTTGAACCTAAGGTCCATTAGAGCGTCTACCTTGATATTATCGAAAGATATACAGAGTTAAGCGACCGTCATAAAGGTTCAAAGGAACAAGTGTTCGCTTATACGATTTTGATAACGATTAATTTTTTTTTAATTTATTTTGATTCAGTAGAAAAATATTTAACGAAATATTTTTCTTTGTTCTCGCGTAAAGAGGGTAAGTGACTTAGATTCACCCTCACTTCCTTTAGGACCTGAGTAAGGTCCAACTCCACTTTTAGTCGTTTCAAGGAAAATATTGCAAATTTTTTTTATGACAATTAACATCTTGTGCAGCAGTCTTTCTCTGATGATAAAAATACATCTTTTATTGATTTCTTTTACCATCTCTTTTCATGGATTTAGCTTTTTGAAGGTGATATATTCATCTAAAACATTGTAATAAAACAGTTGTAATATCAATTAACTTTTTGAGATTCACCAATGCTTTGAATGTCGATTTTGAATTTTCTAGATAGTAGTCTTTTTATGACAAATAAAAAAAGAGATCTTAGTAAGTTGAATATAAAAAACAAAAAGATTGTTCATTTTCATTTTTATTAAATTAGATTATAGAAGATTCTTAGTTAGGATTAACCGAAACCCAGATTTGAGATTTTATAGCTTTAGCATCATCAACAACAGCGACAACAACAACAACAACAACAAATTGATCAGGATGTAGATCAGTTTCTTTTATAGATTGAAGTAGAGGGTAGGCACTGGATCTTCATCAGAGGGGTGTACCTGTACAGATTCACGCCAATAGGTACGTCATTGGGAAGGGTAGCAAGGGGAGTTCATTACCCTTTCGCGACTTTCGGACGGGAAGTTAGGCGATAAAGGGGGAAACGAATACGCCTGTTTCTCCCGTGTTAATGAGGGTTCCAGTAAAATCAATCGGATGCCATGGAACATAAGGATGGGAAGGGATTAAGTAATCCGAATAGGCTGTCAACATCTTGTCCTATAACAGAATTTGTCTCTATTCTTCTAATATACTATTTTTATTCTAAACTAAATTTTTTCTGAACTGGCCCTCCGGCCCTTAGCTTTTCAGCTTAGCATTTTTAAATACCCGAGTCATCCAACAACTAGATTCCAGATCCAACTAGTATGTAACCCACTACTCGCTTCTGCAGCATTGACTCACTTCCCTGTTGACTGAGCCAGCTGAAGCATTTTTTTTCGGATCTGTAGCAGCAGTCGAGCGGTAGTACCCTATTCCTCCGAGCCGAACACTAGCGTATGGCTTTCCGTCCATATAAAAGCATTTGACTCGTGGAGATGTGATAGGTATTTAGTAGCCAAAGTTTTTTTTTATTTTTTTTTATTTTCCATCTAGTCTGTCCGACAAGAAGAACTTATCTAAGAAATAACTTTAATCTCACTTAAGGTCCAAGGGATTAAGTACCTCTTGGGGAAGAATTCGTAGATAGGTATTATTCGTTTTGGGGAAACAGATGTTTAGAAGATCAGAGTTAATTATTCTTTTTGAATAAATTAAACTAATTTCAAAGTTCATGGCAACTTTGAGGGTTAAATAACATGTGTACTAGACACCTAGGTACACTAGATGAGGTTATTTGATGAATTGACTATAAGAGGGGTCCTGCCTCCTCTAAGCGACCCAAGAGCTTGCTTAAAGGAGATAGAAACCGTTTCCGGCTTAATTCATTGAATAACGACATTTAATTTTTTTATTATGTGAAGGTTCTGCAAGATTATCATGTGGTTATGTTCATACCAAAAGTTTTCCACCTTTTTTTTCGTAGTCACTTATCCGCACAAGAACGAAACTCCATTTTTAACACCGAATTTCGTAGGGATGAAAACTTTTAAGTATAGGAGTTTGCCCGATCACGGAATTCTTAGACTTAATCCAGCAGTCATTAAATGTCGGTTTCTTGAGCGCGATGTTTGTGTAAGGTTCGATAATTCCCGTTTAATTCCCGTTACATAATTGGCACCCAACGTGGGGCAGCGAGATTTCGCAGGAGCGGAAATTGTCGCAATCACAGAATTCACAGGCTTGATCCAGTGGTCTTTGGGTTTTGGTCCCACGGACGCTGTGTTTGTGTAAGTTTTGTTTCCGTTGCATAATTAGCGCCTAACGTAAGGCAGTGAAATTTCGCAGATACGGAGATTTTCGCAAAGACGAAATTTTCAGAACATAGTTTCTTCGTCTGTTCTGAAGGTTTCGGTCCCAGGTGGTATGTTTTTATGTATGGGCTTTTGATTCTCTGTTTTGGCATTTTTCCGTTACATAATTCGCGCCCAACGTGGGTCAGCGAAATTTCGCAGGTGCGGAAATTTTCGCAAAGACGAAATTTTCGAATCTTAATTTCTTTATCAGATTGGAAAGTCTCGGTCCCTGTTGGCGCGTTGTTAAGTGTAACGTAAGCATTTGGCTTTGTGATTTTTTGGTCCGTTACATAATTGGCGCCCAACGTGGGGCAGCGAAATTTCGCAGGTGCGGAAATATTCGCAAAGACGAAATTTTCGAATCTTAATTTCTTTATCAGATTCGAAAGTCTCGGTCCCTGTTGGCGCGTTGTTAAGTGTAACGTGGGCATTTGGCTTTGTGATTTTTTTGTCCGTTACATAATTGGCGCCCAACGTGGGGCCCGAGAGAGTTTTGTTTTCAAAATTTCAGAAATGTTTTTTAGTTTAGATAGAATAATCTTAAAAGTGTTTGTAATTTTTTTTTAATTTTTTATTGAAAAAACATATCAAGTTAGTTTTTTTTTGATTAGATAGTCTTTTTAGAGATTTACCATCGAGGGGAATCGACTTATGTGTCGGCCGGTGATTAGTGGATCTAGGTCCTGATCACGTCTGTAGCGATAACCAGATCAGTTACTTCTTCACTCTCTGAAAATTGATCATGAACAGTAGGAGATTTTTCAAGAATTAGATGTCCGAGTTGGATGTAAATTTTATCCAACTGCTGTAGCTTCTGACACGAATTACTTCTGACTTTCATGAAATTTTTTCTTTTTTTTTACCGTTTGTTCTTTCGACCGGTGAATGGTCGACTTGTATCCTATTTACGTTAGCTGCGAAAGCCAAATAGTGAAAATACAAGAAAAGAAAAATCCATACAAATAATTACTTTATTAACATCATTAGCACTCGATAGAGTACGTTAGCAACTTTTCAGTCGATTCATTTCTACAAGATTTTCCAGTCTGTTGGCCGCTATGGGAATTATTTTTCAATAGGTCAGTAGCGATAGATGGATAAGATGAAGAGAGGGGATAGCCGGAAAAGATAGCTAATGTTTAGAGGGTAAGGGAAGTTCATGTGTCGCCCTAAAATTTGTGTTGTTGTTGTTGTCGGAGAACTCGCTGGGAGGTGCAAAGATTCCAGTCATGACTCCGAATCTATTATGAAAAGTAAAAATATATATATAAAAGTTAAAAATTTTTTTTTTGGAAAAATAATTTTGTTCCTCAAGTAAAAAAGCCTGGCAGCAAATTCGAGAAGTTGGATTAGGGAAACAAAAGCCAAAAATTCCCGAAAATATAAATTGTGACCAACTCAACTTTAAGTTTTTGATACAAAGTAGTACAACCTCAGCAAGTCCTTCAAATTTTGACCATTCACCCGATGAAGTTAATGAATCCTACTATGATTTTTATAGACTTTGTGAAGAAGATGTGGTTGAAGCACTTTTATCAATAAAATCAAACGCTATGGGTCTTGATGAAGTTCACCCTCAATTTGTGAAGCTCCTGCTTCCGTACATATTGCCCTACTTAACACACATTTTCAACTCTATATTAACAACATCTGTTTTCCCTTTGCCATGGAAAGAAGCTAAAATAATTCCCGTCCCGAAAAAAATGAGCGGTAATGATTAAGAGTACAGACCGATTTCTATCCTGCCATTCTTCTCAAAAGTTTTTGAAAAAGCGATTTTCTTGCAAATGCAAAAATATTTACTTGAAAACAAACTTTTGGATGAACATCAATCTGGTTTCCGTCCGAAAAGAAGTTGCAAGACCGCATTAATATCGGTTGTGGATGAAATAAGAAAAGCAGTTGATAAAAATAATGCTACAATTCTTACTCTACTTGACTTTTCCAAAGCGTTTGATACAGTAAACCATTCTGTTCTTTGTGCAAAGCTAAGGAAAGAGTTAAAGTTTTCATTACCTGCAACAAAACTTATGTTTTCCTATTTGCAAGGGAGAAAGCAACAAGTTGTAGTAGGAAATATGTACTCAAGTTCGTTGCCAGTTAAGTGTGGAGTACCGCAAGGATCCATCCTTGGTCCATTACTTTTTTCGTTGTATGTGAATGAACTTCCTAAAGTTGTAAAACACTGTTCGATGCATATGTTCGCTGATGACACACAAATTCATTTAAGTCGCCCTTTAAATTTGATACATGAAGCTGCAATATTAATAAATGAAGATTTACAGCGTATCCTTGATTGGTCGAATCGAAATGAACTACGTCTTAACGCCAACAAAACAAAGGCTCTTGCTATACATAAAAAGAAGCTTGATATGCCTTTAATTCCATCGATTCATCTAGACCAAAATCCAATAGAGTTCGTTGAATCCGCCAAGAATCTTGGCCTTATCTTCAACCGGACCCTTACTTGGTCTGCTCATATTAACTCTGTTATCGGAAAAGTCTACGGCGGACTTCGTGCTCTTTGGACTACACAGCATTATTTGCCTATAAAAACAAAGCTCTTGTTAGCGAAAACTATGTTATTACCAATGATGTTATATTGCTGTGAGATTTTCTGTTGCCCAGATTATTGTTCTAAGCACAAACTTAATGTTGCATATAATAACATCGCACGCTTTGTTTTCAACTTAAAAAGATATGACCATGTTTCCATCTACTCAAAACAAATCAACGGATGTTCTTTTGATAATCTTCTTAAATTAAGAGCAATATGCCTGTTACATAATATAATGCAAACAAAGGAACCACAATACCTATACGACAAGCTACGCTTTTTTCAATCAGAAAGATCCTACATGCTAATACAAACAACATATGCTTGCTTAATTTCAGAACGCCAGTTCCTTGTTAGTGCGATACTGTGGAATTCCTTGCCTATCGACATTAGGAAAGTTAATAGCACAATTATTTATAAATCCTCTCTATTGAAATATCTGTCCAACGAAACAGTCACCTAAGGTTATCTTTAATTCATTTAAATTCATTTTAGTATATTTGTTATATTTAGTCACTTTATTTTGTCATTTGAGTTATTTGTATGTATTTTGTCGTTTTAATTTACTTGTTATGTAATTTCCAAAATAATTTTAAACTTAACATACTTAAGGCTTTCAATATTATTAAAAGATGCTTGTTATCTTATCATTGTAAGCAATATTGTCGTTGATAAATTGAAATTGAAATTGAGAAAGATAATTTAGTAATTCAGTTTATATACATGCCTAGTGGCAATTAATTTAGTTATTCTTGAAGTTTAGATTTTTCGTCATTTTTTATGACAAGTTTATTAAGTTGATTTTTTTTTATTTAAGATTTAGTATGCTGGTCAAAATATTAAGATTAAGTATGCTGGTAGCAAAACATTTAAGATTTAGTATGCTGGTAGCAAAACATTTAAGATTTAGTATGCTGGTAGCACAACTTTTTTGATTTAGATAATAGTTTTGATCATTATTTTTTTTAGTAATAGTTTTTTTTTACAGAAATTCAGTGTAGCATATTTTTGGAAAAATTTGATAGTTATTTTTGAATTTCAGTAATTTGGTATTTGGGTATAATTAATTTTTTTAGATATTTAGTCAAGTTTATTATTTTTATATTTAGTCAAGTCTTTTTGAGTTGAAGTTTTTGTTTTTGAATATTTAGGGGTTTACCCACTAGAAAGACTTAGGTTAAGTTTAGGTAGTGTTAAGATATAGTAGGTAGAAGTTAAGATATAGTAGGTAGAAGTTAAGTTATAGTAGGTAGAAGTTAAGTTATAGTAGGTATAAGAATCTTTTTTTTTGAGGCTCTTAAATTGAACAATTTTTTTTTACTTACTTCTGAAAATTCTTATTGGATAATTCACGCCAAACACAATCATAATGGGAAAGAAAAAGGGTTAATGTCTGACGATAAAAAGAACCAGAGACAATCTGACCCGGAATCACCGAAAGGACATAGAGCAGCTACGCCAGAACCACACAACACCAGGTTTCGCAAAATTCAAGATCTGTATCATAATATGACCATGGAGACCGGGGAAGCCGTAGATGAAAGTCAGGTGGAAGAAGCAGGCCCATCCCATGCAGAACGTCAGGGGTCAGATCGAGTACGTATATTGGCAGATGAGACACTGAGGACACCAAAGACATCCGCAAGCGGGGAGAACTCCATTAAGACAAGACGAGGACTACGAAGCTTATATCAAGGAAGTTGCTTTGGCAGCGGTTGGTCTCAATCGAGCTGAGGACAGAAAAGCCCTACAGGAGTCGCTTGCTCAAAGTCCAGCGATACTTTTGGAAAAAGTAAATGAGGCTATGCGTGATGCGTTATCACAATTCAGCATTCAAAGACAAAATACAGCACCCCCTGTTCCACTTTGTGACCAACCGACGCCAAACCGACCGAATTACGCTAAATTGAGAGAGCCCACGAGAGAACCAACTGTAACTCTAGGACCTAGTGTGCCGGAATTCACAAGAATATGGCCTGACCGAGCGGCGTCAACAACTCGACGAGATGCCAACCGTAATGCTGAACCCGATTTTTACGAACATCTTAACCGAATTCAATTCAGTAATACTTCAGCCAACCGAGACGCAAGGATTCCGACGACTTCACCTGCTGCATCAATGTTTCGATCACCTCACTACCAGAAATGGGGAATTTCTTTTAATGCTAAGAATATGACGGTAGATGAATTTTTGTTCAGATTGGACAAAGTAAAGGATAGTTATGGTGCTACGTGGGATGAGATCATTTCAAACTTCCATCACTTTGTGAGTGGACCAGCAGAGGCCTGGTATTGGATTTATCTCATAGATCACTACGGCAGCCTGGAAACCGATTCCGAGATTTCAAGACAGATGGCAGAAAGAAAGCAAGTTCCTGGAGAAAGTTTTGATACTTTTTATGATGCCCTGTTGAAATTGAACTCGAAGATGAAGAATCCACGGCCCAACGAAGAATAAGCCGAAATAATTAAGCAGAATGTTCGACGCTGGATGGGTGAACTTTTGCTTACTTTTAAAACTTCAAGACTAGCGGATTTAGTGTAAACATGCAGAAAAATGGCAAGATACCTCACCCAACACGAGCCTATACGACCTAGGATACCACCTTTTTACAGCAACCAAGTGAGAAAGCAGGTGAACGAGATCGAAATACAAACGGAACCTGATCAGGAGGACATGTCTTTAGCGGTGGAGGCTTATCAAAGAAACCGAATAAGAGACACTAAGATTAATTTCGATAAAGCTATATGTTGGAATTGCCGTAAAGCGGGACATATTTTCCTCGATTGTACTGAACCTTAACGAAACATATTTTGCTACCGATGTGGACAACCAGATATACTGTCACCCAATTGTTTAAAGTGTAAGGAAAACCAATCATTGAGTCAGCGTTCATCCGAGAGGGAGCTGACCATGGTTTGCAACTCGGGAAGTCCCAACTAGAATCTTTTCCTAAAACCGATAAAAACATCACCATTTTAAAAAACCCAGAAACTCAAAACATTACTAATATTCATTCAAAAATTACCCCAATTCCCAAATTAAGACCACTTAAATCTCTTCATCAGAGACAAATTGATTACGCTGAAGCGCGTAAACGTATAAACACCTATCCTAAACATTTTTCGAACTGAGTTAAGCAACAAAAAAGAATGGGTAGGAGAAAATGAGAACTACCTTTTAAATACTAAAGCCATCAAGTGGTACACTGATGGATCAAATACTGCCGAAGGGACTGGCGCAGGGATTTTTGGGCCAAGAACCAAATGCTCTGTACCAATGGGTAAGTCCTCTAGCATATTCCAAGCGGAAGTAAACGCAATTAGAATATGTGCGCAGATAAACATTGAAAGAAACTACCGGAACCAGAATATAGCCATAATGTCAGACAGCCAAGCTGCACTCAAAGCACTAAATTCCTGCGTAATCAGCTCGAAGCTGGTTTGGGAGAGTGTAAACGAACTCAACAAATTATGCAAAAACAACACTGTAACATTATACTGGGTCCCAGGACATGTTGGAGTTGAGGGAAATGAGGAAGCTGATGTTTTGGCTAAGGCAGGGGCAGTGGCACCCATGATTGGGCCGGAACCCTATTACGCGATAGGTGAAAATGTGATAAAAAATCAAATCAAAGCGGAAGAGGAGGCAAAAAGATCCAAAAACTGGAAAGAACTCCCAAAACTGAGACAAGCCAAAATGCTTCTTGGGAACTATAACCAAAAACGATATAAAGCTTGTATAAACCTGAGTAGAAACAAACTTAGAATCTTAACGGGTTTCCTCAGTGGTCACTGCAAACTTAAAAGACACCTAAACATCATAGGTATATCCAGTAGTGCAACCTGCAGATTCTGCGACGACCAAGAAGAAACGCCAAATTACCTTCTAGGAAAGTGTGGGGCGATAATGCACAAAAGAATAAAACATTTGGGAAGTTACCAGATAGAGCAGAGCGAATTACCCTCTCTACAAGTACTCCAGATACTATCATTCCTTAAAGATATTAAGATGGAGGAAGAGCTGTAGAATGAGTCAATCATCCAGCCCTAGTAAAGGGGGCACAATAGAACTAAAGGTCGCAGTGCACCACAACCCCTAAATTTAATCATTCATTCATTCATCCTAAACATTTAAACAAAATAGAAAAGCTAAGAAAAAGATTTGTTCAAAAACGTAAATTATATCGAGCAGTAAACATAGCCGAAGTGGAATGTCTGAAAGATGATCCACGAGTGTACTTAAAAGTAGAACTATTTAACAATAAATGGCTTGGTCTACTCGACTCTGGAGTGAGCATTAGTTGCCTCGGTAACGGTGCGGCAAAATTTATTGAAGATGCTAAAGTTCCATATAGAAAATTCAATTCTAATATATTTACCGCTGATGGAACAACACAGCGTATAGCTGGAGTAGTCACTACGAACATTAAGTACAAAGATCTAGTTCTTCCGATCGAATTGTACATAGTGCCATCTCTAGCGCAGGATTAATATTTAGGCATTGATTTTTGGAAACTATTTAAAATAGCTCCACAAGTTATATCTTCTTTAGACATGGTTACCGAGACAACAACCGGTCAGGCAAACAAACAGCAAACAATGTCGCATATCCGTAGAGGAATCTACTATTCTTCAAAATACTATTATGCTATTTCCGTCATTCGCCGTTCGAGGTCTCGGACGGACTCATTTCATGGAACATTCAATAGATACGGGTGACGCAGAACCCATAAAGCAACTATTCCATATCACCAGCAGTACAAAGCCTTGTGTACACGGAGTTGGATCGTATGATCTCGCTAGGTGTTATCTAGGAAAGTCAGAGCGGATGGTCATCACCAGTCGTACTGGTGAGAAAACCTGGCAAAAACCGACTATGTCTCGACTTCCGAAAAGTTAACGCCGTAACGAAGAAAAATGCGAATCCAATTGCGCATATAGAAGGATTGCTAGCACGCCTTTCTGAGACACGTTACATTTCTAGTGTGGATTTGAAAGATGCTTACTGGCAAGTGCCCCTGGTGAAAGAATCACGGGAGAAGACAGCGTTCACAGTCCCTGGTAGACCCCTGTATCAGTTCAAAAAGATGCCGTTCGGACTTTCGAATGCTGCGCAAAGCTTGACGAGTTTAATGGACAAGGTAATTCCTTGCGAGTTGAGAGACCAGGTGTTCATTTACCTCGATGACTTATTAGTCATCTCTTAGGATTTTAACGATCATATTTCCGTTCTATCTAAGGTAGCAAAGCATTTAACCGATGCAGGCTTAACGATAAACGTTGAAAAATCGAAATTTTGTTTTAAAGAACTATATTACTTAGGTTATATTGTTGGGCAAGGTTGCTTGAAAACCGATCCAAGTGTCTGCGATAGTGGAATTTCCTGTGCCAACCACTATACGTCAAGTCCGTCGTTTTCTAGGAATGGCAGGCTGGTACAGACGATTCATTGAGAATTTCTTTACACTTACAGCCCCTATATCAGACACTTTGAAGAAGAAAAGCATGTTCGAGTTTAGCACCGAAGCCATATCAGCGCTAGAAGCTGTTAAAAAAGCTTTAACGTCAGCACCAGTGCTAATTAATCCTGATTTTATTAAAATGTTTATAATTTGTTGTGACGCATCATTCACAGGGATAGGGTGTGTCTTATGTCAGTTAGATGAGGAGGGGAATGAGAAACCAATATACTTCTACTCACAAAAACTGAATTCTGCGCAACGCAATTACACCGTGACTGAGAGAGATTGCTTGGCCGCTGTCCAAGGGATTTATAAATTCCGTCCGTATGTCGAAGGATACAAATTCCGAGTGATAACTGACCATGCGAGTCTACGGTGGTTAATGAGTCTAAAGGACCCAACGGGAAGGTTAGCTAGTTGGAGCCTAAAGTTTCAAAGTTTTGATTTTGAAGTAATCCATAGACGTGGTTCTCAACACCATGTGCCAGACGCTTTGTCGAGGGTCTATGAGGTAGACGCACTAGGTGTTGAGAAACCCATTCCTGTGATAACGACGACCGATGTATCTAACACCTTACATATTGATCTAGAGGATCCATCCTTTAAGTCTATAGAATATAGTCAAATAATTACTCATGTCAGTGACAATAAAGATCGTTTTCCGGATTTGCAAATATCCGACAACTTTGTGTACAAACGAGTCAAACATTCTACTGGTAATTCTCTTCAGGAAGATTCGACATGGAAGCTTTGGGTTCCATTTCAGCTAACTGGAAAGTTGGTAGAACAGGCTCATTGTCCGCCTAGATCGTCACATGGGGGTATCGCAAAGACATTATATCGACTAAGGCAAGAATTTTATTGGCCGGCTATGAGCAGCCAAGTGAAGCTATATGTAAATCACTGTGACGTATGCAAAACGACTAAAGCTCCCAATTGTACTCTACGTACGGAGATGGGTAAAGCTTTCACAGTGGATCGACCATTCCAACATTTATATGTAGATTTCTTAGGGCCGTATCCTAGATCTAGAAGGTGAAATACCTTCATAGTCATCGCTCTCGATCAGTTAACGAAATTTGTGTTAATTAAGCCATTGAAAAAAGCGAATTCAAACGAGTTAATTAAGTTTCTTACTGAAGAAGTATTTTTAATGTTTGGGGTTCCGGAAACTCTTTTATCCGACAACGGATCTCAGTTTTTAAGTAAAGATTTTGGGACTTGTCTAAACAATTTTGATGTTACACATGTTAAGACCGCTTCGTATGCTCCGCAGGCAAACGCTAGCGAGAGGGTCAATCGATCCATTTTAAGCGCTATACGCGCTGTTTGATCCGAAACAAACCAATTGGGATGTACATTTATCAGAGATCAGCAGTGCTTTACGCACATCAATACATAGCGTTATAGGTATGTCTCCCTACGAAGCTCTATTCGGTCAGAAAATGGTTGAACACGGTTCGGATTATCGTTTGTTGAGGAAGTTAGAGGGATTGAACCAGTCGGAGATAAATTGGTTACCCAAAGCGGCTAAGATGGGAATACTACATGCATATCACAAAACGGCATTGAATCAAGCTCACGAAAACTATGAGCACACTTACAATTTAAGGAGTAAATCAATAACGTATAAAGTAGGCGATAAAGTGTATAGAAGGAATTTCACGCTTAGCAGTGCTGCTAAGCATATTAACGCGAAATTAAGCCCTAAATTCCTGAAGGCCTACGTAACTAAAATCGTTGGTAATAACCTATACCGAGTCAAGGATGATAAGGGATTTGAAATGGTGGTACATACCAAGGATTTGAAGAAGTAACGTGACAAGTGATTGAAAATAATTCAGCGTGACCGGCTCACTCAGCTGAGCATGAGACAAAAGGGTCGTGGGTATATAATTCAAAATTTTAGTATGAACATTTGATTAGCATGGCAAAACAACTTTTCTTTTCCATCGTCGTTGTACGAGTTGGCACTTCATACAACGAAGATGTTTTGTAGGAAAAGCTATCATAATCACCACGACAGAGACCTATACAATTTTGATAGAGTTAATACGTTACGTGTATTTTAAAATTCAACCCATTTAAAAAAATTTTTGTTATCATCTAAACATTTCGTCTTTTATTATTGTGCAAACACCACTGTTAAAATTATAAGGTAACTTAGTACAGACAAATTTTACTTGAGTTAGTGCAAACATTGACCATCTTTCCAACTTTCATCACTACCTCTACCGGAATATATGTGCAAACACAAAAAGGGCACACTCCTTGAACAAAAAAAGATTTTTCATGAACGTTCGGCTGAGTATCAAAGGAAGGGAGGCAAAAGGAGGCAATTTCTTTTAGAAATAAACAGCATCATGGGAGTGGATGGAGACAGCACGAGTGTCGAAGAAACCTAACGAAATAGCGGACCACCATAGTGCTGTGTCAAAAATGTATGATTTATCAGAAAATGTATTACCTACCCGAACTTCAAAGTAGAAAAAAGGATAGTTAGAATTATTTTTGAAAATAAGCCATAAGAGTATTTTTTTTGTGTGTAGAGAACTTAATTCAAGGTGCCATAAATAATATTATTCGTTTTCGTAAGTAGTGAATTTGAGTTAAGTGCAATAAATGAATCATAAGAATACGTAGAAAGAATAATAATCTGAAGATAGTTAAAGAAAGAAAATTCATTATACGTAATCGGAAAGTTGTAATAGAAGAGATAATTTTTGTAGCGACAGAAGTACAAAGGTATAGGCGTCAAGAAAAAAGGAGATTAGATAGCGAGATCTACTTTAAGTTAGTGAACGCATAAGCTCTAACGTCATTTTACTTAAATCCAAAATCAATCAGTGATCCAAGAGTTAATAAAATATTTTTTTTGTAAGTCTAAAAAGAGTACGAGTCAGTAATGACAGTAAGGAAACATTTGATTTATCACAATATGTGATAGTGAATCGGCCAAAATAATCAAATAGAATAATTTATCCATCAAGTCTAGTACCTATTAAACCATCGCTTATCACATGCCAATATTTCGATTAAATCTACTAAATTTTAATTACATAAGTAATTTATGAACATGTAAAGAATTATTGACGTTTAAAGTTATCCTCTGGCGACTTAAAAATCATTATTACGTACTTACTTTCCATTAATAGAGAAATTTATTCGAAACCAAAGGTTATTTTTACTTACCCGTGGTTCAACTCAAAACATTCACGAAGTCTATATCTGAAAAAAAAATATATTGTTCATACTAGAAAACTCACCCAGAAACAGAAGCCATTGATAAGATTATTTATTTCTTTGTTTTTGATTAGAATTAATCACGAGACATAGTTAAAATTAGTTTACTACCTCACGATACACCTAGTGTGAGCAGAACACAAGTCAGTAATAAAGTTTAGGTCAGTAATAGATCAGACAGAAAAAGGAGCTGTGATTCCCTATTAACCACACGAAAGTCAATCGCAAGACGCTGCGACAATCGTGGAACAAAATCCAGGTTCTATCTTTGAGAAATCCGAAGAATAAAATACGAGTTTAGCAAAAGTAGTTCTATTTAGCAAAAGAGATTATAGGTGAAGGTGATATTTGATGGGAAAACATAATTTTTAATAAAACATATACCTAGATTTACCCACCCTTATAAAAAAATTAAATAAAATAACATACTAATG
This sequence comes from Baccha elongata, assembly GCA_951217065.1. Lineage (NCBI taxonomy): Eukaryota > Metazoa > Arthropoda > Insecta > Diptera > Syrphidae > Baccha > Baccha elongata. Next base: position 86,711,522 of record OX578274.1, read on the forward strand.
GTATTTTTCGTTCATATAGGCAGCTACGAAAGCATTGGAGTGGTCACGGACGACTGGTAACCTTGGTGGAAGCAGGACACACTACCGAAGACAAGTAGTCCACCCCCGCAAGTGTGTTACTCAAACGCCAAACTCCGTCCACTCCCATAAAAATAGCTGCTTGGCTTTTAACGTTACATTGATGCTAATCGTCACGCTATATTGATGCTATTTATACGCTATATTGATGCAAATTTTCATGCAATCTCTATGCTAAATTTTACGCTGATGTCTACGTAAATTTTGATGTCATCTTGATGCTAATTTTGAGGCCAATCCAAACCAAATCACGCTAGAAGTCAGGCTGGACCAAACCAAGCCATATCACACCACGCTATCAATATCATGCCATGTGATGCTATGATACCCTACTCGAAGCAACATTAGTCCAAAGGAGGATTATCAAAAAATTTTGTCATCAATAAAAAAAAAAGTTGTAAAGCGGCTAACAATTTTTTTTCTCAACGTGGGATCACCAAACTGTTGTCACCAATTTCCTATCTACATGTCTGAAGAGTCAACGTCATAAGTATCAATTTATAAATTTAGTTTCAATATACATGAAACAAAGGAATGGAATTTTACGATTATCTTTATTAATCCATAGATGAAATATATATATAAACTGTAGCTTCTCCAAATTATCTCTATTTGTCACTTATGAATCCGTAGGTAGTAACCCATATAAAAAAAAATATACATTTATGAAATTTGTGTGAATACTTAACTTTTTGCAAAAAAAAATATATTACCTACATATTTACTTTAATATCTGTTTAAAATTCTTTTTGATCCATCTGATCATATATTGTCCAGTTTATTTTTTTTATCAAGTAGTTGAAAGATCGTCTTTGATATCTATAAAAAAGAAAAGAAAAGATAAGAAGAGATCAGAAAGTCTCAAACGATCATATAAAATTTTAATACTTACGTCATTTACTGTGCAGAAGTACCGCCGTCCAAGATTTTTTTGTGTGTCCTATTTATACTGCCAATCAAAAAAAAAATATATTTAGAATAGTACCTGTATGTATCTATTCGATTTAAAGTGGCATTGAATGAAGAGTACCTATATTAGTACAAAATTAACAAACGGAAAAAATCGTCGATATAGCTCTGGCTTCAACCAAACCTATCGTGTCGTGCATAATTGCTGGTAATTGATGTCCATCTATATAATTTTTTTTTGGAAAGGAGTCTGCGAACGTTATAAATAAAACTTATCACAAAAGAAAAAACAACCTAAAAAAAAAAAATAATCAACTATTAACAACTTTAACGATTTTTTTTGCATTACTTTAGTATACCTTGTCTGTTTAGTTTAGTTTAGTATAGTTTATTTTGTCAAGATAAGACAACAAATTACAATAAATTACAATAAAAAGCTTAGTTATTATAAAAAAAGGAAAAACAAAATGAATTTAAACATTTTTTGGGAAAAGTTAGAAAGATCATGAAGTTAGAAAAATATCATGAAGAGACTTCAGCCATCATTCTTTGCAAGATTCTTTTCTTAAAGGTATCTCTACTAATATTAATTGAAAAACAGTCAAAATAATTATTGAATGTCTTGGAACATCGATTAAAGGTTTCATTCGAAGCATAATTAGTCCTTGAGTTCGATTCTACTAAAAATTTCCTGTGTCGCAAATTGATATTTACAGATATTTTGGAACAAAGAAAAGGTGAATCTATATTACCTTTGAAAAGATCAAACGCAAATAAAGCCTCAGACAACTTTCTACGATTACGAAGACTACACATATCAATAAGTAATAAACGATGAGAATACAGAGGCAACACAAACTTTCAGTACTCCATCCAAGATCCCTCAATCCAAATAGTAAAAATTGTTTTTGGACAGATTCAAGTTTCTTAATATCAACATCATAATAAGGAGACCAAACAACACTACAATATTCAAGCAGTGAGCGAATCAATGAACAGTAGATCGCTTTTGTTATGTAAGGATCATTAAATTCTTTAGATCTACGTTTGACGAATCCAAGCATACACATGCTCTTAGCGTGAATTTTGTCGATATGGTGCTTGAAAGTTAGTTTATTATCAATAAGAATCCCTAAGTCCTTTATTACGTCCTTACGAACTAATATTTGATTATCCACGGTGTAGTCAAAATTAATTGCACGTTTTTTCCTAGAAAATGAAATAATATTGCACTTTTCCACATTAAGCTTCATACCGTTCATTTTACACCAGTTAACTAGTTGTAATGCTTGACCGTTAAGAGTGTTATTAACATTATGAAACAATTTAAGGTCGTCTGCATACAAAAGATATCTGCACCCTCTGAACAACAAGGGTAAGTCATTTATAAATAATAAGAATAAAAGGGGACCGAGATGACTACCTTGGGGTACCCCAGAGGTGACACGGATTTGACGAGAAATAACATCACAAAACTTAACACACTGAGTCCGATTAGACAAATAAGATTCAATCCACTTTAGCAAGTTTCCATGAATACCATACTTTTTTAATTTATACAGAAGAAGGCCGTGGTCAACTTTGTCGAAGGCTTTGCTAAAGTCAGTGTAAATAGCATCAACCTGGTTCCCTTTTTCCATTTCCAGAAGAATATGTGACGTATAATCTGAAAGATTAGTAGTTGTGGATCTACCTTTCAGGAAACCATGTTGATGCTCACTAATGAAAGGTTTTAGTACTACACTCAACTTATCAGTCACAATTTTTTCAAATAATTTAGGGATAGCTGACAATATTGCCCCCGATAATTGTTAATCTTAGACCTATCACCGTTCTTAAATATTGGTATCAGAAAAGAATTTCGCCACTCCTTAGGGAAAAAACCACTAGAGAGAGAAAGGTTGAAAAGTGCAAGTAATGGCTTGGCAATACTATCAGCAGTTTTCCTTAAGAATGACGTAGGAATGCCGTCGGGACCACTGCCCTTGTTAACATCAATACACTTCAGTTCACGGATAAGTTCGAACATAGTTATTGACATAGAACTCAAATACATATTGTTAACTTCAATGTGTTGGAAATCATTAACATCAAACGTTATAGAATCATTATAGACTGTTTCAAAAAATAAAGCGAATAATTCACAAATATCATTTGATTCAGAGCTAATACCACTCTCCGAATGCATTGATGATGGAAAATTGTTAACATTACGTTTAAAGTTGACAAATTTATAGAAGAGACGAGGATTTTTCTTTATCATAGAACCTGTTTTGTACACGTCTGGTTAGGTAGGTATGTAAGGTAGGTATGTAATAGGGTGCACCTTCTTTCATCACCTTACCGTATTTTTATAAATTATATATACATTTTTATATTATTATCGCTTATAACTATATTGAATATATTGATTTACATAAACATTTATATTATTCACAATTTACTTTTTGACAAAATTTTTCACTTTTTTTTTTATACATTATTTCGAATAAGAGTACAATAAGCTACAGATCATATCGTGGCTTCAACTCTGATGCAATTCGAATGAATTTTAATAGCTTGGAATGGAACGAGATCTTTTTTTCACCGGATGTGAATGCTAAAGTTACCTTGTTCAACAATTTGTTAACACAGCTTTATGATCTATACGTCCCAATTGTAACAAAAGAACTGAAAATAAAAAGATGTCCATGGTACAACGGCAACATAAAGAGTCTTATTAAAGAGAGAGAACGTTTCTTTCGGAGGTATAAGAATAATCCTAATGAGTTTAACAAAAGACAATTTAAATATGCCCGAAATATGGTCAACTCCATGATTCGTAACTCTAAGCGTTAATACTTAATGAAACAACTTGATCCTTCTCTTACTTCCAAGGAACTATGGAGCAATTTGAAAAAGCTTGGAGTTAAGGAGGATAAAAATAAAAGTAAATGTCCGTTTAATCCTGAAGTTATGTCTAATGTTCTTATTCCGTTCCAATCTAGTTCAAGTGTTTCACAGAATATTTTTACTATTGATGAGAATGAAAACTCTTTCTCTTTTAATTGTATAAATGCTTTTTGATTCTGTCAGATCGGTCAATTCTAATGCTATAGGACCTGATAATATTTCGCCATTGTATAAAAACTGAAGTTGGTATCTCGAACCCTCGTATTACCAATATGGGGATTCCTCAAGGTTCGGTTTTGGGTCCTTTGTTATTTTCGTTATTTATAAATGACCTTCCTGATATTGTTCGCAATTGTCAAGTTCATTTATATGCTGATGACGTAGTACTTTACATCTTTCGATCAATTGGATTGATGGAGGACTCAATAACAAGACTCAATGAAGATTTAAATTATATCCTTACATGGTCAGTAGAAAACGGTATGAATCTTAACCCTGCTAAGTCTTTAGCCATGTTATGCTCTAGAGTTGAACTGAACCCCTTAGATTTTCCCCCAGTTATTCTTGATAGTGAAATTATTGTTTATGTGAAGGAGGTTAAATACTTAGGTTATAGAATAACCTGTAATATGAGCTGCTGTAGAGCCATCTCGGACACTATTCGAAATATATATTCTGGTTTACGAACTCTTAGATCTTCCTCAGACTTATTGTTACCCAATATGAAGAAACACCTTGTTAAGTCATTAATCTTGCCGTATTTTACCTTTAACTTTTCTCTATATCCTATATTGGATTGTGAGTGTAAGCGCAAAATGAATGTTGCTTTTAATGATTGCATACGCTTTATTCATAGTATTCCTAGATTTGTCAGTGTTACTCATCTAAGACACACTCTATTTGGATTGAACTAAGATGAGTATCTTAAGTTCAGGCTTGTTTTGAAGCTCCATAATATCATCCACAATAGGAGTCCTGGTTATCTAAGTGAAAGACTCAACTTTGCCCAATCACAAAGAGGGTTAAAATTAATCTTACCGCGTTTCTCACGCAACATAGCAGAACGCTCGTTCTACGTTTCTGCAATTCGTCTGTGGAATGCACTTCCAAACGAATTGCAAACTACTACTGCACCTACAGCTTTTAGAAGAAAACTATTTTTGCACTTTTCAAATCAAATTTAAATATACCTAATCCTTTTCTCTTTTTTCTTTTTAAATTACTACTTGTTTATTTATTTATTTACTAAAATTTTGTATACGTATACATTTACATATCATATTTATTTACACATACATATTTATTATTTTTTTTTATTCAATATTAAGATTAGCTTTTTCTAAATTTTGAATACCGAGAAACTATGTTACTTAAATTATTGATGCTCTAAAAGATATAATTCTTAATGTGTCATTGTAAACTTATTATTTAGTCGAAATAAATGAAATGAAATGAAATGAAATGAAATAAGAGTGTTTTTCTCAGTATTGGTTCACTTAAAGAACGTCATTTCGCTTTAATTCACTTATTTTTGCGATTAATTTGTATACACTGTGTATACACCATTCAGGCAAGAACGAAGTCTTTTGAACCTAAGGTCCATTAGAGCGTCTACCTTGACTAATATTATCGAAAGATATACAGAGTTAAGCGACCGTCATAAAGGTTCAAAGGAACAAGTGTTCGCTTATACGATTTTGATATCGATTAATTTTTTTTTCATTCATTTTGATTCAGTAGAAAAATATTTAACGAAATATTTTTCTTTGTTCTCGCGTAAAGAGGGTAAGTGACTTAGATTCACCCTCACTTCCTTTAGGACCTGAGTAAGGTCCAATTCCACTTTTAGTCGTTTCAAGGAAAAATTATTGCAAATTTTTTTTATGACAATTAACATCTTGTGCAGCAGTCTTTCTCTGATGATAAATTTACATCTTTTATTGATTTCTTTTACCATCTCTTTTCATTTATTTAGCTTTTTGAAGGTGATATATTCATCTAAAACATTGTAATAAAACAATTGTAATATCAATTAACTTTTTGAGATTCACCATTGCTTTGAATGTCGATTTTGAATTTTCTAGATAGTAGTCTTTTTATGACAATTAAAAAGAGATCTTAGTAAGTTGAATATAAAAAAAAAAGATTGTTCATTTTCATTTTTATTAAATTAGATTATAGAAGATTCTTAGTTAGGATTAAGATTACAATAATAAAATTATATTCTTATTAGGTAATACAAATTTCTATCTTTTAATTCTTTTGTTATCGGTTAGTAAGAAAATGTGTCTTGGAAGAGACATTGGGAAGTTGAGTTCTTACTTTTTGACTTTTTGTTATAGATAACATGTCAGGTTAAGTTAAACCAAAGGTAAGGGGTCATGGCTGGGGTTATAGAACCGAAACCCAGATTTGAGATTTTATAGCTTTAGCATCATCAACAACAGCGACAACAACAACAACAACAACAAATTGATCAGGATGTAGATCAGTTTCTTTTATAGATTGAAGTAGAGGGTAGGCACTGGATCTTCATCAGAGGGATGTACCTGTACAGATTCACGCCAGTAGGTACGTCATTGGGAAGGGTAGCAAGGGGAGTTCATTACCCTTTCGTGACTTTCGGAAGGGAAGTTAGGCGATAAAGGGGGAAACGAATACGCCTGTTTCTCCCGTGTTAATGAGGGTTCCAGTAAAATCAATCGGATGCCATGGAACATAAGGATGGGAAGGGATTAAGTAATCCGAATAGGCTGTCAACATCTTGTCCTATAACAGAATTTGTCTCTATTCTTCTAATATACTATTTTTATTCTAAACTAAATTTTTTCTGAACTGGCCCTCCGGCCCTTAGCTTTTCAGCTTAGCATTTTTAAATACCCGAGTCATCCAACAACTAGATTCCAGATCCAACTAGTATGTAACCCACTACTCGCTTCTGCAGCATCGACTCACTTCCCTGTTGACTGAGCCAGCTGAAGCATTTTTTTTCGGATCTGTAGCAGCAGTCGAGCGGTAGTACCCTATTCCTCCGAGCCGAACACTAGCGTATGGCTTTCCGTCCATATAAAAGCATTTGACTCGTGGAGATGTGATAGGTATTTAGTAGCCAAAGTTTTTTTTATTTTTTTTTATTTTCCATCTAGTCTGTCCGACAAGAAGAACTTATCTAAGAAATAACTTTAATCTCACTTAAGGTCCAAGGGATTAAGTACCTCTTGGGGAAGAATTCGTAGATAGGTATTATTCGTTTTGGGGAAACAGATGTTTAGAAGATCAGAGTTAATTATTCTTTTTGAATAAATTAAACTAATTTCAAAGTTCATGGCAACTTTGAGGGTTAAATAACATGTGTACTAGACACCTAGGTACACTAGATGAGGTTATTTGATGAATTGACTATAAGAGGGGTCCTGCCTCCTCTAAGCGACCCAAGAGCTTGCTTAAAGGAGATAGAAACCGTTTCCGGCTTAATTAATTGAATAACGACATTGAATTTTTTTATTATGTGAAGGTTCTGCAAGATTATCATGTGGTTATGTTCATACCAAAAGTTTTCCACCTTTTTTTTCGTAGTCACTTATCCGCACAAGAACGAAACTCCATTTTTAACACCGAATTTCGTAGGGATGAAAACTTTTAAGTATAGGAGTTTGCCCGATCACGGAATTCTTAGACTTAATCCAGCAGTCATTAAATGTCGGTTTCTTGAGAGCGATGTTTGTGTAAGGTTCGATAATTCCCGTTTAATTTCCGTTACATAATTGGCACCCAACGTGGGGCAGCGAGATTTCGCAGGAGCGGAAATTGTCGCAATCACAGAATTCACAGGCTTGATCCAGTGGTCTTTGGGTTTTGGTCCCACGGACGCTGTGTTTGTGCAAGTTTTGTTTCCGTTGCATAATTAGCGCCTAACGTAAGGCAGTGAAATTTCGCAGATACGGAGATTTTCGCAAAGACGAAATTTTCAGAACATAGTTTCTTCGTCTGTTCTGAAGGTTTCGGTCCCAGGTGGTATGTTTTTATGTATGGGCTTTTGATTCTCTGTTTTGGCATTTTTCCGTTACATAATTCGCGCCCAACGTGGGTCAGCGAAATTTCGCAGGTGCGGAAATTTTCGCAAAGACGAAATTTTCGAATCTTAATTTCTTTATCAGATTGGAAATTCTCGGTCCCTGTTGGCGCGTTGTTAAGTGTAACGTAAGCATTTGGCTTTGTGATTTTTTGGTCCGTTACATAATTGGCGCCCAACGTGGGGCAGCGAAATTTCGCAGGTGCGGAAATATTCGCAAAGACGAAATTTTCGAATCTTAATTTCTTTATCAGATTCGAAAGTCTCGGTCCCTGTTGGCGCGTTGTTAAGTGTAACGTGGGCATTTGGCTTTGTGATTTTCTTGTCCGTTACATAATTGGCGCCCAACGTGGGGCCCGAGAGAGTTTTGTTTTCAAAATTGCAGAAATTTTTTTTAGTTTAGATGGAATAATCTTAAAAGTGTTTGTAATTTTTTTTTAATTTTTTATTGAAAAAACATATCAAGTTAGTTTTTTTTTTATTAGATCCCAACTAACAATTTTACTTGTGTAAGGTACAATTTCAAAAAATTAGTAAGCTATTATTTCTTTAGTGTTGTCATAAGGCTTATTTAAAGATGTTAACTGTTTTTCATTTAAATTTTTAAATAATAGCTTTTTTAAAGCATTTGGCAGAAAATAATCGCAAGCCATACGGAGGGACGATACAATCGCTTTTCATAAGGTCGCTGTAAGGTTTGTCAAAGTTAGTCAGACAAAATCTAAATTTAAAGGCTTGTATAAAGCTTTATACTCGAAATCAATGAAAAGGCTTGTTAATCGAAGAAATTTGAACAGTCAAAATAATTTCTTCCAAATTAAAAACGTGTGATTTAGAATTTTATTTATTCAAGTCCATCATTGTTTTATAAAGTGTAACTATTAGTTATATACAATAATAAATTTTAAAACGTTTTATTGTAAGATAATGTTGATACGTCGATGTATTATATATAAATTTACGATAACCCATATAACTTCTATAGAGTTATCACAAGACTTCTTTAAGGTTGCTAAACATTTAATGCGGCTATATGCAGTCGTTGTCACATTCCCCGCGCCAGGTAGTAGTTTTTTTTATATTGGTTTTAGGTTTCGTCAAAATGTCATGTGTACAGACACGTTTAGTTTTCACCATTTACTAAATTTTAATATTAAAAGATACACAATAACACAATAACACAACACTTTATTTTGCACAAAATTTCCTAACGATAGCTATTGTTCGCATAAAAGTACATAGATACACGTTGAAATGTGCCTACATTGATTTGTTTCTTAATAAAAGCTATTGCTCACATAAACAAAGTATCTCATCTCTTAGTATTAATAACAAACTAAAGAAAACTATAGTTCCCTTAAGAAAGCTATTGCTCGCGTACATAATTATACCACATGGAAAATATGACAGGTGGTTTGTTTTGTTAATAACAGCTATAGCTCACATAAGAAAAGTATCTCTTCTTTTAGTATTTAACAACAAACTAAAGAAAACTATAGTTCCCTTAAGAAAGCTATTGCAATACCACTTGGAAAATATGCCACTTGGTGTGTTTGTTATAGCTCACATAAAAAAATTATCTCTTCGCTTAGTTGTTGATGACAAACTAAAGAAAACAAATTTCCTTATGAACACAACTGCTCGAATAAAAATATTATCAAAGGGATATTTTGCGCCAAATAGGCTTTCTATTATATTTTACCAAGCAGTTAATATAATAATTATAAATTAAAAAAACTGCTTATGCTGAATTTTAAATCGAACTGTATAGCTACATATCTGTTCCTGTAGTACAAAGTAGGTACCTACATGGTATCAACTGGTTAAAATTAGATCTTCGTTCGGTATACACAACATTGGTCTGGTGGATGAATGTTTGACTGGGGTGCGTTGGGTTGCAAGTTCGATCCCTGGTTGAGGCAAGTAAGCTTTTTCAATAATAATCAAATTAAATATCTAGTTTTCAGAAAAGGCATTGAAGAAACTGAGCACTTGAACGAAGAAAATATGATCTCAGAAAAAATTAATCGAAATAAAAGATAAAGAAAAAAATTTAAGAAAAAAGGCGTTAAACAAATTAATTTAAATTTTATTTGAATTTTTTTATTTCGGTAAGATTTCCGTAATGACTTTTGTTAGTCCTTAGCGAAACACTTAAAAAGAAACTATTGCCTTCTTAAAGAAGTCTTGTGACAACTATTTAGCGAAACAAAAAGCCTTTCGTAGCAAAGTATTGTTTCCATTGCAAAGCCTTCACCAGGCCTTATCCAAACTGTTTATGAAGAGTTATAACTTCGCTTATGTGCGCCAAATAGGTTTCTAAAAGATTGATTACAGTTGTTATAGAAATAAGAAAATAGCTTCTATTGGCCTTTATAAAAATTAAATTGTTACTTGGGATAGTCTTTTTAGAGATTTACCATCGAGGGGAATCGACTTATGTGTCGGCCGGTGATTAGTGGATCTAGGTCCTGATCACGTCTGTAGCGATAACCAGATCAGTTACTTCTTCACTCTCTGAAAATTGATCATGAACAGTAGGAGATTTTTCAAGAATTAGATGTCCGAGTTGGATGTAAATTTTATCCAACTGCTGTAGCTTCTGACACGAATTACTTCTGACTTTCATGAAGTTTTTTCTTTTTTTTTACCGTTTGTTCTTTCGACCGGTGAATGGTCGACTTGTATCCTATTTACGTTAGCTGCGAAAGCCAAATAGTGAAAATACAAGAAAAGAAAAATCCATACAAATAATTACTTTATTAACATCATTAGCACTCGATAGAGTACGTTAGCAACTTTTCAGTCGATTCATTTCTACAAGATTTTCCAGTCTGTTGGCCGCTATGGGAATTATTTTTCAATAGGTCAGTAGCGATAGATGGATAAGATGAAGAGAGGGGATAGCCGGAAAAGATAGCTAATGTTTAGAGGGTAAGGGAAGTTCATGTGTCGCCCTAAAATTTGTGTTGTTGTTGTTGTCGGAGAACTCGCTGGGAGGTGCAAAGATTCCAGTCATGACTCCGAATCTATTATGAAAAGTAAAAATATATATATAAAAGTTAAAAATTTTTTTTTTGGAAAAATAATTTTGTTCCTCAAGTAAAAAAGCTTGGCAGCAAATTCGAGAAGTTGGATTAGGGAAACAAAAGCCAAAAATTCCCGAAAATATAAATTGTGACCAACTCAACTTTAAGTTTTTGATACAAAGTAGTACAACCTCAGCAAGTCCTTCAAATTTTGACCATTCACCCGATGAAGTTAATGAATCCTACTATGATTTTTATAGACTTTGTGAAGAAGATGTGGTTGAAGCACTTTTATCAATAAAATCAAACGCTATGGGTCTTGATGAAGTTCACCCTCAATTTGTGAAGCTCCTGCTTCCGTACATATTGCCCTACTTAACACACATTTTCAACTCTATATTAACAACATCTGTTTTCCCTTTGCCATGGAAAGAAGCTAAAATAATTCCCGTCCCGAAAAAAATGAGCGGTAATGATTAAGAGTACAGACCGATTTCTATCCTGCCATTCTTCTCAAAAGTTTTTGAAAAAGCGATTTTCTTGCAAATGCAAAAATATTTACTTGAAAACAAACTTTTGGATGAACATCAATCTGGTTTCCGTCCGAAAAGAAGTTGCAAGACCGCATTAATATCGGTTGTGGATGAAATAAGAAAAGCAGTTGATAAAAATAATGCTACAATTCTTACTCTACTTGACTTTTCCAAAGCGTTTGATACAGTAAACCATTCTGTTCTTTGTGCAAAGCTAAGGAAAGAGTTAAAGTTTTCATTACCTGCAACAAAACTTATGTTTTCCTATTTGCAAGGGAGAAAGCAACAAGTTGTAGTAGGAAATATGTACTCAAGTTCGTTGCCAGTTAAGTGTGGAGTACCGCAAGGATCCATCCTTGGTCCATTACTTTTTTCGTTGTATGTGAATGAACTTCCTAAAGTTGTAAAACACTGTTCGATGCATATGTTCGCTGATGACACACAAATTCATTTAAGTCGCCC